>SMDT01000186.1:0-697968 GCA_005392925.1 Aquilaria sinensis | reverse complement strand
AATATGAAGCCAAAAACTTGCAATGGAAGTTAGATCTATAGCTTGCCTGACTGAAAAACCAGTAGCTTCCCTCCAGTGCTCTTCATCGCCAAGAAAGCAGCCTGACAAGGGTTTGAACCAGTAAGGTACCATCACAAAGACAATAAACGCAAACACACAGACACGCGCGCGTGCAGCACGCGCGATTGCATCCTGTCAAAGAAGGACAAACTTTATCAACTCTAAGCTAAGCTTAAAAGCATCCAATTTTCATATCCAAGAGCCCAAAATCCATTAAGATTGAAGTTGAAGTTTCTTAACTTGCTATAGACCCATATCTTTTCCTTCTGTATCAATCTTATCTTAGAGGCTAGCTACTACGAAGAACCCTTGAACTGCTCATAATCAACAACCGGCATTTACTTTCTGATATGTTACTCATCAGTTTGGGAAGCAGCACACACTTTGGTACAAGCAGTACTTTAACTATATATGGTCTAAGGGGCTAGAAATGGCTGGGGAAAAGATCTGGCAATGAAAAACTAGACAAATTTTGGAATGGGTTCCAACCTAGTCCAAACAGCATTTACTCTACACTGCAGTTCTACAAACCATAACACAGAAGAAAAAAAATAATTCCACCATTTCCCATGATTGAGTCTTCAGGTTGCTTGAGCAGCATTCAAACTGAACACTTCATATCATGTAATCAAGAAGCCCATACATAATGCAAGTGACAAACAAAACCTATGCACAATCAAATAATGAAACAGCTCATTTTTTTTTCCAAGGCAAAACACCACACACACCTTGATTGCTGCACCGAAACATGACTCAGTGGTTTTACTGTTCTGAAACATGGTTGGAATGTTTTCAAGCAATAGCTCTAAATGCTGACGGCACTGATATCAATGAAAGAGGAGGGAAAGGTTAGCTAAGATACAGTACCCCAAAATTCTTTTATAGCATTATCATGGTTAAAGTATCAATTAAGATGCTTTAACACATTAAACCAACAGTTCATTTTGGAGCTGACCTCAGAAAGCTGAACAACAACATCTGACTGGAGAGGCGTATAAACATCTTGTATATCAGGAACAATGAGCATCAATGGCTGCAAGAATGTATAGAAATTAAAAGCAGTTAGAAACTCTTAAATTAGTTCTTAAGAAACAAAGACAGGCTTTCAAACTCTACCACACTTAGAATTCTTAGTTCTACTAGAATATGAGCCACATATGCACCTGCCAACCCCCAACCCTTCTTTAAAGAAAAATACATATTTTTCAGTGTATATCTCTATCATCACAAACAGGTAACACGCTTATAATCCTAGAACTTTGATTTTGGAAATGGACACTCTATTTTACAACTGAGAGAGTCCACACACTTGGGTGAACAAATATAACCACATAAAAGAACTACAATAAAAAAGGCAGCAGTTATAGAAACTGACCTGCTGAAGTGCTCGTTTTAAATTATAAAAATGGATTGTGGAGTCAAATGTCGCAATTCCTACCAAAGTTCGAGGACCTTCCTGCAACCAGAAATGAATGCACATGTAGCTGCATATCAGCCTCTAATCATAAGACAACGAAGTAGTACTTCCCAACTGTTAAGTAATTTCTGTTCGCTACATCTCTTTTTCTTTTATCAGCTTGCATAGTTTGCTCTTCCCTACTTTAGTCATGAATTAAACCAGGCAATAGTTCCAGCATCAATTTAGTAACTAATTATATGGAAAAGGAAGAAAATCTTAACAGAAATTATAACACCTGAAGAAGCTCAAACAATATAGCAGAAAGTGATTAGGAAATAACTAAGACCAAACGTATCCTCTAGCCATTTACAGTAGATGGAGTGAGGTTCTCAATTTCAAATTTCAAAGTGGAAGTTCCTGGCTAGATTAAACATACAAGGAACAGTATCATGTATCTGTGACTATAAACTTGCGAAGGATCCAAGTACAACAATTCAGAAAACCATGTTAAATGCAGAAGGTAGAAATAGATCTTAACAGAAGTATAAATGCCCAAAGACACTGAACAAATGTAGCATCAAACAATCAAAATTCCAGATTAATCTGTAATAAAATTTATTAAGATAGAGAATAAAAATATACAACTATCAAACTCACAGGAAGGTCTGTAATAATTTGACTAATGGCACTGCAAGCTGCAGCAGTTGCACCAGTCTATACAGCATTCATGGACACATCAATGAGAAAAAAGTAGACAGCTGGCATTGGGTCACGCACCTGAAATTGATTATATCCAAAATAGTCATATATCATCAAAAGCTACAAGTAATGTTAGAGGAAAATGGCTCAGTCACCCAATGAAGGAAAATGCACCAGCAAAATCACGGCTATATAGGGTTGGATGCTTCTTGAAATCAAACAACTTGCGTCATTATAAACAAATTCATCAATAAAAACAGTAAAAAGGGTTTATATATACAAACCATGTACTCTTTGGAAGCAACAAACTCAACTGTCCCTCTACATAACTCAGGCCTCTCATCAGCATCTCTACGTCTTCCATCAGGACCAAGGTTGCATTGATAATCACGAGGAGTTTCATCAGTGAACCCTGCAAAAAGTGGAGAGAGGGGGGGCGGAGCCAAAAATAAGTCCAAACTCCTACAGTTTTGACACAAATGGAATACAAGGAACAAAGTGTAGTCCAAAAGGAAAAAAATGTGTCCAACCACAAGATACAAGTTACCACTGACCACACAAATTGCAGATGAATTTCCTTCCTTGATCAATAAATCTCATGAAAGGATTTATATAACCTTTGCACCGAGAACATCGAACAGGACCGCTTTCGCCAAAGTCTACAAACTGTTACAATAAATATTCATAAGAAAATAAGCAAATAGAATCTTCTTTTCCCGATCAAAAAATTAATGGAATATCAGTTTATCATCTAATGTACCAAATAAAGGCAATTTTGATAAGATGGACAGAGGCAGGGGACATCTCTTACCTGGATTGGCTCCTCTGATGGATGAGGGAGCGCCAGAGGTTGTACGAGTAAAGCCAGCTGCATTCCTGATGTTGTCAGAAGGTCAGCTGTACAGGGTATCTGTTCAAAGGCAGAAAAACAAAAATTGGGCTGCATAAGTTACTGTTGATGCAATGAAATGCTTATGAGTCCTCAGAATCTAGAGTTTACTGAGATAAGAAAGCAATAACTACAAACAATAGATAAGAGAAAAGGCAGGAAAATCAGACTTATTGTCAGAACCTGGTTTATTGTGCACCTCATGTAACGTGGACTGCAATTCCCAGTATCCCTGACAATGTAATCACTTGTGGCCGACTTCAAAGAATAAAAAGCAATCAGAAAAGCAATCAGTTTGGGAAGCAGCACACACTTTGGATTGATCCATATAAACTGCCTGTTTGGATTTGATCATGCATTTGAAGAGGGTAGGGTCACTTGAATGTTGAACTCCAACCTACTCTCTGTTCCATCATATTTCTCACTTTTCAGTAGGGGTCACAGGGAAACAACCCAAAAAAAAAAAAAGCTCAAGGGCACAAGAAACTCACAAACATCGACACAAGGTACTTTGTATTTTGACCAAATCTCATCTTCACTCTGAGCAAATCTCATCTTCACATCAGCAGGACCAAAGAGGCATCTTAATCTTGAGATGGCTGTCCCTGCTCTCCCCCAAGTAGGCTCATCCAACTTCAACACTAGGAAAAAGAATGTCACTGACACAATATATGATAATGCATTCAAGTTTTTTCTCTGAGAAATGAAGGATGGAACATGGGTAACTAGGAGCAAAAAGGGCCTAAATGCACCAAAAGCCACTAAACCAATATGACCCGCATGAATTAATCCCTAAACTCCATTCACTTAATCACACTTTAACTCTTGCTTTTACTCAACATATGATAATGCATTCAAGTTTTTCCAAATAGATGAAGCAGCACTTATGAACACTAACAGTTATAGTACTTTTTTTCCCTAAGCAAGCAAGTATTTCTCAGGCTTAGAAACCATGTAAGGTACAACGAAAATTTCTCAGGGTACATACCAGGAAGTACACAACCTAGTTTAGTGATCCGCGACACCTGGACAGAGTAAAGTGCAGAAAGAAAGATTAGTTGGACAAAGATGAAGGAAAGCATCATTAAGAGACTGGTTTTCTTTCATTTTTTTTCTTTCCAATCCAATTCCAATTCATCACTGCCATGTGAGAAAATTAGCATAGAGCAACTAAACCACCTCAAGGAAATTAAACTAAAAGCAGTCTTATTTCGTCTAGGAATCAAATATAACCACATAAAAGAACTACAATAAAGAAGGCAGCAGTTATAGAAACTGACCTGCTGAAGTGCTCGTTTTAAATTATAAAAATGGATTGTGGAGTCAAATGTCGCAATTCCTACCAAAGTTCGAGGACCTTCCTGCAACCAGAAATGAATGCACATGTAGCTGTAATTAGCAGAAGTCAATAATCACATCCAAAAGCATAACTCAAAGTGTTACAGTATCTAGGAAACTTATTACTTTCTGCTTGAGCCAAAACAGAAAAAATGAATCAATTCCAAGCAATTATATCAATTTTCACGCCTTAAACACGTTTCAGTATCAGCATCTTTTGCTTGTGTGGTCCATATTATATCATATCTACATGACCCATTGCATGCAACTCTAAAGATGTAGAGAAGCAGATGAATAGATGGAGTAGGCATATATGCACAACTGCTCTTTGCTAATAAGAAAGTATATCTCGGCTGGCCACATCCTTCATTCATGCAAACCCTGTTTTTTAACAGTTGAATAGCATCGCAGGAGAGGCAGAAAATACGGGACCAAGACCAACAAAAGCCTATCGAGAAAGGAGATGATAAAACAAGCGATTCAGTTATTAGACATTTGTGCTTAATTTCTAATGAATTATGAAAGCTTAGTATTTGTTATCAAACCAGAATTTTAGTTGAAAGATTGCTGCTTTCAGGTGTTCAGTGCGCAATAGGTTTACAATCAAGCATCCCTTACAGATGTTCAATTAGGTATTTAGCAGTGTCTTTGGTTTGATAACAGCATGGAGGAGTTGAGAAAGAACACAGTTTGTTGATGTCTTTCCAAAACAATAATTCTCTGATCAGCAAAATATCTAAAAATCCTACCAACCCTAAATCCGAGCTTACTTATAAATTGAATCTTCAACCAAACCAGTGAACTAGACTTCCCTATCAAACAAACACCCCGACATGACACTTGTTCCTTTAGCTCATTCCAAAGCTCGAATAAACTCATCAATTTATCAGAGAAAAGAAAACGAAAACCCAGGAAAAAAATGAACTTACTTGACGAGTGAGGGGGAGAGGAGAGCCAGGCAGCAGATGTAGAGGTGGAGGCGGAAGGCGAGTAAACGGCGGAGAAGACATAAAACAAGGAAACCACAATCCCCACGATCACGGTCCCATAAACCGTGAGAAAGAGCGGCTTCGAGCTCGTGACATCTTGAACTGCGTTCCTCCATCCCCCCATCTGCTGCTATGTAATTGCCACTGCTTCAATCTCACTGCGTCTCAGTCTCCGTTAGTCGACATTTCTAATCTTCTCAAAGCGATCTCCAGCTCGTATCCAATATCGAAATCTCACCTGACACAAATTGAAAAAGAAGAAGAAAGAACGACCATGAGAGAAGGTTGAATTCACCGGGGGCTTTTTGATTTTTTATAAAGCAATCCAGCTGTTGCGGTTAGAGCTCACTTGCCCCGCCGCCATGGTCAAAACAGGTCCACCCTCTCACCAAACATTTGTTTTCCTTTGAGTCTAAGCATATACAGAGCAACCCTACCTCCACGACCCAAAACAATTAGGGAAAAGAAAAAGCTTTTTGAAGATAATGCAGATAGAATAGTCTAGTTTAGACCCAGTTCAAGAAAATCGGCCGGCAAATCGGAGGAGATCGCTCGCCGGAACACAGCTGCGCGCGAGAGGGAGAAAACTCTGGGCTCTGTCGCGACTGGCCGAGAAGGGGAAGAAGATGGCATTTAAAATCTGATTACCAACGGCTAGCCGTTGGTAAATCATTAAATCCCAATTGAACAAGCCCAAAAGGAGCGAACTTCTTACCAACGCGTTCTAGTTGGAAAATTTTCCAACGGTCACAACCGTTGGAAATTAGCCGTTGGTAAAAACATACAAAATAAAAAAAAATTGCCACCAACACGTGCACGTTGGTAATTTTTTACAAACGGTTATACACGTTGGAAATTACCAACGGCTAAGCTGTTGGTAATAAAATAGTTGGAAAACAGTGGTTTTTTAGTAGTGTAGGTGTAATAAAAAGGAACCAGATTAAAAAAAAAAAAATAAACCAAAATGTAATGTAAAATTGTGAGTGGTTTGGTTTGGCTGAAAGATGCAATTAAGTGATTGAAATGCAATTTAAAGAAACCAAAAGTGGTATTTGAATCGGTTCTAAACCGTCTCTCCATATCAGATACGTCTGTGAAAACTTTTTCCCCCAGCAACTGTATTATATTGGTACGTGCTTGCTTTAGGGCCGGGGAGATTCCGTTGGGCATGCAATTGCTGTACTAATTAATATTAATATTACTGATTGACTGCTTAATTAACTCTTAAAGCACATGAAAATGTTAATTGGACACATATATATAGCTATAGAGACCAAGTCCACGTATATATATATATATATGAACAGCTTTTTGCTTCTGGATTACTAAGCTATATTAATACACAAGAGTAAAATAATTTAATTTCGATGATTTTTTAAGGTTAAACGTACGTACAGATAAAGTATATATATATATAGATATAGTTCGTGTCCAGCATATATGTATGAAATAATAGGCCAAACAGCCGGCCGAAAATTAACATTAACTCAATCCCGTCTGGAAAGTAATGGCTTCATTTGGCATCAATAATTACGATCGATCAATGCCAGAGTTTCAATAATTTAATTTGTGAAGGAATAAGGTGAATAACTAGTATCCAAATTTTTTATTTTAAAAGAAGAGAATAAGACTTGGCCATTAATCTGGTCCCGTCCCGTCTCCCTCTATATAAAGCTCGATGGCGCAATTCATCCATCACAACCAAGTCTCTCTCTTTTTGCTATTTGTTACTCACTTAGCTTAATTGATTTAATCAGCTAAAAAAAAAAGCCCTAATTATTCACAAATCCCTACGATAGATATATATCCATCATCAGATATATATGGCTAACATCATCTTGTCTCTGGGGCTTGCAGCGGTGCTGCTGCTCTCTGCTGCTTTCGCCTCTGATCCTTCTCCTCTCCAGGACTTCTGCGTCGCCGACCCTTCTATTCGAGGTAATTAATTACCCACCACTAATACTAAGTTAATTAATGTCCTTAATTACCATTTACTGATTAATTATCCCAGCATTATCATAGATGTAATGCAATACAATACAGACAAGTAAATAAATAAGTAACGCAAGTCAAGTGTGTATATATATATATATATATATTTATGTGCAGTGAATGGAGCTGGTTGCATGGACCCGTCGAAAGTAAATGCGGACCAGTTCTCCTTCAGCGGCCTTCACTTGATTGGAGACACCACCAACCCTCAGGGCAGCGCAGTCACACCAGCTCCCATCCCCGGCCTAAACACCCTCGGCCTGTCTCTCGCCCGCATCGACTTTGCCCAGGGGGGCGTCATCCCCCCCCATTCCCACCCCCGTGCCTCCGAGGTGGTGACCGTCCTCCAAGGCACCGTGCTAGTGGCCTTCGTCACCTCCAACCCCCAGAACCGTCTCATCTCAAAGGTCCTCAACAGGGGCGACGTCTTCGTTTTCCCCCAGGGTCTGGTCCACTACCTCAAGAACGTGGGCACCTCCCCTGCTTTCACCATCAACGCTCTCGGCAGCCAGAACCCTGGCGTTGTTTTTGTTGGCAACGCCGTCTTTGGTTCCAAGCCTCCCGTTCCTACCGACGTCCTCGCCAAGAGTTTCCAGGTTGACGACAAGCTCATCCAGTACATCCAGTCCAAGTTCTAGAAAATTACTTACTATACATATATGGCGCTTGCTTGCTTGCCAAGCCAAATCCAATAATTTATTTCGTTGATTTTTCGATTAATGTCAGTGTGTCCGTCAGTAGTATTTCAATATTAATTCATATTTGTGTCGTAGAAATTGAGTACTAAGTAGTAACTTGTAGTGCTCCCTAGCTCCTACTGGTTTGGTTACTTCTGTTGTGTTGTGTCGGCGGTGTTTTTAGTCTAAGATTCGGTCGTTTCGAGCGGTATTTTCGTGGTGTATTTCATTTCCAGTTAATTAATGTGATGTTACTGGTCATGTGATTAGTTTATTAGTTACTGCAAAGTGATTTTTTACTTATTGCATAACATAAGATTAAACCAACCAAATAAAATTTAATAGATTCAATATTTGTGACATCTCATCAAGTTGCCGCTAATCATTTTATCTTAAATCACCATTACCAACAATCTTTCAAAGAAACCATCCAAATTAAAAAGAACTTAAAATACGAGGAGAACTAATTAATAGAAGAATTGCTTCAGGGGAAAAATCAAAGATCTAAATTAAACAAAGAAAACATGGAAAATGCAAAAGAACTTTCAGCCTAAATCAGATGATCTTACCTTTATTTGAGTTCGTTATGTAGTGTTAATTTTGGAACTGGTGTTTGTAACAACTCTCAACATTCCAAATGTATTCACCTCTCATTTTGGAACTGGCCGTGTTTCATGTTAATTTGGGTTCTATTTATGTAGCTTCCTAGCTGTTTGTAATTATATATATATTTGTCATAAGGGGTTGCTTTGGACTTCTTTATTAATTATATATTTAGGTTCTGCCCTTAATTAATTGTTACTCGCTCAGCATTGAGTTTTCTTCAATCAGATCTAGCTGCTAGCTAGAATTTTTTTTGTTTCTTTTTGTTGAAGACCTCCTGATATCACGTAGCCATATCAGGCCTTGGCTATTTTACGATTAAGCTGGGTCGAATCCCATCTAAGGGGAAACTTTTCCAAAGTCTACTTCTTTCACAAATTAACCTCAAACCTGAGATCTTACTTAAAGAAGAAGAAACTGGTCATGTTTGTTGTGTCAGCCTCAAAGTATATATGTGGAGTGTAAGATAGGCTGGGCCATTCCAATTTTTGGTGTTGATCGCCCCAATCTCCCTCATCTTTCTTGTGATCGATTAGGGTAAAAAACTTTTTTGAAAATTTCTTCGACTAATAATTAATTCCTTAATAATTGACCATTATGCTCTCTCGATATATAGAAACCTAACAACTCTTAACCATAATGAAGTGTCATTCAATCAACTAGATCTGGCCTCTTAATTTATAAGTACAACTCTTGTTGAAGGGGAAAAAAAATGCAACAAAGGTTAATTAATGACCGATATATATGTAACAAAACAGAAGTTAATGACAGATTCGTAACAGACAAAAGTTGCAAGAAACAATTAAAGATCAATTAATAGAGATTGAAGGGTACACGAGTCATATAAAGTTTTTATTTGTTTTTAAGGTTAATGACTTAACGGAACACAAACGTTGGTATTACTCGAGGTTAAATTAAGGAATGTTAAGTGTTAATTGATAATGTGGCTGGAATTAATTGCTTCTCCTATGAATTAATGGAGAGAAGCTAATTAAGTCTAATACCCTAAATACCTTGTAATTGCTTCCGACTTCTGATATGCCCCCTACATCCGTGCGTCCTCACCATGCAATTAATGGCAGCTGAAGAAAAACTGCGGCAGGTTCGAGAAGGGATTATTTAAATCGTCGCGAAAGGGTTGTATTGTCTCTAATTGTGGGTTGATGTTATCGATGACGGTGTGTGATTTAAGCTGAAAACTACTGGCTCCTCTTTCTTAATGGTTCATCTCGTCCCCGATAAAAATTTAACAAAATTACCGTGTGACATATTGACAACCACGTGAGGTACCTGATAATTATTAAGATGAAACTATAGATTAGTAGTTGGGATCGTGAGATTACTCATGACCGTGAGAGAGTGTGAATGAAGTTGGGAAGGGATTTGGTGGTGTGGGGGAAAGAAGAGAGGACCGTGGAAGACAAAAAAGATCTCTCTGTGGACAAATGATATAAACAAACCCCCAAGATTTTATTGTAGTTATAATATTACCTTAAGATTTCAAAGGCTAGCTACTTTTTTCCCCTTTAGGGTTGGAATATTTAAATTATATTTTGTATAAGATTTCTCATCTTTTTACTAATCTATAAAAAAAATGTATTCATGCTCATATTTGTACATATATATATATAAACACTTATAGATACGGATCACCTTATTTGTGTATTGAAATTTATATTGACTATCTTATTAAAAAAATGAACTAGTTTCACATAGTTAGTCTAGTTGGTAAATTGTAAGGAACATCAAAGGGACAGCTCAGGTACAAGCAGCGAAGCTGTACTCTCCTCTAACTTTGACTCCCTAACAGTGGTATAAATCACATAAAATAGGTGTCTCGAAGATACCTATGGCTAGATATAAATTGCACATATGAATTGAATTAAAATAAAAGATAAAATTAAAGTGAAAATTTTAGTACCAAAGTATAACGTTTATAAATATATAAGAAAAATTGTATAAATATATATGTAATCACATATGTACATAAAATAAATTCAATTGTACAAATAATTGAACTAATGAACTCGTACTACAATTAGATATATTAATAAGAGTATTGTGATCTCAATTGTACATATGTCTCATTCAATTTATACATACCTCTCATGTTATTTATAAATATATCTTACATGATTGGTACATATCTATGACTTTTTTTTTTGTACATTGAGTTCATGCATATTCATCATCATATTTATACAGAACACTGTTGCTTTACTATTAATTAAATTTTTATTTTTTAAAAACCATTTTTTCATTATTAAAGTATAAATTTATGCAAATTTATGAAAATACAAATAATATTTTCAAAAATAAAAATTTATGTACATATAAGCAAAATTATATGGATAATGAAATAATGCTTTTGAAAATACGAATAACATGATTTGTACATACTCATCATATTCTTTGTACATCATATTTATACATATTTGTTATTCAACTTGCACGTATCTCTTATTTTCATGGAAAGCTCAATATGACGCATTAACATTTGCTTTTAGGATGGAAGGTTGCATTCACACATATAATTGAATATATTAGTAATAGATTTGTAATTTTGCTTATACATATATCTCATATGATTTATACATTTTTATTTCTTTATTCACACTTCGATTTTATACAAATTAGTAATTTAATTCGTACATATTTATAATTTTGATGGAACCCAAGATTTGATACAATATTAATTACACCCGATTTATGCTGTGAAAGATAATATTGAAATTTAATAATATATCAACCTGAGGGGTTGGCGCATGTAATCACACTACCTCGAAGAGGCGAACCAATTAAAGGTAAAAAACATTCGGCTTTAATCCAAGCCAAATCGAAGACCAAATTAATAAGCTTAAGAACCGAATAATGCATTAAATTATTCAGCTGTTCGATCGGTGAATCAATTTGGTTTTAACTAAATTTAGTGTAGTGATTGCCGCTCTTTTTCCATTCACATTATACGTTGTTTAATTAGCGGCTTTAACACTAATTCTTTTTGCTTTGGTTGACTAAGTTTTAGATCACTAATTATAGTTTAAAATCAGAGCTGCAGGCAGTATATAACTACTGAAAAACAAAAAAAAAAAAAAGAACAAGTCCACCTTGTACCGTGAATGAAATTGAAAGCTTTGCGTTTGGATCACTCAAAACTGATACAAGAACTGTTGGATTTTAAGTCATCATCAAACATCAAATAACCTTTTATAAAAATAAGCCATATATATTAATTAAGTGGCAAGCCGGCCTCTGCTTGAAACATTCATTATTTCCTCTTAGAGGGAAACACCATTCTGGAGTTTACAATCGATTTCTCCATAATGAAACATTTGGAGGCAGAAGTAGGACTTGAAACTATTGATACTGTTGGACGGCATAATTTATATCTATATATTATGCTCTCTAAATTAAATAATAAATATTCCAATATCTTCTTTCTTGCTGGCTGGCGCCTATATATATAAGTAATAACCAATTTCGTCCGATCATCTGATCACCCAAATTAACCTCACCTCAAGATCTAACAAATCACATATACCGTTCCGGAGCAAAATCAGAAGTAGAAACATAAATGGCTGCTAAAACTGTAGTGATGCTTGTTGCAATGTTGTTCACTTTTGCCTTTGCATCTGATCCTAGTCCTCTTCAAGATTTCTGCGTCGCCAATCCAGCGGTCAGAGGTACGTACCTCTCCCGATCTCCTTCATCATAAATTTCTAATTAATTACATATATATAGTAATAGTAGTAGTATATATATTAAAAATGCATATATCCCACCATTTCATTATTTACATCATATCGTTGTACAGAAAATATCAGTTGCTAGTTGCTACCGCAGAGTTAATTTGTAGTTCAGTTTTGATTGTTTGCGCTTCAAATATAAATATAACATCAATATTAATTAATTTGCAGTGAATGGTGCTGGGTGCAAGGACCCCAACCAAGTTGAAGCAAGCGATTTCTTCTTCTCGGGGCTTCACTTGCCAGGCAACACATCAAACGCTCAAGGGTCCAAGGTGACCCCCGTGAACGTGAACCAGATTGGTGGGCTCAACAGCCTCGGCGTCTCCTTGGTCCGCATCGACTACGCCCCCGGTGGAATCAACCCTCCCCACACCCACCCCCGTGCCACCGAAGTCCTGACCGTCATCCAAGGCAGCCTAGACGTAGGGTTCGTCACCTCCAACCCGGGGAACCAGTTAATTAGGAAAGTGTTGAGCGAGGGCGACGTGTACGTTTTCCCGCAAGGGCTTATCCACTACCAGAGGAATGTGGGCAACACCAATGCCGTGGCTATTGCTGGTCTCAGCAGCCAAGACCCCGGCGTGATCACGGTTGCCAACGCGGTGTTCGGTTCCACCCCCAGCATTCCCGTCGACGTTCTCGCCATGGCTTTCCTGGTTGACAAACAAGTGGTCAAGGCTATCCAATCCAAGTTCTAGCTAGCTAGCTATCTGCTATTGCTATTTGATTAATTCCTGAGCCACTGCCGTATTTTCATTCATGTTTTCACGTTCTGGCGTCTAATTAAGTGTATTGTCTTCGTCTTAATTTGAGCGGATGAGTGCTTGGTTGAATTAAGATTCTTTTTTTTATCCCTTCATTTTCTAGACTTTATTCTTGCTCTTTTTTTTTTCTTTTTTTGTGGTCGTTGTAAGGAACGACCTTCCATGTGTGTCCTGTAGTATGATTTTCAGTAATACATGTCTTAAATAAAAGGCCTAAGCCATTTTTAGCCCATAAAATTACATGACTTAGACACTTAAGGCTCTCAACATGGAATCAGTCAAACTCGCCCCTGAACTTTGAAATACGAGATAGTTTAGCCCTTACATGCCCATGTGCGCAACACGTGATGCTTTTTTCCAAACACCACCGCTACTTCATTTTTACCATTTGTTTCTTCTTGTAAAATACCTCTGTTGTTCATCATTTAGAGCAGGGTGCAAAATCAGAGCACCCTTCAGAAAATTGGGTGAAATTTGAACCCATCCTTATGTGTGAAATTCAAAGAATTGTGCGAAATCAAAGCACCCTTCAAAGTAGGAACTGGCACTTGTGTGAGGCAGCGCTGGAGACGGTGCTTTGTAGCAGCACTCTTCAACCTATCTAAAGCGGTCTGAGCGAAGTCTGGTTTTCAATATGTGATGAGGCATTTGATCGTTTATCAATGAGCGTGTCCCCCTTTCAGAGCATATACAGTTCTCAATTGTGTGGCGGTGAATTTGGTGGGCATCGGTGGCGTCTGATCTGAGTGTGCTTTTGCCACAGAGGTTCGAAGCCGAAAATGGTGGAATAGCAAATGAATCAGAGGTGATGACTTTTGAGAGTGGGAAATGGAGGTCCGGCTAAAAACCTCCTATACCTGTTTGTTTGAGAGGTGGACCTTCCCTTTTTAATTTCCACCCTCCCTGGTGAGTGATCTAGTTAATTAGCGATGAGAAAATAATGGAAATGAGTTAATAATATTATTTTTGTTTTTGTTTTTTTTTTGTTTCTTTCCCATAGGAGGGAATAAACGATGGCAAAGGAAAGAAAAGGGTAAAATTCAAGAATGGAGAAGTGATGGTGGTTTTTGGAAGAAAAAAAAAACAGCATCATATGTTTCGCACATGGGCACATAAGAGCTAAATTGTCTCGTGTTTCAAAGTTTAGGGGCGAGTTTGACCGATTCCAAGGTAAGGGCTTAAGTGTCCGGCTCATGTAAGTTAAGGGGCTAAAAATGGTTTTAGGTCTAAATAAAAATTACACCCTCGTCTTCGTATACATTGTCATTTCCGCATGTTTCGTTTTAGTAATATGTATTTATCGGATACATATCTTATACACCTACAGTACGTATATGTCCTTTAACCTTCTTCCTTAATTTGTAGAGTATCTAGCCGAGCTTGGCTCTCAGTCTAAAGCTAGCTAGCTGGTTGATTTATTGTCCTATGTCACCCGACCGCTGTTAGGACCATTAGATACTTGGCTTAGGCCAAGAATAAAAAAAAACACCAATTTAAAACATGAGGGACTTAATTGAAAGTAAAGATGAGGATGTAAATGAAATTATGGGAACTTGAAGGGTGAAAATGCACCATGCAAATAAGTGCATGGACAAAGGTGGAATTAGACCAATTTTGGTTGACAAAAACAAATTCGCCGGTCAAGAATTGCGGCTTCTTCCAGAATTAATTTGGTCATGGGTTAATTACCACTTTGGGCTATATTAATGAAAGCTTGGCAATTTGAGCCATGAGTTAAGAATAAAGCCGAAATAATCCTACATTTTAATGGCTAAAGTGTGCACATGGAAACCTAAGGGGAAAACGTGTCATATTTAGAGTATTTAGGGACCAATGTTGACATTGAGCCAAAATGTTGAATAGGTGTCCAATTTCATTTAATGCGCCAGAAATCCTTTGCTCTTTGCTGCTTGTTGAACGAAAACGTCTGCCATTCCTCATTAATGCGTTGAACAAATGAAAATCGTTTGTCTTGCGCCCATTAATGCGCCAGGAGCCATTTATACGCCTAGCCTTCGTTATTTGCTGGGGATGGGCTTAAAACGAAACAGAGCTCCGGCATTTCCTCTGGTGCGAAAAGGCTACCTGGCCAAAAAAGGGGAGAAACGAAAAAAAAAAGAAAAGAGAAGAGAAAAGAGCTTCTGTTCGTATGAATTCAGGCTAGTTGGCCGAGAGAAACAAAAGAGCTTCAAAGCGTGAGGGAGCAAAGTTGAAGCTTGGAGGAGAAATCAAGCTTTGATTGTGAGGTAGGGTTCACTAACTACTTGACTGCTTGGTAGTATACCATGATTCAAGTGTTTAGAGTAGCTAAGTGATGGTTAAATTTGCCAAATGACCTTAGTTACTTGATGGGCTATTGAGATTGATTCGGTTATGGTCGTTAATTAGTTAATTGACTATGGACATGTGCTAGAAATGCTAGTGAATGTGGCTATTTTGCTAGACATTTCGGAGCTCTAGAGGAAGTGGAGTTTATGGTGGAGTTTTGTGTGCAAAAGTGCACAATGGCACATGTTATGGTACTTGGCCAAATGGTCTTTGTGGTGTGTGTGTGTGTCCATTGTGTGCTTGAGTGATTCTTTGTGCATGCTAATCCGTATATTGATGATTATATGTATTGGTATATTTTTTTTGTGTGCTTTCCATGTTTTCATGTCTTTCTTGCAGGATAAATAAGCTTGTGGAGGTTAAGTCATTGGACTTAACTAAATAGACCTTATATGGTCGTATGTGAAACCCTACTGAGTAATTGTTACTCATTGCCCATACATTTTGTTTCAGGAAAGGATATACAGCTTGAGTAGTTACTTGAGTTGCTAGTTTGTGTGCTAGTTAGTACACTATTTGCTCGAGGTATGTGCCAACTGAATCTTGGCTTGAATACTTATATTATAAGTCTTATGGCTTAAGGCTGAAACTTACGTTCTAAGTTTGCAGGCTTTTGTAGTTGTGGGATCGGTCTAGGTACAGGAAGGATGTGTGGATTTGGACCCGGGTTACGGTTTGTATGTTTGGGTTGGTTTTGTGAGTGTGCTGCTGTTCTGTACACTTAGGTTTCTTTTAAGAAACTAGGGTATATGGTTTGTAACCTTAACCTTGGCTACTTTGGGTTATAGCATCCTTGGATTGTATCCAAGCTAGTGATGCTGGACATTAGGCTACTTTGAGCGTATACATATACAGCCTTGTTTGTACATGGTTTGTATGTACATATGGTGGATGTTATGTGCCAAGTTATGTTAAGATTATGAGCTTATGATTATGTTTCAAGAAGCAGTCTCTTGAGTACTTATTATTGGCTGAATGTACATGTGCATGGAAACTTGATTTTTTTTCAAACTACAGAGATGTGGGCTTCTTGGTTGTCATTCATGAAAGTAGTACACTTGATAAGCACACATCCTAGACACTTAACAGATAAAAGTGTATGCCTTGCTTGTATTGCAAGTTATTGATTTATACCCTTGCCTTGTGTTGCAAGTTAGGGGTAGGGCCTACTTAAGCTGCAGGTTGCTGTTCTAAATAATTCCTAAGCCTCCTGGGACATATCCCAGCTCTCAGTTTAAGAAAATAAGGTTTACACAATAGGGAGTTATTAACACCTGGTCTTAGGTGAAATCAATTGAATCTTGGGTAATTTTGGCGAGTGTTACTGAGAGTGCACAGGCTGGGGCCTGTGTGGGATGTGACAACCGCTCTCATCATTAACATTTTTATTATGTGTGCTTTTTCTTTTAGCAATCTATTTCCTTTTGAAGATGAGCTTGTTGGTGGATAATGAGCATTGTGTGCTGGCTTGACAATGTATTGTGATATGTCATTTCATTGATGCATGTGATTTGGCTAAGCCTGAAGAAGATGACATAGAGTTTGTAAGAAGGTGAAGTCGTACCTCGAGTAAGTCAAATAAGACC
Source organism: Aquilaria sinensis (assembly GCA_005392925.1). Taxonomy (NCBI): domain Eukaryota; kingdom Viridiplantae; phylum Streptophyta; class Magnoliopsida; order Malvales; family Thymelaeaceae; genus Aquilaria; species Aquilaria sinensis. Next base: position 680,895 of record SMDT01000186.1, on the reverse strand, counting down.
TATTTTCTTTATAAACTCTCTCAAATACTACTATTTTTCTTGTTTTATACTAAACTAATGAAGTTTATGCTCTACCGCCCTCTTTCTATATCTTGTAGTTTGTTTGTTGATGAAGTGCGTACGCATGAACCCAATATACAGATGTCAGACATGGATGTCTACATTGAGAATAACTTTGAGACATGGCTTAGAAACTATGTAAGTTTTCTACACTTAAACTTACCCCATATTTTGCATTTTGAAGGGTAACATATATTCATAGTATCACAATGTGTAACTAGGTGAATGATGTGCGTAACACTATCACGGACCGCTTCCTGTGGGATGTTGCATGCGGGCCTTCATGTCGTGTTGAAAGTTGGCCTGTTTACTTCATAAATGGGGACAAGTTCCACATTAGCGACTGGGGTCGCGACAAAGCAACATTTAACAGTGGAGTATGTATAAGGACTTCAGGAGCAAGTGAGGTTGAATGTGATTTTTATGGGGTGTTAGAAGAAATCATTCAGCTTGAATATCCTGGCTGGCCACACAAAAAAGTTGTATTGTTTAGGTGTGCTTGGTTTGACCCTACATCAGAGCGTGGCACTCGGGTTGATAAGCAATATGGTATAGTTGAGGTCTGTGATGGGGGCCGATATGGGAAATTTGACTCATTCATTCTTGCATCCCAAGCAGATCAAGTGTACTACACCTCGTACCCAACAAAGTCACGTGACAAAATGGGTTGGTTAGCGGTTTTGAAAATAAAACCTAGACGCATCGTTCATACTAATGTAAATGATGTCGAAGATGCATTTCAGGAAAAATTATTGTCCGGTGTGAACACGTTTGTCATTATTATGGATGACCCAATCGACAATTTAGCTGAAACAGGAGTATGGGAAGCAGTAAAGGAAGACATGCCAATCAGGGAAGAAACTTTGGAACATGACGATGAATCTGACAATGAGGAGTCCCTTGAAGGAAGTGATGAAGAAAATGAATTTGAATCTGGGGATACTGATAGTGGTGAATCTGAGACAGAAACTGAGGACGATGTAGTCCATTGACAAGAATGTAAACGTTTTAACTGCCTAGTTATAGTGAGAACGTGGAATAACTTTCAATATATATGTAAATACTAAGTCGAACTTTAAAGTGGTGCGGGCAATATTAATTAGCAAGCTTTTTTTTCATTTCTGTATGTTAGTTTTGTAAACTGCTGTATAGGTTTTTAAAATAATGCAGATGTCACGTAAAGGAGATGCGACGTATACACGTCGGCCAGGGAAAGGCCTATTTCAGCAGATGAAAGAAGCATTAGCAGAACCAATTGGTCGACATGAAAGGGCAGGTCAATCGCATTCCCATCATTCAGATGCACAGCCCTCAGCAGAACCAACAAATGTTCCAGATACTCACCTTGGCAGCGGGGATATCCGCGGTGCTTCTGTTGGCTGTAATGCTACTCGATATACTCCGACCCCTGTTGTTTCACCCGATGGTGGGAATTCTATTGGTCAGTCAGCGGTATCCCAAGGCCAGATTCAGGCGCGTTTACGGATAAGACCTCACGGAAACACGTAAGTATTGCAGCCTTTTGAACCATCATTGTTAAATTAACATCGAGTATGTGAAGTTGCAGTAAAATAATAATATGTATTGTCTCAAAACATGCACTTCATGTAGCTTCCTTCCATCAAGAGCAACACGGTTGGTGACTAGATGCTTCACCACACACTTCAAGGGACATCATGACTGGACGAGCGCAAGCATGGCAGATATTCAAGCGTAGTGGCGCGTATTTGAGGTTTGCACTGTCTTCGCACTATTTGAACTTTATTCACCATGTTGTCAACAATGCGAAGCAAGAAATATTTTTTTATAACATGTGGGGATTATGTGAATGGGATCCGACTGACCATAATGAGGTCTATCGCGTTTGGCATATGATGGCGGTGAGTCATTACCGATTCACACTGGGTGACATTCGGCGAGCAAGGGCATCTTTTATGACTGACGCACAGTATGCAGAATTTGAAGAATGATGGGCGTCAGCGGAGTTTAACGAGCGAAGTGCAAGGGGGAAGACAATGTGAGCTTCATCATCGCAGTCATCTAACTCAACAGGATCAGCAAGTGCTACTTATGCAGGAGGTTCGGTTTCAATAACTGAACACCGAGAACGAATGGTAAAATTATTTCCAACTGTTAATTCAAATTCAACTTATTTACTTTGTGAAAAGATTAATGTTAGTACGTTTCCAATGTAGCGTGAAAAAGATCTGGAGAAAAGGGACCCTGGCTTGTTCAAGGTGATGCAGCAAACTTTCAAGAAAAAAACGGGGAATACGTTAACAGGCGCACTGAAGAAGTTGCGGTAAGTATCATGCTATAGAATTACAGCCTTAATTTCTGATCTTAATACTAATAACTTATCGTTACTCTTTATGTAGGCAATAATAAATGCTGAGATTGAGGAAGCAACGCAGCAGCCGTGTGACGATGGTGGCGCACCTGACATAGATGAGGTTGCGATTATGAGTGCAGCTGCGGGGGGCAGGAAAAAAGGCCGTGTATTTGGACTTAGATCAGAACAACATGTTGTGCCTGGACGATGACGACCAGCGCTTACGCATGCAGCACATGTTGATGTCACACAGACTCCGGAGTTCACTTAACAAGTACAGCGAGTCGTAGCGGAGCAAACTGCACAACAAGCATCACATTATGAGCGAAAGCTAGAGCGTCTGAAGAGGAGATAGCGGATTGAGCTCGAGTACATATGTAAGTCAATTGGCATTCCACCGCCCACGCCTCCTGCAGATGATGATGATGATGACTCGGGATCGGATTAAAAATATATCAGGTATATCATGCTACTATGTGTGTTTATTAACAAACAAACATTTAGTTGGAGACTACGATCAAGTAATTTCTACTATAAATGCTTATGTGTGGATTTATAAGTACATTTATATAATGACGTAGTAATTTGAATTGTGTATGTTTTTATGTCGTTTAATATATATTGTTATGTAATTGTAGTAAAAATTTTGACTATAATTGATATAATTATCTAGAATATAATAGGTTAACGTTTAAAGCAAACAATCAATTCGAATGAACAGTGCAATCAATGAAAAAATAATTCGAAACGGAAAGTAAATATGGCGTAATTTTTAATTAATTTTTCCAATAAAAGTTTTATTGCAGTTCAAAAAAAAAAACAAACAGAGGACAGAGGGAAAGGAAAATTAAACTGAGAGAAAACTAAACAGAGAGAGTTGGCGCCGCAGAGAACATAAAAATGTGCGAAAATCCGGCCTGTACAAGTGAGGAAGAGGCAAAAAGGATTGAAAAGAAAATTAGGAAAGATCTCTTCATTCTCTTTGTAACAAAACTTTGATAGTGTATGTGTATATTTGTGGAATTGTGGATGTCCACATTAATTTTCTGTGTTCTAAAGGTCAAGAGAAATGAAGCAGCAACTTCATTGGTTGGAATAACACGTTGATGCGGTACAACAATGAACAAGTAGTGATCTAGAGACTTCAACAAAAGCAAAAGGCCTTGAATTAGTAAGGCCATAGGAATGCAGAGATCTAGACGATCACATAAGGCTGCAAGAACCTGTGAGTAATCAGTCAAAATAGTAATGTTAGATAGGGAAAACGTGAGGGCACATTGAACCACTCCTTGTATGACTATAAGCTCTGCTTCAAGGGCTAAAACATATTTACTCCAACCATCTCTATTCTAGTAGTGCGGGAGATCATTAGCACCAATCCATACCCATGCCACCACTCCCAAACCCAAATACCAACACTAAGCCCCATCAACTAGAAAAAATCTATGGGTTCACCATACCTATGCCACTTATTTTTTCCCCATAAATGACAGAGGAAGAAGATGATTTCAAGCCAAGGCTAGTAACTCCACAAGCTCATCCCTCTAAGATATAAAGGAGCTAACGTTGAATTGGACAATCTAGAAAACTACTTCATTTATGACCTAGCTAAATAACCCAAAGAATAGCTACCAATAGGAAAAGGCAGTCAGAATGCCATTTTCCCTGGGATGCTAACAAATCCAAAAGCCAACTTTCAAAGGAAATAGCATGAACAGAGGAAGGATCAACACAAAAACTCCCCCAATTCTCCTTAGTATTCTGATAACCCAAAACAAATCCATGAAGGTTTCCTTGTGCAAATTACACATCTGACATATGGGATTAATGAAACCCCCATGAACTGCCAAGTTTGACCCTATAGGAAGAGCATTAAATAAACACTTCCAAGTGAATACCTTAAATTTCTAGGAGTGGTTTGCAGCCCAGAGCCTTTTGATGATCTTAATGAAACGGTGGTCTAGTGAAAGAGCAAAACTATATAATCCACTTTTTTGGTAGGTTTAGTTGTATTGATCAAGTGAGTGGCCTACCTTTTCTTTGAAGAATATTGCCTAGTTGGACTTCCTTCCCAATGTACAAAGTCATGACCCTTGGAATTAGATGGAAGGTTTAGCTCAATTATAAGGTGCATGATCTGTTGGGGAAAAGAGCCACAAGAAAGTCCCGATTCCAACCTAGGTCTTGACCAATAGAGAGATTTGAAACTTTAAGATTTTTACAATCCATAAAAGCTAGGCTAACTACTCTAAGGATATTCGGAATGATACCAAGAATCTTCCAACAATATGACAGTGAGGTTAAGCAAGAATACTCCTACCATGAAGTAGACCACACCATGTTGGGGTTACGTTACTACTATTCTTGACTATCTAAAAAGACCGAGAGGGTTGTAAGCACTCTATAAACTAACTTATCAGTGTTTCCTACAAATATTCTCTAGAATGTTCTACATAAGAGAGCTTGATTAAACAGCTGCATATCTTTCTTTCCCAAGCCCCCTGAACCTATAGGTAACACTAAGAGATACTTGTGTTTAAGATGCAATCCCTGCTTGTCAAATAATCCTAACCATAAGAGTTTGATATAGCCACTAGAAATTTTATCAAATATTGTAACTGAAACTTTAAAGAGAGACATAATATAAACTAGTAGGGAAGTTAACGTAGAGTTTATCAGGGTTAATCTGCCTGCACTATTCAATAGGTTTCATATTCTGATAGACACCAAACTACCCCAAAGGACTGATGTTATTCTGTACAATCCAATAGATAAAGACGAAGGTTGCATCCACCGTAAAATTCGATAAATAACATTAAATAAGATCAGTTAAATAATAAAAAGAATGAAAGGAAACCAGTCAAATCTAAACTAAAATCTGAATCTAATCGAAAACAGCAAATGAAAATGAGGGAAGCGGTAGAGAATTAGGTTTGGGGAGAAAGAGTTGAGTTTGTAGCGTGGAGTATGATTGAATTTTTTCCCCTGACTTTTTATATAGAGATAGAGCAATGTATATTTGATAGTTTCATACAACCTTACATATATTTATGTATGTATGTATGTATGTATGTATGTATGTATGTATGCAATTACACACACACACACACACACACACACACACAAACATACATACATACATATCTTTATCTAAACACACTTATATAAATATATATATATATATAAACACATGCACATGTACATATATTGCTCCTGCTCTTTGTACATTGAGTTCATATATATCTATCATCTTTAATATTGTTAGAAAATTTATTTGGATGCATTAGCACCTTTTTATTTATATTTAGTTAAGTTTGTGGTCTCATTTGTACATGTGTTGTATGATTGACATACATTCCTAACTTTATTTGTACATCAAGTTTATATATATTTGTATATATTACTACTGTGGTACTACTACTCAAATTTATTTTTTTATTTTTTTGGAAAATCTAATTTCAATTTCATTTTAGAAAATATAAATCTATGCATAAATTGTATGAAAATATAAATAATATACTCAAATAAATATGTACACTTAAGACATATTATATACATAAGTTATGAAATAATGTGTATGAAAATATTTAAAACATTGGAATTGTATATACAATTGAATATATCAGCAATAATTTTAAGAATTTCATTTGTGCATAAATCTTTCAACTTTTGTGCATATCCTTCATTATTTTTTATTGTATCTCTCATTTATTTTTGAATATTTGAATTCATACATATCAGTTATCTAATTTATACATATATCTGATTTTGGAATGGTGCGTATTTAAACCTATTCACACTTATTCTTAAGGTGAAATATTGAACTCATATATATAATTGAGTATATCAGCAACATTTATATGAATTCATTTACAGTGGTGGATCCAAGATTTGTATAGAGAGCAATCCATGTACATATACAACTATTAAACCCTAACATTGAATAATGAAGCTTATAAATTTGCATATATCATAATATAATGTGAAAACAATTTTTTTTAGAAAAAAATATGAAAAATGTTTTGATTTAGCATTTTTTGTGCCTTTATTTGAATGAGTTTAAGGAGAGTTAAAAAAATTATATGAAATATAAAAAAATTAGCCAGATGTTCATATTGTATAGAATGAAAATTAAAAGATAAAATTCCCCCTTTAACATTTAAACTTATATTTTTTTTATTTGGCTTACTGACTTTATCTTATGTTGAATTAGCTTTATACACTACTAAAAAATGAGGATTTTCCAACAGCAATTTCCAATGGCCTCGTGTTAGAAATTGCCCAGTTTCCAACACCATTAGTAATTAATGCATTGAAAGTTGTCATTCCAACGGCCCAAATGAGAGCCGTTGGAGAATAAGCTGTTATAAATTTCTAGCAACTGTTATTAATTTTTTTTCCATGTAATTTCCAACTTCTTAGGCCGTTGGAAATAATTTTTTTTTCATATTGTTTATTCCAGTGTTGTTTATTTCAATGCTGTTTGTTTCAACGTCAAACCATTACAGTCCAGCTGATTGTATCAAATGTAGTCAAATATTGAATTGATATTACATAAATGTAGTCATAAATCCACATAAAAATATACACAATTCAAATTACATAGTTCCATTCTCCTAATAAGTGTCTGTTTGTTGATAAACACACATAGTAGGATGATATACTTGATCTAGTCTTGATCCAATCCCGAGGCATCTATATCATCTTCAGCAGGCGCAGGCATAGGAATGTTAAGTGATTGACATATGTACTCCATTTCAACTCGTTGTCTCCTTTTAAAACGCTCCAGCTTTCGCTCATAATATGATACTTGTTGTGCGGCATGCTCCGCTACCACTCGCTGTACTTGTTCAGTGAACTCCGGCATCTAAGTGACATCAACATGTGTTGCATGAGTATTCCCCGGTCATCATCGTCCAACCACAACATGTTGTTCTAATCCAAGGCTAAATACACACCCTTTCTTCCTGCCACCAGTAACTGCACTCATAATCGCAACCTCATCAATGTCATATGAGGCTCCTTCATCATTCATTTGCTGCATTTGTTCCTTGATCTCAGCAGTTATCTTTGCCTTCATAAGTAAGGGTAAAGATAGTTTATTAGTGAGATTCTCATAAATGGCATGTAAAAAGGTCATATTATCTAGCATGATAATTACTGCCACTTCTTTAGTCCGTCTATTAACATATTCCCCGCTCTTTTTCTTATGAGTTTACTGCATGACCTTGAATAAGCTAGGGTCCCTCTTCTCCGGATCTTTTTCACACTACATTGGTTGTTAGTAAGATTAATTTTCTTACAACATAAATAACTTGAATTATGTGTAAAAGAGGTTGATAATTTTACCATTCGCTCCCGATGTTTAGTAATTGAAATAGAGCCTCCTGCATAAGTAGCACTGAATCGACCAATCGAGTTAGAGGACTGTGATGATAATGGTCGCATTGTCTTACCCCTCACCAATCGCTCGTGAAACTCCGGTGAAGCCCACCATTCCTCCATTTTTGCATACTGTTCGTCGGTCATAAAAGATGCCCATGCTAGCTGTTTCACAGGATTTTTCTCGCGTCGCATGTCACCCAGCGTCGATCAGTAATAATTAGCTGTCATCATATGCCAAACACGATAGACCTCATTATGGTGAGCTGAACCCCACTCATATAATCCCTAGACATAAAATAAAATATAAGGAGTTGAATAGTTTCCAACATGATTGCAAAAATTGAAATTATGAAAACAAAGTGGAAACCTCAAATACGCACCACCACACCTGAATATCTATTGGGCTTGCGCTCGTCCAGTCATGATTTGGCTTGAAGTATGTGGTGAAACATCTAGTCACCAACCGTGTTGCTCTTGCTGGAAGGAAGCTACATGGAGTGCATGTTCCAATACAATAAATATAATTTTGAATGGCACTAAACATACTGCAGGTAGCATAAACTATTATTGTTGAAAATGGTGCATTACTTACGTGTTACCATGAGGTGTAATCTGTAAGTGCGCCTGAATTGGGGCTTGGGATACCGATGACTGACCATTGGAATTTGCACCATTGGGTGAAGCATAAACAAATAAAATTAATCTCCTAAATTTTAAAAAATTAAAAATTAAATCCACGAATTGCATATATCACTAGGCAACATATAATTTTTAATTGCATGGATAAATATTTCACTTACTTAAACAATGTAAGTTAAAATAACAATATACTAAGTTCTAATTAAATCATTACAAATTTTAATAACTTCTAGAAAAATTACATATATTAATGCATATTTAGGATTTAGGGTTTAGATATGGTTAATACTACTTAGGTTTCAGGTTTAGGGTTTAGGGTTTAGGGGAATATAATTTGAGTTTAGGGTTTAAAGGCCGTTTAGGGATATGGGTTTAGGGTTTATATTTAGGGTTTACTGTTAATGGTTGTTGTTAGGCTTAAGCTTTAGGGTTTAGGCTTTAGAGATATAGATTTAGGATATAGGGTTTAGGGTTTAGAGGTATAGAATTAAGGTTTAGGGTTAATGCTAGTTAGGCATATATCATATATTATAATGTATATATCATTTATAGTATAATGTATCATATATAATCAAACATATTATTATTATTACATAAATGATATATTATTATTATTATATAAATAATTTAGATATCCCTAACACATTAGAAGTAATTTTACTTTTAATACACATTGTAACCTTGGATCTCCCTAATGTATTATTATTATTATTATTCTTATTATTATTACTATAATTATTACTACTCTTATTATTATTATTATGAATATTACTACTGCTACTACTACTACTATGACTATTATTATTATTATTATTATTATTATTATTATTATATTATTTACATTTATTATATTAAAATTCAAACTTAATCAAACAAACTTATTTAAATATAACAATATTATGATTTTATATTAATTCCCTAAATTAAAAAATTTTAAAAATAAATCCAATTAAACAATGTTAGTTCAAACTAACAATATACTAATTTTCAATTAAATCGTTAATTCAAAAAATTTCATACTTAAATATCCCACTCAATACTATACAAACTTAATTAACACTAATAGTATACCAATATTCTATTAAATCCCAAAATATAAAAAAACCACATATTTCTTATATTATGTGAATGGGTCCCTATCAACTATAATTTCACACATAAATATACTACCCAATTAAACAATTTAATTAAATCTAACTATATCCTAATTTTAAATTAAACTTGAAATTAAAAATAATTTACAAAATCAGCAAAAATTAAAAATATCAATGGGTAACCTAAATACTTCACTTTCAACCATCAACAACTACAAATCACATACATTTCACATATTTCAAACAAAAATAACTCAAGAAAATCCAGATTTACTTGCATTTTTGGGTAAAAAATACTTAAATAAATGAGAAATTTAATATTTGAACAACTTACCTCAAATCCAAAAATGAACTTCAAAAATGCGTGGGAATGGCTTTGAATCTGGCAACACAAGAAAAATCTTGCACCCATTAACATGCTAAACCTCAAAGAAGAAAAAAAAACCCGAAAATCCGAAACGAAAAAGAAAAAAAATAAGAAAAACTTACCAGATCTAGAAGTTTGAGCTCCAAAAAAGCCAATGCCGGCGTTGAAAAATGGAGGTTGAAGTTTTGTGTCATCCCTCAAGCTACCTATGTGCGGTGTGTGTGTGTGGGAGGGGAGAGGAAAAGAGATGATGATTTGAAATGAAAATGAACCAGATCTGGAGGTGGAAGACGATTTAAATTAGTATCAAGTGAAATTTTCCAATGGCCTTGGCCGTTGGAACTTTTTTTGATGAATTTTCCAACAACTTAAGCAGTTGAAAATTTAACAAAAATTAGGTAGTTGGAAACTTTAAACGCAAAACATGCACTATTTACCAACGGCTTTAGCCATTGGAAAACACTAAGTATTAGCAGCTGTCTCAATGACATATTTTTCAACGGCTTAGGCAGCTAGAAATAGCATATATTAAATTGAGCAGTTGTTGTCCGCATTTTTCCAACATTCAAAATATTTTTTTGGTTTCCAACGGCTTAGCACATTGGAAATTTCCAACATTTTGACCGTTGGAAAATTGACCATTTGGAAAATACAGTTTTTTTAGTGGTGATACTTTTTTCATATGTTTGAAGGAAAAAAAATGGCAAAAAGAGTTTAGTGCTTAGATAAGAAAATGTAAGAAAGTCTAAGTGCCAGTATAGGGTTTTTGCATGATTCTAAATGTTAGTATAGAGAAGAGACTAACCTTTTTTTTTTTTTTTATCTTTGTTGATATAAGAGAGACACATTTTTTTTTTCAATAAATATTATGAAAATTACGATGGTCCATCAAAAAAAATTAAAAGGGATCTTGTTATTAACAACTTTTTAGAAAAATGAGAGGTTCATGGACTCCCATATTTTATACGCATACATTCACCCCTTCTCATTTGCACATATGTCTCACATAATTTGTACATATCTCTCACATTCTTTATAAATTAATTTCATACATATTTGCTATTTGCTTCGTATATATTTGTAAATATATATAACCAAAATTATTTGTTGGAAGTTCGAAAATGCATCCAATCGCATTCCAATTAAATCAAGGAGTGGAAGCGAAAAAGAATACCTGTTGCCTGTGGCCATAAGCGAATGGAAGAGGTCTTAAAAGAGGCCAGAAAGCTGCCGGCCGGCCCGGACACAGTCTTTGCCTGCCTTAAGGACTCTTTCCTTCGCTCATATATACGTCGACGGCAAGCTGGGTCAGCGTTCAGTGACCGCTTCGGATCTGGTCGACGGCTGACGGCATCCAGCAATGCAATGCCGCCCATCTTATCAGCATCTACATACCGAAACCTCTTGTCTGTGTGTGAATATATTAACCTAAGAGCTCCAAGAACTGGCAGTGAGTTTCCAAAATAGGTTTGAAGTATTAAGCAGCGGTTTTCTACATCAGAGCGATATGGTGGCTGCTGCTAATTTAATTTTGCTGCTGCAAGGAACTGTAGCAATAATGTTTTCCTCCCTTGCCTTCGCTTCTGATCCAAACCCCCTTCAGGATTTCTGCGTCACTCACCCCAATGCTCCAGGTACGTATCTATAGCTAGATTCATATGCGTACACCAGAAATTAGACCATTCATTTGTAACATTTTCATGTGCCCCAGTTGCGGTGAATGGGTGGCCCTGCAAGGACCCTAAGCAAGTTCTGGCAGAGGATTTCTTCTTTTCCGGACTAAACTTGGTCGGCAATACATCAAATCCCTACGGCTCCAAAGTGACTCTAGTGAACGTAGACCTACTCCCGGGCCTGAACAACCTCGGGGTCTCCCTCGCCCGGGTGGACTATGTCCCGCGAGGCCTCAACCCGCTCCACCTGCACCCTCGCGCCACTGAGGTGTTCACAGTCCTTGAGGGTACCCTAGAGGTAGGGTTCGTCACCTCCAACCCCGATTATAGATTCATCGGGAAAGTCCTACACAAGGGCGATGTGTTTGTGTTCCCTCAAGGGCTTATACATTACCAGAGGAATGTGGGATATGGGAATGCGGTTGCTGTGAGCGCACTTAGCAGCCAAAACCCGGGTATTGTTAGAGTTGCAGAATCTGTGTTCGGGTCTAGTCCCCATGTTTCCCCTGATATTCTCAGCAAGTCTTTCCAGGTTTACAAACAAATCATTGAAAGGATCCAATCCAAGTTCTAAATTCTATGCAGCCTTACCATCGTCTGAACTATTAACAGGATATCATAGAAAAGTAGCTTTGTTTTAATTACTTAATTCTCTCTGTTTTCCAATTTGCTTGAATTCAGTCCGTTGTCCTTCGGTCGCCATCTCTGACTAACATTGCCAAAAGGCAAAACAGTTGACCGATAACCAGTTTGAGATTTTATATTCATCTTGTAATTTCTACACGAAATAAATAAAAAAATTCATTCTTGTGTACCATTCTTTAGGCTTTAATTAGCAAGGATTCTATTTTAATTTAGAGCAGATCAATATATGTTTATATACCTCTTTCTTCTTTTTCTTTTTCACTTTTTTTTTCCACCTTGTTGGGAGGGTGCTTGATGCAACCCGAATTGTAAAATAAAAATCTAATTAGGATTTGAGATACAAGACAACTTTGAAAAGAAATGAAATTCTAAAGAGTTTTAAATCGATTAAAAAAAATATATATGAATAATTTTCTGCGTAAAAAGGTTATTTATCGGCATTAGTCATAAACACGTAAGCGCAAATTTCGAAACAGTGTGGCAGCAACTCATTATTATATATTTCAATTTGGCAAAATAGACCCTCTTAACTCAACAAAGTCCAAACATTGATATCTCCACCAAACACTTTAAACCAAGTCGATTTGGGTTCCATCGTTGCCGCTACTTATTGGTCTGAGATTGTCATTCACCATGAGAGACAGCCCAACACATTGTTGGGCCCAACTTATTAGGAATTAGTGGATGATCAATCACACAATATCTGTCCCACCCCCTTTTTTTTCTTAAAAAATAAAAAGAATATTTGCTAATTTAACGGCGAGTAAATGATTTATGCTAATTTAAAAATAAGAGTGATTTATTTGAGCTGACAAAGACAATGATAACCAATTCGAATCATGTTATAAATACGGGTCATCTGTTCGTCCTTTTTACATTAATATTAATAATGAACCCATATAATATTAGGGAATTAGTGATTGAATGATATCACATAAGCTTATCCATTTATCTTGATATTAGGATAAACTCTTTTGATACGTGACGTCAACAATAATCTCTCTTTTATCTCTCTCTTTTCAAAGAGAAATCTTACTAAATGTATAAAAAGTTGAGTTTTTTACCGTTACTTCTCCTCAACTTTGGATTAATTAAATTAAAATTTAATATTAGAGAATATAATATATATACTTATCCATATTTTTTTTAACAGCGTTAGTCAACCATTTGTCAAAATTAGTATTACCCTCCCTAAACATAGACTAATGTTATAGTTACATTCCAAGATTTGAAAATATACATTTTCCTCTTGTATTTATTTTTTACACTATGCATCAATTCTTAAATCTTAATTTAAACTTTCTGATAACCATGTTATATAATTTTAAGTTGTCTATTGTTTTTCTAACCATTAATTGACATTTAGAAAACATTATTTTTACATTTACATGGAGAAAAAATGATAATTTAAAATATTTGTTAACTCAAAATTGAAAAATATAATGCAATAAATGTCCATTTATTGAAAGACAATTATCAGATAATTTAAGTTAAAATTTTAAAAGTTATTACCGAACAATAAGTAGAAGAAAATAATGCTTGTTCGACGAGCATTAATTGATTCTTGTTTTCATGTTCTTGCATCAATTGGCTGAATTAAACTAATGGGTTCCTCGTGTTACTTCTGAAAATGCCCCTGAATATGGTTGTAACTACCCCAGGCTTGCTAATGTTAAAATTACCCTGACCGTCCTTCCGCCATCCTCCGCTAGTCACCCTTCCACTGTCCTTTCGCTAGTCACTGTCATTTCATCATCCTTTTGCTAGTCGCTAGTTGCTAGTCGTCCTTCCACTGTCCCCCCACTAGTCACCATTCTTCCACCGTCCTCCACTAGTCGCCCTTTGGCTTTAGAGGTTTTTTGTTTCACTTGTTCGAATCTATTTCAGCTTCAATAGTGGCTCAACATGGTTGTAGCGAATGGAGATATCAGATGCACAGTTGCAGCGAATAGATGAGTAATAAGTAACCACAAAACCAATGGTTTAGCTCGTAAACTTGAACATCTTTTATGGGCATTTATGTTATGACAAAATTTGAAGTATGTGGGCCCTAGTAAAAAAATGTGTTAACCAAAAACTTAAAACCTAATAGCTCTGGCTAATTGCTGATTAATAGTCTTAGAAAAATAGTGAAGGAAATTATATATCTCGAGAGTGTAATATCACCCAAAGTGGGTAAAAAATAAAAAGCAAAAAAAATCCTTAAAAGTTTGTATGAAATTTTATTTAAAAAAATTGATCTAATGTAGAAAATTTACAAAAAAATCTTAAATTTTCAACTGCTAATTAAGTTACACTACACAATTTTTGGAAAGAATTCTTTTCGTATATGTATCGCTGTTTCTGGAAGAACAATATTTCGTTCTCGAGAGCTTTAAATGGCAAGCTTTTAACTTGCCAACACATGACCAGACAAACTTCAAAATTGATGATTTGAGACATGAGAAGCTCACCCGGAACTACAAGGCCGTCAGAAGAATTCGACATTATCCGACCAACCACCTTTCAAAATGATAAAATAGCGCACTTCGGCAGCTTAACAACCATCTTAGCAAATGCCCTGATGAGACCTCGGAACATGTCTTACTATATCCAAATTCCTTACATCCACAAATATTTCATAGACCACTTTCTGCTACCAGGATTTCTGTCACCTGCCTCCCGGACTACAAACAAACATCCCTTCTTAGGCAAGGCAACAACCTGATACCTCTACATCATAATAATATAATAATGCATCAAGATGACATAATACATTTAACAAGAGCAACGTGCATCATGCATGTTATACGCATGAGGAACAAACAAAAGCTTGGGAGCTATCATGATTCGCTCCCATGTTCAAGCAGGCTATCGACATTGTATTTGCTGCCGTAAGCCCTTTCCTTCCAGATCATATCTACTTCGACAAATGTCAGCCCTTTTGTCTCTGGGACGAACATGATCACAAAAACAAAGGCAAGCACAGCTATGCCAGCAAGAATGAGGAAAGTTGAACCTGTGCCTGCAGCTTCAGCAATAGAAAGGAAGGTCTGTGCCACCATCAGATTCGAAATCCAGTTCACAGTAGCAGACATTCCCCCACATATTCCTCGGTATTGCTCTGGGTATATCTCAGAATTTACAGTCCATGGAACAGGTCCCATTCCAGGTGCAAAGAATGCAATGTACAGTGCTAAGCCAATAACTGCAGCCCATCCATAAAGGTTCCCAGATGATCCAAATGATTGACCAACAAATGCCCCAGCAAGAATGAGAAGAGATGCAATTACACCTGACAAGCTTGAAAGTGCTAACTTTTTCCGCCCAACATGATCAATCAGGTAAATGCCAGCAATTGTTCCAGCAGCATTCATAGCAGCCACAACCAGAGAGAGCAGGAGTGCCAGCTGATTAGAGTGGAAACCAGCCATTTGAACTATTGTTGGACTATAGTACATAACTGTGTTGATCCCGGTGAACTGCTGAAACGCCTGCACAAAATCATTTTTCACGTCATTACATACAGTAAATTCGGTAGGCTCATTACAGCTCCAGGATAGCTTCTTATCCACCAATTAATCCTTGTGCACATCCTATAAATAGCAATATGGATGATACGTCCCTCTTCATTTTAACAAGCATCCTATTAACAGTGTAACTCCACCATTTTGATTGCTCTGAAGGAAAGGAATTCAGTAGCTCTTGGCATTTCAATTCTTACCTGAAGTCCAGCGCCAGCTAGAAAGGCAAGTCTGATTTCTTTAGATTTGAAAACATCAAAGTATCTCACAGTTTTCTTGCTCTGGAGCTCTTCATACAAAGCACCAGAAAGGTGATCAATTTCATCCTCCAGTCGAGCAAGGTCATAAATTTTAGCAAGAACTGCTATTGCTTTCTCTTGATCATTCTAAATCATCAAATGAGAAATTGAGAGTAAAAACATTGGAAGATCACAGAAAATACCAAAAACATCTTGACAATCAAGAGGAAAAGGATAAGCAAAGTCTTTGCACCTTCATGAAAAGCCATCTAGGAGATTCTGGCAGACATAACATGAGGAAAAATTGAATTACTGCTGGTACAGCAGAAACTCCGAGCATCCACCGCCACGTTCCTGGAACCTGTACAAGGACCAGCACCGTAAGACACAAAGCAAACACTTCACTGAAACGGGTTACAAACTATTAAAGACATACATACGGGAAACTGGCTGTAAAACAGTTAAAAATGACCAGTAATAAAACAACCAGATGCTCTAGCCACTTTGGGCGTTGACAATTAAACCCATGAAATTCAAGTTCAAGCCTTTAAGATGCTCCAAGATCCCGACTTAGCCAAAGAAGACGTGGTCCACGCTTTCAAACAACAAAACCTTCTCCTTTCGCTAAACAAGTTAGTGAAACCTTTTAATTCACCAAACAAGTTACCAGCTAACTATGGCACATTAAAGTTCACAACTAATAATATTTTTATCTAATTAGTTCCTGACATATGTGCCGAATAACTGGACAAGCCAAGCAGGGCCACTGGCAGGGCTTACAAATAGGTTGTGAGTCAAGATTTATGTTACTCGACTCCGGCTCCCAAAAAATTCAAAGTTCTTCAATTTCAACCATGAGAAAATTTTATAACAATAGAATAGTCTAATAATGTAACCAAAATAAACTAAAACAAAACAACAGTGTAGATCGACTTTAGCATTATCTGAAAGTACACACATATCTCGTCACATTGTATTGCCAGAAAAACAATAATCATTTTATGGTGAGAAAACCAGCCCTTGAACCGTATTTTCTTTTCTTTTCTTTTTCACAATTTGTTTAGACAAGCTAACACTAATGAAGTTTGAGAATAAAATTCTAGATAATTGACTCTTATATAGTTGACCAGCAAAATTTGACCTTTGCCAGGACTTGGGCTGGGACAGAGTTATTTCTCCCTCACGGTTTAGGAAGAGAAAGCTGCCAAAGCTGAAACATGAGTCACTGCAGCAAGGTAAGCAGGTAAGCTTGAGGCATTGGGCCCCGTAAGACATTCAGAAGAAATAATAGGAAACTAATACAACCCTCTCCAACAGATCAAAATAGAAAGCATATAAAAACAACACAGCCTAATATCAAGGTATGTATCTCAGTTTGCAGAATGCGACAGCATCAAACATTGAGAATGCACTGATAAGTAACCATTAAAAATGAGTTTTTAAGATAAAAGATTTTGAAGAAAGACTTTATGCGGTTGGGGGAGATCTTTCATTGATTAACTCAGAAAGTATATCCTTGATTCCTTGTAAACCAAGTCCGACTTTAGGCTTCTAAACATTTTCCTGTATAGCATTAGCACCTCACTGTATTTAATGCATTAGATTGTTCCTTATGCCAACCCTTGACCAAGAGCAAGGGTATTCATCCAGAACAAATGAAAAATAGATTATTCTACCACTGAACTGCAGCCTTCCAATACTTTGAAATGAAAAAGAAAATTCTTGGAAAAATTCATTGTTCAATTCTGATAGTAAAGAACTTCTCAATATACAGCATACTAGTTAGTTTGCTTTCAAAGACAACAAAGAAACAAAAGACTGTTACTTAGTCCTTACTCCAGATTGAGCCATTTCTTACAACATAACACGCTGGAGCATGTTTTACCGGATCTTCAATATGCAATTGCTGACAGTGAAATTATACAGAATTCATCAAATTAAGCAGGGAAAAAGAACAGGATTAGAAAGAACATGACAAAACACAGACCAATATCATATTGATTCTACCTCCTCATGATTCCAACAGAAGCATATAATGAAGAAAAAGAAATTAATCCGCAGCTCATTCGCATAGAAGAGAAGCACAACCAAGAATAAGCTTCTTGTCAGTCCTTACTCAGCATTACCGGGTTCCCCCCCCCCCCCCCCCCAAAAAAAATGAAAATAAAAATAAAAAATAAAAAAACCTTTCTTATCATTTTTGTGTTTTGATAGATGAAAATAAGAAGCTTCCACTGAACGATCTATTCATCTGTGATTCAGTAATCCACCAGTCCTTTCTGACTTCCAAAAAAAATTCACAGGCTCCTCATTGTCAATTATGAACTTGTTGTACAAATCTCATCTTAGATTATCATTATCAACTTGAGTTTTACCCAAAAGCTTTTGCATGTAGATTAGTAGATCCATATGCCAGCTAAAAACAATGTGCATTCCTAATACATATCTTATTCAGTTTTTGAGTGTCCGGTTCCTATTAAGAAATACTAACATTTATGAGGTAAGAGAAGTTCCTCCCCTATAGACAAACAATAAACGAGCCAAGCTCCAAAAGCAAAGCGTTAAGTGTTGTTTATTTTTAAGCCTTCCCACACCACAAATTAGAGTTTCAGCCTCTACTTCAATTGGAAACCATCTGAGAAAGAAAAAAATTCTCCCTTTGCACAAGAGAAATTTATAAACAAAAAATTCCAAACGGAGAGGAGGCCTTGCCCTGCAGATACTATTGCTACTATATTCATTAGATTTTGAATCAACATCAGGCTTCTGCATTGGAAACATTTCTAAAACAGGAATGAGCCATAACTCGCACAAATACTGCAGGTTAAAAGTAAAATTATCGTTAAAGCAACAAAAGCAGACCTCTGTGAAAGCAAGATTTACGAGGTAGGAAAGAAACTGTCCACCAGTAATCATCAGCACATTTGTGCTCACAAGTCCACCCCTTATTTCTGAAGGTGACGCTTCAGCAATATACACAGGAGCTGTGACGGAAGCGACACCAACACCGAGGCCAACCAAAAGACGGCCCAGTATCAGAACATAAGGATCTGGAGCAACAGCCATAATCACGGCTCCAGCTGTGAAGACAACATCAGAAGAAAGCGTAGCTTTCTTACGTCCATATGCATCATTGATCCAACCTCCTGATGCAGCTCCAATGATTGCACCAACCAAGGCCATGCTAACAATTGTTTCCTGTTAGCAACAATTATCAATATACTTCACAGCAAAAAATTTTGATAGTTTTTAGATAGAGACACCAAGTAAAACAAGAGAAATGCAGCACAAAAGGAATGAAATAGAAGAAATCCAAGCTCCAAATATCATTTATTTCGGCTGCAAACACTTAAATCAGATGTGCTCCCAGTTCACCTAATGTATCCTCCTTTAACTTCTCCCAAATTTTTTCAAACAAATTTAACTTTCTATTGTATATCACAAACAATGGCGACATAGAACATAAGGAAGACATGAGTTCAGACCTGCAGCAAACTACTTTGGTTGACTACTTCGAACTCATCTTTAATATAGAGAAGCGCCCCTGATATCACACCTGCAGATGATTCAGCAATTTAAATGAGAAAAGTTCCCCATTGCTAGTAGCTAAAAAGCAGAAGGGATAAATAAACACAATCCTGCGACTAAATAAAGTTCCTGAGAATATTATACACAGGCAACTACTTCCTGGCTCAAAAAAGATACAAATTAGAAGCTTCTTTCCCAGAATTTGTGGCACCAACATATCTTTGTCATACAGATTTTTCAGTTACTTCACCCTTAGTGCATAAACTACTAGAGCACCAATGACATAACATACATGCACATGAAACAAGAGAATAGAAGGGAGCTCACCGAAAATAATACATGCTATAACGATTAAAAAATTGAATTTTCTTTTCCTTTTGGGGAAATAGAAGAAGCGTCTGCTTTCCTCTACCTTCTCGCATCACTGCATCAGTACAAAACAGCTTCCCCTCAAGTCATTTTCATCTTCTATCTTTTTTACCTATCTAGGTTTCATGAACTGAGAAAAACTCAGAAAATCTTCCTCTACCTTTTTCGTTACTCTGTCTTTTTCTTCTATCGCTTTCCCTTAGTATTTTCTCAAATTTTTATTCCTGTCGTCAGAATCATGTTGCTATCTCCCAACACTAAATCCAGCGTTGAGTCACTTGAATGTTGCAACTTGCAACCCCGATGAAGAAATAAACTAAAAACGTTGATGATTAAACAAAAAGCAAAACTTTCTCGCACCCCACAACATTTGAGGCTGACGAAGGAAGCAGCAAAACCAAAGGAAGAAATTAAAAATTAAAAAAAAAAAAAAATTTCTGTCCATAGCGTTAGAAAGTCTTCTCTTCCGCCAGCACCTTTATCTTGCAACTGCTATTATTTACTTAACTGGGCGTTTTGTTTCAAAAGAAAAGGTAAAACCCTTTGGATCTCGAATCAGCTGCTGCACAGCAAACTGATTCGCAGCAATCAAGCAAAAGGAAAAAGAAAAAAGAAAAATAGAAGCTACACCATTGTATTTTTCAATTTTAACTACTAAAACTTATTCTGAAGCATATAATTATTTTACTTTGATATTATTGTCTCATCGTTCGTTCTAGAACACACTTCCCCAGGCTTTTTTGAAGGATTAAAATCAGCATCCGTAGTTGGAAACCATATTCTTCATTGAGGCAATGCATCGAATAGTTGATAGGTTAGGACTTAACGCATAGACCATAAACCAACAGAGAATTTGGAGACCAACTAGAAGTCGAGGGAAATTAAGGGAGATGAGAGCCCAAATCTGAGAACAATTTGGGGAAAGAATAGCCGATCAATAACAATTTTTCGCTAATCCCCACTTCAGGGGGAGCTTGGCTTGAAACCTTCCCAGTTGCAATAGAATATATTAATTAATAAAGGAGAAATCTTGTACAAGTGGAGAAATAAATGATGTCTAAAATAAAACGAAAGAAAACCAGATGAAGACCGCAGAGCAGCTATAGCTCTAGATGCAGAGCACTGTCGTGGAATTTCTTTTGGCAAGACAAGATCCCATAATTTGTCAAAACAAAACATCGTTAAATTCAAAAATTAAAAAGATAACACGTTTTCCAAATAAAAATGTTGGCGGAAAAAAAAATTAGGAACTAAATCAACGTATGTACTTGAATTTTATCTTTGATGTCAAACTAGATTTCGATTCTTTCCTCCTTTTTTATAAAAAAAAATATATATATTAAAAACAAATACCTGTATCATAGCCAAAAAGCAAGCCACTGATCCCAGCAATCACAGTTAGTCCTAAAACATAATGATTACTGAAATATGACATTCTCCTGTCTGGAAACAAATCCAGATACCCTGAGCTTCCAGGCATCGACTCGATCGTCATCTTCTCAATCCCCGAAAAACAACCAATCAAAAACTTGCCGGTATCAAGAAATCGCAACTAAGTTGTTATGTGATTATCAGAACCCAACACCCGTTTTTCCCAGTCCAACCATAGAGTGTCAAGTTTCTCGTCGCGGGCGTTACATTCGAAACCCAGAAGAAAAATGGAAACTAAGAAATGTAACGGAAGAACACGATATCGAGCCTCAATTGGAGGGAGATGCGTGAAGGAAGCTTCCTCCTTTACGGGTTTACACGATTTTGTTTCTCACCGAGAAACTGCGAAGAGAGGAGTCAATAGAAATTCCAGTATTGTCAGATGAGAGACAAATACAATTGAAAGTAGTGAGAGAAGGGAAATCGAAAAAAGAGGTGAGATTCGAGTGAGAGAAATGAGGGTAGTTTTTAAAGGCAATTTTGAGTGTCTGTAATAATTCACCGGCCAATCACAGTTTAGGGCATAGTTCCAGTCAAGGGAGTTGAAGTGTAACAGACAGTGACGTGATAACAACTCATTCGAACATACTGTAAAGTAAAATGTAAAACTTACAAAATTCACACGATTTAATTAGTACTCCCTCCGTCAGTTTGAAGCAGTTGATTTTTTGCCACAGTTTAATTTGGATTTATTTATATTATTAGTTATTAAAAAAAAAATTAAAAATATATTTAAAAACTATAAATTTTTTATTTATCATTTTATATAAAAAAAATTATTTATATACTAAAAATTAAAAATAAAAAATTATAAATTAATTGTTAAAAAGTAAATGTTTCAAAGAATATAAGCCAGAGGAAGTAATAGTTAAAAGGAGCTCGCCAAAATCGCAAATTAATTCTAGTTCTGCTCCAAATATGTTTTTAATTTAATTTAGGGAAACTGTTAAAAAAAAAAAGCTCCTAAGGTTTCAATAAAAAAAGAGTTATGGAATATAAAAAGTGAGGTCTGCTAATGTTAGTATCTGACTTTCTATCATTGTGACAAACACATCATATCCGTCTTTTTATATTTCATAACTCATTTTTTATCAAAATCTTAAAAAAAATTATTTGTTCTTATTCTTTATTGAATTGGTTTAGATTATTATTATTATTATTATTATTATTATTATTATTATTATTATTATTATTACTGCTGTTTTTACTACTACCGTGCTCTTAATGGACAATTTACTTCTCACGTAATATAACAATTATTTTACCAAACACTTTTAGTTATTAAAAACATATATTTAATTGTTGATTTGTCTCACATATTTCACATGTAATTACATACTATGATTTGCTACTATATTTTAAATACTACAATTGAGACACAATTCTAAAATAATAATGTTATTTATACTAAGTTTGACTAGCAAAGTTTTATTGATAATTGAAAAAGAATAATTTTTGTCACATATAATTTTGTATAAGTTTTTAGTTAATTTAGCAAAGTGTTATTGCCTCCTAGGGGTATTATGGTCAATTCAGCCTATCTAAAGTGACAAGGAAAGGGCATTTTGGACCTTAACATTATGAAAGAGGGTAAGTGAAAGATTTGTTAAACCTCGAGGGGTAACATAGAGGATTCCCAAACAATAAGGGCCAAAGGGGTAAGTGAAGTATTCACTAAACCTGGGGGTTTTGAAAATTTTCATTTAATTTAACACTCCAACTCCAACCTTGGCCTAATTAGCCGAATTCCACTAGTTTTCCAACTAAATTTAGCCATCACTAGAGGTGAAAATGGGCCGGGCCTTTTTCGGGTAGCTTGAGCTCGAGCTCGAGTTGAGACCTTTCGAGCCGAGCTCATTCGAGTTCGAGCTCGAGCTCGAGCCAAAAAATGAGCTCGAGTTCTTTTAGGGCCGAGCTCGAGCCTGAAGAAATCCGGCCCTAATAGCTCGCGGGCCTCATAGGCCCACCCATCCATTCAATTCCTCCTCGTGGCAAGCCTCAGCGCTCGTCTGATCTCCTAGAGCCAGAGCGTTCCGCTAGGTACTCTTTTCTTTGCTCTCTCCTCCACGCCCTTTCCTAGATCTGGTCACCTTTCTCCCTCAGTTTCCTGTTTCCTTCTAACAGATCCGGTAATGTTAGCTGGGCCCTTGGCCTTTGCGTCAAAGGTTTGTTTCTTGTTAGTCTCCACGATTTAAACCGTAGAGGGTTTGGTCTTTCTTGATTTCTTGGTGAATTAGTTCGAGGAAGAGGATCTTCTCGTATCTACGGAGCTGCGGTTTCGTAGATCTGCGTTGCTTTGTTTGATTTTGTGTTTGGGTTGTGGGTTATTCGGGGAGATTGAAGAATGGACGATTTAGATCCGGATTTGTTGTTCAGGGTCTCTGATTTTAGTTATTTGATGAACAATTGCGCAAATTAGTGTTCTGATCCGTCTCGTCTGTGGATATCACGACTCATGAGTCTTTTTTTTTTTTTTACAGGCGTTCTTCTGCAAAGTCGAAGCTTATAAGGAAGATGAATCATTTTGATTTCCAGCAGAACGCCGTCGCATCATGCGAGGAGATGAGGGGCTTGCTCTCGATCTGCGATCGGAAGGGCGCAGTCTTCTGCCCCAAGCCCCGTCGAGTCGGGGCTGTTGCCAGCAGTCCCGCAAGGCCTCTTCGGTTGCAGTCTTTCAATCCACTCTCGACTCGAGCAGTCAGCGAAGCAAAGCAAGCAGCAATGTCGAGCGCCGCCGTCCTCGATAATCTCAGCAGCCACCCCCGCGGCGGAGCTTACCGTTGAGGAGCAGAACCTCACTTATTCGGCTTCGTGTTTGTGTTGATTGGGTACCAGGATATTGCGCTGGCTGATCTCACTCCAACGCACCCGATAAGGCTGCTGCAGCTTGAATCGTACTTCAGGCTCGTCTTGAGGAAGGTGATGGCTCATTTGTGAGACTTGTGAAATCAGGGTTACGCTGAAAAAAATTAGAAAGTTTAGGATATGATCTGTCATTTTCCCTTCTGTCGCCATCTCTGTAAAAAATTACAGATTTAGTTCCTATCTTTTATCTAAATTATAATTTCAAGACTAAAGATTTGTATGTGTCATTCGAGCCCAACAAGCCCTCGGGCCTAGCTCGAGCCTATCTCAAGCCGAGCTCGAGCTTGAAAATTTGGGCTCGAGCAATTTGTTGCTCGAGCCCGGGTAGTGCCGAATATCAAA
The DNA here is from genome assembly GCA_005392925.1 of Aquilaria sinensis. Taxonomy (NCBI): domain Eukaryota; kingdom Viridiplantae; phylum Streptophyta; class Magnoliopsida; order Malvales; family Thymelaeaceae; genus Aquilaria; species Aquilaria sinensis. The sequence continues at coordinate 656,423 of SMDT01000186.1, read as the reverse complement.
GGGGCCGAGCTCGAGCCTAGTGGGCTCGTGCTCGGCCCGGCCCATTTTCACCCCTAGCCATCACTCTTTAACTCGTATATTATTTCTTCAAATAATTGACTTTATTACTGAAGTTTTCTCTTTATTTTTGTCAGATTTAGTTTTCTTCTTCTTGAAAAATGGGCCGGAGGAGTTATAAATTGAAGAAGCAGCAACAGAAAGTTCCACTCAATGGGATTGACCGATTTACTCTATCATAGTGGATCAGGAGTTAGCGTTTATTAGTTCAAGCATTATGCTAAGTTTGTATCCACTCTTTTTAAGGTTTTTTCTGTCAATTTGTATGTTTGAATACTATGTATACCGTATATTTTTAATAGTTTTTCTATGTAATACGGTATTATAAGGATGCTATGAACGGTATAAGTAGAGCCTATTGTCTTGCTAGAGTTCAATGTTTGTATGTTATTAGTACATGTCATTCTATAGTTAATGGAAAATAACTTTCATAAAAAAATTAATTAATATTTAAAAACTATTAGCTTAATGTAGTTTTTCATTAAAAATAATAAATTATTTTTAGTTTTCTTGCCTCTTTATCTAAACTCAATATTATTTGAAAACCAATATCTGATGTCTAATTGACAAGTACTTGAATTAAAATTTTCTAAAACATAATTTATTTTTTTGTAAATTTTTTTCATATTTATCCAAATCAATTAAAAATCAATTAAAAATGCCTAATTTTTTTCAAAATATATTTAAAAACACTTTTTACTCTAAGTGTTTCAACTGATATATACAAGTTCAGAAAATAATCACTATAAATTAAAATAACTACATCTAATAAATTCTCAAGCAAAAAATTTGTACAAACTTTTAGTACTTTTTGTAAAACTTACTTAGAGCAGGTTCATTTCCCATTAATGGGATTAATTGGTCAATGAAAAAGATTGGTCAAAAAGGGGCATGTGGGAGGGAAAGAAAATGGGGTGAGACTTGAGAGAATTTACACTAGTATGCCCCTAGTTAAAAAGATTTTTTCTCCTTTCTCGCTTAGCCTACTGCCCCTGTTGTATCCACGACTTCCCAAGCTTATTCAATGTTCATAGCAAATGCCCACTCCACCATTAGCCAACTTATCCTCCAACATCAGCTCCCCTTAGCCCCCCTCACCAAGCCATATCAAACTAGCGCAGACATCGGCAATTGGCAGTCAACCTCGGCAAGCTTTGCACTCAGCCACCAAGAGTGTTAGATCCGAATGCCAATAGCTAGAATCTTTGTTCAAGAACCTGACACACCCACACACTACCTCAGGCAAAGCTCCAACCAATTTGTGAGATCTACGCCGTTGTGCATTCTCTATACATGACACCGGAGTATAGTAGGTAAACGGAGCCCTCCTCTCTGTTACCGAGGGCAATGGGCAAATAGTGGCAAAAAAAAGTAAATAACCCCAACCTCTTGCCCCGATTACCTTTCTATACATGCGGATTGTCTTGACCCGCCCCATTTAGTGCTCCTTTCATATCTATCATAAACCGTGAGGATGTTATATTTTCCTTTCATATATATTAATGTTGCAATTGGTTCTAAACCTCCCTTTTGTTACAGATTAATTCCAAACCTTTATCTATTGCGTATTGGTCTCTATACTTTCAAAATTCACTAATTCTTATGTAAACTATAAGCTATAAACTTTTTAGATTTTAATTTAAACTGTTTAATAACTATTTTTCATTACATTCAAATTGTTCCATAATTTTTATACAATTAAGGGGACATTTAATTATCAGCCTTTTAACTCTCTAAATTAGTTTTTATGCTAACTCAATTGTAAGGATCAATATGAAATATTTTATGAAAGTTTAGGACTAACATGTAATAAAATAAAAATTAAAAACCGATTAACAATAATAATTATAGGATTGACAACAATAGTGCAATTTACCCAGATTCAGAATAAAGTAAATATTCTATCCAGTCATTGGAAAAAAAAAAAAAAAGTTCCACCAGCAGTTAATTTGAACATTTATGTTTTCTAATTAACACTTTTAACTTAATGGTGCTATTTAATGGTAAAACCTACTATGAAAAAAACCAGAAAAAAGAAAAAGAAGGGATGGACGCTCTCAGTCGAACAACGCGTGCCACCACCAACAACAGCCAAGGACAAGTTGCTTCGGCAAAATTGAGAACGAAATATTGCTCGGGTCGGTTCAATGATTTGGCCTGCTAAGTTATTGGAGATCCTCCAGAACAGGTGCTACAACCTTCGGTGCAGTTCGTTTCTGTTTAATTGGTGCTGACTAATGAGTTTTTTCGCATGCGCGTCAGGTAAAAACGTAGGTCAACTTTTCTCTAAATAAATTTGCTCTTTAGTCTATTCCACGTCCAATTAGTTCGCCACGACGCCACTGAACCTGTTTCTATCTGAACCAACATGCGATGAACTGGAGGCGAATCATGGTGGCGTCTAGCAATTTTCAAAGCTGAAACTCACCAACGGGGATGGAACAACAAATACTATGTCAGATTGGACAGAGAATCAACTCGCCAAATTGTCCTTCTTCCATATCTTGGCTTCAATAACCGAAAATTGATTTGGTCCAAATTTGTTTCAAGTTAATCAAGGTACATGAGCTACAGGGGAGGGACGGACGGTGTCAGAGACCGGACTCCCAAGCAGATGTCAAAGGCAATGAAAGAGGACAAGGGAGAAGCAAATAATGCGATGAGTGGTTGGATCCAACTTGTGGGAACCAAGATTTTTACATTTTCTCTCTGAGTCTTCAAATTATTTTTATTATTTTTTATTTTTATTATTGTATTTAATATTATGACATTATTTGACTTCCACAGTGCACAAACTTTTTGAACCGTGTTATTAACTAAAAAGTGTTTATTAAATATTAACAAAAGTGTTCAAATTAACTGTTGGTGGAAATTTTTTTTTTCCACTAACGGTGGATCAAATATTTACTCTTCAAAATATATCGTGTTGATCAGCTGCCTGTCTGAGCTGTCTCATCCACTTTCAAATATGTAAGCTCTGTTTTTTCCAACTCTCTGGCTAACGTTGACGGCGTGGCATCAAGGATAAGATTTAGGCCACGATTTAAATTTGGATTATATTATACGTGGCGCTCGTTTTTATTTTCATATACCGAAAAGGACATAGTAATATTTTAACTGGATAATGGCCAGTTAGTTTTGAGTTTTTTAAAAATTACTTCAATTTTCACTACTTAAATCCAATATAATTTAAAGCTAATACTTCGTTCATACTACGTAAATAATTGATCTTTTTATGATTTGATTTCTTAACCAACCTCAAAATTTTAAAAATATATAGTTATTTTCCAAAACTAAAAAAAAAGATCTAAAATGATTTTTGAGTTTTATAACATATGAATTTTATTAATATATAGCTTAAGAAAATAATCTCTATATTATAAGAAAAACTTTTTATCACTTCTGAAAAACCCTAGCCAAATCTTATAATCTCAGCTAATTTTATTTAAAAGTTAATGTTATGTGGATACAATAATTTATTAAATAATACTTCTTCCGTTCCGAAAGTTTTGCTCAATTTTCCTTTTTTAGATGTCTCAAAACCATTGCACCATTTTGTCTTTTAGCAAAAAATTTTAATAGTAAATTTACCATACCACCCTTGTTCTTTATTCACTAAATCTCAATTTCTTCATCCCTAGCCCGTGGAACTGAAAACCCAATTCTGGTAAACTGACCGGATCGATAATGTGATCGAAGACGGACTATCGACAAAAGACGAGATGGATGAGACAACCGATGAAGCAATCGACGGAGATGAGGATGAGCGGGACGACATGAGGCCATCAACGAGACAATTGAGCGAATTAAACGTACGATTGAGTGATCAACGACGACAATTGAGTGAATCGGACATGCGATTGATCCCAGTGGTCTTCGGCGAGACGTCAACCAAGCGGCATGCACGATGAATCTGACGGAGGCCGATCGACAGCAATGAGGTGCGATCGATGATGGAGGCCGAGCGATCGACTACGATTTATGGAGGCCCAGTGAAGACAGAGGTCGAGCAATCAACGACAAAGGCGAGTGAATCGAACGTATGATCGACTATAGAGGGCCGATGACTTCGCTAGAGATTGATGAGAGGAAAAAGGAAAGAGGAAGGGCAAATCTAAAAAACGTGTGAAAACAGTAAAAATACCTAAAACTACGCTCAAAACCAAATATTGCAAAATTAATATCCTGAGTGGATTTAGAAAGTTAATATCCTACCGAACCAAGTCCAACTTAAACTCAAATCAAATTCAAGCAAGAGAACTTTTGAAGAAAAAAAAATTTGAAGCAAGACACAACACAAGCTAAACTCAGAAAATGAACCGAACAAAAGACGACCCCATCCAAAGTGAAACAAAACTGAAATGATTAAAACACAATTTGACATGGATTTCAACTTAAACTCAAACTGATAATTTCAGTAGTTAATTTTTTCATATTTAGATCCATTACCATAACAAATGCATAAATAAGAGATATTTTACTGCCAAATCTATTACACCTAGCATAGTGACCAGCACTTCATCAATGGAATTAACAAATGCATAAATAAGAGATATTTTACTGCCAAATCTATTACACCTAGCATAGTGACCAGCACTTCATCAATGGAATTAATCCATAAAGACAAAAGTTGGAGACCATTCATGTGAGAAGGACTAAATAAATAGCTGTAGGTGGCATTCTCCGAAGTTGCTTGACAGGCCCAATATTGTTGGTAGGGACGTAGGGCACAATTACAAGAGAAAATACGCAAAACGTGATTCATTCACCCAATTTCTAGAGCCTTCTTCCACCAACCGATCTAAGTTTGCTTTTAGAGACTATTATTGACAAACAACAAATCTTACCTTGTTCTTGTGTATGAGGTAAGGACCCGTTGCATCCAGTCTATTACCGTTTAAGAATTCTCTTTTCACAATTATTTGCTTCTCAAATTCGGAATCCTACCCGTACCAATACAACAAGAAAACATGAACGAGAAGAAATTTTCAAACACAAGTTAATACTCACTTTGACCAAAAAGTATTGCAATATCTTTTATTTTCTGTAGTTTTAAACCTTTATAATATTTTCATATTTAATAAATTATTTTATCATACTATCCTCAAAATTATAATTTTAATGTTCATTTTTAATTAAAAATTTTGATATTAAAACAATATATATATAATATTCATGTTAAATAAAATGAGTAAATTTCATAAATGGTCTCTAACCTTTAGTCATTGTTTCCTTTTAGTCCATAACCTATTGAATATTCTTTTTTAGTCCTGAACCTATTAAAACGTTTCGTTTTGGTCCTAAATCTATTGAAAAGATTTCATTTTGGTTCCAATTTGATGAAATTTGATGAAATTTGTTAACTTAAAATATTTGTTTGATAATAAATTTTTAGATCATAATTTAAACTATCCGGTAAATATTTTATAATAAATTTAATCTGTATAATAATTTTTTTACAATTAATGAAAAATTCAAATCACATTTTTTTCTCTCTGTCAATTGAATTTATTTCATTCAGAAAGAAAAAACTACTAATTTAAATTTTTTATTTACTGTAAAAAAATATTAAACTGTTTAAATTTATTGAAATATAGTTACCGAATATTTAAATTAAAATTTTAAAAGTTTCTGTCAGAAAATTATTTTGAGTTAATGAATTTCATTTGGTGAGGGACCAAAATGAAATAATTTTAATAGGTTTAGGACCAAAACAGAACATTCAGCAGATTAGGGACTAAAAGGAAACAATAACTAAAGGTTAAGGACCATTTACGCAATTTACTCTAAATAAAAATGATTCAATGAATATAGAAGGATCAAGTTTTCAATGAATCAGTGGCATGCTAGGCTTATCATGTTTGTCAACCAACAATTTTAGCACTTGTATGCGTGGTTACACCTGAAAACGACAGAATTCACGTGATGGTCCCGAAGTGAAAGAACTGGACCCCAATGGTCCAGCTGGAAGGATGTGCTCCGTTGATGAGCCACATAGGGCCAGCGAGGTGTGTGGATGTTGACGCGTGGTGGAAGCATAGCCAATAGTTCTGGCACTTTTGGGTCCATGCCAACATGGGCAGTGAAGCCCTTTTTCAGCTAAATACGTGGCATTGTTATGGACATCAACTCACAGGACGATACGCCTTCATGAAAACTATTGAAAAAGTGGTCGGAAACGCTCTTATTGTCCTTCAATTTCAATCATTCAGTTTTCAGCATTTTACCCTTTTGTCCCCTGAATTATGGTTATTCAGATCTTTTGCCTCTTGAAATGTGACTCGGGCCAACTTGCCCCTTAGACTTTGTAATTTGGAACCTTTCACCCCTCAAACCATTTAAGTTAGTCATATGTCCTCACGTGGAGGGAGTTTCTCGCAAAAATGTGTCTTTGCATCTTGTGAGAATCAAAATGAAAAGACATGGAAGTAAAAGGACTAAGTAACTAGTTGCCCACTTAAATCTAATTGCACGAATTAAAAGAAGGCAGCGAATAGAGCAATATATAATTAGTGGTGTGGCCTTCCAATGCATTCAAAGGAATTGCTTCTCATTTTCTTCTTACAAATCCTATGAAACTTGGGGGGAGGGGGTGTACTCAATGGCTCTAATTCTTTGACAAATCTTGAATTCTATCTCTGCCTCTTTTTCCATCTTTCCACATCTATATCAAGTGGGTGCCATTTTTTAATTATTGGAGAGAAAACACTGCTTATAATCTTTTTACTTAAGAGGTAGATGATCTAAGCAATCTAGGAGGCAGAAGCGAGGATTTTGGGCTTGCTCTACTCTTCGAGTTGATGGCTTTAACGACTAAATCATGTTGACCTTGAAGTGTTCATCAGTCTATCTTTAAGAATCCATGTAAAAAACAAAGAATCTCTTAAATTAGGATCACCTAAGAACTTGTTGAACAACATATTGTAAAACTCAGAAAAATAATTGGGAACAACATATTGTAATTTCAGCTACCTTCTTGCCATGTGATGTGAAGATAATTTTGGTTTATCGTAATTTTATGTTATTGTGATGGAAAACAATTTTTGGTCAATCCTCTCACCCTACAAAAAACATGTTAAACTAACTATATTAAACCTAAACGAACTGAATTAAAACTTGAAAAAAAGCCATTGAAGCATCATGGTCATCCAATCAAGAAAATGGTTGTTGCTAATGCTCTCCAAGTGAGATCAAACTAATATTTGTTGGGAATTTTGGGTATTTTCTTGTTTCTTCACCTTGTTTCATCTTATGCTTATATTTGAAGCAAAATTTAGTTTTCAGATGGTCCAGCTGAGGTAGAATTGAAATTAAAACTTGGGGGCGGAAAAGTATCAATAACCAAAGATGTATCTATAAATGCCAATGAAACTAATTTGTGCAATTGGATTTAAGTGGACAAAAGTTTATTTAGTCATTTTACTTCTATTTCTTTTCATTTTTTTCTTCACAAAATGAAAACACTCATTTTTGTCAAAAATTCATCCCACGTGACAACATTTGACTAGCTTAATTGGCCTGAGGGGGTGCGAAGGTCTCAAATCACAAATTTTAAGGGCCGAGTCACATTTCAAGGGGCAAAAGGTCCGAGTCACTATAATTCATGGGACAAAAGGGGTTAAAGGCCTTTGGTTTTCTCACTATTGCTCACTAAATCAATCTACTGCCTTACCACCATTGTTTGTCCAACCTAAGCAACCACGATGGACATCTGGATGTTCTAAGTTTTAACACAAGACTAACAGTCAGTTTGTTTTAACTTAAGTCAAATGACTATGACTTATTTTTATTCTTATGTCTTTTTTACCCGAAACTAATTTTCATTAAAAGCCAATATTATGTAGTTGCAGTAATCCATTGGAAATATAATTTTTTAATCTTACTAATTTTTATGAAATTTTCTAGTTTAAGGCATTAAAAAAGAAAAATTCATAAAAATTTAACAGCATCATAAAAATTTGCTTTCAAATGAATTATTATATCTATATAATATTGGCCTTTAAATGAAATTGGTTTTAAATAAAAAAGATGTAAAAGTAAAAATAAGTCAGTTGACTTAAGTTAAAGTGAATTGGAACATTTTACATAATTTAGGACTGATTGTCCTACATTTTATACTTCAAAAGTGGAAGTACAACATACTTATAGACTTTATGCCATTTTCCCTCCTACAATAATTTTATACAATAATGTGTATCTCTATTCCATGAAAATTGGTTAAGAAAAATACTAAAGATACAAAAAGTCTTACATTTTTTCTTACTAAATGACATAGTAAATGATAATTAGATATAGGATTTTAGAACCAAATATTTGTAAGGTGGAGTTGCAAGTTGATCTTTACCCCTTAAATAAGGTATTATGTTCGAGTTTTATGAATGAAAAGTAAAGAATGAAGATTTAGGAAAGCAGTTTATTTTTCGGTGATTATGAATGAAGACCTATTTTACCAAAACCAAAGGCAAGATTCAAGGTTATAAACATCATTAACATCACTTGATAAAAATAAATATGTATAAAAGTTTTTAGTATAAATTAACATTTTACTGAAAATACATGCACTCACTATTCTTCAATCATTAGAGTGGTTCACAACTGAAAAGGTAGCTAGTAGCTACCACGAGACACCAACAAATTAGCACGTGAATAAGAAACCTATACTTCTAAAGAAACCATATTTTACTAAAGACAGAAATATCAAATTTACCATTAATGTTTTGGGTTGATTGTAAGTATGCCACTATCGTTTTTTTCTCCCCCGATCTCCCACTAATATTTTAAAATGGACTAGATATGCCATTGAAGTTTCAATTAGGAGTGGATATGCCACAGCTCATTAAAAAGCTAATAGAAAATGTTAAAAATAATAAATTTTAAAATTTTAGGGTGATAACACAAGTTTTAACAAACTTCAATGGCCTTTTGTAATTAGACTTTTTCCTTTTCTCGAATGCCAGCGGGGAGATTAGACAACAAAGACGAAGGAAGAGTGATAGCTGATGATAAAAATTCTCTTTTTTATTTACCATCCTACTTGTTTGATTCTTCACTTTTAGCCCGATTTCATATTGAATTTTCCTTCTTTTTTTTGACTCATCATTTTTATTCCTGAATCTATCTCTATCAGCCTAAAAATTGTCAGTCTCATTCGACTATCGATTCAATATGGAGTTGAATTGTGGAAATGGATGTCGGAGATGGAGGGAGATCGAATGGTGAAGATGGAAGAAGGGTGGTGACATGGTTGTGGCACTGTGACAAAGAGCGATGGGGCTAAGACGCTAGTGACAGAGATGGTGACAGGGCTGGGTCATTGGTGACAGAAATGGCAATAGGGTTGGAGAATTGAAGATGGAGATCAGAACTTCTTTTGACAAAAGCCTCAAAAGTCCTAATATTTTTTGAAAGATACATAATAATCCCAAGATTTCAAAATCTGCTATTCTTACCACTTTCATTTATTTTTTAACGAGTAATGACATATTTGAGTCATTGTTAAAACATTAGTAGGAGATTAAGGTAAAAAAAAAACTATAGTGATAGATTTGCACCCAACCAAAAACATTAATAGCAAATTTGAGATTTCTATGTTTACTAAACTTATGTCATAACATAATAGAACAGGGGGTTAAATGCATCCGTGGTCCATAACATTTGAATGTTGTTTCAGTTTCATCCTCACTGTTCACTTTGTTCTAGTCTCATCCTAAATGCCATTAAAACATTCCACTTGCATATCTAATGCCATTGAAACATTTAATGTTTAACCTATTTTGTACAAAAAACATTTATAGTGTATGGAAAGATGTCACTTCAGTACAATATTAGGGATCATATATATCTCTTATCTAAAAGAAAATCTCCTTCTGCTTCGCAGCTTGCTTCTGCCACCATTATGACCGTCATGGCCAAGTGTCATTACCCTTTCTCTAACAGTGATTACAGAATCAAACTTTCCAAATTTTTCCAAAGATCGTAGTTTCCGTGCAGGTTTGTTCATCAATCATGCTCTCCTTCTATTTGACCAGCCCCTACTACCTACTTACCAGTGAACAAGATGAGTAAATCAAGTAAAGGAAAAGATGAAAGATAAAAACAAAAGGCCTAAATACACCTAAAACCCTCGAACTCGGCCAACCATGACATCTTCCCCATTGAACTTGAAATCAAGGCAACTCAACCCCTAAACTTGGCAAAGTGGGTCAGTCAACCTCTTTGACTGGTACATGTTGCACATGATCTAACTTCCATCCATTATAAAAAAGGAAAAACAACAAAAAAACCAATAAGGATCCTTATTATTCTTTCTTACACCCTAATTTTTAGTCCTCAACACTTAGGTCATTGAATCCAACTCGTCTTCCTCCAGCGTTGGGAACCTGCCATGTGGAAGGACGTGATGAAGCCGCATAAAGGGTGAAGCGTGAAAGGTAAAGGATGAAGGACGGCAAAGGTTGAAGGGCAAAGGATGGCGAAGGGCAAAGGGCGAAGGGCTAAATATGGGGAAGGGCGAAGGTCGATGAACGACGAAGGGCTGTGAATGACAAAGGATAGTGAAGGGTGAAGGGCAAAAGGCGTTCGATGGCGAAGGGTGAAAGACTAAAGGCGGGGAAGGGCATAGGTGAAGGTAGGCAGATGATGAAGGTGAATGCGTAGGGCTGTGAAGGGCGAACGATAGTAGACGATGAAGGGGGAAGGCTGAAAGAAACAGATGGCCAAGGGCTAGTAGGTCATGCGATTAGGTTTGTTCACTCTCGAAAATGGTGAAGGGCAGTGGCTGACAACACCATTAGATTGGATGAGAGAGGGAGATGTGAGAAGAGGAAATAGTGTGAACTGATAGACGACATTAGGGTTTTAGAGGTCATGTGATGGCATGTGTTGGTCAAAGGGTTTAACTGACCCACTTTACCAACTTCAGGGGCTAAGTTGCCCCGAATTCAAGTTCAAAGAGACAAATGTCTTAGTTGACCAAGTTTAGGGGCTAAATGTGTATTTTGGCCAAAACAAAAACAAATCAAAATTTAAACCTGACTGACTTGAACTCGAACTCGGGCGAATCAAACCCATCTAAACTCCATCAGGAAGTGACAGAGCTAATAGGATAGAAGGGTTCATTTTGTCTGTGTTGCAGATGACGACAACTAAACAGAAGTCACAATTCAACAGTAAGGTCTAGGGTTCTTCAAGCTACCATTTCGGCATTCTGGCAATATGATATCATCTTTGTGTACGGTGGCACATCAGCACGGCTCAAATCAAGTGCACGTGGAGGGCTTGAGTCATCAGAGCTGTGGCAACTTGATTTTTTGGTTATGAAATCATTGATTCTAACTTGGTGTTGCCTCAAGCTGGATTTTTCTAACAAGCTCTATTTTCCATGCAAGGGCATTGATCTATTGTTATGATGCCAAGTATTGCTAATTATTTTGGTTGGTTTTTCTTTTTTTTGAGAATTCGATTAGTTGTTAGAGTTCTTTGGACACAAGTTACGATCTTATTCATGATATTGAAATGGGTTATCAATGAGTGCAAGGACCATGAGGCTGTGCGGGGATGAGATGAGGATGAAGAATGAGCATTGGGTCTTTTTCCTATGAACGAAATTTGGCCAGATGGACCAAATTTTGAAGTCAGTACTTGGAATCAAGAGCAAAGACAGGCGGTGGTGACCGTTAAAGGAGCGGACCTCAAGAAGGGCGAAGATGAGGTTAGAGTTGGTTAGGAAAAGGAATGCGAGATTAGGTTTAAGATGGGCAATATTTATTACTTTTTTTATGGTAGAGATCATGTTTTTAAAGATTAAAATTAAATTTTTTCCTACAATTTTAGACTGATGTGACATTTTTTTCATTCTACATAACAATTTTAATTTAACAAGGGGTAAAAAATAGAATGTTTTAATGATGTTAAGATGAGAATGGAATAAAGTGGATATTAGGGATAAAAGAGACACAATATTTGAAAGTTGAGGACCATGGATGTATTTAACCCATAAAACATGTAACATTTACCAATCAAATCAAATTTTGATTTAGAAAACTATCATAAAAAATGAATCTGTGAAATTACTTTCTAAAAAAAATTTACCATAAAAAATTTATATGGTACTGTTCATGACATCTTTTGGGAAGTGACGATTTTAGCACAATTAGGGCCAATTCATTTTAACTTAAATCAACTGGCTTATTTTTACTGTTACATCTTTTTTGCATGAAATCAATTTCATTTGAAAGACAATGCTATGCAGATGCAATAATCTATTTGAAAATAAATTTTTATAATGTTGTTAAATTTTTATGAATTTTTCTTTTTTAATGCCTTAAACAAAAAAAAATTCATAAAATTTAGTAAGATTAAAAAAAAATTATTTTCAATGGCTTATTGTAACTACATAATATTGACTTTTAATTAAAATTAATTTCAAGTAAAAAATACATAAAAATAAAAATAAGTCATTTTGAAATCAATTGACTTAAATTAAAATGAATTGGGTGTTACTTTTTATGAGTTAAAATGAATAAAATGTGCAAATCTACAACCTTAAGCACATACTAATCGAGTCCATTTTTGTGGGAAGATTCTAAAATATAAGAGAGGGTAGCCATGCCCCCATTTTTTTTTTTTGCCTTTTCCTCAAAGTTTTCAAGTTTGATCACTTAAGTACCTATGATCTCAAACACGACAAGATAACGCGAATAAAGGGTATGAATCTGCAACTTGCTACTACTGTTGTAGGTTACGCGATAGTGAAAATAGGTTAAATGATATGAAAGTTAGGTTGAGTGGTATGAAAATAAGATTAATGTGGTGCGTAAATGAGGTTGTAATGATAGATATATTGGGATGAACCTGAATCTGATAGCAAGTAACCAGAATTTGTTGCCCATATAACATTGTTGAACTGGTGTGAGATTTTGGTTAGGTTGGTGTGATATTATGGTTACAAAGGTATGAGATTGATGTTTAAGTGGTATAGGATTATGGTTAAAGTGGTATCAACATCAAGTACAATTGGTATTAGATTCCGGTTAAAGTGGTACATGATTCAGGTTAAATTGATATTCAATTAAGGTTAAGTGGTATGAGAATGAGGTTAAAATGGTATAAGATCCTGTTCAACTGGTATGAAAATCAGGTTCATACGGTATAAGAATCAGGTTATGTGGTATAAAATTCAGGTTTATATGGTATATTTATGGTATGAGATTCAAGTTTATGTGGTATGAGAATCAGATTATGTGGTATAAAAATCAGCTTATGTGGTATGAGTTTTAGATTCTTATGGTATGGGATTCAGGTTATGTGGTATAGGAATCAGTTTATATGGTATAAGAATCATGTTATGTGGCAAAAGATTTAGGTTATATGGTAGAAGAATCAAGTTTATATGGTATAAGAATCAGATTATGTGGTATAAGATTCAGGTTCATATGGTATATTTCTGGTATAAGATTTAGGTTCATATAACATATATGTGGTATAAAAATCAAGTTACGTGGTATAAATCAGCTTATGTGGTATGAGATTTAGGTTCATATGGTATAAAATTTTGGTTCATATGGTATGAGTTTCAGGTTCTTATGTTATAAGATTTAAGTTCTTATGGTATGAAATTCTGGTTCATGTGGTATGAGAATTAGGTTATGTAGTATAAAAATTAGGTTATGTAGTATGAGAATCAGTTTACGTGTTATAAGAATTAGGTTATGTGGTATAAAATTTAAGTTTTATGGTAAGAGATTAGGGTTAAGTGTTATGGTTTAGAAATATGGATTGGGGTTAAGAATTAGGGTTAGGATTTAGGAATTAGGGTTTAGGGATAAAGATTAGGGATTAAGGTTAAAGTTAGGGTTAAAGATTAAGGTTTAGAGTTAGAATTTAAGATATGAGTTTATCATTTAGAGTTACTCTTTTAGGGTTAGCGTTAAGGATTAGGGTATTAGGGTTTAGGATTTAGGGTTAGAGTTCAATGGTAGGTTTAGGCTTAAGAGGTTCCAGGTTTATGATTTATATTTAGAGTTGCACTTTTAGGTTTTAGGGTTATGTTAGATTTATACTAGTGTTACCGTGCTAATCCAAATATTTTTCTTGCAATTAAAAAAAAACTAAAAATTTTAAAAAATATTAAAAAAATTAGACATTTGCATACATTTCTATTAGGGATGGCAGTGGGTCGGGTGAAAACCGTTACCCGCGGATACCTGACCCACGGATTACGGGTATTCGATGAAATCTTCACCCGTCTGGCGGGCACGGATTTTGATTTTCATTCGCGGGTAAACCCGCGACACCCGTAACCCACCACAATTTTTCTTTCTTTGTAAATGGCTTATTTGTAACTTGTCAAAAATAATAAGACTAACATGAAACAAATATGCAACTTAAGTGATTAAAAAGTGAATTAACAAATAATTTAAACCAAACCCTACACAGACAGTTGCACTTTCTTTACTCCTATCACCGCCTGCCTCTCGTTTTCATTTTTTTTTCGCCTATCGTCTTCTTCTTTCTGAGCCTAGTCTCTTCGCCTCCCGTTTTCTTTTTTCTTCGCCTATCATATTCTTCTTTCCAAGCCTGGTTTCTTTGCCTCTCGTTTTCTTCTTTCTTCCCCGTCGCCGTCCCAAAATCTTTCCCACAGCTAGCCGTCAACCTTCCACCGCTACAATTTTTATGTGGCCAGCGATTGAGTGCGTAGTGCCGCTGGGGCCAGTGAGTATATAGTGGAAGCCGAAGTTGTGCAATTCGAGTAAGGGTTTGGGATTGGATGGATTTTTATGCGGGAAAGCAGTATCGGAATCGGAGGAAATAATCGGCTGAGATGATTTCGGGGAGTTGAGAGCGGTCTGGCGCACTTTGTGGCTGTTTTGTGGGCAATCCGCGGGGTGCCCGTGATCCACGGGTGACGAGCACGGGCGTTTTTTTTTTTCCCGTCAGGTCTGGCGGATGGGTGGCGGATGTGGTGGCTCCGCGCCCGATCCGTCGGTTTGCTTTCCCTAATTTCTATGGCAACGTATTTATTAAACATTTTAGCACCTTAATAAATCTACATCAGAGCTTTACCAAGTCCCACCAAGCACAATTTACTCTCAAATTTATTAAGCATTTTAATGCCTCAATTCAATTAACTTTTCACTTCTTAAAAATATTAAGTAAATTAAATTATTTAAATAATTAGATAACTAGCCTAAAATTATAATCCTCTATATTATCAATTTTATTAAATTAATTCATGGCTAAAACAACAAATAAACAAAAATGAAATAAAAAGACAGATTAAAAATGTTGTTAGTGCCTATTCTGCAAATATAAAAACCTTTAGGACATAATATTTTTTTTAACAGACATATTTGAGATGTTTTACTTTGAAGTTCCAAAACATAAGTACATTGAGAAATTTTAATAGAAAAACATACTTAAGTAATTTTAGTTTGTCGGTAGTATTTACATAGTTACTGAACAATTTAATTTTTTTTTTCTTTGAAGTAAAGCAACCATATGGGTAGCTAAATACAAGTACAAAACCTAAATCTAAGCTAATGAAATTGAAAAACCAGAACGAGGCCATGTCTCTACTTACTGAATGAAAATAGGCACCAATCCAAACTTCAACTGCAAAAAATATTGATTTTTTTTCAATTTTTTATGGTACCAGAAAAGATCTAGGACTCAAAATCCTATTTTTAATTTTTTTTATATTTTATGGTTTAAGCTAAAAAAAATCAACAATTGTTACCAAAAAAATATTTGAGAATTTTTGCTAGAAAAATAAACTTAAGTAAATATAATTTCAGTTTAGAAAAATATACTTGAGTAAATATAATTTCAGTCTATTTGTAGTTTTTAACAATTACTGGGCAATTTGGATTTGTTGGCCCAAGTGCAACAAAGAAATGGTGAATTGATTGCTTTAAAAAACTTTGGAAAAAATAAATTTTATAACCAAATTCACTCAATCAAAGATAAAAAAATAAATCAAGCAAGTATGAGGATAATATTAAGCCAAATATAAAGAGAGACAAGGAAAAAGTATACCCGGATTTATAGATGTTCAACTCCATCACCGGAGTTTACGTCCTCTTCTCAAACTTGCGCACTTAAGAGTTCATTCATTATCTTTTTATTAAGATTACAAAGGTGTTTTTTTCAAGGCTTACACCTAACCAAACACTAGTTTTTCTCCAAGACTAACTAGAAACCATTCTCCAGTTTTCTTCAATAATCACTAGGAACCACCTTCTCACACAAGAGATTTAAAGATTTGAAATGTTTTCAAACTCATAAGCTCACATAAAAGCACTATTGCTAGATATACAAGTGAAAGTACAAATATTGATTCTTTTCTCAAATGATAAACACT
Organism: Aquilaria sinensis; assembly: GCA_005392925.1. NCBI lineage: Eukaryota > Viridiplantae > Streptophyta > Magnoliopsida > Malvales > Thymelaeaceae > Aquilaria > Aquilaria sinensis. Next base: position 640,006 of record SMDT01000186.1, on the reverse strand, counting down.
TTGATGAATATTTGATGATGAATCGTTGATCTTATGGGCAAGAGTTGTTTCCAAAGTGTTTCTTGATGTATTTATGCACATTTGGGTCCATTGGAGCACTAAAGAGTAGTTGAGGAAGCCTTGAGATCAGCTTTGAAGAAACTAGCAATTGCTTTGTCTTCTAGTACACGAATTGATAGTTTTCAACCGAATGGAAATTTTCAACAAATTGTTTTTTGACTTCTAGTAGCTACAATACATCCTACCTCCAAAGATCAACTAGTGGATTTATTTCAACTTGTTATTTTCCTTATTTAGGAACAAAGATGCCCTTGGTGCTATAAATGGCTCTAGTTTCACTCGGTTGATTCTTGTCAACTTGTTATTTTTGCTTCCCTTGTACCTTGGCTTGTAATAACTTCTAAATTTTTACTTCCCAACTTATTCTGAGACATTAAACATCATCCAACAACATGTAAATTTGTGTAATTACCTTGCATACTAAATAAACACATTAATCCTTTATAAATATTTTGTTATCATCAAAATTCTAAGTTAATTGGTTGGAACAAATCCAATAGGATTATTTATTTTTCTACCAAATAAATATAAAAAATAACTATAAAAACCAAATTACTAAAAGATAGGTAAATTAAAATCTGAATTAAGATTTAGAAATTTTTTTGAATAGTATAGCAAAAGGTATAAGGAAATGCGTATATTTCTAAACCTCAATGAAGTATTTTCATGATTTTCATTGCTATCTATGATGGATATGTTACTATTGTTGGGTTTCGGGAGCCAAACAGCGCAGCAGAATTTAACCGAAACCCTCCAGGATCCAAGTGAAACGGGGTAAACCGGGTGTTCGAAAATTTCATACCTAATTTTCGGTTGAGATCTCTCACTCAACTGTAGAGTCGAATCACAAAACCTGAACAGTTGACGTGTTCAGGCTCTCTATGGTATCCACACGAGCCTCTCGGGATCACCACGCTTCCACCACGTCCCGGCAGATGCGTTTCTCTTGCGCTCGCAGTGCTAGCTTGCGTCCTCCAAGGAATTGCAAGAGAAGAGTGTGGCTATCCTTTTGGGAGGCTAGGGCAAGGAGACCTGCGAATTTCTCACTTAAAAGTTGTATTTATAGTGAGACTCAACTTCCAGGCCTAATGGGTTTCAAAGCCCTAATCCAATTAGGATTTAATTTCGGGCTTAATAATGGCTCAACTCTTGGGCCCATTATTAATACGAAATTATTGTGAAACCATAACCCAAATAATTAGCCCATGCACTCTAATGATCCAAATAGCTCTATGTGTGCGACCCAATAGGCTCTTACCATGTTGGCAATGATCATAAATCACATTTATGATCATAAGCAATGAGCGGTGTCTAGCAACACATCATTGCTACCCAAGTGACAAGATTGTCGATGATTCGACTAAACCTTTATGATCATCACCGATATATGCCATTGTCCCTTTGTCCAAGATATCAAGACTAAGCACGAGACATGGAATGTGTCACTCTCGTATAGCCCAATCTTTGGTTTCTTGATTACCGAGTAGACCAACTTAAACTGATGACATTGATATCGTATATCAACTCATCCGAGCATGGCCATGCATTTTCTAAGTCTCACTCTATCAAGGGGCCCAAAGATATCACTCCCGTTACATAGGAGGGACAAATCCCATCTTGATCATACAAATCCCTCCGCATGATATGTGACATACCCAATGACCTCCTTCAAGTTCACTCAGTTACGAGCAACAAAGGAAAGTATCAAAGTATGTGACTCACATGTAGGGAACCTTGATGATCTTAGGTCAAAGGACTACATATACCATGATCACTATGAGAATCACTTATGACACTCATATAACGATCCATGAAGTGTTCTCATGATGGGTCGGTCCAGTACACAAGTTCTCCAACTTGTACCCATATGTAGACTACATATCTCATATTAGTCTCCACATATGCTAGTCATTATGTATTATTGCAACCCACTCCACAATAATACTAGACTAGGGGCGTTTAAGAATATCATTATTCTAGGGTTACAGTTATGCTTATTACGTTACGCAGAAACAAAACAACAAACATAATTGCTGGATTAATGCCTCAATAAAATATCATGACTCAATGTGCAAAAAATACAATCATCTCATGATTGGCTTTTTGGGCACAATACTAACAACTATTACATTTCCATCCGTGATAATGAAAAACCTATAATTTATGAAGAAAATGGAATATACTCTTCATGGGCTTTATCTTTCCTTTTAAAAAACTAAGCATAAGTAAATTTCATTCAAATTTATTTCTAAAAAATAGCCAAATCAATATATATAAAATCCAAAGCCAACCATCAAATACAGTCTATCATAAAATAAAGGGTGGCAAAAAAAATGAAAACCATCAAATACAGCAACCATTTAATGAGCCAAATACAAATAGAAAAAACTAACAAAATGAAAACCAAAATGAGGCCACATCCCAGCTAATTGAACAAAAATAGGCACTAACCCAAACTTCAACCCGCAAAAATGTTGACCGTTTTCAATTTGTCATGGTATAAAAAAAGACCTATGACTCAAAATCTGACTAGTAACAAAACTACTTGCAACTTTTAAGATTAAAAAAAAAACACGTGAATAGTCATTTATGTCCATAGCCCTTGGCTAAGAACATCTAAAAGATCACAACACCTAGCAAGAACAATAAGTTTGTTCTTTTCCAAAAAGTAAGATAATAGTTATGTCTTGGTGACATGTGCAGTTTTCAAGCAGGCTAAGTTTCATCAAAATAAATATATAAATCACAGGATTATGCAAAACAATATCTGTAAAAACATAGACAAGCTAAACACATATAGCTATCTCAATACTAATTTTCAGCCAAAGTTACAGAGTACACAAATTATCATAAATCTCTGAATCAAGCCTTTGGCAAACTTATAAAACCAATTTTCAGATAAACTAGTATCCACTAAAATAATTATATAAAATCATAGAAATATCTAAATTATATTTTGTGAAATTAAGGACACACTAGACACACACAGTTACCGATATACAAAATTTCAACAGTAGATACATAACATACAATCTATCATGGATTTTGAAACAAGCCATAGAGATAGGATTCCTAGTATGAATTTTAGACAAAATACACATCAGTGAAAAACCTATAAAAAATCAACAAAAACCCTAAATCCAAATCCATAAAATTATGGATAAATTAGAGACAGAGGCCTATCACCATGTAAGTTAGCACATTTAGAAGCAAAACACACAAATTATTATACATTTTCTAAGTGCACTGATTAGCATAACCAATCACTAGAACATATCTTTTAGCAATGAAACAATGTAGCTTCAGATACATCATCCATATAAACTTTACCCAAATTTTTTGCATTAATACACAATGAATGTATGAGGTTTCACTTACAATGATTTGAAGCCTTAAACCTCACTTTGCTACCCTTGATTAATTGTGCTCCAAATTCACACCTTGCTACTGTCCAGCAACTTGGTGGTAGCAAAGAGCTCGCTGCAAAATTTGCTTTACAAAATAGATCATCAATCTTCTTTGCAAACACTAGTATTTTAACACCTGGCATTTAAACAACTAAAGAAGCTTGATTTGTCATTTGGAAAGTGAAATTGCTCTTTCTGTGCATAAAAAAATATTTATCAAAAACCTAATTTTAATGAGTAGAATATAGCTTAATTAACTATTATAACTCATACAGAAATAGAGGAAAAAGATAACCTTCAGAAGGAGATTCAGAATGGTATAACAAGCTAAAAACATGCAATCATTATCTTTAACACCCTTTCTATTCTCTAGAATCAACTTTATCTGGCAATGTGTAACATGCTATTATAGGATTTTACCATGAGAGACATAAACATAAGGAAACCTAGATGGGTCCTGGACATTACTTCTAAAATACACTTCAAACCATACATTCGTGTTATGAATGCAAAAACTTATAGCTTTATACCATCATAGGAAGCCAAAACTTTGCAACCATCAATCTTTATCGTCATTTGACACAATATTGGAAGCAAAAAGCACACTGAATAGAAACTACTGCCATTTAAAAACAAAGTTGTAGCGGACATTCTCGGGAGTAAAAATTAAAAAAGAAAAGAGAAAGTATAAATCCATTAAGGACCATAAATTCCTTTTCAGCTTTGATAGATGCCATAAAGCCTAGGAGTTCTATAACCTTTTCTTTCAATGTTATTGGCATTTCCACTAGTCTCTAATCACATAAAAATCATTATTTTTCTTTCCCCATTGTCATTCTCACAACCCAAAACAGAACACAAGACTAGATAAGACATACCAACACAACACAATACAAACAAGAACCAAACCAAAGCCTTGTAAACCCTTTTATTGTAAAAAAACTCTAGGTTATACAAGAAAGGAAAATGAGAGCATCCATCACCAATCGAAGCATTAGAATCGTCTCCACCAGGACATCAAAACTCTCAAAAGAGAGTAAGCTAAAAAACTATAACAAAACCCAGACATGGAAAAAAAAACTTGTGGGTTTCAAAATTTCAAAACCTAATCTACAGAAATTGGAAGCAATTTTGAAGAAAAGGTGACTAATTGTTGAACAATTGGACTGAATTCAAAACTCATTGGATCAGAAATGCAACCAGAAATGGAAACCTTAATAGTATGTTGGAATTAGACATCTCATTCACCAGCTAAAAGATTGATTTGATCTAAGTCTTGTTCGCAAATCGAAGACCAGATTGGAGTAGGAAGAATAGAGATAGTGAGAAGAAAATAAGATCGGGAGAGAGAATGGAGAGGACGAGATTTAAGGAAGTAGTGGAAAGAGACCTGTAGTTGGAAGAAGCATGCTCCCACCAAACTCCCTATTTTCTAATCTCAATTTGATGACCTAGTAGGAAGATAATAAACATTTGGGACTATAACAGCAAAAAATAAAAAGTACATTTTATATGAGTAATTTTTCCAAAATAAATGGGCGGTTGTGATTATACCTGTATTGGTATAGGCCCCGTATTTTAGAAGGATCGATTTTTGTGGTTCTCATAAGCCACGACCAGATTTCGTCGATTTAACCATCATGATCCACGTGCCCATGACAAGTAAGCCTTGCTTTGAACATTTTTCGTGGCTGATTATAAATTTCCAAATTTAAATGGCTCCATTTTGGTGTGGTACTTAACAAGAAAATTTTCGCTCGAGCCTGACCCATTGGGCCTCAATCTAACTCTCAGAAACCTCTAGTTTCTATTGGATTAGAGATTGGGCTCTTGCGGCTTGGTTCACATAATACTTCAACTCCTCATTTTGGGACTTAGGTGTGGGTAATGTATATACAATTTTTGTTTAGCTTTACATTATGACGATTTACTATGAGATCACTCCATTATCGATGCATTGTTCTGAATTTAATGTCTTTGGCAATCACTAACCTGTAATGTTTTCTTCCTTTCCCCTTCAATCGGATCACTCTTACGTAATACGTAGTTTTTTTTTCCGTATACATGAGAAGAGTGAAGAGGTTTCGGATTATTGAACAGTGAGCTTCATAATATTTCATATTTATTTGATAAATGAAACTACTACTTAGGCATACATTCGAATCTTTTACAAGATGGCAAATAATACCCTAGTCACAGACTTGATATGTTACAAACACATACACCACAGGCATAAATGAAGGAAAATGACATAAGAAGTTATCAAAATTCGAGTCCCACATATTTTCTTCTACACCCTTTTTATCCTGGATGCATCACCAATTAAAATGGGATTATATAATAGTATTAGATAATAGTATCAATGAATTCCTTCCAATTATGCACAGATCTCTAATTAAATATAGTAGTGAGTTTCTAAATTTACCCTTCATAATCCTAACTAATCAAAACTATGTCCAAAGTCAAACCAACCATAGCAACTAAGATTTTTCATTAGAAGATAGAAATAACATTCCCACAAAAAGTGGCGTTCAAGCATTGACACATATCAAAATAAAGTTTCATAATCAATAAAGCAAATGAAAATACTATAGGTTATAAGAGTTTAACATTGACTTAACAAATGTTACTTAAAAAAAAGGAAAAGATAAAAGGAGGAAAAAGACTAAAATAGCAAACACATAGAATTCGGGGATTGAAATAAAAAAGACCGATGGCTCAAGGACTGAAACTGATTTAAGGAAAAAAAAATACGATACAGAAGAAATGAAATCTGCATGCGTTAGAAGAAGGGTTATACTTTACCTAGTACAAAGGCAACATGTGTATAGCTATAATATGGTTGCTAGTACACTTGAGATTTTCTTATTTAAATACGCATATATCATGGATAACCTCATGGCTTGAGTTTTAATGACTAATATAGCAAATTTAATCAAGTTCCCCAAAGCATTGTGATCTATTGATTGACCTATTAAAGTTCTCCAATAAGTGTGGATACAAATAAAAAAAAATGTTGGGTGGCCTAGTTATGATAAATGCATATGCATGAAGTGTAGCTGATCAAGTTTTGACTTAGATTTCGGGCTTGCTATAATTTAGATGCAATGAGAAAACCCAATTAGTAGTCAATGTATGCATTTAATAGAGGCAAGCCTGAGCGTTGCCGTTGAGTATGCATTATTTTACAATAACAAAGAATGACTTTTTATAATTGACTTACTTATCAGACTCATAAGTTGATCAATTTCAAATGAACAAAACCGATAATAGAAATATAAAGAATGATTAATTTTAATATACATGAAAGATGTATGAATATATGAGCAAAGTTTACATAAAGGCCAAACTTTGTTGCAGATCAATCAATAAAGATATAAATTTTTCATACGAAATATATTTATATTGAAAGAAATATTTAAAAATTTTATGAATTCAAAATTAAGTCATAATCAACTTAGAGGTTTTGGGAAACTTGAAACATTTCAATATTACTGATAACTAATTTATTTTGAAATTTAAGCATAAAATCAGTTATTCATTATAACTCATGTAAGTTTTGGAGCCAAAAACATAAAGATCAAAAGTTTAGAACATTATTTGTGTTTAGTATGATAGAGTGATAAAAATACATGATTTCAAAATTTGAGGGAAAAAAGATATTATCATGCACAAATAGAGTATCTATTATGTAATATTGCCCTTTTTTATTTTGGACTTATTTTAGGGCAACAAAAAACTCAAAGACCAAAAGATATTATCATAAACAAATAGAATATCTATTATATACTATTACCTTTTTTTATTTAGGACATATTTTTAGGCCAACAAAAAAGCGAAACGGGCCTAACCCAAACAAAAACAAAAAAGAAGATGAACTATAGCTTTTTTTAATAAAAAAATGGACATATTTTTTTGCTAACAAAAAACCCAAAAAATAAAAATATATTATCATAAACAAATGTAGTATCTATTATGTGATATTACCCTTTTTGTTAAGGACATTTTTTGGGAAAAAAAACCCCAAATGAGTATAATCCAAAAAAAAAAAGAGGAATTGTAGCAGAGTAGCTACGTACTATTCCTAACGTCCCATCACCCTGCAGCATTTTAGGTAATATAATTAAGTCATGATCAATTTAAAGGCTTTGGAAAACTTAGAACGCTTCAAAATTATTGGTAACCAATTTATTTTAGAATTTGAGCACAAAATGGGTTCTTGATTATAACTCATGCATGTTTGAAGGCATAAAATTTAAAAACCAAAAGTTTAGAACATCTTTCATTTGTTGGGATAGAGTGGTAAAAAATGTATGATCTCAAAGTTTGAAGACCAAAAGATATCATTATAAACAAAAAAAAAAAAGTGCCTATTCTGTAATTTTCTGTTTTTATTTTATACATCCTTTTAGGCCAAGAAGAACAAATGGGCTTAATGGAAAGACAAAAATAACCCAAAAAGGAGAGGAAGTTCATGATGGAAATAAAAAAAAATCCAAATACAAAACAAATAAAAATTAGGGTTGAAAAGACTAAACGCAAAAAACAAAATACAGGAAAAAAAAAAACAACCCAAATGAAAAAAAAACCCAAATGAAAAAAAAAACTCAAATGAAAAAAAAAATGTAGCAGGGTGGGACACTATTACTAGCATCCCATTAGAGCTTAGCTTTTTAGTATCTATGAGGTATGCTGGCCAGCACGATGTAGTGGATATTTTTTACAATAAATTTAGTATGAAAAATTTAAATATTAAACAATTAAGAATATGAGAAAATTTGATTAAAGTTAAACTAACCTGAACACTAACTAAAATTAGGTAAATAGAAACATAACATCATATGTATTTTGAAATAATATATAATTTTGTTATTAAAAATAATTCATTAACAATTTCCCTCTTTTATCAACTTAAACTCTAATTCTTAATAGCAACGAGAAAATTATTTAGAAAAATTTACCTCAATTTGTAGCAATTATGGACCAAATTATTTTATTAAACTATAGAGAAAAAAATTCATACTGCAAAATGCAATCATTAATAAAAAAATAATATGATTGAAGCACAAATTTGTACTTAATTTATGTTAATAAATTTACAATTTAACTATTAACTTAATAAAGATAAAAATAATAAAAAAATAATATTAAAACCAAATAAATTATAACCATAGCCAAAAGTAGGTAAATTATAGTGATTAGAGTTTTATTTAAAAAAATTAAAGAAAAGCAACAAAAAAAGTTTGAACCAAAATAGAAAATGGAAAAATATTAGGTATTAAAGGCTTAACAATTAATTTAATGAATGTAAAAAATAGCTTAACACAAAAATAATAAATTATGATAACTAATGTCTTACTTTGAAATATAGTACATAAAAACAATAAAAACTTTGGGGACCAAAAGAATAAATAGAAAGAATCTAGCTAAATATTTATTAAATTTGGGGACTAAAATAAAACATGGATGTAAAATAGGGACTAACATGGAAAAGAGTAGAAGCTTAGGGATTAAATTGACATTTAACCAGACATCCTAAACCTAGAGAAATTGCAAAGGGACCCTAAAAAATGCAAGCACCATGTGAAAGGGATTTGAACTTAAGAAATGGTCAATTGTGTCTGAAAAAGGAAAAAAAAAAGCAAACACAAAAAGAAAATATTTCTCTTGAGTGATGAACAGTGAAATTGACTTTTAGAAGTAAGCGAGATATGTGGGACCAACGTGTTACATGGGTAAATTCTATATCAACATTAGTTGTAATATAATCAATATAAATTATTAAAGGAACAATGCAAATGGATAAAGCTTACTTTGACATTAAGTAATATTTGCGTATAAATAATTATAAACACACAGAGTAGTCAATTAAAAATGTATTTATTTAGTGTCAAAAAAAATTAAAGATAACAAACGAAAAATGATTAAAACAATTATATTAATCAATTCAAGAAAACCATTAAGAGAAAGAAAATTTCTGGCGTTCATAGTATAGGATAACGTTACACAATATACATGCATAAGTTTTTCAGATTTTCACTCACTAATGAATTAATGGTAAAATAAAACCTTTTAAAAATCTTGCACTCATGCATAATACAAATTGTTCATTTATTTCAATTAATCAAAACTCTAAATCAAATCTGTGTAAAACACTTATACATTATGAAAAGTGTGTATTTGTTTCAACTAATTGAAAATTTGAATCAAACCTATATAATTAAAACTCTGAGTCAAATCATGCAAAATAAAAAAAATGTTAATATTTAATATGGTTAATAAAAGCATGTTCTTCACTTTCATTTAAGGTTTTATCATCTTAAATTTAAATATGTCATCAGAATTTTTATTTTCCTAAAATTTCATTCAAGGTATTTAAGAGCCTGCCATACCCGTGACCAGGGATCGAGATAATCATTTTCTCTTCTCTTTAAAAACCTTTAACTTATAGTATATACAAAATTTCAATTAGTAAAAAGGAAAAAAAAAGTTTATGACAGGTCATGAAAGTTGGAATCATTATGGCGGAAATATTATATCTAGGAACCAAAGGAGACATTTGACCATTCTCCAGGAGAGTAAAAAAAAGTTAAAACGATGGACGGGTGTGTCAAAAAAGGACAAAATTCTCTTGGGTCCCTATAATGTTTATTTTGGCTATTATTATTCCCCAATCTTTATGATGTGACAAACATGTCACCATTTGCAAATGGGCTACTTTCTATCTGGTAATAGCAAGCAAAAGTGGGGGGAGTATTATGGCAGACGTGTAATATTCAAGTACTAAAAGAGGGTTTTGACCATAAATTGAAAGAAGCAAAAAAAAAAAAAAGCCATGTAAGTTTTACTGATGCTCTTATCTCTTTTAGGATATACTATAATAATGTATTAATAATTATTACTTACTTCCAAAAGCCACCACTCTTTTCACTTTTCATTTACAATGATTTTGACTATATATGATCATTGTTGTTTTTTTCGCTTTTCTCCAGATACAAACAATTTTTTTTGAAGTTTGGTCCTTTTTTGCAAGATGATTGCCTTTTTAAAGGCCTACGTGCTATTTCCTATTTTTAACTTTTTTCACTTTTCTTTTAATTAAAACCATTTTTAGTCCATTTGGGTCCATGCTCTATTTTGGTCCCAAAATTTTTTAATTACTTAGTTCTTTTTATTGCTATTTTGGCTCCCATACTTTTTTTTTTGTTTTTTTATGTCCTTAGTTAATACAATTACTCCTACTGATTATTGAACAAATTAGAGTATGGCTAGAATTTTTCAAGTCAAATATTGTTTTGTTTTGTAGATTTTTGTAAGATATAAATTAGGGCCTAGTTTGTTCTATATTAATACGGCCTAGTTGACAAGTTTTCGTGTTTTGGGTTGAGGTGCACTTGTGACCTGGTTTGGGAAAAAAACAAAGCCACCTCTATACTCACTCCTTACCTAGACCAGATTCAATGAGCCTGCTTGCAGCACTCGAATGTCTGCCCACCAAAGTTCCTCATTTGGTCTAAAACCTAGAAATTTGGGGATAGAAGATTTGCTGCCTTTCAATCTTAGAGGCAAAAACACAAACCTAACCTAAAGCCATAATCAAACAAGAATCACAGGGCCACAATCAAACAAAAATCATAGCTTTTTACAATTTTGACATTTCATTGCTTTAGGCTTGCTTCTACCACCTTTGGTCGATCCACCGGTGAAACTTGTCTTCTTCATGTCTGATGAGGAAATTCTTGAAGGTTGTCCTCTTGTTGCCGTCACCTAAGGTGCTCGATGCTATATTTTTTAATGACAACTGGTTCCGATTCAGAATCCTAGAGAATATCGGGAATTCCTATGTTTTCTGTTATGGTCTTGGCCAACAATGATCATGGCGGCTGTATCCCTGACAACTTTGGGAAGATGGATCAAATATTGAACGATATAATCTTGATGATCAATGCCCTCACCTGGTTGTTTGTTGCTGCAAATCGGAATCCTTCATAATTTTTGTTCAAGGTGGGAGCTTTACAGCAAGCATGTAGCTAGGGAGAACTAGGAGGTAAAAGTGAGAAGAAATCACCAAATCCACACTCAGTCAAATTACATATGGGGGAAAATGCATTAACACCCACGTGTTAATGCTAGCCGAATAGGCACATATGTCTACCACAATAATAGATGAGTAAGTGAGATGTTGAGTCTATACAATTACATAGCTCCCTAGTCATTTTATAGCATTCATTCATTTGTTACTACTAGATGTTAACTACTCATTTTTTATTTCCATAGTTTATGTTATACAAATTTGTCACAAAAAATAAGTACACAGTGAGCATATATTTTTTAAATGCATATAATCATTTTCTATAAAAAGGTTTAGTAATCTTATAGTATAAGGGAAAATGTGTCTCAAATGTGCGAGAGAGGGAGACAAGGTAACCCAATATTCTTACCACCATGCAAAGACCCATAGAAATGGTGCCTTCATCTAAAACTCGTAAGTTAAATTTCTTATTTTGAGGGTGGTACCATTTCAAAGAAAATGTGAAGTGGAAATGTGAAGTTGTTGTACTATATGAATAATAAAATTGATGGTATCATCAATTTTACCAAAAACTAAATTGAGCATAGTAGCCAACGCCTAGCTGTAAAGCTTAGGGATAGCAATGAGTGGTCAAACTTCAAACCTTGTATCCATTAATTTATCATAAAATTTCAATTATATTCGTTGAGTGGTTTTTCAGGCCTTAGAAAAATAAAGATTCATCTTCTTCTTGCTATATCTCATTCGTTGTATTCTTTTGTATAGATGATTACTATATCTCGTTCCTTGCTTTTTCGTGTAAATTATTATTACTTAAAAAAATTGCACATAAAACTTCCATTATTTTTTTCGAAAGTAACTTCCACTATTTTTCAAAAGTAACTTCCTCTCTTTGTCCCCAGTTGATTGAAACGTTTGACCTAACCTGATTTTTTAGGCTAGCAACAATTTTCAGCTCTTGGACAAAATTGCCCCTTTCATCTCATTTTCTCTCAAAGTCGTTTGAATTTCCAGCACCAATTGTCAATTTCACCTAATCGTCCTTTTTGACACCAATTGTAGAGTTTGCCCAATCTTCCTCCCCGGCACCGATCATTGATTTCACCCTTGGTTCTAGTAGCGCCCTTAATCGTCTTCAAACACCCTGTCGTCAAATCGCCGCTCTTGCGTTGAGCCTTCTTCTTCCATAGAATTGTCACTCGATTCCCTCAAATCAGCAACTGAATCTTTGCTTGGATTCCTCTCAAGTCTCATTTTGCTGTGATTGAAGACGATTGAAAATAATTGATGGACATGCCACATGCCAAAGATTGAGATTATTTGGGAGCGAGAGAAGATAATGGAGGTGGAGAGGATGTGGGGGAGTTTTGAGCTAGAGATGGTAGGAGTGAAGGGAGGCAACGGAGCAGAGTGGAGGGACAGGGAGGGTTTCGATGGGGTAGTATAGAAAAATGTTAATAGATAAGTTACTATAAATAGAAACATCCTATTCTTTTTTTAGGACTATAAAAAAAGAAATATATTTTATCCCTTTTGGAATGGAGCGTGTCCTAACAAGTTAACAACTACTAAACTGTCAAAAATTGCGCGTAAAATTTCCACTATTTTTCTTGTCGTTTCTGTTGAGTTACGAAAATCCCACTATTCTGCCCTCAATTTCCAGACAATCTCAGCGAAAGGGCAAGAGTTTCCGTATCACGAATTTGCAGAATTCTGAACCGAATTTCTGGATTCTATCGTTTCTGCTGCAATCCTGAGATCTCGTTCTGCTGTTCCACCTCAAAGATCTTCATTTTCGTCCAATCGGGCACCTTTCGGGCCTAACCCTAATTACCTTACGCTGTTGTCCGATGGACTCGGATGACGACATGATGGACGCAAACGACCTGGAATCTATAGACGATGATTTCTACAGCGGTGATACGGTGGAGGACTACTACAGTGACCCCGAGGACCCCGACGGCGATGACGACTATGACGATGGTTATGGTTTTGTGGAAGAGAACGATGATGATCAGGACGCTTCCACGTCTCGTCGTCAGCAGGTGAATTGGGGTTCGATTCGTTATCCGGAGTGTCTTCTTTTTGGCATTTGAAGATTCCTTTTTTTGGTCGGGTTACTAAGTTTGTAGCTGAGGAGTTTAGCGAGTGATGTTCTGAGGTTAGTTTTGGTTGCTGGAGGACTATTGTATGTTCAGTGGTGTTGCTCAATCGAGATCCTTAACCTTTCCGGTGAAAGATATTAGAGAGTTAATGGCGTGTTTGTCAATTGACTACTTTCATTGGGATTTGGGAAGGGAGGACGATTTCTATCCTGGATTATTCCAATGGTCGTTTGTGGCACTGCAGGGGGGCTGTCTTAATATTATGTGCCTGAATGGAAAAGATATGCTAATAAATGAGATAACTTGTAAAGCATAATGAGTTAGACAAAAGGGTGCTGGATGGTTTAGATGTCTAGGAATTATGTCTATATTGATGGCTGTGTGGTGCTGCTGTGACTTAATTGTTTATAATTTGAAGAAGGTTAGCTGATCCATGACGAAGTAGCATAAACTAGTTTGTGAGGGTCACTTGAAATTCTGCCCCAATGTAGGCAGCTTCAAGGGAGAAATTAGTCCTGCCAGTTTAGAATTGCAGCTTACTTTTCGTCAGGTTACCCGAATGATAATGTACAAAACTTTTATGTACCTCTACTTTCCTCAGCTATTGGATTTCTGTAAATCTCTTCTGTTGGTTCAAGCTTCTATCTGGAATTGCATCATTTGCATTTAATAGGATTTGGTTCTGTCCGGTATTCCTTTTTAAAGTGGTCAAAATGATAGAAATCTTGGCATTAGTTCAAGCTTCATAATTGTTTGCTTTTAGGCTTTAAGCCCTTATAGAATGAAAAAAAAAAAAAATCCATTTTATCCCTTTTAAATTTGCCTGGCTATGTTTAGGAATGAACGATGGCTAGTGCTACCAATGTAGAACATGAGGAAAAATGATTGATCATTGAATATCTGTTGTCCAGCATAAAACGTTAACTCTTAGCTATTGTGGGCTTGCTTGTTTTATATTCTTCTGTAGGAAATAAGTTCTGGTTGATGATCAATATGAAATTTACCCTTGATATATTTGCGCCATCTGATTTTCTTACCAGATACTTCAACTATTCAAATTGTGTTTGTTTTAGGCTTTTTACTTTTTGCCGTAGGACGGGGTAAGAATAATAGTAACTCTCTTTCTCATATTGGTTAATCCTCTTATAACATCAAGCTTTTAGCTTATATGAGCTTTGCCACAGGTAGGTAGTTTTTGCCTGTTTGAAAAAAAAAATGTTAGCTAGTTTAGCGTGATTTGCTATTTTCCGCATGTTGCTCCACATTCTGCCTGAAGCTGTACCATGCATATGTGTTATTTTTACTTTTCAGGCAAGTTATGCAGTCTTGGGAGAGCAAGATATACGACAATGCCAGGAGGACGATATTACAAGAGTATCTACTGTTCTCTCGATACCAAGATTTGAAGCAATCATTTTACTTCGTTATTTTAATTGGTAATCTTTTATTCTTTATATATGTGTTACTGATAGATCATATTGAGGTAAAAAGTTTGTTATTCTTTTTATATCTTATGTGTTTTGATTTTATTGCATTCTGATTCGTCAAGTTTTTGGATACACACTTATCGTTAGTGAGGGTTGATTTTGTTGTATTCAAGTTCTTGAATTTGGTGTATAAGTAGTGCTGCATATGCAAGTCATGTTTGGAAGAGAATGTGTGGCTAGTTATTGGGTTCCCCAATTTCTGTTTTACTGCTTTGCTTCTGTCAGTGTCTTTGGCTATTGGAATTCTTAGAGATATTAGATTGCAGGAGTGTCAGTAAGGTGCATGATGAATGGTTTGCTGATGAAGAAGGCATACGGAAGTCTGTTGGATTG
Organism: Aquilaria sinensis; assembly: GCA_005392925.1. NCBI lineage: Eukaryota > Viridiplantae > Streptophyta > Magnoliopsida > Malvales > Thymelaeaceae > Aquilaria > Aquilaria sinensis. The sequence goes on along the minus strand of SMDT01000186.1, from coordinate 624,582 downwards.
TTGGAGGAACCAGTTCTTCAACTATGCGATGCCAAGGAAGTAAGTTTAGCAAATACATTTTTTAATCTGCTTGTTTTCATTTATGGCCTTTCTTTTTCCCTCTACCATATTTGTTAAAGATTGCTAAGTGCTTTGGTTTCACTTGGCAGCTAACCTGTGGGATTTGTTTTGAGTCCCATCCTCATAAAAGTATTGTGTCAGCTGCTTGTGGGCATCCTTTTTGCGTTCTGTGCTGGAGAGGTATGTCTTTTATGTTGTGTCAAACATGTGTTTGACTGATTTGAAAATTAGATGACAGCTAAAATCAATTTTCTTGAAATAGTTCCTGTTTACATGTTTTTGTTCTTGCATACTTTGGTTAATTAGGCTAGCAATTCAGTCTTATGTAAAGCAACTCTGGCCATTAGTGCAGAACAGGTCCAATCCATTTGAATCAATATACTGTATGCAATGAATAAATCATTTGAAAAAATATCACGTTGTATTATGTGCCATATATATGTTCTAAGCCTTTCTTCTTTGTATCTATGCCAACTCATCACTGATTCTGATGTCCTAAACCTTTGCTTGCTAGGCGTGCCTTTTCCTTCTTACGTCAAATGTCTTGTTGCATGATTCTAATATCTACTTCTGTAGTTCCAGTGAAACCTATCTCTTGCTTTATTTGTGTATATGCTGGTAACATTTAATATCTTTTTTGGAAATGTGGTATTACACTGACACTAACTCGTCAGTTTGAAAATTCAGTTCTCCTTATTACAATAATGTTTCCATTGTGTTCTTCATTTCTGGCAGGATACATCAGTACATCCATTAATGATGGTCCTGGATGTCTGATGCTGAGATGTCCTGATCCATCTTGTTCTGCAGCTGTTGGAGAGGACATGATCAATAGTTTAGCATCCGATGAAGATAAAGAAAAGTTTTCTCGTTATCTTATTAGATCATATATTGAAGACAATAGGAAGGTATGATCACTATTAGGCTTGCACCTATGCTTTCGTCATACATTTTCACAATACAAGAATTATTGGTTCTCCAGGCTTTGAAATTATGGGCTTGACAACCCCATGCACTTGGAGGAAAACTCTTGTGCATGACCATGCTTATTATTGCTTTTAGTGAGACTGAAACCTAAAGCTTCTTTATGAGGCAATCTAAAGCTTATGTAAGTAAACTATAATTATTGGTTTCGATCGACAACTTCGCGCCCTGTGCTTGTCTGCATCTATATGCCTTATATTGCTCTATTTAGTTGTTCTCTAAAATGGGCGGCTGAGCTCTTTTAATTTATTGAATAAATTTTCACCATCGGTGGCCATAGTCCTAAAACATGCTTATCCGTTTCTCTTGTTTGCTGCTAGACAAAATGGTGTCCTGCTCCTGGGTGCGAGTATGCAGTTGATTTTGCTGCTGGTGGTGGAAGTTTTGATGTTTCATGCCTCTGCTCATACGGTTTTTGCTGGAATGTGAGTTCCTTCTCTTCATTTTATATACTACACCATTAACCTCACACTCAATACCTCATGTATTTTATCTTTGATGCAGTGCACTGAAGAAGCGCACCGTCCAGTGGACTGTGGCACTGTTGCAAAGTGGATTTTAAAGAACAGTGCTGAGTCAGAAAACATGAACTGGTAAAGCATGCTTTTGCATGTGGATGTAGACAATGCTAGATGCTAGTGGTTATGGCTGGATTGTAAGCTTACATTTCCTAATTTAGGATTATATCAGCTTCTCTGCTATCTTGTTGAGATGCATGTCATCATTGCTATTCTTGTATCATCAGAAATTAACAAATTATGTATATTACCCATGTATATATGTAAAAATAAAGCAAAAAAAACCTTATTATCTCTTTTGTGGATCCCTAATTTTTTAACATTTTCAAAATGAAGTCTGCCCCCCCTTTCCCCCAAACCTAAAATTCTAGCGCTGTTGAGATCTCATCTACGTTTTCTGTTTCTTTATTTCTTTTTTGTCCCCCCTTTTTCTGTTTGTTTGTACGTGAACAGAACATTCTCTAATCTCTTGCTGTAATTTTGAAATAAACTTTGGCTCTTTAGTTTTTGAATCATTTCATTTCACTTCATCCATAGTTGCCCACCTGCCTGTCACTTGTTTGCTCTTTGAATGTAGCCCTAGAATTGTTTGATACATTTATGTTTACTCTTTTGGCTTTGACGGCGCGTAGGATACTAGCTAACTCAAAGCCTTGTCCGAAGTGCAAGCGACCAATTGAAAAGAACCAAGGGTGCATGCACATGACCTGCACACCACCTTGTAAATTTGAGTTTTGCTGGTAAGAGTTGAATCTTCAAAATAAATCATGATTGTTCTTTCAACAATAGTAATAATAATAACAATAACAATTATGATGATGATGATGATGATATCATGCTGTTCTATTTTTCCTTCACTAAATTCTAAAACTAAATTTCTTTTTCGTCCTAAATTGCATGACCTTAGTGTAGTTGAGATTAAGCTGAAGTGTCATGATGGCAATCATCATGGTCATGCTTGTGCAAACTTTTTTGTTTGATATATCTATGTACATTCAGGCTTTGCCTTGGTGCATGGTCAGAACATGGTGAGCGAACTGGTGGTTTCTATGCTTGCAATCGCTATGAAGCAGCAAAGCAAGAGGGAGTGGTATGGATCCAACAATATCTGGTCACTCATATGAAATATTATCACTTTTCTGCTGCATTCCTACTCAGTTGAGTTACATTCTGCTCCAGTATCATGAAATTTGTTTTATTGCTTGTAGTATGATGAGGCAGAGAGGAGGAGGGAAATGGCAAAGAATTCATTGGAGAGATACACACATTATTATGAACGATGGGCAAGCAATCAATCTGTAAGTAGCAGTTGTCGGTGTTTGTTTATGCTCCCTCTGAGACATTCTCTTTTCATTAGTTAAAGATCTCTATGAGCGTCATGAGGTTGTATCTGCATGTGCAAGAATGTTTACTTTTCTGTAACCAGTCATTGTTTACTTTGTTTAGCTGTAATGTTGAGTTTCTCAATGCGTTCACTAACTAGGTTTTGTTTTTCTTCTATGCAGTCGAGGCAAAAGGCTCTTGCAGATTTGCATCAAATGCAATCTGTTCATGTAAATTTCTGTCCTTCTCTTTGGATTTATATGTTTAACTTGCAATCTTGCCCCATTTGGGTAATTTGGTCTTATGGCCAAGGCTGCTGTAGTCCAGCGCAAAGTTGGAGTGCTAAGATAACCTGTAGGATGTTTTCTTCTGATGTGTCTTTCTTTAAGTGATGGTGTACCCCTCCCATTTCCTAAAGGACGCTCTTGTGTTTGAAAATGCAAATATTCAACCTTGCTGTTTATTCTGTCTCCTTTTCTTCTTGTCCTTAATAGTCCAGTTCATTAATGATGGTCTATGACTTTCTTCCTGGATTAATAGTTCTGCCTTTAGATGTGGATGGCTCCATTGCTGTGTTGTTATACTTTTGTACATGATTGATGGTCAGGCAGCAGCTGCTTAATACTTCTAATGAACTGGTCTGCAGATCAAGGAAATTTGGCTATATTCCCTAGATGTTCTCTTTTTAATGTTCGTATAGTTCCTTCCTGATAACAGCTGCTTGAGCAAAGTGTCTCATTAATGCCATAGAATTGGCTATCACTGTACTGCTTCAAACTGGCCTACTTTGTTTGTGTGAATTTGTGCAGCATTATGTAATTTGTTTCTTCATAACTATATCTCTGTTTGTTCTGATTTAATGCCTGTTAGTTTCATTTTAGTTATATTGGAGTACTTTCTGCGTATGTATTTTTTCTTAAAATAATTTTCTTCATTTGCAAATTTGAATCTAACAGCCATTTTTGTCTTTTGCCAGCTTGAGAAGCTTAGTGACCTACAGTGCACTCCAGAGTCACAGCTGAAGTTCATTACAGAAGCTTGGCTTCAGGTCAATCTAAGTTCCAAACTTTTTGTTAGGTTAAATTTTGGGCAAATTACATTTCACCCGAGGTATGGTACTAATTCTACTTAGGTTTGGATGCCTACTTCCCCGACCTCTGCCCAGTTTATTAAACAGCGGGAAAAATACTGTTTCGCATTTAAATGGAGGACTAAACTTATAAACAGTCCATCAGTTGCAAATCATCATTAGACAGGCTGAATTCACTGGAAGACTGTTATTAAACAACTTAATTAGTATTTTAAAAGTCGATCACAGATAGTGTAACAAATGTAGGGGTAAAGAGTAGGTTTGGGATTAAGATTTTCTTGAATTTACTGTTAAGCCTTGCACTTAGAACTTATGTCAATTTGTATTTTGCTTCTAACTATTCAAATTTCAGATTGTTGAATGTAGGAGAGTTTTAAAGTGGACATATGCATATGGATATTACCTGCCAGAGCATGAGCATGCTAAGAGGCAGTTCTTTGAGTATCTACAAGGTATTTCCTGTACTTAATGTGAAAGATGCCCTCCTACCCATACATGTGAAAGGCCCATGCTACAAGATGCCTTTGCTACGTGAGGACAGAGGCTGTCTTTTAAAAAATTTTGGAAGGGGAAAAAAGTTGTGCAGAACGAGTGGATATTTGGTGTATTAGTTTATACAATACATTGTTGAAACACCATGGAACTGTCAGTTCGAGCGCTGGTGTTAGTTACCTTAGTTAATAAAGATATTTACTCCTGAATCAATGTAATTGAATGCTGTTCCATCTTCTCATGGAGTAATTGGCTGCAAAGGAAAAGGGGAAGTCACCATCCATATGTAGCCATTGATTTGACCAAATAAGGGTGGTGATTTAGAGTGCTACATAGACTGTTTGATGTAAATGCAAATTGAACAACCACGAGCTTTTTTCAGCTAGATAATTTATATTTGCGTGCCTGCCTTGGCAAAAAAAATTACTAATCTTTGGCCTCTCCTTGGATGCACTGTTGATCCATTTCAAAATTTGCTTCCTCAGTACACCTGCTTGATGAGTTAGGCAATTTATACATCTTGATTAAGGGCTCTGATGGAAGATAAAACCCAATGCACCAATGCCGCACTAAATGGGCATCATTGTGACTTATTTTATTCAGGTGAGGCAGAGTCTGGTCTAGAGAGACTTCATCAGTGTGCCGAAAAGGAACTGCAGCAGTTCCTCACTGGTGATGGCCCATCAAAAGAGTTCAATGACTTCCGAACAAAGTTGGCTGGACTGACAAGGTACCTATCAAGCCTCTGTTTCATTTTGTGTGTGTGTGTGCGCGCACTCGCGCATGCATGTCTTTTTCTGTCTGTCTGGTCTTGATGCCCCCTTCTGGAAAAACAGAGCTAGTGTGCGTTTTAGCACATGGAGGTGCTGGTGCGTGGAAGTGGGAGGGAGCCTTTAGGGTGCATGAGTTTCTGGTGATTCAAGTGATTCACTTTGGTTTCATTTATTCCTGCAGCGTGACAAAAAATTATTTTGAGAATTTGGTTAGAGCACTGGAGAATGGTCTAGCAGATGTGGATTCCCACGCAGCTTGCAGCAAGGCTGTGACAAGCTCAAAGAATGCAGTAGGGAGTAGCAAAGGAAAAGGTCTAAGAGGAAGAGGAAATTCAAAATCTGGTGGTTCCAGCAAAAATTCTGGGGATACGAATAATTAATTTGCTGGAGCTTGCTATATTCTCAAATCTCATCCTCTCGGCAGGAAAGCTGTCTCAGGAGGTAAAGTTGTTTATATGTACTAAGTTTTTCTGGGGTGATCAAAGGACTGATTTATTTCATTCATAGTTATGCATTTAAAGGAAGCATGCGAATGTGTGTGATATGTGTGTGCATATGTATATGTAGCATCATTGGCAGACTGCTCATGTGTTGTAACTTGTAACTTGCGTTGCTGCTTGATAAAGATCCTTGGGACTAAATGCAAATGTTCACCATTTGCTACCAGAAAGGGGCCTGTATTTTTCTTCCTCCTGACTGTGTACAAACGAAGGGATTTAAGGTGTTACAGAAGTCTTACAAGCACAATGTGGTGGAATTTAAGGCGAGACTTTTCATCCCTGGGATCCAGATATTTGAACATTGAAATGCAGAGTATAAATATGACGACATGAATATTTCAGATGTCTGCCCGCCCACCTCTTTCATGGGAAAAAGTAGTTGGAAGGAAGCTTTCCTTTCTCTCTCTCTCTCTCTCTCTCTCTCTCTCTCTCTCTTGCTCTGTCTGCTGCCTAGAAAAATTTTAAAAGTAAACTATCTTAGCTGCCCCGACTGTTTTAGAATTTTGATGCTTAAAGCGTTGAGCATTGCTCTCGAGTACTGCCGAGAAGCCATTTTCCAGTCCATTCCGGTGTTTATCATAGCTTTGAATTCTGCATAACTGATTCGACCGTCCTGCAAACGAACATGAATCAAAAAACTTTTTAGGGCGTCTAACCAAACATTTTACAGCACAGTTGTTCCTTTTTCTTTTTTTTTTTTGTTCTTTTGGTTGGAGGATTATTCACCTTGTCTAGATCGACATCGACCATTATATCTCGGATAACCTGGTCATTGTTTGGACCAAGGTTGTCTTCTAGCAATGCTTCTTTCAACTCATCTACCTCAATATACCCGTCAAGGTTCTTGTCAAAAAACCGGAAAGCTCTGGAGAGGTGCTCGTCATTGTCAATCTTTTTCAGGTGAACCAACATTGTCACAAACTCATCGCAGCTGAGCATGCCATTTCCATCCATGTCAGCCTTGGGTTAACGTACGTTGGGGTTTCATCCGAAAAATGCGTACAACAGTCTCAGTCAGTCAGAGGGTATTAAAAAAGAATTCAGATTAATTTGTGCATTTGTGAATGGGATGGGACTTACTGCATCCATCAGCATTCGCACTTCAGGATCTGTAACCGAATGGCCGATCTTGTTAAGCCCATCTCTGAGCTCCTCGAAGCTCAAGTCCCCGTTCTTGTCTGTGTCCATCATGTGAAACATCTGTACGATTCCGTTCACTTGTTCATCCGGCAAGTTGTCTGCTACCACCTGCACAGCACTCCCGTTCATTTCATTAAGTTGCACACAGCGGGAAGTTGAATGTCTGGTATGGTATAGTATAGTATAGTATAGTATATGCTAATTAGCACCCAGCTGCTTACTCTTAGAGCTTTCTTCTTGAACTTGTTCATCAAAGAGAACTGCTTGATTCTCGTCCTCACGCTCTCTCCTAGGGGCACATTTCTTACATGCTCCGCGTTCCTTATCCATGAATGTTCTTCACGTGCACCACGACGCAGAGCAGATCATGATCAGTAGTATACGGATTCATTGATACTAGCTCATTACAAACTCAACTCACATGTGGGTGTCGGAAACGAATACATACCAAGAACTTGTGTCACAGTAAGTCGACTGAATGGATTCAAATCAAGCATGCCCCTCACAAGCTCCTTGGCTTCAGTGGAAACCTTTGGCCACGGATCTCTGTCGAAATCTAAGTTCCCTTTAATAATCGCGTGTGCGATTCCCTCTTCTGATTCTGCATTTGGTTACGTTTGGAATTGGTAAGTGGTAACTGATAACCGAGAAAGATGAAAGTAAGATAAGCGGAGAAATTATTAAGTGGGGGGAGTACCAGCCCAAAACGGAGGCACGCCGCAAAGCAAGATGTAGAGGATAACTCCTGTGCTCCATATGTCAACTTCCTTGCCATAATTCCGTCTCAACACCTCCGGAGCCATGTAATATGGACTTCCCACTATATCACTGAATCGTTGCCCTGCATCCATCCGCGCCCCACAGATAAATTAAATTACTCCATAAGATAGATAGATAGATAGATAGATAGATTGAATGATACAGAGACAGAGTCATGATTTTCAGAACTCCGGCCTGGAAAATTCAATTTGAATATCTTCATTCGGCCCCATATATAATTCTTGTAACTGACCCGGCCTAGCTGATCTAATTCCCAATATATATCAGTAATTAATTAAATTGGATCGGATTGCTTGCCTGGTTGGAAGAATATGGAGAGGCCGAAGTCGATTGCCTTTAATTGGGCGGTTTCGCTTTCGTCCGCGAACAAGAAATTCTCCGGCTTGAGGTCCCGATGAATCACTCCGTGTTCGTGGCAAACCTTCACGATCTCGACGATGGTCTTGGCGACGGTGGCTGCCGCGCGTTCCGTGTAATGACCTCTGGCGACAATCCGGTCGAAGAGCTCGCCGCCATGGCACAGCTCCATGACCAAATAGACGGCCTCCTTGTCCTCGAAGGCCTCCTTGAAGCTGACAATGTTTGCATGCTTGGGAAGGTGCCTCATGATCTCCACCTCCCGGCGCACGTCCTCCACATCGACCTCCGTCCGGAGCTTGGCCTTGGAGATCATCTTGCAGGCGTAGGTCTCCCCTGTGGCGATCTCGACGCACTGGTTGGTGATCCCGAACTCGCCGCGGCCCAGCTCCTTCCCGAGGCGGTAGTGGTCGAGGATGTTGGAGCCGCTGGAGTCACTGAGGACCTGGCGGGCTAGGTTGACCACGGACGGCTGCTGGGCGGGGGATTGGCGAGTCGGACGCTTCGCTCGGCGCTTGCTATGGAAGAAGGATCTCCGAGCTGCGGTGAGCTTGGCGGGAGACGATATGCAAGCTCCCATGGCGCAGGCCGGCGGTGCGTGGTGGGCCCTTGACGGGATTAAGTAATGTAATATAATGACTTGGGGTGAATGAAGATTCACGGAGGAGGATGAGATTGAGAAGAAATGGAAAACCCTAACGATGAAGGGGGACAAGAGAGAGAGAGAGAATCTAAATTTGGTTGAAAAAGTAGTGAAAATTGGTTGATGGTTTTCTTCTGCGACTTGTCCCGCCAATTTTCCAGGGCGGTTTCGAAGCCGTTATCTTTGCGCCATACGGCGATCGGATATTTTTATGATTCGGATTCTTTAATTATATTTCTACGCAATACATGCTTTTGATTGATTTTTTAGTACACTACGTACAATACAATGGTAGATGAATTCAAATTCAATCCTCCCTACCTACGTCGAAAAGTGCTATTAAGACGCATGCAATTGGTAACAACTCTTATAAATCTAAATTTAATTAATTGGTGCCCCTTAGAATTACTTAACGTATTGTTAAAAGTTATTCATAAATTAATTCCAAATGAAATATATAGATATAATATTGATATATACCCTATCACATACACACTATTAGGAAAAAGGTAATTTAGTGACGACAAAAAATCATTGCTAATTAGAGATGGTAAACAGTCGCTAAAAATCCAGTAAAAAATTAGTGATGACTATCAGTCGCTAAAATTTAGTGACAGTTTGCTGTCATTAATTTATGGATGGCTAGTGGTTACTAGGTCTTGACTAAATTTAATGACGGTTTGCCCTCATTAATTTAGCGATAGTTAGTCGCCGCTAAGTTTAGTGATATCCTGTCTCTTACTAATTTAGCAAAGGTTAGCTGTTACTAAGTCTCGGCTAAATTTAGTGGCGACTTGCCCTCGCTAATTTAACAATGACTAATAAGTTTAGTGATATCTTACCCTTACTAATTTAGCGATGATTAGCTGTTACTAAGTCTCGGCTAAATTTAGTAACGGTCCACCATTGCTAAGATCCAAAAAATTAGCAAGGGTTAACAATTACTAAGTTTCGGCAAAATTTAGTGATGACTTGCCTTTGCTAATTTATTAATAATTAACAATTATTAGTTGCCCAAAGTCTAATGACGATTAGCAGTCGCTAACTATAGTGACTGTTTGCCCTCACTAGCTTGCCATAACATAATAACGGCTAAAAGTATGGATTAATTGCTCTATGTGTCTATTAAAAAAATGACTTGCCCTCAATAGCTACTTAGAAGCTCTCGCGTGTTGGTCATTTTTTTATGCTAATTTGCCATCCCCTTGAACATAAATAATTTTTTTCAATAAATGTAATGCAGGTGAGATTTGTATTTAATTAAGGTCCAGTGAAAGTTTAGTGACGGCTGGCTGTCACTAATGTTTAGTGATGACTTGCCTTCACTAATTTAGTTACGGTCATTAAATTTAGCGATGACTTACCTTCACTAATATATCAAAAATTAGTGACTGCTTAGTGAAGGCTAGTGACGTCTTGCTCTCACTAACTTAGTGAAGGTTAGCCTAACTAACTTATGACCATAGTTAGTGAAGGCTTGCTCTCGCTAATTTAGTGATGGGTAACCATCGCTAAATTTAGTGATAGCTTGCCCTCTTTAAAATCGCAAAGATTAGTGATGATTAGTTTTCGTTAAGTCGTAGCCAAATTTTGCAAAACGTAGCTCTCGCTAAAAGTTGATTATAATTTAGATTATAATTTAGGTTAAAAAAATGTATTCATCTCAATTATTTTTCTAGAAAAGAAAAAAGAGAGACAATAATCTCTTAAATGACAACTGATTTTTCTAGCAGGCCTTGGGAATATTAATTTGTTGATTAGTGATTATAATATTAGTTATTTGTATTTAGAGAAAAGCCTTAAATACAACTCATACTTCTTTTATAAAAATTATAAATGAATAAAATTTTAAAAATAATGGTGAGAGGTAATGACAATTTACCTTCGTAACTTAAAGAAGGCTAGCTGTCACTAGCTCATAGCTAGTCCTAGTCACGTCTAGCGGTCGCTTGGTTGAAAATGTTTTAAAGCCTCTGAGCCATATCCCACGATTTGGGTAAACAGAACTTCGTTCGCTGTTCTCTTTCGAAACAGAAGGCTGCGACTGCTCCCATCCCACGATTTGGGCAATCGTCCGGTGACTCGAGAGGGAGGGAAAGTGAGAGAGAGGTCGGCTTGGCGTGATGGGCATCTACGACAAAGAGGCCGCTTCAGAGTGTGCTCAATGCCGTTCTACTGTTGATGGTCAACGGCTCGATCGATTGAAAGGTTCCCGATCCGATTTCTCTGCCAAGGTAACCCACTTTCTGCTCTTCTCCTCTGCACAAGGTAACCCACTTAATCTTTACTCCGATTAGTTCAACTACCTGGTTGAAAAATTCTTGGATATCGTTGGATTGTTTGAAATTTTTTTTTTCAGTAATTGATTCTGGTTGTGATTTCTTTGTTTCTGTTTAGATTTCATTGTAGTGATTTATTGTTTGGATTCTGTAGAATCAAGAAGAATAAGAAGTTGTGTCGCTTCTGGAAGTGGCTTTGGCGAGTCTTTTGTGCCTTATTATGTGCTTGAACTAGGATGCTTAGATGATTCTACATTGATTGGTTCATACTATTGCTTTGATTTTCCGAATGGCAATGGTTTCCATGCTGCCTCTTTGGTTTTCTGTCATACATGACAAGCAATGTCACTGTGAATTATCCAAGTTCATTGGTTTCAAGTCTAAACAAACTGAATTTCCACTAGGCTGCAGCTAGATCCCCTGCTGCAATCTGTCATGGATATGCAGTTGCTGTTCTTTGCATTGCTCTTGCCATCTGGGGTGTCCAAGTTGTGGCAACTGTAATTTGTGCAGTTGCGGCTTGTGTGACTGCATGTCATTTAACTGCAATTCACCATGTTTTACCTGGCTGACACCTAATCTGCTGTTTTGCTGCTATTGTCCTCGATCAAATTGTTGTCAAAGAGCATCATGTGGCTTGTATAGTTGAAGTTGTTGTAGTTGCCGATGCAAATGCTTTTTTCCTAAATGTCCTAAGCTATGCTCTTCATGCTGTAGTTGTGGAAGAACATGTAATCCTTGTCATCCATGCTTCTAATATAGCAGTTCAATTCCATATGGAAGCTTTATCATTGAGTGCCTGGATTTGGACAGTAATACTGGCATTCATTTAATGATTTTTACTTCATTTTGTGATAGGTTGTCGGAGAGGTGCCGCCATCCTTAAACGGAAAGCTAACTGGAATGGCATTCCGTGTGCCCACTGTTGATGTTTCAGTTGTTGACCTGACTGTGGGACTGGAGAAGGCGGCAACATATGAGGAGGTTAAGAGAGCTATCCAGTAAGGATCTTGGTGGTTGGATCTATACTTGCCAAATCTATATGTTGCTTCTTTTTTATTTGAACATTCTTGGGTGATCTGCAGGGAGGCATCTGAGGGAGAACTAAAGGGAATATTAGGATGCACCGATGAGGATGTGGTTTCAACTGATTTTATCGGTGATAAGAGCTAAACACGGTATATAGTGCTAGTATAACACCTGTTTTTCGTTCATGATTCGTGGAATGCAAAAGTGTTCCTTGGTTAAGCAGCGAACAAGATGTGGTCCTGGAAAGCATTTTAGTATATAGTTAAAATATTACAGGCTTATAGTGGGGCATTGCTTTTGTTTTGCGCCCTAAAGGTAATGCATTGATTAATTAACATAACTGTGATTGTGCAGGTCAAGTATCTTTGATGCCAAGGCTAGAATTGCCTTGAACGCTAACTTCCACAAGTTCATTTCCTAGTACGACAATGAGGGGGGCTAGAGGTAAAGATCATTCGTTATGATTGTGTTTTTGTTTCTGCTTCCAATTACATTGCTCGGTTCTGATTCCTTTGGCCCTGGTTATTGTTCTTGTTTTCGATAGCACTTGGGTGGTTGACTTGATTGTTAACATATCCAAGACTCTGTAAGCATTGGTTACATCGGTTACCTGGTGTCCTGCTAAAAGCAAGTTGTGGCAATGCTACAGAGCTAATCCTTGGAATTTTTACTTTAATTAATCATAGAATAGATTTAGTCTAATATTCCCTCTTAGGCTATGTACTTTCAAACATGCTTTTAGTTATTGGGACCTTTCTTGTGGTAGAATTGCCAATTTACTGAGAAAGAACAAAATATGTATATTGATCTTTTCAATAATGTATGACTTAATCGTTAAAAGGACATTGTTGATGTATTTTATTGGTGTAGATATATATAATTTGCCTCCATTTTATAATTGTCTAATTGTAGAAACACAATAATATGGTAATGTATGTAGGACTGAGAAAGAGAAAGGAGCGGGGGTGTGTGTGTGTGTGTAGAGTCTAGAGACAGCTATAAGTCACAAAAAATGACTGTTGACTAGTGAAGACCTACCGTCACTAATGTTACAATGTTAGCGACAACTAGCCTTTATTAACTTAGTGATAGCTACTTAGCGAAGACTAGCCGTCGCTAATTCACCAGCATGTAAACGGCTATGAGTCACAAAAAATGACTGTTGACTAGTGAAGGCCTATCGTTACTAATTTAGTTACGGCTAGTTGTCGCTAATGTTAAAATGTTAGCGACATCTAGCTTTTACTAACTTAGCGACGGCTAACCTTTACTAAGTTATTAGTAAAGGCTAGCCGTCTCTAATTCATTGGTAGCAGGCCAGTGCTGGAAAATAAGTGACTGTTATCTTTGTGAAGGCTAGTCATCGCAAACCAGCGATAGTAACCGTTACTAAGTTATTAGCGGCGAATAAATTAGTCAGAACAAAACAAACAATTTAGCAACGGCTAGTATCCTTCACTAAAACCTTTTTTTTAGTAGTGATAATAATTTCATTTCTCTAAAAATTAATTTGATCATACACGAAAATCCTCATCTTCCAAGTATCAATCAAATCCCTTCTCAACACAACTAACTCCACCTTTAATTTAGCCTTACACTTGGTCAACTGCGAGCATCTTATTAATTTGATCATTTCTCATCCTTAATCACTTCACTACAAGATAAATGCAAATTTTGATAAAAAAAAATTTTAGTAGTCAGTTGTTTGGCCATCAACCCGTTACTGATTGGCGATCAACCAGGGATCGACTAGTGACCAAGTTATTTGCCAGACACTGAATTCATAAAAGTCATGTCATTGTCGCTACTTAGCAGTAGATATGTGACCATTTGGGGGCTTATAAAACTTATGCTTTGAGTTTGATGATGCTAAAAAAGAATTAGTAGAAGTGAAAAAATGAACAACTAGGGAACGATAACTTCATCCCGCCCTCCATTGGATCAACTGTTTTTCAAACTTATAAAATGCACCCTGGATCAGCAAACAAAGCAGACAGTTTTCATGCAGCTACAAATCCTTCCCTCCCCCTCTTTTTTTTTTTTTTTTCCTTTTAGCTGGTGCTTCTATTCGGTTTGTTTGTGAAAGATAGGAATTTACAGGGAAAAAACTGAGAATTGCAAGTAATTGAGCATCCTCAAACCTTGACTAACTTGTTCTGTGTAGTTTTGTATTCACAATTTTATAAGATCAAAATATTAAATGGTGCTAGTACTTGGTAGACTTTGGAGTAGTGAAAGATGAGATAAATTTTAATCTATGTACATAATGAAAATATTGCACTTATTTTTCACTTTTTAAACATTGGAATAGCCAAGATCCACTTAAAGTTAAAAATAAAAAAATTCTTAAAGTTAAAAATAAAAAAAAGTCTTTGAATGGTTTTATTTTAAGACACTTAGGCAGCGTTTGGTTGTAGAAAATAATTTTCATTTTTATTTTTTAATATTTTTTTTCATTTTCTATGTGCAATTTTTCAAAGTTTTTTTTAAAAAAACATGTTTAGTTATTTTAAAACAAATAAAGATGATTACATATAAATACACTACATTAAAAAAAACTCTATGCCTTATTTGAAAATTGAAAGAAAGTTTATGGACAAAAGATGCAGATCTTCCCAATTCTATCAACTTCAAAAGTGAAAACAGGAAAAATCCAAAGCCTGCTCCCAGCTTTTTGCTCTCTGTTGCTTGGGCTCCCAATTTTTATATCACTTACATATGTGTCACCACTTCGTCATTCCCTAAATCCCCTTTCTCTTCACTCTTTCTCTTGGCTGACACAACTCACATCATCTGCCTTGGCACCAGAACTTGGCGTCGATTCCTCACCACAATAGGCACCGTTTGGCATGTTGCCACCGTTGCGAATTGAGATGCAAATCCGATTGAGGTGAAGGCAGTGGTTGTTGATCAAAGGTGCAGTGAAATTGGGAGCGACATGGAGGTGCAGTGGCTGTCGATAAATGTCAATTTACAGGCATGATTCCGAAGAGGAGAAGGTCAACGACGCTACTCGAAGTCGAAGGGCTCGCGACTCGTGACACAATCCGGAAAGAGCCGCCCCTCGCCCCGATGTGTTTTTTGTTTTCAGAAAAATGGAAAACTACTAAATCCCAGTTTTTTAACCCTTACTAACTTGAAAAATAATTTTCTGAGAAAACTAAAAATAAAAAATATTTAACTAAACTGTTTTCTTTTCATTTTCTAATTTTCAAAAAAATTTCTAGAAAAATTAGAAAATTCTCTACAACTAAATAGGGCCTTAATTTTCATGTTGGCCTTTTGTTATTGACATAGTAGCTGAAAAATCACAAATCAAAAGAACAAAACCCAAGCCGTGTAAATACTATCATCAAGGATTATAGTTTGCAACTCTTCGAAATATGTAGGAGGATAGGTCATGCGAAAATCTCCCAGGATACAACTGGTTTTCCAGAATGTGTGCATTTACATTCGGGATACTCTAAGAATTAATAGAAATGTAGAAACTAGTGAGGAGAGAAGAACGTTTTGAGGGAGAAAGAGAGAGCTCGAGAGCTTGGGATGGGTTGGAAGTAAAGTACAACAGGTTATTTATAGGAGAAAGGGGGGCTTAAATTATCGTTATAGGTGAATTTGCAAGATACAAAGAAATCTTTGGTTAATATTTTCTAAACATTGGGTTTTTGAATTCAATCATGTGGAAAAATTGGGCTTTCCGAATAAGGGTTAAAAAGTCCGACAAAAAATGGTAAAAACCAACTTTGACTAGGCCTCATGATACTTTGAGCACATGGGGCAAATTGGGTTTTTTCAACTATTTCAATCCATCTTATGTGCGTGAGCCCTCTACTTATTCTGTCCTTACCTAACCCACCTAGGCATGGTAGCTTATAAACCACAAAAAGCTCTTTTGTCCGAGCCATGTGGGATTAGCCTTTTGAAATACTTTTTTTTTGCACACAGCAATCCCCTACATATTTCAAAAAGCTAATTACAAGGTGTTTTGTTGGTTTTAAATTCAAGAATGCAATGCATCGTGGTTGTTGCCTATTAGACTATGAATTACTCCTAAACCCAATGAGACATAACTTACATACTTAGTGAAGCGTATAGCTTCTATGAACTAAATGCTTTTCTTGGAAATTAAGAGGTTTATTGATCACATTGCACCCACAATTTCTGTTGTTTATTGTAGTGTTGTATTTATCGGCTATGCAAGTGTCCTAGTTTTCATAAGTGCTTTAGAAATTCCATTTCAAATCTCATAGGAGTAGCTCTACTCCTATACCCATATAAGTGATTTCATCAAGAGTATACTGCACAAATACACCACTTAAAATATAAAAGGACTACATGAATCATTAAAAGCTTTTACTCATCATCTAATAAATGTAGCTTAACATTATCTACACCCTCTGTTTCGCATTAGTTGACCTCTTTATCTTTTTTTACTAAAGTTTGACATAAAAATATTTATATTAATATGTATACAAAAAATTCTAAAAAATGATATTTAGAAACTATAATTTTTAAAGTTTCATTTTCACATAAAATATTTATATTTTTATAATAAAATTTGAAAGAAATAAAATCATGAATTAATTGCTGTGAATAGTAAAAAGGCCAATTTTTGTGAAACTAAGGGAGTATAAGCTATTCTAGGTGTAATAGTAACTTGTTCTTACCCATATAAACATAATTCATGGGATCTCCAAACACATAGATTAAATTACCATCACTATTGACTCAAGTTGGCAACAATTTTATTTCTTTTGATGTTTCGTATATTACTTTCTTCCCCACAAGGTTTAGTCAGAGGATAGGCCAAATTTACTTCTAACTTCATATAATCGATTGATATAACACCATCATTAAGAAGCTGCTTTACAACATCATATCTTAAACGAATGTATCTATTTTGCCATTGTAAGTCTTACTTTTCATAATTACTATTGCAGCTTAGTAATCATAGTGCATAGACATAGAAGTCATTGATTTTATGCTTAATGGTATATTTTCTAAAAAGTATTTCAACCACTCAGCTTCATTTATAGTCATTTCTTAGCATATTAATTCTAACTTCATAGTGGATCTAGCTATGATGCTTTGTTTGGAAGATCTCCAAGATATAGCACTGCCATCAAGAGTGTATCTACTCAATCTACACATAACATAAACTATGTTAGGTTAAGTAAAGTTCATTAAATACATCAAGCTTCTAATATTTTGTGTATACTCTTGTTGAGCAACACTTTGTCCATGATTTTACTTTAATTGAGTATTTGCATCATAAATGGTATTTATAAGTGTCACATCAAAATTATTAAATTTCCTTAGAAATTTTTCAACATAGTGTTCTTATAACAATATCAAACCATTTTCTTTCTTTATAATTTCAACACCCAAAATAATACTAGCTTCTTTTAGATCTTTCATGTCAAACTATGAAGATAAGAAGCTTTTAGTGTGTTCAACTACCTAAAGTTTAGTTTGAAAAATGAGCATATTACCCACATAAAGGCTGCTTATTACACATTTGTTGTTATCAAGTTTTGGGTAAACACATTTATTAACTCCAATAGTTGAGAAATTGTTATTTAACAAAATTTGATCAAAATTGTCATGTGTCACTGTTAGGTACGTACTTTAATCCACATAAGGATTTTAGAAACTTGCACACTTTTATTTCTTGTCCAGAAACAGCATAACTTTCTAGCTAAATCATGTATGTTCAATCATGTGAAAAAATTGAGTTTTCCAGACAAGGGTAAAAAAGTTAAAACAAAAATGGTAAAACCAACTTGGACCAAGCCTAGCGGTATCCTTCGTGCACAGGGGAGGCAAATTAAGCTCTTTCAACTATTTGGCCCATCTCATGTGCATGAGTCCACTTTTTATTTCTTTCCTTAGCTAATCCACTTGGGCATGATAACTTATAAACCCTAAAAAGCTTTTTTATCCAAGTCATGTGGGATTAGTCTTTTAAAATACTCTTCTTTACACACAACACCTTTAACATAATAACTATTTAAAACATCAAAAAGGCATGATAAACTGTCTCTAGCTCTCAAATTATGTAAAAAAGTCTCATCACATTTCATAATGGAGATACATCTAACAAAGAAAGAGGTACGACAAAACCTTTAGCATCTTCATTTTAAGTTATGAGTTACTAAGTTGACTTGCACCATCTACCTCCAAACTATACTCATTGTGCAAATCCTTATTCGAACTCATTAACAAACATAGCAAAAGTAACATTATACTAACATATTGTTGCAAATTTGAAAATCTTAGTCAGTCATTGAAAGAAGGACATAGCACAAAGTCAACATCTAAGACAATGGTCAAAAGGTTGAATTGCACTATTTGCCCCTAATTATACATGTTGTTACAAATCTATACCCTAAGCTAATGAATGTGCACCAAAAGTACCATTAAAGTAAAACACTGTATTGTAAAAATGAGTCTCCATCTGCGGCCTTCCATTTGCAATGGGCAAATTTGGATCAAAAGATAATTCTGCCCGTTTGAAACTTTGATAGTTGTCCACCAAATAATACATCTCTCCCAATTTATTTTCTAGAATCAATTAGAACTTGTCATCTAGAAAACACATAACATGGTCAAGAATAGAGATAGCTCTACTCTAGATCAATCTAGTGACAATATTCATATGAACTAGTTCCAATTTGTCCAATTTATTGATATTCTTTCAAATTCAAGAATGGATTCATAAAATAAAGCATCTTAATTCGTTCTTGAAAAAAATATCGTATTGCTCATAACTTGAAATTTTGGATTTGACACCATTGAAGAATAAGTTGGCAATTCAAGACATTAGAGGAGTCGGAGGATGATAAAGCGGTGATAAATTCGTCACTCCCCTATATTCTTTAATGGTATTTTTGTGATAATGACTTTGTTTGATATTAACGTCAGTAATTGTCATTAGAGTTTTTGAAAAACTATCTAAGGATAACTTTTAATTTTTAGCTCCAACACTTCATCGTCAAATAATTTATCTAAAACTCTAATACTAATTATAAAAGTCATTCCCAAATAAGGCAAATATGTTACTTTAATGATACTTTTACTATGAGTTTGTTAGTTTAGGTCGATTTGTATAGTTCGTAGGCAGACGGTGCAATTTAGTTTTTTAACCGTGACCTTAGATACTAGCTTTAAGCAACGTCGATCTGCTGCCTCGTCTCCATCACGAATAGATTGCGGGCTGCAAACACAGGCTTTTCTTGACAACAAAATGTTAAGTTGATTCTAGTTTGCTACACTCTTGAGTTCATGTGTAGATTTGTAACCAAAAGCATATATAGTTCAGGGTAGATGAGTGCAATTTAGCTCAAGTTATTACTATATTAATCTAAAATTGTGAGCACATGGAATTAGGCCCTAAGCCTAATTCAAAACGAGAGAAGGTTATTAACATCATAATTAAATGGCACCGTAGGTTTGGTATTGAACAAGATGAATTTACACAAACCATTAATTCTTGCAACGGAAAACAGGAACTAATAGAAGGCAAAAATTAGTTAATTAGAGGAGGGAGGAGCGATCTGTTTGGTCAGAGTCGGAGGTGCGGAGGGGAAGAGGAGTAAGAGAAGGGAAGGAGCAGCACTCGTTAGGCAAGGAAGAAGGGCGATTGTTGATCCAGGTATACGAGTCCAGCACCAGAAGCAGCAGACCACCGCCGACAGCGCCGCCGCCACATCTGCGCCGTTAATAGTTTTGAAGAACTGCAGAAGAACTAATATGCTTAATTGGAACTAAACTAGGGTTTCGAAGGTGATAGGATGATAGTTAGTTAGCGAGCTAGATCGTTGGATCGATGGATGAACATCTGCTGCGGCTGGGATGAATTGTGGAGGTTAGGCGTTGCCTTAAATAGAAGAAAGGAGAAATTAAAAAGTTGGGTTTAATTTGTGTTGAGAGGTTGGGACTGAGGAGGCATGCAAGATATATATAATATAGGGAATGGAATGCTAGGCGCCGGCTATCTTCAATGTATAATAACCTTTGTGGGCTGTGGCTTCTGGGTGGAGAGGTGGCAATCCCCAGCTTGCTCCTACGCTTGTCTTTTTTTTTTTTTAATCAAAGAAAATACTAAAAATGTCTCTATATTAAAATTATAGAAGATATTGTTTGTCATAGATTTATAATATATTGATTCTTTTTTGTAAACAAAAAAATGAAAAAAAATTTAATAAAGTTTTCACACACATATTCTATTATATTCAGTATTTTTTCCCCAAAAAAGGAAAACAACACTAAAACAAAACGTCATCTTCATGCATGCATGTTTCCTATATATCTGAATTTGGACAGGGAAAAATGCATTTGCTTAGATTCTTTTCTTATCGATCTCTTTTTCTATTTTTGTTCGAAGGAGAATATGTATAGCATAATCTTATGATGCCAAAATCAGCAATATCTTTCCAATATGAGAACATAATTTATTATATATCTTATTTTAACTAACGAAAATAACATTATATTAGTGTAAGTTTTTAAAATAATTGATGCTAGACAGTTGTTTTATTGGCATAAAAATTTAGGGTTTGGACAAGATATACACACATCATTTTTTACCCATAGCAAAGCATTTTTCCAATACATTTGATATGAACTTGCTAGAGATTTTATCCGAGAAACCCAAACTCTTCAAGATCAAGGGATATTAGGCTTAGAAGTAGGGAGATGCGATGAACTAAATAAGCATAAATCCTTCTATGTTAGAATTGGGCTTTCCTCAATATATATTGTCCCGATTAACATTAGAGTTTTGAAAAAGTTATTCAAAGATAGTTTTTAATTTTTAGCTTCAACATTTTCATCTCAACTATTAAATCAATTATATAAAATTTTAACACTAATTACAAAGTTTATTCCACCACTAAAAAAACCCTATTTTCCAATGACTTTATTTCCAACGGTCACATCATTGGAAGTTTCTAACACACAAAGCCGTTGGAAATGGGAAAAAATATTCCAACACCTATATGGAATTTCACATTTCCCCAATTACCCTTTATCATGTTATTTATGAATAAATTGGTAAAAAATTTGAAACAGGAAGTGAAGAGGGGGGGGGGGTTTCTTGGTTTTTCAAACGTGAGGGCCATTAGAAAAGGTGAAGATAATTACCAACAGCCACAGCCGTTGGAAGTATTTTTAATTTATACTACGCGTTTTATGAAATAATTTTTTCCAATGGTTAAATCATGAATTTCTAATGTGAGGCCGTTGGAAAATCCTATTTTTTAGTTGCATTCGAAACGCGGCCATTGTTTATATAGGGTCCATTGCTGTTGCTTATGGAGGTTAACCTAGGAAAAATTGTTCCCTTCAACACAATGTAACATTAATTATTAAGTACTAGTATATATAAAATTATCTTGAGGCATAAACTTGCACACATTGATACTTCATAATGCTTTTTCTTTTCCCACGTACATGTATGTATGTATTACTTTTTTTTTTATACTTCGATATAGAATAATTTTTGGATAATTAACTTATCAGTAATGAAGATTAGGGTTTCAAAATGACTAAAGTTGTAGGGGAGAGGGGCATAGATTTTAGGGTAATTACTTTATGGTTATTCCTGAATTTAGCTAGATTAATATTACAATTACCTTCTTAAAGTTTAAAATTTTACTTTTTCCACCATTTTTTTCTTTTTATATTAGCTGATAAATTTTGACATCCTAATTTAAACTGTTTATTAATAATTTTAACATGTCAAATGTTTTTGTAAAAGTTAATGGAAATTTTCAATTATTAGTTTTTCTTCTTTTTAATTGTAAAACAATATTTTATATATTTCAATTATTTTTGAAAAATGCCACACAACTTGAAATTACTAAAATATAATTATTAGTTTGTTTAAAGTGGGATTTAGAAGTTACTGTCAGATAGTGTTACAAAAACAAAAGGGGGAGGATGTAGATCTAAACCTACATATATAATTCTAGTATCAATCCAAATTCAAAATTAACTATAAATTACACTAATTTAATTGGTAGAGCTATTTTTAATAACATTATTTCATAATAGTCGAAGTGGAGAGCTCAAATAGGTGATTTGTGTTACCTACTAAGTCGCATAATTTTTCTATTTTTGGTCATTGTCCCTGCTCTTCTGTTCCTGCTTTCGCTCTCAATTGCTACTCCCGCTCCATTTTCTATAACTTTTTTTCTCACTTAAATTTTTAAAAGTAACATTTTCCTACTCTCGCTCTCACTTTCTACTCCTACTTTCAAAATGCTTCGTGCAACTTAGGTCACCTATATGCATCCTTCATCATAATCAATTTAATATAGGATTCTCTAACATCAAGGATATGAAAACATAAAAGATCTTAAGGGGAATTAGGATGTAAAAAAATTAATCTTCCTTTTCATTTTCTAGTATCTACTTTTATTCACTACTAAAAAAACTAATTTTTCCAACAGGCAAATTACCAACGGCTTGCGCATTGGTAATTTCCAAAGAGTCAGACCGTTGGTAGAAAAATGTAAATTTATCAACGTGTTGACACATTGGTAATTTACCAACGGTCTAATGCATTGGTAAATTAACTGTTTTCTAACTGGAAAATTATTAACACGCCGACACGTTGGTAATTATGAATACATAATATAATAATAATAATAATAATAATAATAATAATAATAATAATTTATTATTATTATTATTATTATAATATAAGAATATATACTTCACTTATATCATATATATACATTAAATATATATATGATACATACATACTTTAAATAATGTATCATATGTATCATATTTATATATTTTTTATTAGAGTAATAATATGTATAGTTTTAAATATAATACTTACTATTATTGTTATTATTAAAAAAATAATAATATATATTTATAATATGTCATATAATAATCATACATGAAATTATATATTTTACAAAGTACAGTTTTAAAATTGTAGAAAGTAAAGTAATATTTTTTAAAACATTTTTTAAAAATAATAATTATAATTTAAAATATGCATTATCATACACATAATAATAATAATAATAATAATAATAATAATAATAATAATATATGATACATACAAACATTAAAAACCCAAAAAGCCCAAAAGTAAAAAAAAAAACCGTAACCTACCCTATATAAAACTTTAACTTACTCTCCCCTCCATCTCCCTCATCCTTTGTCTCTTCTTCGTTTGCCTCCCCTTCTCTTTCATCCGTCGCCACGCCTCTCTCTCCTTCTCTGTCCGTCCTCCTTCTCCTCCGCCTGCTTCTGTCTCCTTTTTTCCGTCCCCTATCTGCCTCCCCTTTTCGTTCATCCGCCACCTAGCCTCCCTCTCCTTCTCCGTCCATCCTCTTTCTCCTTTTCTTTCATCCTCCGTCTCTCCCTTTCTGCCGTCTCTTCTCCCTCCGTCGCCTTTCCTCCCTTCGCCGTTCACCTTTCTTACGTTGTTGCCCCAGCCTCCTCTCCTCCGCACCTTGCCTGACGTCGGATTGCCAGGCGCCTCCTAGCTTCGCCTCGCCTCGCCGCCCGACTCCTCGCCACTTTACTGATATCGGTTTTCATTTATGTTGATTTTGTAGATCTAGGTGTTTGAATTTGTGGATCTGTTGTTTAAATTTGTAGATCTTTTGTTTAATTGTTGGTTTCGTTTTCATTTTTTGAATTTTTAGTTAATTTTGTGTTTGATTTTTGAATAAATTGTAACTTTTGAATTTTTTTTGAATTTTTAATTTCATATTATTTTCGTGGGAATTTTTATGAATTCCATAAATTATGTAATTTTTTAGTCATTTTTTGTGGTATTTTTAGTTTTTTAATTTTCAAATTTATTATAAGTTTTTAAATTTTTAAATTTTTAAATTTCAGGGGCTATTAAGTTTTTGAATTTTCTATTAACTTTAAATTTCTTTTTAATTTCTGTAAGTTTTTGTGAATTTCAGATATTTTTATGAATTTTCTGAATTTTTAGTAAGCTTTTGTGAAGTTATATATTTTTGAATTTTTACTTTATTTTTAAAAATTTTATGTAATAATAAAATCTTAGTTATATAATTTTACCAAATATAATTTTTAGTGAATATAATGAATAATTCAAATATTAAGTATTTTATCTTTTTTTTTTTTTTTAAAAAAAGCAGTTTCCATTGACTCATCGTTGGAAAATGCTTAACATTTTTTTTTAAAATGTAACATGATTACCAACACACATGCACGTTGGTAAATTTACTAATGCGCATACATGTTGGTTACGTACGTTGGTAATTTGTTTGCATGTTGGAAACCAGAGCTAGTGTATGATTGTTGGTAATTACCAACGCGTTGAAAATTACCAACGTTGATAATTTTGCACGTTAGTAATTGGATTTCCAACGTATGGTTTACCAACGTACATTTACCAACGGCTACGTGTTAGAAATTCAAATTTACCTTAAATTTCCAATGCACAGCTGTTGGAAATGCACTACTTCTAAAAAAGGGCATTTGCCAACGGCATTATTACCAACGGCCTAGCTGTTGGTAAATACCAACGCGCAGGACCGTTAGTATATTTTTTCCAACATGCACGTATTGGTAGAGAATGAGAATTGCTTTGGGTTCTTTTCCAACGGCTAGCCGTTGGTAAAATGTCCAACGTGCACGTGTTGGTGGACTTGTGTGTGCAAATGGGCTTGATTTTGTGGGCTTTTGTACCAACGGCTAAGCCGTTGGTAATTATTAAATGAAACGGTGGGTTTTTTTCCAACGGCCTAGGTGTTGGTAAATATCAATGGGCTTGACCGTTGGTAAAATGTCCAACGTAACGTGCACGCGTTGGTGGACTTGTGTGTGCAAATGGGCCTGATTTTGTGGGCTTTTTTACCAACGGCTTATTTAATTAAATGGTGCGTTTTATGTATTTTTTTACCAACGGCCTAAGGTTATTTAAAACTTCTTCTTCCTCCTCCAGACTTTTCAATCACGGCATTTCGGGGAAAATCGATCCAGTGCTCTCTGCCGCCGCATTTATCGCCATTGCCGGCGACAGACGTCGAGGACTGCTGGAACTCGTGTTTTTCTCTCTATTTCATAGATCTGGTGCGACTTTTTCAAGTATAGGCCAATATTTACGATTTTCGTCGATTTTTAGTTGATAAATGTAATTTTCTTTAGATTGAGTTTTTTAGCTTGATTTTTTTAGTTCGTACCTTCATCTCTTAGCTTCAAGGGTTACCCATTATGATTCCTCTGCTTGAGAAGTTGTTAGAGGTAATTTTTTTTTCTTTCAGTCCAAAATTGGTAAACCTTTTTTTGAAAAAAAATTATTTTTTTTATTTATGTTGCTATGAAAATGTATGTATTGGTAAAACCTAGATGGATAATCCAGTATGTAATTGTTGACAAGGATGACGTTTATCAAGAAAGTGGATCCGTTATGAGTCAAAGAATTGAAGATGACCCAGTTGAGGAGTTAGTTGATCCGGGTGTTAGTGATGATATTGAAGAAGATTTAGTTGAGGATGGGGGGTTCTAATGACGAAACAGATGATGAGGAGGAGTTTTTATCCGATGAAACTGACACTGAAGAAAATGAGGAGTTTCATGATACTGGAAGCACTGGGTTGGGTGAATGAAGATAACAGTTACTTTGTTTAGTCATCACGAGTCATTAGTTGTCTAGAACATATTTGGTAAATTTATGTGAAGCCAATACAATTCAATTAATGTCAGCAAACATATGAATGTTTAATTTTCTTACTTAAATAATAATAAATGCAAATGCCGCATAAAAGGGATAACACCTATAAGCGCCAACCTGGGAAAGGACCACTTGCGCAGTTTAAGGAGGTTATGGAGCCAATACTTAATGCTCGACAGAGGATGGGTTCTTCATCCCGGGCACAGGACGATATCGGTGTAGAGACGCAGGACACAACAGTGCCAGCGACTCACGTCCACTCACATCAGCACCGATTTAACGGCGGTGGAGGCACGACATCTGGACATGGATTTGGTGCGCAGCATGTTAGTCACCCGATTCTGACAACTCATCCCTCAGATGAAGACATACATATTGATGACATCCCATCATCGATGTCATAGACACCAGCCCGAGCTCGGATGAGGATATCTCCACATGGTAACACTTAAGTGATGAATATCCTACAAACTATCTGAAAATAGTAATATTACTTACATTACTGTGAATCATCAACATATAACTGTGATTAATCATTTGAACTGTGCAGATTCATTCTAGCTACAGCGACACGGTTTGTGACACCATGTTTCACCACACATTTCAAACCCTATTCTGATTGGTCCTCCGTTTCTCCATCAGACCTTCAACAATAGTGGCGTGTTTTTTAGCTATAACACGTATATTACTATGATATGATGTATTACTGTCAAAACAACTACTTTCTTTTTTCATGCTTTTAGTTTTAAAATATTAACCTTTATAGAAGAGCTGTGAGTGGGATCCGATACACCATAATGAGGTGTATCGGGTGTGGAATATCTTGGCAGCATAGCATTACAGGAGCATGATGGCAAAAATCCGATGTGTCAAGGATCCTATTAAACGTCGAGCAAAGGCAAACTTTATGTCCGATGCTGCATATGCGGAAATGGAGGCATATTGGGCCAGTCCGGAGTTCATTCAGAAGTTCGATAAATTTAAGGCAATGCGAGCAACAGTAAGTGATGAGGATTCACAGTTTGGCTCTTGCAGCATGACTTATGCAAGGGGATCTATCTCAATGTCTGCACATCGAGAGCAAATGGTATATATCCCATCAATGTTCTTCCATTTTACATTTAAGTAAATAATGAACTTAAATTACCTATTAATCTGACGTTTCATTCAATTAGAGAGATAGAGAGATCCAGAGAAGAAGGACCCTGGATTGTTTAAAGTCCTTTAAACAACACATAAAATGAAGAATGGAAAATATGTTAGTAAACGATGTGAAAAAGTTGCTGTAAGTATTATAACTTTTTTTCTAAACTATTCTTATGATACTTACCATGTTTTACCAATAATGTCTAATTCAAATGTGTTAATATGTTTCTATAGACTCGTATCAGTGCTGAGATTAAAGAGAAAACACAACAAGAGGATGGATTAGAGCCACTTGATGAGCTTGCAATAATTAGTACTACATCTGGAGAGAGAAGGAGAGGGCGTGTTTTTTGGTTTAGGATCTGAGCTGTGCGTCATACCGGGCCACCGACTACCTGGTGGCATCCCACCTATTGACATCACATAGACACCGCAATTCAACGAGCAAGTACAGAAGATGATGGCAAAGAAGAATGCGCGAAGGGATGCCAAATACGAGAGGAAGCTCGAGAGAATTAAGATGAGACAAAGAGTAGAGAAGGAGGCGAATAAGGCTGCATTCGAGGCGAACCGGGCTCAGTTGGAGATTATTGGTCATTCGCTTAACCTTCCGTGCCCGCCGGTTCAACAAGTTCCACAGTATCCTGATGACTCGGACTCGGAGGATGAGGAGATAGTTGGGACTCCTTGATTGTCGTCTTCAACAGGTAAATCATTTCATAATTTCCTGTGCTATCAAACTTGGACAAGAATTGTTAGACCTAAGACTCAGATGAAATTCTTGAGATGTGTCAACCGTTGAATGTTGTATGGTTTGTTCCAGACATATATGTACTTGTTTTAATTATGATATATTAGAGAATGTTTGATGGAAATTACGTGGAATATCTGTGTAATTTTGATTGTTTAGCAAGGGCGGCGGAACTTTGGAATTGGTATCTCTGTTTTGAAATTGTTTTAAACAGGGAAAAACAGGAAACAACCCCGGCCTGGAACTGAAAATGTACATTACCAACGCGCGTGTACGTTGGTAAATACCAACAGCCGTTTACCAACTCGCACGTGTTGGTAATTACCAACATGCACGCGCGTTAGTAATTACCAACATACTTACCAACGCGTATGTAAGTTGGTAATTACCAATGGCCTCCTACCAACTCGCACGCATTGGTAATTACCAACTTCCACGCACATTGGTCAATCTCTTTTCTCCACTCATATTTAGAATGCCACTCTTTTTTCTCTTAAAATATATGAGAAAATTAATAAATTTTAGTTTCACACAAGATAAAGTCCATACGCAAAGTGAAAAAAAAATTATAAGTATAGGAGTTAAAATGGAACTTTTGTCTTTTATATTCAGCATAATATGAACATCTTTTTCATATTTCATTGAAGTAAGTCAACTAAGTGCAAAAAAAAAAAAAGACTAAATCAAAATATTTATATTTCCCGCTTTTTTTTTCAAATACTGTATTATACATGCTAATTTATAAGCTTCAATGTGTGTGTGTGTGGGGGGCGGGGGGGGGGGGGCACAGAGAGAGGGAGAGACGCAGGCCAGGCAGCAGCAACGGGACATTGTTCGGGCGGCAATGGCAAGAGAGAGGTTACTTGGCAGACGACAGCAAAGCAGATGTAGGCAATGGCAGAAAGAGAGATGCCGCAACGCTAGAATGTCGAAAGTTGAAGTCACTGGAGAGACACGCAATGCAAGAGAAAAATTAGAAAACTGAGAAAACAAGAAAATTTGTGTTTTATTAATAAAACGATATGATTTTCACCACCAATATTATTACGACAATTATATATACGCACAGGCGGACGCAGGCAAAAATTGTGAAAAAGGGAGGGAGGGAGGGAGGGACAGAAGCATGATTGGGTTTGGATGGTGAGGAGGATCAGCGGTGAAGCCAAAGTAACCGCTAAAAACCAGCAATTCGGAGGCTTAAGTAAACTCAAGTCAAACCAAATTCGGCTTGACAAAAGAAATTAACTTGCACCGATCGCTACTACCATATCCCAAATATTTCTTCTCCATACATGGTATCTAAATCAGATTTGAATTACTTTATTTCACTTGCCTCAATCAATACTCTTCTTTTCTTTTTTTATCACCCTCCCCTTAATTTCTCACTCTCATCCATCATATAATATCCTTCTAGGGTTTTTCCTTCATTCTACTTCCTACTCATCCACGCATGCACAGTATATATGCGCTCCCACAGCCACTCTTCATGATTGTGTAGCTCACAACTCCAAGACGAATTTGTCACGCATATCGATCGACGTCCAAGTTTTCTCGTCTCAATGTTATTTTTCTCGGTGATTTACACAATTTCATCAACCAAAGGTATTCTCTCTGGCCATACTTATGATAATTATGCTCTTAAACTGTAATTGTTGTTATTAGTGTGATCATGAGTTTGGTTTCCCCCCGAATTCTCTTAGTGCCTTCTCATTACTTTGGTGTTGAATGGATTTTAAGAAACTACCTGACCTCGTCTAGATTTTTTTCTTTTTCCTTTTCACAGTCCCAAACTTGGCTCTTCCTTTGTCTATTTCTTATCTTATTGTACCCGCTAATGTTTCGTTTTTTTTCTGTTGTTCTTGGAAAAGGAGGATGGTAGGTGTAGGTCGGTATGGTATATACGAGCTTTACAATATTTTTTTGGTTTTATCTGTTTAGACTTTGGACAACCCCTTGTATCGGGCCTCCCATGCCAAAGGCAGCAGGCTTCTTGAAGCTCACTCTTTTACTTTCTTTTTCTCCTTTTCAACTGTACTAGCTAAATTATCATTCAAGCAATTACTTTTCTATCATATCCTATTTCTCCTTTCATTTTCTTTTTAACAGGGAATTGCTTCTTACTTTCAGCTTCACGTGCTTAAGACTAATGAAACAGTAATCAGCAGGAAAAACATATGGGACTGCATCAAGGACATGGCTCCTCGGGTAATGTAAAGAGGACCATGTCTCTGGAACGCAAGCAGCAACATGTCGTCCCTCAGAAAGATCAAGACAAGCTACCCAAGCCAGGACAAATTGCTTCACCTAATTTTTCTACCCGATCAAGGTTTAAGAAAAAGAGTTATACCGGCCAAACAGTGAAAAGGCCTGCCGTTGAAGTCCGTCAGTCCTTGGTGGATGATGACTTTGAGTTTGACAAACAATTTGATAACGGGAGATGCTCAAGTGATGATGATGACTGTACTTGGCTTTCTGGAGGTGCTTCCCCTTCCACCTTCTTCAGAGAGTACAGATTGTCTGGTGCATACAATGTTGATTCGCGCTTGGTTTCATGGTTGTCAAAATTGGCAGATTCATATCTTTCTTTGACCAGTAAAGCACAAGAACAAGGTAAAACTAAAGATGAGAACATCCTACGAAAGGGCTTAAAGGAAGACCTTGACAGTATTCTGTTGTTGAATCCAGATGTAGAAGGCATAAGGGCTTGGTCCAAATGCTCCTGTGAGGACGCTACAAATTGTAGCTGTTCTCTTTCCCCTCTCAGCTCCTATCATGAATCCTCTCAGATTTCTGATTCGGGAAGAACAAATTCTGTGATCACATCTCAGCTTTCTGATATCAGAAGAACAAATTCAATTGTCTCTCTTATAGATGAAGAGCCCCATTCAGACAATCTTCCTGGTCCTTCCTGCCAAAGTATTTGGTGCTCGGAAGTTAAACTTATTGACATGAGGCACGAGTCTGTTGAACCTGCATCACACACTGAGCAGAGGTCAGAAGCTTTGGAGAAGAGGGATTCCAATTGTGAAGAGCCAATTTTCTGGCCATTCAATCAGGATTGGAGTTCAGAGGAATCTTGGACATACTTCTCAATGTCCCCCCCAAAGGATAGACCAAAACTTAGGTATTGTGAGGGGACTTTCCCCCCGTTAATTGACTCAAAGCACTGTGGCAGAAGACTGCAAACACAAAACGGGTGTAGGAGAAGACTTGTTTTCAGTTCAGTAGGTTCAAAAGATTCTGAAAACAGAAACAGAAGCGATATCATCCAAAATAACAGAAGCAGAGTCCAGAGAGAAAATACATACCCTTCAAGGTTGGAAGAATCAATGAAAGCTTCAGTGAAAGTTGTTCCCTTGGATCCAGATGGTCATATCATAAAACAGGAACATGGAAATGCTGCTATGCCAGAGTCAGTATTCTCAAGCAGAAACATTTTGGAGGATGATTTTTCATCAACCCTAGAACTCCCTATTGAGACAGTGGTAGGTCTTGACGAGTTTGATGGACATGAGGGCATTCATTCTGAAGTCCATGAAGATATATTCTTGCTGGATGAATTCTGTTAAAAAAAATCATGTGTAAATAGCAGTATCAAATGTCTCAGGTGCCTTTAACAATGAGCTCAACATTCTCTAGAATCTGCCTCTTGTTAGAATCCCAAAGTCTTGTAGTAGAACATCAATGATAGCCTCCATTTTACACTTGTAGTCGGCTTTCTCAAGTGTGTTTGAAATTTACTTAGAAGAAAGTAAAATTTGAAAACTTCCATTTTGCATGAACAAGAGATAACAATATCAATGATAGCCTCCATTTTACCCTTGTAGTCATCTCTTTCTCAAGTGTGCTTTGAATTTCCTTAGAAAAGAAGTAAACTTTGAGAACTTCCATTTTGCATGAACTAGAGACAACAATTCCAAATGATTAGGCTGACAATGGTTTTGTGAAGTTTGTAATAGTAAGATAGTGTTGATGATTGTTTGAACAGGTTGTCTATGAGCTAAATTGGGATAGCAATCAATCAGGGCAGAACAGGTTCAGGCTATATAATTGAGTTTTAGGTTGATGTGGGTGTTTCACATGTTTGTAGTCATTTGGAATTGGTTTAGCAGCTTGCTTTCTTGGTTAACTCAACTCTATCGTGTTAGGTCAAAGCTTTACCATCTCTAACCATAAGCTTGAGCCTGTGAAGACCAAAGACATGCTACACAGAGCCTTCATCTTGCAATAGAAGTTTTAGCATTACTGAGTACGATCCACCTGTCATCAAAATTAAGGAAAGGCCAGCCAATAATAATCAATAAGATTCTTTAGGAAACAATCTGTAACCAAATGAAGAGCTAGGAATTTCCTTTCAACTTTGCATCTATACCTGCAAAAGCCTCCAAAATAAGTATTATACACTCCATGACAGCAGTGCAAGTCTTGATTCCCTTGAAATGATGGCTCTAAACATCATAGGACACTAACAAAGGAATGATTTATCAAACACATAACTCTTCCATTTCATTGCTAATTATCCACAATATTAGTTTAATCTTTTCTCTGTCTTGGTGAGATTCATCTCCTGCAACAAACAAATGAACTTTATCTTTAACAATCACCCAACTACATCCAGGACTCTTCCTTATTCCTTTTAATTTCTTTTTCATCCTTATTTTGTCACTGTCCTGATCTCTTCCCAGAATGAAATATAAGTTGGACAAAACAACATAAGAGGTTGCACTAGCAGGCTCTAGCTTTGCAAGATGCTGAGCTGCGACTTCAGCAAGGTCAAGATGTACATAAGTTCTGCAAGCACTTAGAAGTGCTCCCCAAACTCCAGAATGAGGTTCAAATGGCATTGAATGAATAAGAGCAATTGCTTCATCCATCATGCCAGATCGACCTAGGAGGTCAACCATGCATGCATAGTGATCTGGCCCTGGTTCTACATTGTATACAGATGTCATGGATTTGAAATACTCCCGGCCAATCTCAACAAGCCCACCATGAGTACAAGCTGATAAAACTGAAAGGAAGGTGATTTCATTTGGTTCCAGACCCTCATTCTGCATTTTCCTAAATATCCCAAGGGCTTTTTCTCCATAGCCGTTCTGAGAAAATCCAGTGATCATTGAGTTGACGGAAACAATATTGGGTTCACTAATGCACATAAAAACTCTGTGGGCATCAACAACATTTCCGCACCTTGAATACATTGTGACAAGGGAATTTTGAATTGATAAATCAAACTCCATATTCATCTTCACTGCTTGTGCATGGATTTGCAATCCTTGCTCCAGAGTTGCTAAACCAGCTGTAGCAGCAAGCACAGAACTGAAAGTAAGAGTATTTGGCTTTATTCCTTTTCTCGACATCTCAGCAAACCAGCGAAAAGCCTCCTCATACTCTTCATTACTGAGAAGCCCAGAAATCATAGCAGTCCAAGCAACTTCATCATGTTCAGGCATCATCATAAACAACTCCACTGCTTTACCGATATTCTTCTGGCTAAAAAATGAACCAATAATTGTTGTCCAAGAAACAACATCCTTTCTAGGCATCTCTTGGAAAAGTCTGTAAGCTTCCTCAAAATCACTGTTTTGAACATAACCCGCAATCATGGAGTTCCAAGAAACAAGATCTTTTGTTTTCATTCCATTAAACAATTTGTTAGCTGCATCTATACAACCAAATCTACAATACATAGTAATAGTAGAATTACCAAGGAAAACATCTGACTGAAAGCCCAATTTCAACACCAGCCCATGCAACTGAATCCCTTCTAGATGCTTATGAAAATCACTGCAAGCGTCAAACATCACGGTCAGGGTAGTAGGATTCACCACAATTCTTTCCCTCCTCATGCTAGAAAATAAATCAAAGCCATCCAGAAAACATCCAGTCTTCATATATCCATCAATCATAGTCGTCCAGGTAACAACATTTCTGTCCAACGTCTGATCGAACACCCTTCTAGCGTCAGTGACCTTACCACTTCTGCAATATCCATCAATCATGGAGCTATAAGAAATCACGTCTTTCTCCATCATATGCTCGAATATCCGAAAGGCATCATCCAGCCTCCCATGTTTCAAGTAGCCACTCATTAACGCATTTGAACAGACTGGATCCCGCCATTTAGTGGGCACACCAGCATATATTTGTTCTGCTTGATCAAACATTCTTGCCTGAACAAAACCTGTTATCATTGCCGCAAAAGACACTGCATTACGGTCAGGCATCCTTCGAAACAACTCATACGCTTCATCTATCTTACAACCGTTCCTAACGTAAGCGGTGATCATGGCATTGTAAGAAGGAACACTTCTTTCGGGCATTTTCTCAAACAGCTGCAGGGCTTCCTTTAATTTCCCATTTTCCGCATAAGCAGTCAACATGGCAGTCCAAGACACAGTGCTCTTGTTGGGAATACGATTGAACATCGACTCTGCTTCTTTGATGTCTCCGTTTCTTCCATGCTTGGTAATCTGAGAGTTGCAGAAAACGAGAAATTTGCCAGCCTTGGAGGGTTTCATACACATCTCTTTGGAGTTTGTGGCGTTATGAAGAGAAGATGCTGAAGTTCTGTACCGAGTAAGGCATCTGTCAAAAAGCACAGTCCCTCGGTTCGTGAGCATCGTCGACCGAAGATTGGGTTAGAAAATTTTTAGTCCCATGTCAACATGAGATTCTGCCTGGACATGATTTTATTTTTCCTTTCACGTCCCATTTAAGATGGTAGAGCTGACAATTCGGATCGCCTCGGGTTATGGTGGCAGAGCGCAGAGGTGAGGTTGAAGGAGACGGGACCAAAAAGTGATTAAACACAATTGAATTGGATGGCTTTATTTCCCGTTTCGGTAGGGTGGAGGGCTTAATTGCTCCTACCACGATGTTTTAATGGCTTCGAAGTCAGAATTTTTTCACAATTTATGTACAATGGATATCATGGACATATGTCTAATTAAACATAGTATTGATTTTACATTTTTACCCCTTACCCTAATTTTTTTTCTCAAACCGTTTATCTCTCTCTCTCTCTTTCAAGCCGCCGCTTTGTTTCTCTCTCTACCTCCTCTCATCGCCGCCGCCCCCACCGCCACCGCTCTCATTGCCGATCGCCGCTGATGATTTCGATCTCTGTCGCTCTCCTCTCATGTCCGCCGCCACTGATCGCCGAATGTCGCTCGGGTTCCCATGATCTCCTTCGCCCTCCTCTCATTGCCGATCGCTGCTCCAGACTTCGATCTTCGTGGCCCTCCTCTCATCTCTGCCACCACTAATCGTTAATCGTTGCTTGGTTTCGTACGATCTCCGTCACCCTCTTCTCATCGCCATCGCCACCGCTCACCGATCGCCGCTTCAAACTTCGATCTCCGTCACGCACCTCCGATCTGAAACGTCACCGATCACCGTCACTCGTTCGCCTTACCGATCTTCGTCGCGTCACCTATCTCTGTTCCTCCATTGCCATTTGTGTTCTCCGTCGCGCCACCGAACTCCGTCACGCCACCAATCTCCGATCTCTATCGCATCACCGATCTCCATCACCATCTTCGATCTCCGGCACGTCACCGATCTCGGTAGCATCCGAACTCCATCACTCGATCGCGCATCTCCGATCTCCGATCAAATCGCTCGGGTTTGTGCGCAAATCAACGGTGCAAACCACGCATTCTATTTTATTTTTACAATTTTTGGGTTTACACATTCATTTACACTTTTACAATTTTATTAAGACATTTTGCTTTATTTCAATTAGTTATTTTTTAAGAGAGTAAATTATCTGCGTATTAGTCAGACACTTCTAAATATTTCTTTAGACACTTTTACACATTCATACAGACACTTTTTTATTGTTTCAATTATTTATTTTTTAAGGGTGTAAATTGTCTATGTATTGGTCAGACACTTCTAAAAAATTGGCGCCGGCGCTGGAGAAGACAACAGTAGCAAGCTAGGGTTTTTTGTAGAGAAGAATATTTTAACTAAGGGTATTTTTGTCAATTTTTTTGATGATTTATGCCTTATATATAGAAGATTAAGGGATGAGTTAGTATGTCTAATTAGACATATGTGCACAAATAAAAGAACTACAATTTATGGTTTTGAAGAATGAATATCAGATGAACTTTACTCTTGTGGTCTTTACGTTAAGATTCTTTTCCCCCCTCAAAGTTGTCATCGACAAAAATTGAAGCTTTAAATGGCAAGCACTTAATATAACTGAGTTTCTTGAGAGAGAAATGAAGATTTAGGCGCATTTTCAATGTCTAAATGAACATTCTAACAAGAGAGTTACCAAGCCTTTATACTTGATCATTTCATTTTACTTATATTTGGGATAGTTCGTTAGAACAATCGCTCATATAAAAAGTAATAAATTCTCGCAATACTTGTGTGACCCTTAGTAATAGTAATATTTTTGACAAATATCGTAGCATTGCCCATGTATGTGCCATTTACTGGTTGAGAATTGTAACACTACTTTGCGCGCAGAACATCCGACATTTAGACAAAATTCTCATTTGGCGAGCCTTTTTCTTACAGGCATCCTCTTGCTTGTTCTCTGCCTTATCTTGCCCATCATACTAATCATCAGATTTCGTCTCTCAACTCAACTGATTCAGAAACACCTACTTCTCAAAAATCGCATATCGTCATGAACACTGAACATAAATAATGAGAAAGAAACGGAAAATGCAGAGAAAAATAAGTATTTGTGAAGTAGCACCACAAGCCACAAAATCTCAGTAGCAATCAAGTTAATTGGAGCTAGATAATTCGTAGGCCTGTAGGTAGTAGTCTTGAGCAGGCGATAATCTTGCCCAGAAACAAGTTTGAGAAATGAGTAACAACCTAGCTTCGTATATTGTTTTCTAACAGTCCCAGGTCATCACTACAATTCAGAACTCCGCCTGGTTTGCCTTCGAGTACTCTATTCATCATTACTTTTGGAGGCGTGCAAGAGCTTCCGGGCAGCATCCGGACTCAGTCCCTCATACACCTGGAAATAATGACAAGTATGAGTTTCAGTTTCAGGTTGATAATAATACTAACATAGCCAGGCATTACAAGACTTGAAAAGTTGTACAATGCATACAAGTTTCTCATGCACGTGTCGGAAAGCCTTGCAGAATTTCTCTGCATCTTCAGCACCCACCTACATCAGAAAAGAGCACCATTTGTCAAAACCATCGATCATTCATATTAATTCCTCTTCCAGTTCAGATAAAGATATCAGCCAGTACATCACAATTGCCACTCAGTTTATCCAAGCAAGTTGCTGTTGGTTATGGTAAGTTTATATTGTTAATCAACTTTGACATGCCATATCCCTGCAATGAGTGCATACAGGAGAAACAAAGCCGCAAACTTATACACCAAATACCCTTATGCAGGCAACCATTTTCCAAGCAAGCATCTCAGAGCAGCATCACAACAGGAAAAATGCACCAAATGATGGTTGGTGGAAGTTGGTCAACAGACTTGCTCCCCACAGGAGCAACCTACATTCGCATCCTTTGGGATGCCTAAGAAGAATTTACTGACATTATCCAATTTCACTGTGTTTTCTGTACCGCTTGCAGATATGGATATTCAGTAACAAGTATTTGTAAGTGGTTATGCTATCCATGCTAGTTTAAATAACCTTAACTTCTGAGAACCAGTTTCTCCTAAAAAATGCAATCAGTCCAGATGTGGATGACCTGCCTAAAACCCAATTGTGAAAAGACTGAGCAAATGACAGAAGAGAACCATAGCATATCTTTCCCATCAAGGAAAAAAAATAGTTTCAGAAACACTTGCGTGTATTAAATCGTCTTTAATGAAAATCTTCTGCAGCTGAAGAAGGCTAGCTGTAAATATGTAAAAAGTATATTATGAATGACAATTTCACATAACTGTACTTCTTATTCACCTCAACAGTTATGATAACCCTAGAGGGAGTGCGCAGAAATGACCATTTTTTTATGCACAAAAAAGTATATTTGGTTACTCACACATCAAAGAACTGATTACTATTGGGTCAGGAGAACCTTCTGGCTGCATCAATTCCATTTATACGTTGGTTTAAAGGAAACGCAGGATGACCAACTAATTGACGAGATCCACACTAACAAGCATGGAAGCAGAATATTGCAGACTGCTTTGTAGGAATGAAAAACGGAACTTCTTTTCTTTCATTCTTCTTTCAACTTTTTGCACGCTTTGGACAGAACAGAACAGATAAGGTTTTTAAGATATAGAGATTCCTTTATTCTTGATGCAACAGAAGTGGCTAACGACCCTTTCTTTTTGGGTTACTAGGAAGCTGATAAGAATGACCCATGTGTATAGAGACATTAGATCTTCTTTCTCATAGATAAATACTTTCACATTCTCCAGATGCCTTTTCAATTAATTTTTTTCTTATAAAGGGAAAAAAAAAACTTGGAAGCAGATTGTCCAATACTTTGCAGTACTCAACTTCTTCCACTCAAAAAAATTAAATGAAAACCATGGAAGTCACTCTTTAAAGCACACAACTGTAAACAATTGTAGCTCTGTAAGGAACATCGAACAACCACTGGTGGTTATGACATTGGTCAGAAGTGGAATCCTCAAATCCTGACGCAAACTCAGGTTTGTTATTTCAAAAACTCTGACAATTTACAGAATTCAGAAGCACTTCCATAGGATAATATAGAAGGTCCTCCAGGCCTGAAAGAAATTTATCTGGTCTAACTCTTCTGTTTTGCTCATTTTGATAAACCTTATAAGGTAACTAACATGTTTTTCCTGAAGTCAAGGATATGAAATGAATTGCTCCACTAAATTGAGTTATCAGATTCCATAATTTTACATTGGACAGTATATAATCACAGATATAGACAGATAATAGAAAGCAACTCAATCAATCAATCCAGTGAACCTTATTCCAAGAAATTTAATCAATCAATCCACTAAACCTTATTCTGTTTAATTGGGCTGACTGTATAAATTATCTGTCTTTATTCTGATCGCTTGGAGGTAACACCTCTATAGACTCTAAATCAGCAAGGTCCTTTTCATTATTTCTACCCAAGAATATCTGGGTTACATTGAGAAGAGATACTATTTCCTTATTAAGTATCAAACCAGTGGAACTCCATTCCTTGTTATGCTTAAAAATCTGTGAAGTTTCCTAGCTCTTCTTGATTCAACTTAAGAAAAAAAAACCGAATAGACCCTAGCTTTATTAATGTAAAGCAAAATTAAAAAGATCATACTAAGCATGAACAAGACGGATTTTGAACCTCCAAACAATGATACACAGGTGCAGAAGAAAGATTTTACAACTCTCAATCACAATAGCAACAACTTCCAAAATTTCATAATTACTTTATCCATATTTCATATTTCCCAGAAGTTTCTTCAAGAATATTTAACACTTGATACATATCAATGACTATGTCAAACTAAGCTGTCCAACATGCACAGAAAAAATATAAGGTTAGAAGAGAAAGAGTAGGCAAAGCATGTAAGTGGCATGGGCCAGCGTAGTAGCATATAACTTGGGCTAGAATAATATCAGATATTGCATACCTTTCTCTCAGCCACCAACTTTAGCTTCTGCCAGAATGCATCTGTAGAACACGAACATAGATTGTTAAACCCACAAACATCTAATTGACAGCAAAGAAGAAAGAAAATGTTCCAATTCCCAAGGGCATAGGATGCTTCAGCAATAATAATGTTGAGAAAGTCATCACATCCACATCTTATGGATGTGTCACAAAATAGCACTCCTGACAACTAACTACCTTATCGAGCCTGCAGTCAATAAATAAACAGAAAAGCAAACCATATGTACACCAGGACAAATATAATATTAGACAATACCATGTAGATTAGCTCCTCTATTTCTATCTTTCTCCCCCAAATCGATCTGCTTTTTCTTTGCCTGAGGTGCAAATAAGAAAATTCACCTAGATCAGAAAGATAAATATCCTTAAGATCTAGAGAAAAACTTAACTCACAATAAGAAAATAGTGGGCTATTCATCACTTTTTCTTTTCTGCAATGAGTATATAAATAATCAGAGGGCAGCTTCAATGCAGTTTCAGTAAGTACCGCTTTATTTTGTCCTGAGTGAGAAGTTGACTGTCTTGATGAATCCGAATCTACCTGGAAATGAAGAATGTTATCATTAAATCAAAACCTATATCCACATTACAGTTTGCAGCAACGCAAAAATAGCATTCCACGAAGCCAAGAAGTAGCCTGCTTACACAACAAACATACAAGCGTGAAAAACTGAAGGCAAAATGTTCTTCAATTAATCCCCAGAGCTGGGCAGGAACTTGAAATTTTGCAAAGCATAACGAACTAGATACATAGTCAACCAAAACACAATTCAAACCCATAGCAGGTTGCAGATTTAGCTAAAATCCTAGTTAAGATCACGGGATTCAGTTCACACTTTACCCTCAAACTAGTAAACCAAAACACAATTCAAACCCATTGCAAGTTGCAGATTGAGCTAAAATCCTAGTTAAGATCATGCGATTCAGTTCACACTTTACCCTCAAACTACAAGCAATCAAGAGGCACAGAGCGTACGAACAAGAAAATGTCCGGAGGTATATCCTCGGATACCTCAAGTTCCAGCAATTCAAGGTGTTTCATGTGAATCGCGCAATTAATGAACCCCAATGCTCCAGATTCTCAAACTTTATAACACGAGATGGCTTGGATTGATATGCAGAAGCAACCAATAGGGAAACGTAAAAAGAACCCAAATTTAGTTTCCCAGCGCGAGAAAGAAAGAATAGGGTTACATGATAGTCGCGAGACCGGACAACGGGAAAGAGCTCAAGAAGGCGCCGAAACTCCTGCTGTTCCATGCTGCCGTTCCGTTTCTCGTTTTCTTCGTTGCTTTTGCTTTTGCCGTCAGTTGCCCTTTCGTTTCAAGCAGCGCCGCTCACGGTGGCCGTATCTTGCTCTGTTTGTACAGTTGTCTTGCTCTGTGATTGTGTTGTTCAGGGATTGCGTTTCTCAAGTCTTCTCATCTAATAGTAATAATAGCAACAATAATAATAATAAACCAAAAAATTAGTGCAGTGCAGTGCAGTACCTTCTTGAGCCTATTGTGTTTTTTTCTTCGATGGAAACCTTTTTTTTTTTTTAATTTTCTTTTCAAGCATATGTGTAGCCGGGTTTAGTATGTGAAGAAATAAAAGGGCCAAAAATGACAAAAAAATTCACTAATATTTTGGTACCTTGAATCCGCTACTAAAGTTTTCTTTTTACTAAATAAACCACTAATGTTATTTAAAATAGTAAATAAATCATTAATATTATCCAAATGGCTTAATTTGCCCACTCATTTATCAAATATTATAAAACTACACAATTGTCCTTTTGAAATTGACAAAATAGGTGCATTTGATTTAAAATAATTAATCCAAAACTCCACAATTGTTCAACTCCCACTAGATCTTATAGTAGCCTCCCTCACATCACCATCATCCTGAGTGGAAGAAGAGTCCAAGCTCGCAAGCCGCATCCTCCTCCGCATAACCAATCTCACCCACACCGGAAATCCATCACCACAACTTATCGCTGCCCCCAGGGTCACTGCATCAATCCAAGCCCGTCATGAGTGCAGCATTGCCACCATCACTATGAATCAAGGGAAGAATCATAGACTACGATTAGTGAAAGGCTGTGAAGACTATGATTGTAATGGTGGTAAAGTGAAATATGAGCCTATATGTGATGTTGGTGTTGATGAGGAACGAGAAACAGTTATGGTTGAACTTTGTGATTGTAGCGGCGATGACCTGTAGCTCATCGGGTTTCGCAAAAAGACACTGGAAGAATAAAGTGGAGCTGATAGTTGAAATGTTATATTCATAAACTTCAAAAGTGTCAAATGCAGAAAGAGAAAATATAGAGCCTAAACTTGGTATTAGATGCTAAGATTCTATTAGACTTAACTATTAAAATTACGAGAATGATTGATTTGAGCTAACTAAAAAATGTTAATGGTTTATTTGGCAAAAAACCAAAAAAAAAAACATTAGTGGGTGAAACGGCCTAGCTAAAAAATATTAGTGTTTTCTTTATCATTTTTTTTCCAAATAAAAAGGTTAGGATAGAGTGGCCTTTTTTTTCAACATATAATGTTTTAGATTGAATTTAAAATTTCTTACTTAAATTATGCATAACACTCTACCTAAATAGGGAGCTCTACATGCACAGGTTTGGTGCAATGGCACGAGCTAAGAGAAAGAAATTAGAGCCAAATATATCAGCGACCCCCACCCGCAGCTTTCCGACCACCAAGCCTCCCCGACTGATGATTAAGTCTGGTCACTCCCAAACCAGCCAAGTGGCCGAAGTGGCTCTCCCTCACAACTCCTTAATAACATTTGCTCTCCTGCAAGTTTCAGAAGCAACTTTACACATAAAACTGATGTGAACACATTAATATGATCAGTCATTAGTTTCTACAAAATTGATCCATATCAACCAAAGTAAAAACCTTGGAAGTACATTTCAAGTAACAAAAACACTCCTATCTGGCATAGTCCAATTGGTCTAGGACCATAGTGCCAAACTCCTGTTTCAATCCCCTTTCTCTACGTTCAAACGAGAAGAGAGAAAAAGTCAACTGAGCTATTAGCCTAGTACCCTTCCAGGGGGGCATGGCCAATCTCCAGAGCCCCAGCTTCCAAGAGCAACTGTAAATGACATTCGGAGATGATCTAAAGCATGAACATCGAGTTGTACCAAATTTGAAGAATCTACCTCCATCCCTGCCCCTTGGAGCTTCCTTTCAATGGAAACGTTGTCACTCACATAAGCCCACTGGCTCAACTTCTGCACCCGTTGCTCTGCCCATCCATCCAAATGCTAGCCTCAAATGCATGTGTTCTACTCCTCCAAAGTGATTTCTGTTTTTCTACTAGATCCCTGACTAGGAACTTCACTTTTTCATTTCACAAATCCTTTATTAATTTAAGTCAACTTAATCTAAAATAACTTATTTTTAATTTTTTACTTTTTTTTTCCGGAATCCAATTTCATTTTGAAAGTTAATATTATGTAATGTATAATAATCCATTTAGAAGTTCATAAAATTATATTTTGAAGAGTTATTAATCTACATAATATTGACCTTTAAATAAAATTAATTTTAAGTAATAAAAATAAATTATTTTAAATTAAATTTACTTAAATTAAAACCAATGGGTGTAGACTTGATGAGGTACAGATGGTACTCTTGTCACAAATCAAATAACCATTCGCACCCTCTATCAACTAAACTACCTTGCACATAATTGTATAATATTAGAAGCCAATTCATTTTACATTAAAATTAATACATTATTCTTATATAAAATAATTATTTGTCAAAAACTATCAATTTATTGAAATCACACACTATACAGTCAAAAAGGTGACTTTCAGATATTGACAATTTGTAAAATTACTTTTTGGACTTTTTAAAGTGTAAGGTTTCAATAAATTGACAATTTGGACAAATAATCATTTCTTATGAAAATAATGCAAAATAATGCATCAAAATTATTGCAAAACAAATGTCCCGAGAAACTATATGAAGAAACCTTGTCCAGCCTTCAGTGGCGCTTCTTCCTGCCACCTTTCTTGTTTCCGTGCTTTTTCCCACCACCCGTTTTCTTCTTCCCTTTCCTATTGACCTCATGGCTTCCAAAATCCTCCTCTCCACTTGAAGTTGGAGGCAACATATGTTTCACGTCAAGTACGCCCCGTCTAAAATTGCCTTCACTTGTCCTTAGAATCCTGTTCTCAGGCCGGCGCTTGTTTGCTGATCCTTCACAACCATTGTT
Organism: Aquilaria sinensis; assembly: GCA_005392925.1. Taxonomy (NCBI): domain Eukaryota; kingdom Viridiplantae; phylum Streptophyta; class Magnoliopsida; order Malvales; family Thymelaeaceae; genus Aquilaria; species Aquilaria sinensis. The sequence goes on along the minus strand of SMDT01000186.1, from coordinate 581,209 downwards.
ATGCTTTCCCTTAAATCGTCGAAGAATCAAGTTCTGGAAAAAGTGGCAGTTAGCAATAGAACGCCATCCCATAGCAGAATATTCACTGTCAGAAAAAAATAATAACCTCCTCCAGCATTTTCTGTTCTCTTTGCTTTTGTTTCTTCATAACAAATCTTGCCACACTTAAAGGTAGCTTCTGCCTTTTAGGAGGCTGCGTTCAGGGAAATCAAGTCTTAATAAATACGTCAGATGGAAAGAATCAATCCATACAGATATTTCTTTAGGACGTTCAGAGGGAAGCTGATGGTTTGACTGCAGAGCAGAGGAAGGCTTCACTTACCTTTCCACCAAGAGCGACTACCTTCCTGTTCTCCAATTCTTTCTTCTCCTTCCATGTCATGTGGGAGGAACCTGCAATTACAGGAAACCAAAAAAGCAAACCCATTTAAAGGGCAGGAGTTACAGAGAAAGTTTGTACTCCAGTCTACATTGCAGAAAATGATGCTGATATGAAAGACATAGACAGAACTAAACAACCTTTTGATCTCAAATTGGTTTGCAATGCATAACATGTACTGTTCCACCTCATAAATTGCATATAATCTAGAAATTTGCATTTTGACAACTTCCAAAGTTCATTGAGATTAGATTCCAATATTTACGAGTGACCACAAAGGTTATATGTGGAGTTGGTCTCTGAAAAATACTACTATCATTTTGTGAAGAACTGAACTTGATAGTGGTTGTTATTCAAGATCACACGTTTCAAACCCCTCTGCCCACTGCCCTTTCCTTTTCACTTTGCCATGAGCCAAATATTCTTAAGTCCCAGCCAAAATCTATTACTCAGACAGTGGAACCTTCAAAACAGAGTTGGTCCACAAAGTCATATGGAACACTTTCTAGGCTGTGCACTATATGGATAAACAAGCAACATTGAAAGTAAAAGGGCTTAAAGTCCCAAAATGGTGAACTTCCAAATTTCACAAGCAAATTTATTCACGAGAAGAGAGCAATATATATCAGAGTATTAACCCTACTGAACCCTGCATTTTTTGAATTCCCTTCTACAACGCATATCCTCCTATTAGCTACCCTCAACAACTTGATAACTTAAAAAAATTCTATTCTAGAAACCTCCCAGCAGTAATCAAGTTTTCCAATGAGCCCATTTATCATTTCTCACACAAAAGCCCATTTTGATGTATAGTCCAAATGTCTATTATATTAATCTAGATTTATTTCTAATTCGTACAAACAGGGTTGCCAACCAAAGTACACCCTGAAAAAAGAGAAAAGTTAAACCCCCTAGCTTGAGAACTACTTGCTACAAAGCAAGTGGACACAAAAATTGCAATCTTAGTGAGCCAAATACAGAAGCCCACGTGAAACACCAAAATGGTTACAACACTACCACTTGAAACCAAATCTCAATAGAAGCATTACACGCACAGCCACATACACACGCACTTGAAGGTTTATTTTTTATTTTTTATTTTTGAAAGAAATGCACCTGAAGTTGAGCATGCATGGAGGCCAGATACTGCATACAACTTTTTATTTCTCTTTTTTCCCTTGACATAAAATTCTATAGATATACATTATAGCTCAAACAAATTCAGCCACGATTTCATGTTCCAATTGAACATCTTATCCCCCATTCGTCTCATTGGCCGACCTCAAACATGTACTTGTCCACCACTAATATCATTCATATTTACCTTGTAAAGCACCATAGAGCAAGAGATTATATGTTCTAAGCTTTGGCCGCAAGAATCAAACTGTAGTCCCAAAGATTGAAGCCACTAACACCTAAACCTAATCTCTTCAGTAAACATAAAATAAGCTAATGAAAACATGAAGAAACAATGACCCTGATTCATTTGCAAATCTGTAATAAATTGCCAAGAAATATACAGTTCTGAACAAAGATTTTCCATTGATGTGGTTTTGAGCTAACTTTTTGTCAATGGAAAAATATTTTAGAAGCACGATATGCATCACTGTAAGTACCCACAATGTCAGCAAATTTATCGGAGCCTAAATTTTTTTTTTGTTCTTTTTCAAACAAAGTCGTATTACAAGATGGAAAACAAGCACAATAATGCACCAAGTATTCACTCTTTCAGCAACCAAACTATCCGAAAATCGTAAATTCAAAGCAATATCTAGCATATTCAAGCATCAAAACAAGCAAAACCAGGATGGCAGTAACCAAAGATTACCCAAAATCTGAATATCTTTCATAATACTCCTTATATCCATGTCGTGTCCCTTAGAATCCATGTCACTGTCCTGATTGCGCTTCGTCTTGGCCATTTCCGCACTGTAAATACAAGTCCAATGCGAACCAAAAAAAAAAGAAGAAGAAGAAGAAAAGAAAAGAAAAAAAAAGAATCAGGTCCAAGCCCTAACCGTTCCTACTTGTTAATAGGCAAATATCATAGAACGGAACAACTGAAATTAATCACATATGTCAGCACCCAGCATCGGCAACTGAATTGCAGCTAAAGAGCTCTATCTCGTCGGCGCTCAATAGAAGTGATAGATGTAAACATCAAGGAACCCAGACGCATACCGTTGGTCCGAAGAAGATATCAACCAAGCTCCAGCAGATACGTGAAGAGACAGACACGGTGATGTTCTTTTGCTCTTTCAAGTTCTAGGTTTTTAAGAGGAGCTGAAGCAGCCTGAGATACCCGCCCCAAGGCCTGAGCTAAGCCCGTGCACCCAGCATCTGATTTATGCTTTTCATATTATTTGCCGATTGAGAAAAATACAAAAACCTCACTGTAGTTATTGGCCTGAATCGATTTGATCACTATAATTTTGAGTAGTTCCAATTGTATTATTAAAGTTGTAACTTAAGACCAAATTGGCTACTATTATTTTAGTTTGATATCAAATATGCCACCAACCGTTAAAAACCTAACAATAAACTTGAAAATTTGTTGATTTTGAAATATTATGATACTTATGTAACTTTTAACAAATTTTAAGAGCTATGTATAATTTACCATTTTCATTTTTATGCAGTAATAACTCCTATTCACGTCCTTTCTCATCCTCTCTTCATGTTTGTGTCACTCCTGTGTCGTGCTCCCACAAGCCACAAGTAGCAACAACCAAAGTTCATCGGTGAAGTGAAATAGTGATCATTGCAAAATCTACCATAAAACCTCAATCTCTCTTCAGCAGTGTCTTCCAAACAGCTAGAAACTATGATCGCCATGAAATTAGTTATAAAGGTTGCTCAAAGTTTACTGCTAACACAAAATCCCACCAAATAAAAATGAAAAAGAGGAGTTTTGCTCCCCCAAGGTTGATAAACACAAACAAAATAAATTTTTTTAATCAATTGAGCGCACACAATATTGAGTTTTAAAAAACCAATTCTAGGGTTCATGAATAATTTCATAAACCCAAATATGTTTCGAACAAAAAATTGAACCAATCTAAGCAAAATCAAGCCCTCAATCCATAGGGCTATTGTTATACGGCCTTAATACTACAAAACCGAGCTATCCATTGATGATTTCACAAAAGGGAAATGAGTGTGACAGGTTATGAAGATGATGGTTCAATTGTTAAATGAGAAATTTTTAAGGTTTCTAAGACAAAGATAAAATGATCAGGGTTTAGAACTAGGTTTTCAACTTTTTTTTCATCCAACTTAATGCACCAAGTTAATGGAAGGCCTAAAACAGAATACTAATATGAGATCAGGGATGTTTATACAAAGTTTTAAGGTTAAGGTCCAAAATGGTACAATAATAAAAAAAAAATAGGGGTTACGGATGCAATTTACTCTAAATTGCGCCTTTGTGATGTATCAATTGTAGGGCACTTGCTAATTCGGTAAAACTATAGTTTATCTCTTTTTTATTTTGGTGATTTACACTTTGGCCCTTGCATTGGTGTTTGACAATGACAACAATTTTAAAATTTTAATTTAAACTATATAATACACATGTTCTGGTTTTGAACAGTGCCTTTTACATTGTTCCATAACACAATCTTTCCTTATTTCAAAATTATATCAGGAATGTCCAAACCTTGGGGCATTGGCATGGGCACTGCCCTACCTTGTCCACCACTCGAGTTTGAGACATGCCCTCATCATGTCTTTTTAACTCTTTAGCCTTGTAATGTATAGTTAATTCTAAGTAGCAAATATATATATATATATATCAGGAGTCCAGAGAATCAAATAGGGCTTAAGCCTATCAACAGCCAAGAGTTTTCAACAGTGATGTGTGTTAGCAATTGGCATCAACTTTGCATTTCTTCACCCAGCCTATTTGCTTTCCCTTAGAGGCCTTCCACTATTACTGGGCATTGTCCAAAGCCCACTCGAGTTGAACACATCATTTTTTCCCCCCATAACTTTAAGAAATGTAGTAGGTGTTTCCTTTTAACTATATATTCTCTGCTTAATCTTTCTATATTTTCTCCTTTTTTCCTTTATTTTTATTTCAGTCCTATTTCTTTGTTTACGCATCCAAAAAAATTATTCCATGAGGCTAAGTATCAATTTATGAATCAGAATGCTGTAAGGTGTAGTTTCATCCATACCTTTAGGGGTTGTTGTTATTGTTGTTGTTATTATTATTATTATTATTATTATTATTATTATTATTATTATTATTATTATTATTATTATTATTAATTGGTGTGTGTTATATAATTCTAAGGCTTAACTATTCATATAGTCCCTGAATTTACTCAACTTGCACAAGTTGGTCCATGACTCATGACTCCATAAATTTAAGCCCCTAAACTTTGCAAAATGTCATGAATTGGTCCATCAACTCTAAGACCCATATGTAAATATTACAAAAGCCTCTATTCTCTTTTATTATTTTTCATAAGTGCCCTTTTTTGTTCTAAAGTGTGCAAATATGTTATCTCTTCCATCAACCTCTGACAATCTCAGCCAAGACATAAAAGATTTAATCCTTCTACATTTCATATTATGGTTTCTTCCAATTGCTCTAAAATTTAATGCACACTAATAAGAAACAAGTTAATAAAACCTTGGCCATATGTGGAACTTGATGCTAATCAAGATCTAGAGCTAGATTCAATAGCAAAACCAGGCATTGGTTGTTGAAATCCCACACCACCACCACCAGAGGAAATTGGAATCATTTAAATGTAAAAATCTAGAACAATCTTGGTTTAGAAGCTACTAGAGAAAGAGCCATTGAATCATGAACTAAATCAAAATTGCTAGAGGGGAACAATGCTTGAGCACGAGTGTAGGCTAGAGATTTAGATTGTTATCGGAAATAGACCAGGTGATGAAATTCAAATTTCTACCTACAAAAAAAAAAAATACCATAATGGATTGGAACCAGAAAGAGTTAGAGATGGCTTATCCAGATCCGATAGAATTTGCTTCAAAGTCTTACGAAAATTAACGAAACAGAAGATATCTTTGCTATCTCTAATGCACGTCTATTTTCTTTCTTTGTTTCTTGTTCTTTTTTTTAATTATTTTTAGAGAAGAACATCTCTTTTTTGTTGAAATGGGAGGGCCTAAACATGTATTGGCCCTCCAACTTGATGCAAAATGTAAAAATAATAAATGATTTTGTAACTGTCTTGAGGTCCCTAGAGGTTAAGTAAGAAGATAGTGTATTTAGATGTTAATGAACTAAGAGGGATTTTTTGATGGATTAAAATAGATAATATAAGCTTTTGTAATATTTCCATCAAAGCATTTGAGTGGATAGACCAACTTGTGACATTTTGCAAAGTTCAAGGACTTAAAATTACTGAGTCTTGAGTCACTAGGAGTAAAAATGGACCGGGCCTAATTCGGGTAGCTCAAGCTAAGATTTTTTGAGCCTAGTATTTTCGAGTTCGAGCTCGAGCCTAAAAATAGGCTCGAATAAATTTGGGGCCTGAGCTCAAGCCTTTACCTATGCGGTCCTATGGGCTCAAGGGCCTATTGGGCTTGAGCCCCCTAAGTGCTCTCCTAAAACCCTTAGTTCCAACTCCCAGGCTCCCAGCCGCCTCAGCCTAATCTTAGCCTTACAGTTTCTTTGTCGACCGACCAACAGCCATACTTAGTCGGCAGCCACCATCAACGCCGGTGAAAAAACGACAATAGCCTTCATCTAACAATGATCTCCACCACTGTCGGTCGTGCAACATCAAGCTCCTTCAACAATTTGAGTCCGTGACTCGGCAACGAAGCCTGCCCTACATGAGTCCACGATGATAGCCCCATGCTGGCACCAAAAACTTCAAAATCGGCGGCCAGCAAGTCGTAATCGGCCCCCAGCTGCAACACACAAGCTCGCAGCTTTGATCGGCGATCGACCAATCAACTCGGGAGTCAATTGGATTTTTTTATTGCACATTCTTCGATCTTGTGGCACTGGGCTAGTTGAGGGATGAAGCTGGGGGAGTCTTCCTAAGCCCAAAAGTTGACACGACAATGGATGGAGGATTGTGGTGGCTCAATCGACATAATGAGGAAAATAATGGCGTATTCATCAAATTTACAAATTTAGGGTAGAATAGAAAATGATTAAAAAGCTTGGGACAGGTTATAAATTTTCCCTTCTCTAATTATGTATCTAAAAATTACAGACTCAGTCCCCATATTTTATCCAAATTACAATTATGATACCTAAAGATCTATACGTGTTATTCAAGCTTAACAGGTTTTCGGGCCGAGCTTGAGCCTACCTCGAGCAAAGCTCGAGCTTAGAAAAATCGGGCTCCTGCAATTCAAGCTCAAGCTCGGGTAGTACCAAACTACAAAGGGGGCTTGCTCGAGCTCGGCCCAACCCGTTTTCACCCCTAAATTGGTTTTTTCACCCCTAGAGTCACAGAGTAACTCGTACGAGTTTGATAAGTTCAGGGGCTATTTATAGTTAAGCCTTTTTCTAGCGTTCGGCGTTCGCTCGATTGCTTCGACCGAGAAGTAGAGATCGAGTTTAAGCGGTCACGTTTCTCTCTGGCAACAATTTATCGAAACCTGTAAAAGCCTTCTCCTACTCCTACTAGAGTTCCGGATTTCTTTCGTTTTCCCAGACCGTAAATTTAATGCCTCTGATTTGTCTCGAAACTTTGCTTTACGCAGGCAGTTCGCTTTCTACGGATTCAAGTTGGGTACTATTGCTTGATGCTGTTGCTGACATTTTGGGATCGCAGAAGTTGCTTTATGACATAATTTGATCTATAGAAGCTGCCCGGGAGAGAGAGAGAGAGATGCAGAAACTCGGTGATTTTAAGCCTCCTCAATTCTTCAATTACCCGCCATATTTCACGTAATTGCCTTCACTTCAATTCGTCTATTTGATTCGTAATGGTCCCTAGTATTGTTCATTTTGCGTATAGTTCTTTTATGGAGTTGAAGAGGCACATGGTGTAGCTTCATTAGCTCTTCCAGTGTCTGAAACTTCTTGGTAAATGACAAAGAAGAAAAGAGATATCTTTTTTCAATAATAAGTCTTTGCTTTATTTGCGTTGAAATTATTGCTACTTACCTTTCTTTTTATTTGTGCGAATCTCGATTCTAATCGGTAGTTTGATACCCAGTTTGCAGCCAGTGAGGGATACCCGTGAGAAGCAGATACAACTGTGGAAGCAGCTTATTCTTGACTATTGTAGAACTGAAAAGATATTTGTCATTGCACTTGAAGAAGAATTTCCTCTTTTCACTAATCCAGCTATTGAAAGTAAGATCCGTATCCTCATTAAAACTACCATGATCCATTATCTCTAGAATGTTTTCCAATTTGATGATAAGATAGGGTAATCTTTGCTGATGTAAGTCTGTTGCTAGTAATGTGAGGATTGTTTTTTTTCTTCATGTCTGATATCTTTACATAATTTTGATTTTGTAATTGTATCGTGGCATTAGGTTGTTTAGGTGTTGTTATTCATGTGCTTGAACTTATCTGTTTATCTAGGTTGGAGAAACACACCTATGAAACTGATTCTTTCTCTCCAGTTTGAATGATTTATATGGGGAAAGCACTAGAATTTGTGTTTGATCATTAATTGTTCTTACAGTTTCTTGCTTACAAGTAAGTTGTTGAAATTTTTTGTTTATCTAGGTTGGCCAAACTTATTTATGAAATTTCACTTCAATTGGAAGGATTTCATGGAAAGGCACTGGAATTTATGTTTGATCTTATAATTTTTCTTAGGCTCGTGTTGTATGAATAGTGGAATCCCTATATCATCTCAGTTTAGGTTGCCCTCAATCATTGCCAGTTGGGCCCTTATCATGAGCCTCCTAAATGTGTTTAGAATCTATGGTCTTTTTACCTATAGACAGAAACTTTTTCTTATGGTATTTTGCCCTCAAGAATGCTTAACTTTTATCTTGATTGCTTTTGGTGAAAGGCATTCAAATTCATGAAAGTTCTAGAGAACCTGTGAAGGCAACAAACAACAAAATGCTAATAATATTGTTCCTTGTACCAGCCTATAAGGTTTCTGAAGAATTCAGGGAAATTCTTTCTTCTGGATGAGGTCTTGTATCCGTAAACAAACATTTTGATCACTGATGTAACAGGCCTATCGCATCACTCATGAGATATATTTTTTCAGATAGTTTTTTTCTTGTCTAGTTTTCCATTAATTTTCTCTAGTTTGCTATGTCCCTGATAATTTACTTTGGGGCAGGATCCCTCAATCATGAAGCCAGAGAAGCTTTTCTCTCAGCCTTGGTTTCTGAAGGTCTATTTCTGGTCATGTTGATTTTCCTCCCTCATATTATGGTCCATGATTCTTTGAGTTCTTACAAGTCTATTCCAATTGAACAGGACGTGCAGAGTGGTTAGATAAATCACATAGAAAATGCCTCATTCTTTGGCACCGCATTCAAGAATGGGCCAACATCATTTTGAATTTTGTAAGTGCAATTTATTTTCACTATATCAGTAACATGCATATCAGCAGATTGTCTATGTCTCTGGTATTTTTAATTATATGGCTGTGTAAATATAGGTCAAAGACAATGGATTTGAGGACAGTGTAATGACCGTGGAAGAAATACGCTCAGGGGTCGAGTCTCGAGGAACAGGTACCTAAATCTAAATAGTGTCTTAGATTCTAAACCATTCTCTACCATTCTCTGATGATGAATACCTCAATGTGATTCCCTTTTCTTTTTATTCTCTTGATGGATTGGAATTCATTTGAAAAAATGTTTAGGCTGGTGTGTCTCCGTGTATGAGATTCATTAGTGGAGAGCAGGGATTTTGTGAGCTGGAGTTCAGGAGGTGGAATTATGGTTCGATGTTGAGCTGCCTTACTCTCTGCGTCATCTTGTTTTATTTTTTACACCATGGAGATTGCCAAATGATCCATCCCTGAAACAATGATTCTCGTGTTTGTTGTCTGAATCTCTTCTATTTTTCTTTCTGTGCTTTCTCCTATCAGTGAAGAGCCGATGGCCAGTTATGCACAGTAGGGGACACACCTGACAACTTCATACAATCTTGGTTTTTTATTTTAATCTGCATTTATTTTTCTTAAAATAGACTAGAATAATAAGAACAAGAACATTAGGCCCAGTTAATTGTGTGATTTTTTTTCCTTAAAAATTTTCTACTTTTCTTCGATAAAGACATGGTAGGAACGTGCTGCTATCATATATTTTATAGATTTGAAGTTTCTTGTTGTAAAGTTTTCTCGAAAAGAATAGGAGAATTGTCAAATGTTGTCCTCTAAATTCTAGAAAATGGAATGGTTCTTCACTTCCACCAAACATAACATGCAACTGGTTTTACTGAAGGAAATTTGGAAAATAAAAATGAGACACACTCCATGAGTAGACAGGCTTGGGGTTACACGTTTGATAGTGTTTGAATTCTAGTTTTAGCCACCATCAAAAAGGAATTCTAGTTTTAGCCTCATAAGTGGTGGTATTTATTAAAGAGAGGGGAAGAAGAAAAGAAGTAGAAGCATGGAAAATGAGAAACAGAATGGAAATGGGAAGAAAAAGAGCATGAAGTGGGAAGTTTTTGAACTAGTGGTGGTTACTTTGAATTGCTCGAGTTAGATGGAAGAATGCTATATTGATCGTTTTGTTTGACATTTACTCATCAAAACAACGAGGTTATGGTGAAGGGATAAGCTGCGCTTTGGCATCTGGAGTCAGGAGTCTTGATTTGATTCTTTTCGGCTCCACGTCCCACTTCACCAAGTCTGATCTTGTTGTGCCTGGTCTTGTACTCCCTTGGTACCCTTTCCTATAAATAAAATAGCACTCTAGAGGAGTTAGGTTTCTTTAATTGTTCTTCCTCGTAATGACAGATGTTGAATTCCTTTGCCATCTGAAATCTATTGCTGCGCTTAATTTTCCTTCTAATACTATCCAGAGCTTCATGGAATTGAGCGCACAATTTTGATGCGGGCATTGAAGTTACTAGAGAGCAAGGGGAAGCTTGCAATCTTCAAAGGAACTTCAGCAGATGATGAAGGTGTCAAGTTCAGTGTGTAATGTTTCGTCTTAGATTATATTGCTAATGCAGGCATTACATCTGTTGATGTATGAAGAGATCAAGCCACCGTTTGTTAGAGGTGAATGAAGAAGTTCTCATGGAGCATAAAATGTGGGAAAATATTTGTTCTAATGACTTGACTTGTTTGGTTTAGGAAATGAATTGAACATAGGCCAAAACCACACCTTGCAAAAATTCGTGATGTTTAAAGGCTTCGGTGTCGCAAGTTAAAATGTGTGTATGCCTAACCAACGGAAATTCAGCTCTATCCTGATGATTCAATGGTTGAACCGAAACTTGGATGATAGAATGGTCCAAACTGAAAACTTTAATGGTTTGATTCCATTGGACTCGGGGCCCCTTATGATTGATTAGATTAAGGTGAAAGAACACATTCAGTCTTGCTTTTCTACGTAAGTGTTAAAATTTTGTGAGTTTTTATTTGAGTCATAAAAGTTTCAAAATGTGTAAACAATCAGTTTTAAACAATTAGTCATCTGCTTCAGGGTCAACTATTTATACATTTTGCAAGTTTTAAGACTTAAATAGAAATTTGCAAAGTTTCATAACTTGAATGGAAATTTGCAAAGTTTTAAGACTTACATAGAAAAGTTGAAAAAGATTTAAGATTGAAAGTGACTTTTCCTGCTCCGAATTGAAAAATATTTTTTTTCGAAGTAAGAAGTTCTTATAATTTTTAAAATTTTTGTTTGAGTAGTTTTTTGTTTATGATTTTTTTACGTTTTTCAATTTTTTTAAGAAAAAAAAGAAAGCTAAAAAATATATGGTTTTTTCAAAAAGAAAAATTAGAAATATTTTTGAAGATCTTAAAAGCGTTTAACAAAAGCCACCCCATCTTCTCCTCCTCCTTCTATTCTTCCTCGCCGCCACCTTAGGCACCTCCAATGTCATAAAACCCTTAAATGACACAACGGCACCTTTTTCTTGTTTTACCCCCACCATTGGCATACATTTCTTTTTAAATCCTTTGACGTCCCTACTGCCAAAAGACCCTTCAATGCAAGCATCCGCCCTAACGTTACTATCTGACTACAAATGGAAAATCATTTCAAGAAACAAAAGGAAATCGAAGAATTCCTAGTCGACTACAAACCAACGAATTCTTGCATACAACTACCCATAAACAAAAACATCAATTCACTAACCAGGAAGGTCCCAAAGCTCAAATTTGTAGATGTCAACAATAAAGATGGGGTCGAAGGGTAAGGGCTTGTTGTAGATTTTACACTTCAAATAGTGGTGGATGAGTTCTTTGTTGGTCAGGCGAAATTGAAACCTAAGAGCAAGTCAGGTTGGTGAATCATGCCCCATGAATCGATTTTCAATCAATAGCAAAAAAATGAGGAATTAGATATTTTTCCTTTGTTTTTTGCTTTGTCAAAAGCTAGAATGGACATTTTGCAAAGAGAAAGTGAATGCTTGGTTTGTCTCTCTCATGGCGTCACTATCATGTGCGCCCATATGAGTGCATAAGTGAAATAAAGAACACAATTGACAGATTTCTCAAAGTTCAGGGTTCGAGTTGATGTTATGTTGAAAGCTTGAATGGAAAGTTTACAAAGAGAGACTGAATGCTCCATTTATCCCTTTCATGGCATCAATGTCGCATGTGCTCACATGAGTGCATAAATGAATTAAGGGACAAAACAAACAGATTTATCAAAGTTCAGGGTTTAAGTTGATGCAATTCATAGTTTATGGGTAAATTGTCTAAGCCACCAAGTTTAGCGGAGTAATAGGCATTCAGTCTACCTTATAATTGCCAACTCAGAGTCATAACAGAAGCACAAGCATTCGCTCACATGCTTAAATCCGTAAACTTTTCCCGGAACTTCAGAACCACCACTAAACTAAATTTATTTTCACAATGATCATTGAACTTATAGATATTCTTTAGAATTATCAATTCGTCAAACTAACAATTGATACTCCATGCTCCCAATCTTGAGATGATTTATGTGCCTCTATTAAATGCACCTTTACAGCTATTGAAAGATCTTAGTTCCATTCAGCCAAAAAAATTTTAGAAAGTATTGTTTGATCAAGGGAAATACAAATCTCCATGTCTAAATAGTCTTTAGCTAGTTGTCTTCAAAAGATTCTGGTCCATCCTAGGTCCCTCGGTCATAGATGCCATCTTTACCTTTCTAAATGATGGTATGCTTCTAAAATAGATTAATCGTATCTTATTACATTAATTCCAAAAGTTAAGGATGTCTTAATTGTTGATGATCTATAGTCTTTCAGTTCATGCAATACCTTGTATAAGGTCATTGCTAAGGTATCGATTAATTGGTTGAAACCTGTTTCTAGTTTTCTTATCTCTGAGAATTATAATGTTTTTCTTCTTTAGCGCTCAATCCAAGTAATATTACTATTGCTCATGAACTCCTATATGTGGTCAACCACATTACTCGTTTTGCAGGGCCATGAGGATGAAAAACAATCTTGAATTGGACATGGGCAAATCATGCAACAAAATGAAATGGTCTTTTATAGAAAAGGTACCTTGGGTCATATAATTTCAGATTTCTACATGGTTTCATATTTTGTTATGGTAAATGGGATGGATTGGTTTTCCCTAACTATGGGAATTTTAAAAAGAGACTCATTACCTTTTCATCTATTTATTCTCCACATAAAAGCTTTCTCAAGTCACCTCAGTTCAATACAAATTGATGGATTTTTTACTTGACTCCAAGTTAGTAGATATGGGCCTCTAGTTAATCATCTATTTTTTGGTGATGGCTACCTCAAATTTTTTCAAGCCATATTTACAACAATATGGCACATTTATAAAGTATTACACCTTTATTCTACTATGGATATTTAGGAAGTTAACTATCAGAAATCAAAATGGATATTCAGTTACAATGTCTCTAGTCATGTGCAAAGAGAATTCTATCAAATTCTTCCTTTCCGAATTAATACAAGTATTCTCCATTATTTTAACCTTCTGCTATCACAAAATATGTCCAAGTCTATATCTTATGAGTTTTTGGCTAACAAGGTTAAGTAGAAATTTGAAAGCTAGAAATAAAACTTTTTAAATAATGCAGGGCCTAATTTAGTTTTCCCTTGCTTCACTTCCCATCTACGTTATGTCTTTTTTAGGTCTTGATCACCTTATCAAATTTTTATCTAAGATTTTTATTCATTTTTTGTTGTTGGGATATCATACCCAAAAAACTGTGCACATAAAGCCTAAAGGAGCTTTAATGCTTTCAAAAGGATTTAAAGGTCTTGGGGTAAAGAACCTTCATCTTTTTAATGAGGCCTTATTGGCTAAAACTTTCTAGCATATATTTACTGGTGATACAGGAAAACTGGTGTATAAGGTCTTGATGAGCAAATATGGAGATTCTTAATCTATGTGGCATGTCATGCTTGTGAGAAATGCATCTTTTCTATGGTGAAGTCTCCTATATGGATAAGAGTTTTTACACCATATATATGTTGAAAAATAGGTAATGGTTAATCCATTAGATTATGGGAAGACAATTGGATCCCTAATGTCCAACCAATTAACTATGTATTTACATTCGTACCTCCAGTTTAAATACAAAGATCATACTAGAGCAAATATGGATATCTAGAATATTTCATTGCTTTGTTCATTGTTTCTAAAATGGATTATCATTAAGATCTGTGCACTTCCTCCTCCATCATTTTTTGGCTATAGGGGCTCCACATTTTGGTCAAGTCAAGCTTTAGGCATTTTTATTACAAAGCATGCATATGCTTTAGAAATTATAAATAAATTTGTAATTATTCTCTAGAAGGCTATTGCTCCAAGGATGCCCATTGATAGTCAAGCTTTACACCCTATTTTGAAGCAAATATTAACATTTCTAAAAAAATTAAAGGTTTGCTTTAGAAATACCTCTTTAGTGTACTTCCTACATCAGTTAATCACTTCTCATGGTGGCATTTCTACATCAACTTGCCTTTTTTGAAATTTAGTGGATGAAACAGTAATGCATCTAGTTTCAACTTGTCTTGACTATGCTCATGTTTGGTGTAATGTATCCACAGCTCTAGACAATACAATATCTTTGTCCTTTGACTCATGTCTTTTTCAATTATTGGTCAACAATCCTAAATGGAAAAAAGGATTTGTTTATTATTTAGTCTTCTCCTTTTGGACCCTATGGCTGGGGAGAAATAAGTATGTTTTTGACACATGTCTATTTTACGTCCAGTCTCTTATAACCAGGAGGGATTCTTTAGTTCATCAACTTCTTATAGCTTGATACTACCAAATTATTCAATCTACCTTTTCTATAATCTACCAAACCTTTTTTACCATTCATGGGGTACATGTCTTTCCTTTCAGCTTGAGCATAATCATGCCATTTTTGTTGTAGATAGAGCTTGGTGATGTTTTTTTAATTTTGGGTGCTACAGCATGGCTTTGTATAGGTTTTAATGCTTTGCCTATCTTCCATGATCATTATCTTCTTCCTTATTGCTCCTCCATGCTAGAAGCTTAACTTCATGCTATTCACGGTGCTATTTTAGTTGTTAAAGAGTTATAGATAAAAGCTTTTACTGTACTAACTGACTGTGCTCAAACTATCACTGCCTGCATAGTCTTTTAGTTCTCTACCAACTTTAGTAAACCTGGTTCAGTAAATTAACATGAGTGTGGAAATGTTTGACCGATGTATCCTCATTCTTGTTCTTTGGTGATTGGGTCTGTTACAGAATAATAGGAGGAGAAACTGAGGGCTTGATAATGTAAGACCCTCACATGACCTTTATATATTAGATGAGAGAGGAATGTAAGGAAAGAAATCCCTAAGAATAAAGAGAGAAATTCCTAGGAATAAAAAAAGAAATATTATCCTTCCTAAAATATAATATAACATTCCATAATACTCCCCTTCAAGCTGGAGCCTACATATCATAAACTCCAAGCTTGTCACATATAGATTTTACTTTAGATCCTCCTAAAGCTTTGGTGAATAAGTCAGCAAGTTGATCCTCTGATTTAACATATGGGGTCTTGATCAAACTTCCTTGAAGCTTTTTATGAATGAAGTGGCAGTCAACTTCGATATGTTTGGTTCTCTCATGAAAAACAGGATTAGAAGCAATGTGAATGGCTGCTTGATTATCACACATTAATTCCATAGGAGTTGAGTGTCCGAAACCAAGTTCCATGAGAAGATGTCTTAACCAAACTAGTTCACATGTAGTATATGACATTGCCCTATACTCGGATTCAGCACTTGATCTTGCGACAATACTCTGTTTCTTGCTTTTCCAGGACACCAAGTTTTCTCCCATGAATACACAATAGCCTGAAGTAGACCGTCGATCATAGAAGCCTACTCAATCAGCATCTGTGTATCCTCAAATCTGAGTGTGACCATGATTTTGATAAAGAAGACCTTGTCTTGGTGCACCTTTGAGATATCTCAAAATTCTAACGACTGCATCCCAATGGCCAGTACGGGGAGAGTCCATGAACTGACTTACTACACTTACAGCAAATGAAATATTTGGACGAGTAACAGTCAGATAATTTAATTTTCCAACAAGTCTTCGATACCTGGTAGGGTCTTCAAACAATTCCCTTTTATCTACATCAAGCTTGATATTTGGCTCCATGGGACTGTCAACCGGTTTGGTTCCCAACAAACCAGTTTCTTCCAGAAGGTCTAGAACATACTTTCTTTGTGAGAGACATATTCCTGTCTTAGACCGTGCTACCTCAATTCCCAAGAAATATTTTAGTGGACCAAGGTCTTTTGTCTGAAACTTGGTTTGCAGAAAAACCTTCAACGATTGAATACCAGATGCATCATCACCAGTAATAACAATATCATCAATATAGACGATCAAGAGGATTTTACCAGCTTCAGAGTGGTGATAAAAGACAGAATGATCCACACCACACTGTTGTAAACCAAATTCCATAACAATTGAACTGAAACGACCAAACCATGCCCGTGGTGATTATTTCAAACCATACAGTGACTTATTTAGTCGACATACATGATCAGCCTCCCCCTGAGCAACAAACCCCGGTGGTTGCTCCATGTAGATAGTTTCCTCAAGATCTCCATGAAGAAAGGCTTTTTTCACATTTAACTGATGTAAAGGCCATGCATATGTAGCAGCCAATGCAATGATGATACAAACAGATTTCAATTTGGCTACTGGAGAAAAGGTTTCTGAATAGTCCATGCCATATACTTGGGAATATCCTTTTGCAACCAGACGGGCTTTTAATCGATCAACTGTCTTATCGGGATGAACCTTTACAGTAAACATCCAACGAAAACCCACAACAGTCTGACCACACGGAAAAGAAACAAGTCCCACGTGTTATTAGCCCGTAAAGCTAACATCTCTTCTTCCATAGCTTGTTTCCATCTAGGATGAGAAATGGCTTCTGAAACAGACTTAGGCAAGGGTATAGAGGACAATGTGGATACAAAAGCAGAGTATGACGGTGATAAATAATCATAAGAAACAAAGTTAGAGATTAGGTGAGAAGTACAAGACATTTTCCCTTTGCAGAGTGCAATTGGAATATCCAAATCATCACCCTTAGGTATTGAGGATAAAGAAAACAGTTGTGATAAGCATGAATCTCCTGGTGGTAAGTCAACTTGAGGACGCCGAGTATAAACCTGCAGGTCAGGACGAGACAGACGCTCTAACAGTGGGGGATCAGTATCAGGAATGTGCTCTAAAGGTGTACTACTAGTGTTTGATGCATCAGGAGCTATTTGGGTTGGTACAAATGGTAAAGGCAGACAGTCATCAGCATCAGCAAACACAGATTGAGTATTAGAGAAATAAGGTGTGTTTTCAAAGAACGTAACATCAACAGAAATGAAAAATCGATTCAATGAAGGACAGAAACATTTGTACCCTTTCTGAAGACGAGAGTATCCAAGAAAAACACATTTTAAGGCTCTAGGATCTAATTTATCAGTGCCAAGTTGGTGATGATGAACAAAGCAAACACACCCAAATATTTGAGGTAGAATAGAAAACGGAGCTTGAGAAGGAAAGAGAACAGAGAATGGAATTTTACCTGACAAAATAGAGGAAGACATCCGATTTATGAGGAAGCATGCAGTAAGGATAGCATCGCCCCAAAAACTTTTGGGAACATTCATGTGAATTAAAAAGGTACGAGCTATTTCAACAATTTGTTGGATTTTCCTCTTGGCCACTCTATTTTGTTGAGATGTCTTTGGACAGAAGGATTGATGTATAATCCCCTATTGCTACATGTAGCTAGACATTGAGTGAGAAAAATACTCTTTAGCATTGTCACTGCGAAGAATTTTAATTCGAGAATTAAATTGATTTTGAATTTCAGCACAAAAGGTACAAAAAATAGAGAATAACTCAAAACGATCTTTCATTAAAAACAACCAAGTTATTCGAGAAAAATCATCAACAAAAATTATGAAATATTGAAAACCTAATTTAGACTTGACACGACTTGGACCCCAAATATCTGTATGAACTAGCATAAAAGGTTTTTCAACCCATTTATTGACTCGAGGAAAGTAGGGAACACGATGATGCTTCCCTAGTTGACACGACTCACAATCTAAATTAGAGACTGAAACTAAATTTGGAATAAGCTTCTTGAGATTTGCTAAAGATGGATGACCCAAACGACTATGAACTAATTAAGGTTAGACCAATGTATGACAAGCAACTGATGACTGCAGTCTATCGAAGTAGTACATTCCGTTCGATTCATGCCCTTCTCCAATCATCTTCTTGCTCCTTAAATCCTGCATAATGACATGATCAGAGAAGAAACAAACTGAGCAATTTAGTTGTTTGGTTAACTTACATATAGACATAAGGTTGAAAGGAAAGTTGGGAACGAATAAAGTAGATGGTAAAGTGAGAGAGTGACAAGGATGGGTGGGTCTAACACCTTTAATAGTGGTGGTGGATCCATCTGCAATGGTGAATTTATTATGAGATACTGGTAAAGAGGAAATATGGTCAAAATTGGTTATTTTACCTGAAATGTGGTCAGTGGCACAAGAATCCAATACCCAGAGTTGATTTCTAGGAAGGTTAGAGGAATAACAGGCTATTGGGTTACCTCGATGAACAACAGAAGCCATAGAAGAAGTAGAAGCCTGCTGTGCGGACTGATACTGCAGGTACTTAGTATACTCTTCTTGAAATATCGTGACACTATTGTGGGCCTGTAACTGAAGATGACTCCTCATGTAATGCAAAATGTGCTGTTCGCAGAGTCGGGTACTTATCCCAACAAGTCTCCTCCTCATGTCCATCTCTATCACAATATGTGCAGTGCAACCATGAACCTCTACCATATCCACCTCTGCTGCCACGACCACCACGACTGCTGCGTCCTCTATGACCACCTCCACGACCTCCCTTTGCTTATGTATTGGGCTGTATTGCAAGGGCAGACCGGTCAGAACTATTGCTTGCTGAACTTTCATTTATCATAGTGCGTGAAAGTCTGGCGAAAACTTCAAGTAATGAAGGAAGTTCTATTCTGCCAAGAATCTGGGACCGAACTGGTTCAAATTCAGGTTTTAGCCCTGCCAAAAATGTCATAAGCACCAACTGCTCTCTCTGACGTTGCATCTCTTTGACATCAGGGGTAATAGGAAGCAAAGAATTCATTTCTTTTGATGCATGTTTCACCTTTGCAAAATATTCAAGAAGACTGCCTTCCTGTTTGAATTGAAACACTTCAACAGAAACCTCATATATACAAAGGATATTACTGGAATATAAAAGCTTAACATACTCCCAAGCTTGCTTACAGGTTCGAACATGAGAAAATAGAGATGAAATTTCAGGTTCCATTGAATAAAAAAGGATATGGAGTAATTGTGCATCATCAGCTTTCCAACTCTCGGATGCTTGAGGATCGTCAGTCAGATGAGACATCTTTTTTTTACCTGTAAAATACAACTCCACATTCCTAGCCCAGAATGAGTAGTTATTACCGTTTAAACACTGTTTGGCAATCCGCAAATTGCTGAACTGCGTGGGGGTGCCTGTTGGTAGGACAATGACCGGCAGAGAACTCCCTTGAGAACTTTTGTCATCAAGTCGTGACATGTTTCTGATTATTGATGACTGACAGTATCAGAAACTAACAGAAAACTGGGCTGATGATGTACCGATTGATTGAAAATGACTGAAGAATGAAGAAACTCAACTTCTGGTCATAATTAATGCAAACAAAGACCAGAAACTTGTTTAGGACAGAAAACCGATCAGACCCATTGAACCGCCGTCGCCGGAGATTGCTAGACGGCGGTCGGCGCGTGGGTGGTTTTCCGGCGACACCGCCGGTGTAGTTTTGGTCGCCAGCGCCTCCTGAGTGTCTCTGTGTTGTTGGTTTTTGATTTGGCTGGGTGGTTGCTGGTTTTCTGAAAAGGGCAGTGGCTAACGGAAAGTTGCGGAAGGTGGTTTGGGTGAAAGAGTGGCTGCGGAAGGTGTTGAATTTAGGTTATGGCTCTGATACCATGTTATAGAATAATAGAATGAGAAACTGAGGGCTTGATAATACAAGACCCTCACATGACCTTTATATATTAGATGGGAAAGGAATACAAGGAAAGAAATTCCTAGGAATAAAAAGAGAAATCCCTATGAATAAAGAAAGAAATATTATCCTTCCTAAAATATAATATAACATTCCATAACAGGGTCTATGTGGCATATTTCATCACTCGGGTATATTTTCTTACTATTCCTGGTTAATCTTTCATTTTCTTTATATCTTGCCTTTAAGTATCGAAAAAATATTGCACTTGATTAAAGGATGCTTTTTATATATTGGAAATGTAATTTGGTGAATAGATAAAAAAGAACAATCTGCATATACTAATTCTCATCCTCATTTTATTGTACTAAAGTTGAAAAGAAAAGACTTGGTCCTTTTTTGCCAGATAGCATTTATGGACTTCGGCTAAAAAGTAAAATTTTGCTACTTATCACTAAGGGTGTACACTATTCGACCAAAAATGAAAAAATAAAATAAAATACTAAATTGTTTTAATTTTTTTTTTGTTTATTTAGTTTTTTAGTTCAATTTTAGTTAAAACTAAATTTCTGAAAATCAATTTTGCCTGTAGGGGTTAGTTAATTTATTCAAATTAACCATTTTTTAAATTTTTTTTGGACTTTTGCTGACCTACTACTACTGGCCTTACCTTACTAACACTTAACGTTTAGGCCCAAATAGCCCAATTTAACCCCAAACATTAACAGAGAGCTTTTCTTTATTGCCCTCACTCCTCTTCTCCTCCTGTACGGTTATGCCTGTTGCCCGAACACTAGTTTGCATTTAGATCATTAGGGGCTCCTTGGCATTTAGTCAAGTAAGATGAGTGTTGTAGCTAGGTTTTGTCATATCAAAATAAAGCAACTTTTATTTGTTATTTTTCGTTAGGATTTTGGGATTCTCATATGTTAAGCTTATCGATACTGTGTTTGTTTTCTTGTCTGATATGTGTGTGTTTGCTACTATTTGTGTATGTGGTCAAGATTAGTAAGAATACTTTTTCAACTCCTAGTTTTTGCTTATTCTTTGTTTAGTAGTCTACCAATCTTTTTACTCAATCAGTTTTTGACTTGCATAATTTTTCTTTTATAACAATTTTGTACCTTTAGATTTATAACGATATATGTGTGGCATTTCAAACCTTAATTCAATCGTCTTCAATCAGAGTACATAGATGAACTGATCTTATATTCTCATTTTTCATTGTCCATACAGCCACCAAGCATGGCCATAGGTATGTTCATAGTTCCTGGAACAATTGGCAACATCTTGTGCTGCATATGTGGAATACCAATTACACCAAATCCTGCCAACTTGTGTGCTTCCTTTTTGCAGCTTGAATTTGACATAATATATTAAGAATGTGATATTAGGAATATATGTACTGGAAGCAAAACAGAATGGCTCAAGGATAGCTTTCATTTTTGCATGAATGCTGACAAACTAAAGCCTGGAAAGATTGATTGAGAACATTTGCCCATACAAAAGAAAGGAAAACAAACCTACCCAACAACGCCAATCTTGCTTGAAAGATTACAAGCACCATCTACTATAAAGATTGATGGTAAAAATATACATCCATAATCACCCCATGATTTAAAATAAGTTGGTAAGGCCGATAATCCAACATTTATGGTCTCAAGTAGTACAAATGCCCCTAATAAGATTATCCCTGTTAGATATAACTTTTGATGAGCATATATGTGTTTGAATACCACACTATTCTGGTTTAGCCAAAGACAAACAAACTTACCCAATAATGCCAATCAAGAAAGATTACAAACACCATCCACTATAAAGATTGATGGTGAAGATATACAACCATAATCATCCCATGATTTAAAATAAGTTGGTAAATTTGATAGTCAAACGTTTATGGTCTCAATTAGTACAAATGCCCCTAACAAGATCTTCCCTATTGGATATAACTTTTGAGAAGCATATATAGGTTAGAATACCACACTATTCTAGTTTAGCCAAATGCTGTACAGAGTAGATATAAGATAATCCAGGTCGTTGGAGTTCCAACTAGGTGTAAAAGACATTATGTGAAGTAACCATTCATTGAAGTTCTTATTTGGCATTGGTCGGAATACCAACGAGGTTGAACTCCACACCAAATAAAAATCATGACAATGAAGGAATAAGTGTGAAATGTATTCAAAACTAGATTGACAGCTCCAACAACCTGGTTCAACCAATCCACCCTTTTAGCCAGCTCAGCAGTTGTAGGAAGAACATTATTCAAGCATTTAGAAAAAATGTTTTAAACTTAGCGAGAACTTGGACAACCGATATTCATTTGAGAAGTTTGTAAAGATTATTAAAATGAGGGTTGAACAACACTTAAGGAGCTTGGTTTAACTTCGACAAAACATATCCTTGCTTGGTTAAATAAACACCATTGGATGACTCTTCCCATATCAGTTATTCAAGGGATGAAGGGGATTGCGCATGAATGATATCACATATTGTAGTAGTTGTTTATCTCTAGAAAATAGGGAAACAATTATGTTCAAATTCCAAGTTATTGTCTGGGGATTGAAAAAATCTGTAACATGATGAATATTAATCCTTAATTGAGGATGAACAATATAAACATATAATTGGGTAGGGTAAAAACCTAGAATCTAGTAATTGTTCTAGACATCAACAGTTTTCTTATCATCAGTTGCCCACCAAAGATGAGAGGTTAGAATATTATGTCTAAAGGTCAAGCTTTTTCATATTAAGGTTGAATTAGATCCCACATCAACTTTCCAACGGAGCTGTTCTTATTATAATAGACTGAAACACTCTAATAACTAGGGAATTGGGATCTTTGTGCATTAGTTGCCAAAAAGATCTAGCTAGTAAAGCTTGATTGAATAATATTAGGTCTCAAATCTCAAGACCATTCAAGCTTTTAGGGAGGGAAAGCAAAAATCGATCCTGAACATGAATACCATTATGTTGATCAAAACCATGCCACTAAAAGTGAACACAAGATTTAGTGAGATTATCACTAACAATGATAGAAATGCAGAATAAGGACATCATATAAACTGGGAAAGACAATAATGATGCCTGGATAAAAGTAAGATGGCTGACTTGGTTAAGCAGTTTCTACTTCTAGAATGTAAAAATAGCCTCTATTTTGTAGCTTAGAAATTCATTTGATGTTGCCTTCTTGAAATCACCATCAAAGAAAATGCCAAAATATTTAGTGATAGCATTGTTTATTTAATGGGCAAAATTTGAAGAAAAAAAAAAACGCACAAATGAAATGATTAGGACTATTATAACTAAAGGTCTATTTTGATTTCTAGAAATTAATTTCCTGGTTTGTAGCTTTCTGATATAGAAATAAAGTTTCCTTTAAGTAATGCACCATTTCTTAGTCTGGTTAAAAGAATATAGAATAGTCATCTGCAAACAATAAATGACTGATGCTTGGTAAGGAGATAACTAGCTTTGTGATGGCTCCCGAACTACACTACTAAAAATATTCAACTGGACTTTCAATGATAAAGAGCCTTTAAGGCAAGTGCACCTATCATCTAGTATAATATCCTTTGAGTATTAAGGTCATATTCCACAAGGATGGAGTTGTCTACCCTATTCAACCGTTTTCTATTATTTAGCCGGCCAATTAACTACTAAAAACTAAACTAATGCAACAAATCAAACTAACCTAAACAAAACAAAACTAAGCAAAACAACACGAAGCAAATCAAATAAACCAACAATCAAAAGATATCATGCTTAGATTCAAATCTCCCTAGAAATCAGTTATACTATTCTTACTTTGGTTTAATAGGCATATCGTTAACTTGATCGATGGAAAACTCTGAAATTATACTAACTCCTCTTTTAAGATAACTAACCACTATTCCTAAGTTGATCGACCGGAATTTCTTCTTAACCAAACCCCCTCAGATACACATTACTAGTTCTTTAAGTTTTACTACTAAGTTTGACCATAGTCCAGAGATCTTATGTCAGTCTATCTCTAGTCTTGCGTTCAATCCCTTTTACCCAACGATAATCTAATTAAACATACAAATGGTTAGCTTAACATGCTCAAATTAAACATTGAATCAATAGGCTATCTTCTACCAATCTAACAACAATAATGCATGGTGGATAGATCACAAGAAAACTATATATTAAATCAAAGCAAAATAATAATGTAAACAAGATTACCCTATAGTTCATTTACTCGAAACATAAGTAGAAACAACAAAAACACAAAAAAACTAGAGACCAAAGACTCCATTTTTAAATGTTTTATTCTCCAAGCAATCCTTACTCCAACATAAATCAATCAATATTAATCATCTAACTACCTCCTATAGTCTTCTATTACAAACCTTGCACTCTAAAAGTATCTCTCTTTCATTTTTCATGGCTATCCCTTTTAAGCAACAAGAAAAACTTGAGAAAACTATAATAGCAACTGAGCACAGTCCTTAACATGTTCATATTTCAGGCCTTGTCTTATCTCTGGATAGGAACCTTCAATAAACTTATCTATAAAATAATAATATAACCTTCACTAAAATAATAATATAAACTTATCTCTGGATAGGAACCTTCACTAAACATCAATGACATGGTTCCAAACATGAGCATGATGGTAGACACGAGTGTGTAGGACCAAACATGGGCATGTTAACATGCAGAAAAACAATATAAGAAGGCACACAGTTTCTAACATGGGCATGTTCATCTAATTTCTTTAAAAATCATCCAAATCACCTTGAAAACTCATCAAAATATTTTTTTTTTTCAAAAAAAGCTAAAATTTGGCTTAAAAATAAAATGTGAAACATTTAAGCACCAAATAAAAAAAAATTACTCAAAACACAAGCAAATATTAAGAAAAATCATAATAAAAATATGTATAATTTTGTACATATCACTTCGAAACTAGGAATAAACCTAATTGGTTGTTGATGGAGAAGGAAGCTTGAAAAGGCTTCAGCACAAACCTTGAATAAAAAGAGTGACAGTGGATCACCTTGATGATTACCTTTTGTAGGAATGAACAAGTCAGTTAGTAACCATTGAGTAAAATTGAATAATACACAACTATGACACATTCCATAATCGTATTCTCCCAATGCAGAAGCAAATTCATAATCCTAAACACCCTCTTTATAAAGCTCTAGTGAATTTTATCATAAGCCTTCCTCATATCCGACTTCAAGGTAGCCTTAAAATCGTAGGGGCCACTTGTTTTGCTAATATGCTTAAGCACATGGAGGAATTATTGTGTGATTATAATATTATCTTAAATTATCCTCCTAGTAATAAAGGCATTCTGTTGTTCTAACACTAAAAAAAGTAGGAAATGTTTCATATGATTAACAATGAGGTTTGAAATCACCTCGTAAACCATATTGTAATGGCTAATGGGGCAAAAATCATTAACTAAGATCGGGTGCTAAACTTTAGATATTAGGGTTATGTAAGTATGATTTAATTCCTTCAGTAGAAATATGCCCTGAACAAAAGATCAAACTGTATTAATAACTGAAGTATCCATGAATGACCAATACCTTTTAAATACAAATGATTGGAGACCATCTAGATTAGGGGCATTGAAGTTTCTTAGCTGAATGAGAGCTTGATGGATTTCAAAGTCAAAAAAAGATCATAAAATATGACACTATTGTTCTTTAATACAATGACAAATTTCCATATGGGAAATTTGATCTAGTGGATTGTCAACAAAAAAACTTATGACAAAGTGTTGGTGAATAAAGTGAAGAATCTGGTCAAGATATGAAATCTAATTACCTTGAGAACCCATTAACATATGAATTTTTTTGCTGCTATAACATTGTTTGGTAGTTGTGTGGAAGAACCATGTATTGGAGTCTCCAAGAACTAACTAGTTGATCCGAGATTTTTATACCCATAATTTTCCTTTACCAGATAAGAAAGCCCAAAGGTGATCCTATTTTTGTTGAATAATAGAAGCCACCGAATATGGATCAAAATGCTGCTGAATGGTGGTCAACTGATTCTATGTTAAAGTAATTTGTTGTGGGTAAAAAGGGCAAAATTGTCACTAAACTATAGGCAATAGAGTAAATTAGCCAATAAACTTTTTTGCGGGCAAATTTTCTATTAATCTTTTTAGAAGATACAAAATTTACTATTAATATTTTGAAATTGAGAGCAAATCTGCTAGTTCCCTTAAAATTACTTAACATGGTACAATGAAAAGATGACAAAAATGCAAGTCTTAGTTCTAAGTTTCCTTTACTTAACACTATGGCCCTTAAGTTTTTTAATATATTATTTACACCTTCATCTTTACTTCAGCAAATCTATGTGACCAGTACCTTTCAACACCTTCCACTTTTTTTATCCCTGGTGTTATTTCACACTTTTCCACACATAAAAAAAATGACCCTAAAAACACTTCTTAGAACAGATCCTAATCAAATAGGGTTCAATTGATAAGGTGGGACTAAATCCAAGGCATTCTAGTTCTAGAATAAATGATCGATGCTAGTAGCGGTGGAAGGTTACTCCGTAACAATGAGGAAAGTGAAGACAAGAAGGCTCAATATTAGGAGTGTGTGGTTAAACATAGGATTTTAACTCGTTTGGTTGTTGATAAAGGTTTAAGTAGCTAGGGGTTGAAGAGAAAACTTCCAGTAATTAGATTAAGAGTTTTCTCATGGAATATTTTATAAGAAATAGAATATTCATATCGTTTAACTGTCAATGGCAAAATTGCCCATATCAGGGTGAAAAATTTGGGTTTCTAATTGAGTTTAGGCCCATATCCAAAAAATTTTAGCCTATTCACAACTGTCACTTCATGGCCTAAACTCAAACTGAATTGAGATTCAATTTGAATTGACCCTAATCTGAAAAAATGGATTAGGTTTGGGTTGGATCAGTTTCTACCCAAATCTTTATTCTCATTTCTATCTCGATGAGGGTAGAGTGATTGAAGTAAGGTGACAAAGGTTGATGGAAGGAAAAGGAGGTCATGGTGGTCAAGTAGTATCTCAATGTCAACAAGGCAGGGAGAACGACAATAGTGCCAGGGCGAGGTAAGGCAAAGGTGGCTAGTGACGGCGAGGCGAGGCAAGGGCGGTGTACGGGGAGGGCGGGCGACTAGTGAAGCCGAGGTGAATGAAGGTCTTAAGACTTGGGAGTAGAAGCACTAAAGGGCGAGAGAATAATGAAGCATAGAAGTAAAAGAAGTGAAGTGAGAACGAGGGAGATAGGTGGTCAGAGGGGACTAATTACTAGGTCTAGTTTAGTGAGTTATAAATTGGTTAGGGTTAGGAAATTCTGTTGGGTTGGTATTTTTTATGGGTAGGGAGTTATTTTATAGGTTGGGCTGAGATGGGTTGGGTTAAGGATTGAAGGAGTTAGTGGCCTGAAGATGGGTTAGGTTAGATATTTCAGGTCATTCGGGTTTATTCGGGTTGGACCTAAATCAACCCGATTTTTTCTTTTGTATATTGGGTCAAGTTAGGGTTAGCCCGTAGTGCACATTTCATACTTCCTGGCCCAACTCTAACCTGACATTTCGGGTTAGGTATCAGGTTAGGGTCATTTTTCTATATCTTTAGTAGCAAATTTGCCTTTTTTACCATTTGTTGTAGGAGATTTCCAATATTTTAGCAGTTCTACGATCTTAAAGCGAGCACAACTACCTTACATTTAGCCGATAATAAAAACATAAAAAGAGAGCCACTAACCTGATTTTCCTATGTTACATTCAAAATTGCACTACACTATGAATACTTGAGCTAGAATGTTTCAAATCAGTCAGGATGGTGATAGGATTTAGTAGGTAGTTAAGTTGATAACAAAAAGGGGGCATGACTGAAAGTTGGATAGCAAGATTATGTAGAAGACAATTGGAGTACGTGTCCAACTAATCAATATAAGCATAAGCTTTGTCTAACGCTTTAAAGACAATGTTAGGACCTTTTGCCCATTGGTCCAAGTATATTTTGGACCATTTAAGTGTATAGGAACCAAGGCCAAATATTCGAGAAAATTTTCTAAATGCTCGATTATATGGTATTGTGTAGCATGATTTCTTGTTTTCCCATACAAGTTGACATGTTGTTCACGTGAAAAAATTTCATATTTTTATTTTGGGTTATATAAAAATCTCCACTAGCTCGATAAGTAAATTAATAAATCATTAGCCCAGTACAAAATTATTTCTATGCATCTTGCTATTAAAGTGTTCCTTACTTCCTCTTTCATTCTCAACTTAATCCTTATTCGTTTCTCTTAAGGTTTTGGTTGCAGTATGGATAAAAAATCCTTGGCACTGGTGGTGATCAAGTCTTTTATAGTAGGAGTGAAAGGATAACTTAAGATCCTATTACTGATTTGAAAGTATTGGGTTTGGGTCAGCTGTGATAGAGGAATAAACTTAATTCAGGCTGAGCCAACTTAACCTATTCTTGTTATGCTAATTTTGGGTTGAACTCGTCTAACTTGACAAATCCGAATTTTTAATTTTTTACAGTTATCTCAGCCCAAGTGTCCAAACCCAACAGTACAATGGATATAATGCAAATATGTCTAATTAGATATAGCATAAATTTTACATTTTTATCCCTTACTATTGTAAAAAATTACTCACAAGATGACACTCTAAACCTTATGGGTACGACTTCCAGAGCAAACAACCATCTGCTGACACAACCACATACTCCTCCACCAAGAACCACCATAAATAAGACTCCCATTGAGTAGAGAGAAAGCCAAAATGGCGATCGGAGCAAGATGATGCCAAGAGTGGCAGCCAAAAGAGGTGAAGCCAAGAGTGGTGATTGGAGGAAGCGGAGGACGGGAATTTGAGCTGAAGATTGGTAAAGAGAATTAGTCATTTGAAGAGAGGTGGTGGTGATCCGAGGCGAGACGGCGTGATTCAAGATGAGGCGGCATAATCTAAGGCGAGACAGTAAGATTTGACGAGAGAAGAGGCGAGGAGTAGCGTGGCGAGGCGAGGCGAGTTGAGGCGTGGCGCAGCGAGGTGAGCGATGAGGGGAGATTGGGCATGGAAGAAGGGCAGGTTGTAGTGGTAGGGGGTTATGGAATGAGGGTTGCGGCATGGATAGAGGGCGGGCTATGCGTGTTAGGGGCTATAGAGGAAGGGTTGCAGCTGTTTAGGAAGGGTGGCAAGGAAGAGATGAGAGATGAGAGGGAAGAGAGGACGAAGAGGCTGATGAGAGATGGCGCTGATTTATTTTCCAAAAGAAAAATACTTTTTTTGTTAGTTAATGTTTAGACACTTTTGTATTGCACTTTACACATTTTTAAATTTTTATTTAGACACTTTTTTATTCATTGATTTGTGTACTTTTATTTGAACACTTCTTTAAATATTTAGAAATTTTACATTTTTATTTTAACACTTTTATATATTTAATCAGACACGTATTTTTCTAAAGATAACAAATTATTTACAAGTAATTTGGTCAAACACTTTTACATATTTCTTTAGGCATTTTTCAATATTCAATTAGATAATTTTTACTTATTAGTTCAGACATTTTTTTTATTTTTTGAAGATAATAAATTGTTCACCAGTTGATTATGTTATTTTTTTCAGACATTTTTACATATTTATTTAGACATGTTTCAATATTCAATCAAATACTTATTCTTATATTTTCAAACACTTTTAATTTCACATTATAATAAATTATTTTTATATTACTTTGTAGACACTGTCACATACTATATTAGACACATTTACATTTTATTGCAGACACTTTTGTAGTTCAAAAGCAACAATGACGCGACTTGGAGGTAATGATCGGCGTGATCCGACAAGTGACAATGCCAAGATCTAGAGGTGATCGACGGTGCAAGATGTGTATACAATCAGTAATACGATCTAGAGGCAAGGGGCAATGAGTGACGATAAGATCTGGTGGCTAGCAACTACGAGATCTGGAAGCCGATGATGACTGCAAGATTCGGAGGCAATGACAGTTCGTTAAATGAGGAGGAGGAGGAGGCAGAAGCACCGACAAAGGTGAGGTTTCAAGGGTGATGGTGAGCTTTGGTCAAATGAAAAATTAGTTAATTTATTTACTAAATTATAAGTTATATATAGAGAAATTATGATTAGATTAGTATGTCTAATTAGGTATAAGTTTATAATAAAACAAACTAAACCCAACAGAGTTACCCTCACTTCCCCTAACCCAACCCAGTTCCCCTCGCTAACCCAACCCAGACAACACTCTCCCTCACACGAGAAACGGCTCACGCCGCACGGTGAGCCTCGTTGCTTCGTTCGCCCTCTTCGTCTTCGCCTCTCTACTCCTTCTCCCAGACTCAGTAGCCAGACTCGCCCTCGCCTCACCCGAGCCACCTCTCCTCTCCTCACTCTATCTCTCAGAATCAATCGCCCTCCTCGTCAGCTGCTTAGTCGCCAGTTCGCCCACTGTCTTCTCAGTCTCAGTCTCAGTCTCAGTCTTAGTCAGTCAGCGCGGCCTGCCGCCGAATCGCCCCTCCTGCCTCCTCTCACAGTCTCACTCGGATCACTCTTTCCTTCTCTCAGTCGGAGACTCGCAGATAGCCCTCCCAGGCTCCAGGCGTCCAGCAAGCAATGTAAGCAACCCGATTGAAATTCTTTATTCGAATTTTAGATGTACTGCTTCAATGTGGTTTCTTTGCAATTGTTGTTTCTTTGCTTCGTCAATGTATGCCTGGGAATGATTTTCAACAGCCAGAGCTTGATCACTGTCAATTTGGTCATTTGTTTGTCACTGTGGTTATTTCAGATCTGCAAACCTATTGTTTTGTTGTTATGTGTTGTACTAATTTTTTTAGGATGAAAAGGTTTCTCTAGCTCTCCTTTGTAAGTAACATAGTTATGGGATGGTACTCCAGATCTTGAATGTTAATCAAATAGACTGCATTTTTCTTTTCAACCACGTTTAGGTACTGCTGTAAGCTTGTTTCAATTTTGTGAAAATCTTCCATCAAGTCTTCTTAGAAGCTCGGTTACAAGTCATGAACACAGTATATGATGCGAATTTTAAGTGTCGCTGCCTTTCTCGTGTGATTTCTAGTTGTCAGTACAAGGCAATGCTGCTATAACTTGATACTTGATTTTGGCTAACTAGTTCTCATTATTAGCACTGTGTTTGTTTTCTTGTCTGATTTGTGTGTGCTTGCTACTATCCGTGTATGCGGTCAAGATTGGTAGGAATACTTGTTAAACTTCTGTTTTTTGCTTTTTTTTTTTTGTTTAGTAGTCTACTGATCTTTTTATTTGTTCAGTTTTTGTCTTGTGCAGTAATAATTTTGTAACTTCAAATTTATAATCGTATATGTGTGGCCTTTCAAACCTGACAGTAAATCGAGTACACAGATGAACTGATTTTATGTTCTCGTTTTTTGTTTTCCATACAGCCACCTGGCATGGCGACAGGTATGTTCATTGTTCCTGGAACAACTGGCAACATCTTGTGCTGCATGTGTGGAATACCAATTGCACCAAGTCCTGCCAATAGGTGTGTTTCCTGTTTGCAGCTTGAAGTTGACATAACTGATGGTTTGCCAAAGCAAGCAAGAGTTTTACATTGCCCCAAGTGTGAAAGCTACTGCTTCAATCCGGAAAGAGCTTGGATGAAAGCTGATTGGGAGTCCAAGGAGCTCTTATCATTTTGTGTTGGGCTATTGGCTCCTAAGTTGAAACATAATTCTGTCAATGTGGTACATGCTGAATATGTATGGACCGAACCTCACTCCAAAAGGATTAAAATCAGGCTGAAAATCCAAAAAGAGGTCATTAACGGGGCCATACTTGAGCATTCGTATCTCATAGAGTTTGTTCTACAATACCGTATGTGTGAATCTTGTGCTAAGGTTCAGGCCAATCCTGATCAGTGGGCAGCTACTGTGCAGCTCCGTCAACATGTGTCACACAGAAGAACTCTCTTTTATCTGGAACAAGTAATACTGAAGCATGGTGCTGCAATGCATGCCATTAGAATCAAGCAGATGGACAAGGGTATTGATTTTTTCTTTGCTAGCAAGAGTCATGCAAGGAAATTTGTGGATTTTATGAGTAGAATAGCTCCAGTGGGGAGGGTTCGAGATTCCAAAGAGCTTGTTCCTCATGATCCTAAAAGCAATCAGGACAGTTACAGAAACACATATATGGTTGAGGTGCCCCCAATTTGCCGTGAGGATTTGATCTGTTTGCCTCAACGAGTTGCTCTGAGTCTCGGGAACCTTGGTCCTCTTGTGATTTGCACCAAGGTGACGAACAACATTTGTCTGCTGGATCCTTTTACCTTGAGGCAAGCTTCAGTTCCTGCTGAATGGTATTGGAGGCAGCCTTTCGAGTCCCTTATGACCAGCAGGCAGCTTGTTGAATATTTCGTACACAACGTGGAGATTGTTTCTCCTGAACGTGACGTGGGTGGATTAAAGTTCAGGTTAGCCGATGTGGAGGTGTCCCGTGGAACTGATTTCAGGAATATCTTTTACGTAAGAACACATCTTGGTCATGTCTTGCAGCCTGGGGATAATGCTCTTGGGTATGACCTTTATGGCGCTAACATCAATGACACTGGAATAGAGCAGCATGCCAAACTTGTTCTTCCAGATGCAATCTTGATCAAGAAGAGTCATGGACAGAGTTTAATGAAGAAACCGGGGAAACCTCGTCCTTGGAAGCTCAAATCCCTGGACATGGAAGCGGATGAAAGTATAGGTAGGGCCAACCAAGAAAAGATGAATCTGGAGTATGAAGAGTTCTTGAGAGATTTGGAAGAGAACCCAGAACTACGCTTCAACATATCACTCTACCACAACAAGGACTATGTGGTGCCTGAAATGTCTGACGGTGATGGCGAGCCTTCTGTTCCGCTTGAAGAATTGCTTGCGGATCTGGAATTGACTGACCTGGATAATGGTGAAGACTGCATGGAGGAGTGAGTATTAAGTTTAGCCTAGGTACTTACATTTATTGGTTTTAGTTCCTAACATGGGAGTTTTAAGTTTAATCTTTTTGACTTATTTATGTTATAGAGCATCTGTTCCTATTAGTATAAAGTTACAAATAATTCCTATACTGAGTTATGATTTGGTGGTTTTTTTGCATGGATCCTGATATGTGTGATCCATATAACCTACAGAATATAGCTGCATTGTTAGGTCCATCATCGTTTTCTTTCAGTGTCAACTGTTTGGTTCCAAGTTGTGATCTCAAGAGTTTATAAATAAACTTGATGCGAATCACCCAACATTGGTGTGGAACGGACCCGTGGAAAGAAGAAATACATATACAATCACAAGAATACTATCTTGTGCTGCTAAAGTTGTAATCACAAAAGTGTTTATTTATACAAAAGATGGTGTAGCCATTCAGAAGATGCATGCTTCAGTCTGGGAGCGTAAGAGGGTCAGTGTGTGTGTGGCACTGGTAACAACTAGCAAGTCACAAACGAATCTGTAAATTGGTTGTGTTGACATTTTCATGTTTTTACTGCATTTCCATTAAACTGTGTTCTGAGGTGTGAAGAAGAAGGTTACAATACAACTAGTCCCCGCAGGAGAAGATTATTTATACTCAAACGACAGGACAACCCTCTCCCCCCCCCCCCTCTCTCCCCCCCCCCTCTCTCTCTCTCTCTCTCTCTCTCTCCACACACACACACCAAAAAGAAAGAAAAAAGAAAAAGAAAAAGAAAAATACTACTCACGTAGCGATGCTTTATATTTTAAATATTGCTAGATGTACCAAAAATTGTAAGAAAAATCTATGTGCTAGGAATTGCCAAAATTTAACATGTCTTATTGAATTGGTTTTAGTACAATTATTTTTAATATCATGCCGTACATGAAGGTCGAGATGTGGCTTGTCCTTTGTAATAGGGTATACCGGCCAGTATCAGGCATCTTAAGCATCTTGTCTTGTACCAATTTTATGGTCTTAATACCTCTAAAGATATAACTCTTTTTATTTTATTTTTTTCAGTTTTTGATATTTTTTAAGTAAAATATATGATAAGTATGTCTAATTAATTAATTTTATTACAAACATTTATTGATATTTGAAATAAATTTTTTACTTTTCATTTTTCATGCCTTAAAAAGTATGGTTTTATTCTATATAATATATTATTTTATATGAGAAAAACTCATAGCTAATCTAATATATTATTATAACTCACACTTCACACTCTTATAATATCAAATTTTAATATATTTTTCACGTTAAGTGGTATTCACACACACACACATGTTGTATTTTCATATATAAATTATTTAAATCCAACATAGGCATGTGAGATGTGCTCAAGTACAACATTTTTTGTTTGGGCTAAAGACCCCTTCACCCTCTTAACTTTGCCAACTTAGACTTTTTACTCTCTAAACTTTGACTCGGGTTCACTTGTCCCTCAAACTTTGGAAATTTGTATCTTTCATCCATCGGCTCACTTAAATAGTTATTTAAGGTATATAAGGACCTAAATGAAGATAAAATGGAAGATAAATG
This sequence comes from Aquilaria sinensis, assembly GCA_005392925.1. Lineage (NCBI taxonomy): Eukaryota > Viridiplantae > Streptophyta > Magnoliopsida > Malvales > Thymelaeaceae > Aquilaria > Aquilaria sinensis. The sequence continues at coordinate 546,678 of SMDT01000186.1, read as the reverse complement.
ACTAACTAACTCTTTGGCTTAGACTTTTATATTATTTCGAGTATCTGCTTCAATATTTTTGGTTCAAGCAAATTAGTGAACCACCAGCCCTATATAATCTACACAATCTAAGTAGTATTCTACACCAAAATATTGATTCATTTAATTCTAGTATTCAACTCTCGTTTCACAACTAGAGGTTTATGTGAGACAAATGATTAGTTAGTCTTTCATATTCTGTTTTACCTTTGTTTTAGTTCTCATATAACCTAAACAGTCATTTAAATAGATCAAGGGTTAAAATGTACCAATTTTTAAAGTTTGAAGGACGAGTGAACCTGATCAAAGTTTAATGGGTAAAAAGTCCGGGTTGACAAAGTTTGAGGGCCGGAAATGGTTTTTGACGTTTTTTTGTTCCCAGCAATAGCAGGGCCTGGAAGGTGTGAGTGCCACTGCCAAGTGCTATCCGATTCTCTGCCAAGTAGTTTTTTTGGGTCAATGAAATGTTTCCTTAAACGGGTGGCTCGCAGCAATATCTCGGCTCATTAATAAATTAGAGCCCAAAAAGAATCACTTGTGGTTCTTCACTTCGTACCATCTGGTCCCTAGTAGGCTAGTCCCCAGACCTTTATTAAGCTTACCAGTAACATGAGTAGGGTTAGAGAAGAAGTTCACGGCTTCTGCCTGGATGCACGGAGTAGAGAATAGCCTATAACAATGCAACGGGACAAAGTTCTTTCTTTTCTGAAGTAGAGAGCAAAAACTCACAAAATTACTTAAATGAGTTGTTCCCCACTTCCCTCCTTATTTCTATTAACTTGTAACTTATAATGTAGTATGATTATCAGAAAATAATTTAGTAAAAGTGCTTATTGAAGTCTTTTAACTCATTTAGCATATTCTATTTTGGTCCATATCGTTAGTTAAGTTATTATTTTGGACTGAATTTGGCTACGTGACAGTTTGCCATCCACATGATGGGTCCTAAACTGCCACGTGGATGGCTATAGTATAAGCAAAAAAAACTTCAAGTTAAAATTAACATAAATAAATAATTATAAGGACTTTAACTGTAAATTTTTCCAAAATCATCTTCTTATTCGTTCTCTCCCCTAGATGCTTTGTCTCCTTCCATCCACCATAGCTAGCTGCAACAGCAGCTGTCCGGTGCCTTTTGCTGCCGCCGGACATGAACAACAACTTTCACAAACCCATATTTGATTCGAACTGAAAATCGAACCAATCCAAGTGAAATCGAGCCTTTAAATTATGGAGCTGTTATTCTCCAGCTTTAATATTACAAAACCAAGTCATCCATCGGTGACTTTCACGTACAGTGGTGCCCAGGAAGCTTCAAGATTAATTTGGGCCAATACATTTGCATTCTTCGTCATTAGTACACCGATTTCACTTAGCACCAGCTAAATTCTACTGTCTGCCGCCGCATTGCTGGAATCGCTGGATGTTGGAATCGAAGCAGAGAAGGGGAAGGTTTAATTGCCATCTGCTAGAAACCAAGGCCGAAAAAGAAGATGATTCAATTTAAGTCCTTCTAATTATTTGTTTGTGTTAATTTTAATTTAAAGTTTCTTGTTCTTACAATATAGGCAATTTTAGAGTTAAGGGAGAAATTTAGGATAAACCGAAAAGTTAGAGACTATATTTGGATTTCACCCATTTACAAATGGTGGAAGTGGAGAGTGGAGACCGGGCAGTGAGCACAATTCGATTGCCTTGCAGTTAACAATTAACATCTGTTGCTGAGGTAGCTACTAGCTAGGCTAGGCTACTGCTGCCTACCTGTGTTTTCACCCTGGTCCCTGGCCCGGGACGGGACCAACTGACAATAACATCCGCCGGTCGTGACTCGTGATTCGTTTAATTGATACGAGGAAATTAATGCCTACTTGCCTGTAAATAACAGCCTGCTTCACGGTGGAGATCGTGTAGTTGTAAAGGGCAAATTCTGATAGGATAAAAGGTGATGCAAATATTACAAGAAAACCCTAACTTTTGGCTAACCTACATTTTGTTGCTCCACTTTTAAACACGTATAATTTAGCCGTTTTTCCTTCACGATGTCCAACAACAATTTCTGAAATAATAATTTAAATTATCTGATAACTACGTTTCAATAATTTAAAAATTTTTAATATTTTTTTATAGTTAAATGATATTTTAAAAAATATTAGTTTGCATTTACAAAGAGAAAAATGAATGCATAGAGAAGAAAAATTGATAAAATAAAATATCTATTAACTGTAAAAAAATATTTTAAAATTAAAATTATTGAAAAATAATTATCATACAGCTTAAACTAGGGTTTTAAAAGTTATTTTTAGATAGTGTACAAGAAGGAAGGAACAATGTAAGTTTTAAAAAAAAAAGAAATAAAATGTAGATTAGATCAAATTAGAGGGGATTATTGTAAGTTTAGCAAAGGAGATTTAGCTAGAGCTTTTTTGCATTTGACTGCTACCAATATTAATCCTTCCCACTTTATCTGCAATAAGCCATGAATTTCCCACCCAACAGCAATGTTGACACTGTACATTTATGCCCTCACTTTTCCGAATTTCCTCAAAGCAACATATTCAATCAAGGGAAAATTACAATTACCCCAAATGTTTAACCTAACCTACAGTTTGTTTCTTTTATTTTTTAAAACCTACATTTTACTCCCAATTTTTTTATACTGTCCGATAATAATTTCTGAAACTGTAATTTAAACTATGCGATAGCCATTTTATAGTAATTTTGGTCTCTCTAATATTTTTTTATAGTAATATATATTTTAAATTATCAGGTTTTTTTTTAAAATGCATTTTTTTAAATACATATTACTTTCTCTGTCTCATATTCTTTGCACCACTTTTCTTTTTGGGTTGTCCCAATTTTTTCGCATCATTTCCATTTTTAGTAAAATTTACCCAATAAATTTATCATTATACTTTTCATTCTACCTTTTATTTTCCTTGACTTCTTGATACTCTCCCCAAGTTTAACCATCAACAAAGCCACCGACCTCGCCGGCTGTTCTGAGCTCCCTAGCATCAATCTTTCTCTCTCTCTCTCTCTCTCTCTCTCTCTCCTTCCTAGATGACCTCGTTGTCGATGAGGAACAACCTATCACCATTGAAATCATCATTGGAGGTGGCCAACCACAAGAGAGGGACAGAGGAGAAGAGGAATTGAGAATGGATCAACCATCAACAAAAGTACTGATGGCAATTAGCAACGGAGTCGATTAGTGGGTAAAGGCGATTAGTGGTGAACGAGGGATAAAGGAGAAAAGGGAAGGATGGACGGCGAATGAGTTGACTAGTGAAATGAGGTGCAACGAGAACTGATGGATGAGGGACAAAGGACAGAAGAAATGATGGAGAGGCGATCGAGTACGTCAGCTAACGATAAAGGCCAATTGACAATGGAGGTGCGATCAACGACAAATGAGCGATCAACAACGGAGGACGAGCAAGGACAAAAGTGCGGTCACTTCACTCATCACCAGCTTCGGATTTTTCCCGCTGGCAAGATCGTGATCGATCGACAAAGGTCAACTGCGTCTTGAAGACAAATGCCGAACCAGCGGCTAAGATGCGTGGAGAGTTTGGAGACAAAGGGCAAGATGGGAAAACAAGTGCTAAAACAGACCCCGCCTAAAACTTTGTGCAAAATGAAATGTATCAAACAAATTGGGACGGATAGTTTAAAAGCTAGCTAATTATGAAAAAAATATCAAAAATCTTAAAATTATTGTAATATGGTTATTAGATAGTTTAATTTAAGATTTTAGAAGTTATTGTCAGACATTATATAGAAAGTAGAGGATAAAATATAGGTTTTAAAAAACATAAAATAAAATATAGGTTAGATCAAATCACATTGTGCTTTTGTAGTTTACCCTTCCATCAAGCCTAAAGAACTTGAAGCTCATCACTGCTTGTCCCTGCACGCCTGAGCTCCGCTCCGGTCCCATCACCCCCAACGGACCACCCCACGCCACCGTCCGCACCTCTTGCCGTCAGCAATCTGCCCCCGGTAGCTGCCCTACTAGGAGATTGAAACCAGAGCAGCTCACGGTCAGAACCCTCCCCCACCCCCGCCGACCTTCCCGATCGGTCGGCAAGCCACCCACTTCGAGATTGTAACCAACTACGGTTTCTTCTTCTTCTTCGACGGGTTTTGAACTTTGAATCGATTTATATCCAATTTGTTAGCGATTTTCTATGGTTGCCAAGTTGGATTATCAGCTGAAGCTTCTGGGTTTCAACAGGTTCCATCCTTCGGTTTTTAGGTTGGGTGAGAGTTCGATGAAGGAACCGTCTAGGAATGGGTGGGTGGCTCGCCGGCTAGAATCGGGAGTTGTGGAGGGCGTACCTGGGATCGCGATTGAGCATGTCGTAGATCTCGATGTTCAAGGCCCAATCAGGGACGATCAGCGTGTCGCTCGTGACTCTCTCCACCGTAGAGTTCACCATCGTTGCTTCCCTCTGTGCATCGCCGGCAAGTCTTCCTTGGTTGCAGAGAACATTCTTCCTTCGGGCCGCTTAGCTTTTCCACAGCCTGAGAGACATGGCAGCTGGACTTTGCTTCTAATTTTATTTTGTTTTTTTGTTTCTTAATTCTGATGATCTCAAAATAAAATTATCTGATCTTTTGTTTCGACCTGTTTAAGAGGAAGTGATGGAGAATTTAACTTAAAAGAGAAAAGAGAGAGGCTGAAATAGAATCCATAAATAATTGTGAGTGACAATCTGCGTGCTTTGACCCTTTTTTACATTAGTATTAAAGTTTTGAAAAAAACTATTTAATAAATTTTTAATTTTTAATTTCAGTATTTTCATCTCACCTGTTAGATAAATTATCTAAAACTTTAACACTAATAATAAAAGTTATTCTTAAATAGTGTCATCTTTATGAAAAATGGAAGTTGACACCAACTTGCATTACGATTTTCAGAAATTTACATTCATACCTCTTAAAGTATCTGGGTTTAAAAATTTTGACCCATGATATATATTAGGATAGGATGAAAAACACATCCCGTTTTCATCATGAGCTAGACAGTAACTACGGTTTTGAAATCCAGATTTTTTTAAGTGTTACTAAAGTAAGATTTATGGAAATTACGATGGCAAGGGTCTATGAAGGTGCAAGTTGATGTCAACTTTCATCTGTCCTAAAAATATAGCACGCAGGTCGTTATTATTCGCAGCTTCTGTTTCAGCCTCTCGCCTCTCTCCTTGCGTTAAATTCTCGGACCACTTATTCCTTTGGGTCGAACGGCTCTGCTTAAACAGGTCAAAACAAAAGATCAGATTATTTTGTTTTGAGTTCACCAAAATTAAGAAACAAGAAAGAAATTAGAACCAGAGGTGACACAAGAGAATTCCCACCCACCTGCCATGTCTCTTAGGTTGTGCAAAGCTATGCTAGCTCAGGGTAAACTATACTGGGAAGCTACCTGGCAAATTATTTATCACTGGACTTGCTGTGATCTGAATTGTTTCTACTGACTCGACTTAAAGTTCGTAATTATATTATTTTCTAAAAAAGATGTGGGATTTACTGTTTATCAACAGTAGAATTCATGTGCCTTTTTTTTTTTTTTTCGCTTTTTCCCAACTTATGGTCAAGCGCGTCTTTTGATCCTGAAATTTTTCACATCTGCCATAATGCTCTCCCACTTTAGCATTCTGTCGCCAGCTAGAGGGTAGATCATTTGTTGATGTGACCTGATTGTTATATCATAAAAGTTGGGGAACATTACTAGATATAATAAACATTATAGGGATCTAACATTATTTTGTCCCTTTTTGTGAATGGTCAAATCTCATCTTTAGTCCCTGGATATAACATTCCTACTATAATGATCCCCAACTTTCATGATCTGTCATAATTTTTTTTTCTTTTTGCTAATCAAAATTGTTATATATACTAAAAGTCAATGGTTTTTAAGGAGATGGGAAGAGGGCTATCTTAATCCCTGGTCACAAGCGTGACAAGCTTTTAGATACATGACATGAACTTTTAGTAAAATAAAAATTTTGATGACATATTTAAATTCAAAATGATAAAACCTTAAATAAAAGTGAATAACGTGCTTTTATTAACTATGTTAAGTACCAAAACATTTTTCATTTGTGTAGTTTGACTCAGAGTTTTAATTATATAGGTTTAATTCAAAGTTTAATTTGTTGAAACAAATGCACACTTTTCATAATGTATGAGCTCTTTACATATATTTGATTTATAGTTTTGATTTGTTGAAATAAGTGAACAATTTGTATTATGTATAAGTGCACAATTCTTTAAGGGTTTTATGTTATCACTAATTCATTAGTGAGCAAAAAATCTGAAAAACCTATGCATGTATATTATACAATGTTATTCTACACAATGAACACTAGAAACTTTCTTTCTCTTAATAGTTTAATTGAATTGATTAATACAATTACTTCAATTATTTTTCATTTATTATCTTTAATACTTTTTTTTATACTATATAAACACAACTTCAGTTGGCTACTCTATGTGCTTATAATTATTTATACTCATATTTTACTTAATGTCAATGTAAGTCTCACACTTTTATATTGTTCCATCAATGACTTATATTGATTATATTACTGTTAATCTGTATACCTTGTTTACTTCTAAAAGTCGTGGGGTTTTTAATGTTCATCATTGAAGATGAACAGTTTTTTTCCCTCTTTTTCAAACACAATTGACTCTTCCTTAAGTTCAATTCCCTTTTCACAAGGTACTTGCATTTTTTAGGGCCCATTTTGCAATTTCTCCAGTTTTAGGTTGTCTAGTTAAATGTCAATTTAATCCCTAAGCTTATGCTCTTTTCCACGTTTATCCCTATTTTCCATTAATCTTTTATTTTGGTCCTCAAATTTAATAAATATTTAATTAGATTATTTCTATTTATTCTCTTTGTCCCCAACATTTTTATTATTTTTATGTATTATATTCTAAAGTAAAAAATTAGTTATCATAATTTATTTATTTTTGTGTTAAGCCATTTTTGTACATTCATTAAATTAATTGTTAAGCCTTTAATACCTAATATTTTCTAATTTTCAATATTGATTCAAACTTTTTTTGTTGATTTTATTTAATTTTGTTTTTGAAAATAAAACTTTAATCATTATAATTTACATCATTCTAACTATGGTTTTGATTGATTTGGCTTTAATTAAATTTTTTATTTTTATCTTGATTAAATTAATGGTTAAATTGTAAATTTATTAACATAAATTAAGCACAATTTTGTGTTTCAATCATATTATTTTTTTATTCATGATTTCGTATTGTAGTATGAATTGTTCTCTATGGTTAAATAAAATAATTTGGTCTATAATTACTAAAATTGAAAGTAAATTTTTCTAAATAAATTTCTCATTGATATTAAAAATTAGAATTTAATTTGATAAAAGAGGGAAATTTTTAGTTATGTTATGTTTCTATTTACCTAATTTCAGTTATTGTTAAGGTAGTTTAGCTTTAACCATTTTTTTTTTCATATTTTTTAATTATTTATTATTTAAATTTTTTGTACTAAATTTATTATAAAAAAATACCCGCTATATCGTGCGGGCAAGTGTATCTCGTTATGACTAAAGTTTTGAGCTATTTGCATGCAGTTGCTAGTAATGATGTGAAGACTGTGTTTTTCATCTTAATATATATATATATATATTTAGGTTGTTTAGGCCTCGTTATTCATGTAGTTTCTTCCTTACAAGCGAGCCAGTCATTTAATTTTTCTGTTCATCTAGGCTGTTGAAACCACCTGTGAAACTAGATGATCTATCTCCTGCTTCAATTTGACGAATATCCATGTATGGAAAGAAAAGGGACCAGCTTTAATTGTGTTTTACGTACCGTCAATTGTTCTTGGGCTTTCTTGAATCTTGCTTATGATCGAGCAGGCCATTTAAATGACTTGTTCATATGTATATAGATCGGTTGGTCGAACTCATTTATGAAACTACAATATCTTTCCCTCCAATTTGAAGGATTTCATGGAAGAGCACTAGAAATTGTGTTTCATTAATTAATAATATTGTTCTTTGCCGTACGTGTTCTATGATTAGTTGAATACTTGTATTATTATCTCCACAACCCCAGCTTAATTCCAAGAAAACAAATTAAAAGCCTACGACATTTAGCTAGAATAGATGATCCAATGCAGGAGTTTATATTGAGTAGTAGCATAGTACGTATCAAGTTTGAACAATCTGCCTCCGCCCTGTCCCAGATACTAGAAACTTCCTTTTCATGAGAAAATTGCAGCAAGAGAAGAGCCCACTAGCTCAACCTGTAAACCGTCGCGTCTCGTCACCCCTCCTTCCAAATGCCAGCACAATTTGGCAATAAGCAAGCGGAGCAGCCTGCTCGATGGCCTTTTACAGAACCATTTTAACTATATATTTATAAGGTACAAAATTATAAGGTATATGTAGGTTTTCTTGCACATTTTCTAACACTTGACTAATGACGTGAACAAATAGGATATATGTAGGTTTTGAAACCACCATTTGAAACTGCAACTTTTAGAAATGATCAAGGAGGTACTCGTTCTTTATCCTTTAGTTAAGTATTTAAGTTCAATTAGAGGTTGATTCTATTAAAAAAAATCAAGGGGTTGAAAACAAATCCGAATTTTAAATATCGATAAAAAACCATAAATTTGAATGCTAAATAATCAGAAACTTGATTCAAAAAATAAACATAACATTTTAGTCAAAGAAAATTCAGTGATATTAAATAAAGGGTAAAAAGCTTATTGCGATACATATATAAAATAAGTTATCAGGGACAGATAGAAATTTTTTTCTATGGGATTCATCATATATTTAATTTTTTTATATACAACATAGTTATAGAATAAAAATATAAATAATTTAATTTAATTTCAGAATATTTATGTCATGAAATTTTTCCCAAGATTTCAAAGAAAACTAAAATTGTTAACTAAATCTCTTCCAAAAAATGGTTAAGTTAATCATTCTTTTCTTGAAATATATTTTGTCAAATAATTATTTATTCAATAAGAGTTAATAAGCATAATTAAAAATATTCTAGAAAAAAATAGAAAAACCATAATTTCAACCCCTGTAAACTTAATCTCTGCCTTATGAATGTTGAAACTTTTCATTTTTCAATCAAGCTGCCATCTCCATCTCTCATTTCCGAGCATTTATTAATGCTAAAAAGAGCATTTTTTAACTAATTTTACCGTCCCATCATGACCCTTGTGAATACATATATAAGAAGTACAACTCCCAAGTTTGAAAAATTGAAGAATTTTTGTTCCAACGTATAACAGTAATTATTAGAAAGCAGCAATTGAATATTGATGGTGGCAGTTTCGTGGAGCTTTCATGGGGGCCGGCAAGACCCGGGAAAGAAGAGGAAAACCGAAAACCGGATTAATTTAACTTTTTCAGTATAATCTTCCTCGTGATCTGAACGCACTAATCAAGCTGATCGGTAGTTAATTACGGAAAGGAGAATGATTCTAAAGTTGTATATTTTTATCTTGGTTTCCACAAAAAGTATCTGCATAAATTAACTCACTGAAATCACGTGAATATATAAAATACATACATACATACATACATAAAAACCCCTACCCGCCCGTCCCGTTTCAATACCTTCCCAGCCTCTCAAATCTTCTTTTTGAATCAACAATGACTAACAATCCAAACTTGGTCGGTCGGTTTATTATCTTATTTCATCCGATCACTCTTATTGCTAATACTTTTTTGTGCATGTTTTTCCTTCTAGCAATCTATTTCATTCTAGAGACGAGTTTGTTGGTGAATATCGTGTACCATGGCTAGATTTGTAGTGGATTGTGATTCACAATTTTTTTTGTGGTAGTTTGGCTAAGCTTGAGGAAAATGACATGGGGTTTGTAGCAATTAATGACAATCAATATCCGAATAATGGGCGGGGTTTTTGTGTTGCTTTTTTATTCTATTTTTGTGATTTTACTTTCTTTAGCATTTGTTTAAGTGTTATTTTTTAATCATGGTACGTTAGTTCAAATGTGTGTTGGGTCAAGTTAGTGTGTAGCTATGTTTAGTTAGTTCACTAGTTTGTTATTTGGTTTCTCTTGTCAAATCTATAGGTGTAAATATTAAGATTACCTAAATTATTAGTGAAAGCTTTTTCCCAGTACAATATCTTCAAAATGCATTGCAAGATCTATAATTGAGCTAATTATCCTCCGTACCTTAGTATACTATTTCACTTTTATTGTACACATCATTTCGCCACAGTTAGTGAGATGAATGATATTTCATAAAAAAAAAATAAACGTATGAATGTGCCAAAATGTTGTATGACATTTTGGCCCTTAAATTACAAGTTATTTTACTCTTTGAATGAGGTTTAAATTTCTCATTATTTATTTAATTAGAGTTATTGGTGTTGGGACTCTAAAAGGAAAAAAAAACAAAGAAAAAAGAAAATGTAATCTATATGCCTTAATTTTTGGAACAAACTTCTCTTTGATTCATATTATTATTAAACAATACCTTAAGTACAAGATTTTATAAATTTCATTGTGCTTTAACTTCAATGAAATAATTTTATTAATACTTAGAAGTGCAATTTAATATTTTAGAAACATTCATACATAAGTTTTTTATTTTTCTATTTAATTAGTGCATATATTAGTGTTGGTATTTAAAACTGAAAAACAAAAGAAAAAAATTAACATTGTGCGTGATTTATCATTTATAGCAATGATGTTTTTAATCCATGAGTTGTCACTAAAGTAGAACTTTTGTAACAAATACACCCTTAAATTTATAATTTACATAAAAAATAATGATTTCAAAATATTTATTTATAAATGACAAGGCTTGACATTGAAATATTTCATATACGTGTTCTTAGTTATTTATGTTTAATAAGATCATCGCATCAAAGAGCTCATGACTCTTTTAAAAATAATTAAATTTTACATATTAAAACTATATTTTGACTCTAAAAACTAAAAAATTTTCAATAAAGATTTAAATAATATTCTGGTACACAATCTAATTCATTATATTACTCTTATAGCAAAGTATACCCTACTGCCACTATAATTAAAAGTTTATTGCAAACATATATCGGTGTTCACTCAGTTGGATTAGTTTAGAACTGATTCAAATAAAAAAAATCTAATCTATTTTTAGTTTTTATAAATTTGATTTAAACCATCTGAATTACGTATTAAAATTGATGTGAATCACCCAAATTATAATTCAGTTTTTTCTGTTTTTGTTTGAACCATTCAAATTACAATTCAATTTATCCAATTTTTATAATTTAATTCTTTGTTATTAAAACTAAACATATGGTAATTGAAAAAAAAATTATAACTTGGAAAATATGATAAAAATTGATAATATTCCATTTTATACCTAAAGCTAAATATTGATTAAAAACATAAAGTCCAAAATTAAACAAAAATAACCTTATGTATGTATGGTTGATAAGTATAATTATAAAATATGTATTACATTTCGGGTTGTTTAGTTTTAAGCTTAGGAACCAATAACCTATATGATAATCAAATAAAAAATTTGATTTTAATCCAATATGAACCAAATAACCAAACCATTTTGTCCAATCCAAAATCCAAATAATCTATTTAGATTGTTCGGTTTTATCTAAATAATGAACACTCCTACAAACATACATTTAGATCTATATTACTATTAAACACGCACCTCAAAATACCAAAAACTAAAATAGATAAAATAAAATAAAATATTAAGCTACAAGTCTTATTTCTCATGACTCAGTTTTTTTTTTTATTTATGAAGCACTACTTTAACCCATCCATTCTATTCTATTTGATCAAGTATATAACATAACTTCTATTTGTGCAAAAGATCTATCGAATGATAATTAATTAACTATTTTATTGAAACATCATTTTGAAGTGTTCAATATTGTTGAACGTTTTTACTCTTATTTAATTATATAATCCTCCTTCAGGGGCAGAGCTAGAAAATTTTTCAAGTGGGGAAAAAAATTATATATTAAAAATAGTGGAGGCAAATATACATATTTTATAGAATTTATAGGGTCAAAATGTTCAATTATTATAAATTTATATATAATATATGCAATTTTCCCAAAAGTGAGTAGGGGCAATTGGCCCCGCTCAATTGAATGTGGCACCGCCCCTGTCCCCCTTTAGATTGACCTAATTATTTCATTTTTGCTTTCCATAGAGTTTTAATAGAACAAAGATTAGGAAATGAGAAAAACATTTATTAGTTATCACACAGACTCCTAATTTCCAAAAACAATGCCTTGATATTTTTAAAATATCCCAGTAACCTCCAACATTTCATCAAAAAATATGCCTCAAACATAAAATTTAATTTATAAAAAATCATCAATTCTTCATATTGAAATTGAATATAATGGTATCTTATCTTGATACTTTTGCAATGAACAAGCTATTCAATTAATTTTATTTAAATCAAAATAAAAAATTTAAAGATATGTTAACCTGATATTAGAAATATATTTTTTGGTGTTTATTGTTAAATAAGGTGATTATTTTTTATAATGAATATAAACTCCTTTTTATTTTCCTAAGTGACTTGACCATTGTATCCTCAAGTTATAAGTTATTTTCTTTCTAAATGAGAGCCAAGTTTGATCTTTTCAATTTAATTAGCTTAATATTAGTATTAGGGACTCCATAATATTTTGTTTTTCAAATTGACTTGATCATTTAGAGAAACTAAAATTTGATATTGTCAAATTAACTGGAGTAATATTAGTACTTGGGAAACTATAGTAGAAAGGAAAATAAAATCATACATATGATTTGAAAAATTCTTTATTTTTGGATAACTAACTACCTTAGATATTAAAGTAATTTATTGCAATAAGTATAAAAATAAATTTTGTGGAGTCCTTAACCTTTAATCCATTAGGATAGCTAATATATTTAAGATGAAACATAAAAGAAAATTTTATGCAAGGTGCCCCCATGAAAATTATCCCAAATATAATCTTCAATTTGTTTTTTTTTTTAATTTAGATAAGATATACTATTAAGATATACAATTAAAACTGGGAAAATTAATCTCCTTCAATGCCATGATTTATGTGAACTAAATTTCATCCTAAACTTTTGAATATTCTCTTTTTATTCTAAACCAATTAAAAAAATTTTAATTTGGTCCCTACTAGGTGCAGTTTGTTAGCCCGACCATGAGTTGTTATATAATAGGCGCAAACATTGTGCATAACAACTATTTCATATATTTAAAACATTGATAATGCAAAACTTTCTTTAATTTTAAAAAGATTATTTCCTAGTTCAAATTTATTATAGAGAAATTATCAAATAGTTTAAAATAATTTAAAAGTTTGATATTACATAGATACAATTACTCTAAGTTAATAGATTTCATCCAATCAGGGATTAATAAGGAATGTTTTAAAAATTTAGAACTAAAATAGAATACTTCATAGGCTAAGAATGACAATGAAGCATAAATTAAAGGTATACAAAATTTATGACATTCTTCATATTACCAAAATTTTTTTTAACCTATATAAAATATAGTAATATATATTTTATTTCAAATAAAACTAAAGGTATATTTAACATTAATTTGTGTTTTCTATATCGATGGTGTGGATTTTATTTTTTTTTATCAATGTTAGTTTCTGTTGTTTGTGCTTATTGTCTTTTTGGAAAAATTAATTTTGAAATATATTATATTTTTATTTTTATAAATTTTTAATTCAAAATTAATATCATTTGAAAGATAATATTATGTAGTTTAATATATATGGAATATCTTTTTTTTATATTGTGATAAAATTTTTATTTATTTTTTCTTGGGTTGAGTAAGTAAAAAATTCATAAAAATTTAATTAGATTACAAAAATATTATTTAGTGGACTATTATACCTATATACTCATTCTGTCTCACAAATCTTGAATCATTTACTATTCACAGTAATTAATTTATGATTTTCTTTCTTTCAAAATTTCTTATAGAAATATAAAAATTTTATATGAAAATGGTACCTTAAAGACTTTAGTTTATAAATATAATTTTTAACAATTTTTTATAATTCAAATTAATATAAATATATTTATGTTAAATTTTCATAAAAAAAGTAAAAAGATCATCATTTACGAAACGGAGTGAGTAGTACTTTCTTTAAGTGACATTGGTTCCAGACCAAAAATCTTTAAAAATGAAAAATAAATTATTTTGAATTAATCCAACTTAAGTTTAAACAAAATGAACCTTAATACAAAAAAAGGTGTTGATGTGTGGGGCCAGAAATGGATGTGGGGCACTCTAACATTTAACATCCCATGTCATACATTGGGTCTTAGCTTAATTAGCATAAATATCACCTTATCACATGATTTTGCTAGAATTTAACTCTTAGATTCAATTCATTTTAATTTAAGTTTAATTAAATTAAAAAAATTTTATGACTTTTTTGTTTGAATGAATATCATTTAAAAGTTTAAACAATATTTGTACAATAATCCATTAAATGACATTTTTATAGTGTAATAAAATTTTTATTAATATTTTTAGATCAAGTAAGTAAAAAAATTAATAAAATAATTAGAATATGAAAAGAATGTTATTAATGGATTATTATATCTATATATATTAGCTTTGAAATAACATTGTGGATGAAAAAGTTATTAAAATATAAAAAAAGTGATTTCGGATTTATTTGGTTTAAGTTAAAACAAATTGGTCCTAATTTGTGTAAGATTTCTTCTCACTTGTAATCAGTGGAGTGTGTTTAGGGAGTCTGAGGCGTATATGACAGATTAGATTATATATTATATCATGTATCCTTTTATTGTAAAACTTATGATTTTGTTTTCTTCATACAATTTTGATTTTGTAATCTATTATCATTCAACATAAGTTATGGCAATATGTTCGGGTGTGTGGTGATAATTAACAAAATCTATCGGCAGTATAGGAATATTTAAATTTATGAATCTTTAGTATTTTGTGATTCAAAATTACTGTTTGGTAAAAAGGAGATGAAATGGTGAAGGTGCAAAGAAATTGAAGGGAAGGAGGGAATCGCTACTGCTGGTTGGATTGAGGCGGGCGCGTCAACGGAAAAAATGACGGAGAAGTCGCCCACTGCCCTACACATGCAAGAGAGAAGACCTGACGTCAAGAGAAACGACAATACACAGGTCTCACACTTTCCGTTTTCCTTAATTAATTATTTTAGTTACAAGTTAATGACAGTATTTAAATTATTTAATTCCAGGTGAATTCCCTAATCACGAATCACAAATAAATAATATTCCTAGTCTATCATCTTTATTAAGTCTTTACGGTACATATGTGTGGATCATCTTTATTAAGTCTTTACGGTACATATGTGTGGGCTGTTGCCTAAAACACCGCAGCCATTCTTACTGTTACTGGCTTCGCTCGCTGCTAGCAACTTCTCAGTCTTTGCCTGATCTGAATTAATCGCCGCCTCTTAGCATCCTCTTACCTGTTTTTGTCTTTCTTTCTTGACGCTAACGTGCATTATCTGCTTCCGACATCAGAAAGTAGATTACATAAATTGATATGTCAAACAGTTAACAATATGTACACACACTAATCACTGAAACCTCTTTCAAACATAGATAAGATCCGTCTAATTAGTATAAATTTATTTAACGTTTTAAATATTAAAAATAAATTAAAAATTTTGATGATTTAAATAAAAATATGTATCCTTAAATTCCAAGGATTGGAACTAATAGGGGGCTCTACCGGATATGCCTTCAATAGCTTTTGAGCCAGGGTCCAGTCTGATTGGCTAATGGTGCATGTACTCGTGAACTTTTTCACTGAGATATGAAACGCATGAATTTGTAGGGTTCTAATACAGTATTCTCGGATTCATAACCATCGGTTATACGTTGCAAAATTATCAAATTTATCACTAATGTTTAGGTTAGGGCTCGAATCTGCTACTATAATTTTTTTTTTACCTAATCTCTCATTAGTGTTTTAACCAATCTTCCAAAATCTCCAACACAAAATACGAAGCTAATGCTCCTACAAACTTCAATTGTTACACGAGAAACTAAATTGGGAGAAATGTTTGAGATTTCGTCAGTTCTGATCCTGAAATCAATTCAATGGAATGACTGGATTAATGTTTTAACCAACATTACAAAATCTCCAACACAAAATATGAAGCTAATGCTCCTGCAAATTTCAATTATTACATGAGAAACTAAATCGGGAGAAATGTTCAAGATTTCGCCAGTTCTAATCTTGAAATCAATCCAATGAAATGACTAGTTGGATACTTTGCCTGTAGCCCTCTGCTAGTGCTAGGGGTGAAAATGGGCCAGGCCGAGCCCGAGCCCACTAGGCTCGAGCTCGGCCCCTTTGATATTCGGCACTACCCGGGCTCGAGCTCGGCTCGAGATAGGCTCGAGCTAGGCCCGAGGGCTCGTTGGGCTCGAATAACAATTACAAATATTTAGTCTTGGAATTATAATTTAGATAAAAGATAGGGACTGAATCTGTAATTTTCTATAGAGATAGCGAGAAAAGAGAAAATGACAGATCATGTCCTAACCTTTCTAATTTTTTTCAGATTTACCCTGATTGATAAATCTCACAAATGAGCCATCACCTTCCTCAAGAATTACCAACGCCGAAGGGCTCGTTGGGTTTGATTTTAGTGCATTTTAGGGACTCAGGGTAGGGGAGGGCCTGGACGAGAGTCGAGACTCGGGACTTGGATGTCGGGTCGTGGAGTCGGGACTGGAGGGAGGGACTCGGGACTTGGGTGACCGGAGACGGGCAAACGGAGGGAGACGAGGCGAAAGTCGAGACGAGACGAGAGACGAGAGGGACTGTCTGAGGGAGACGATCTGAAATTCTGAATCTGAAAGAGAGAGGCGTCGAGGGATGCGGAATGGGCATCATCGCCTCGTCGGTGATGGCGGAGGGGAAGGAGAAAAGCGGAGGAGGAGGCGACGCCATGGGGAGAAGAGAGAGAAAGAGAGTTTAAGGCCTGATGGTGTCGTGGGAGGAGGAATCGGCGTCGTCGGCAATGGCGGAGGCGAAGGAGAGACGCGAAGGAGGGGGCGATGCCCACAGAACGCAGAAGAGAGAGGAATAGAGTTTAGGCCTTTAGGGCCTGATGCCCAAAAAAAAAAATGTAAAAGGGGCCCGATAAGCCCGCGAGCTTTTGGGGCCGGGTTTGCTCAGGCTCGAGCTCGAGCCCTAAAAATATTCGAGCTCGTTTTTCAGCTCGAGCTCGAGCTCGAGCTCGACTAGGCTCGACTCGAAATGCCCTAACTCGAGCTCGAGCTCGAGCTACCCGAAAAAAGCCCGGCCTTTTTTCACCCCTAGCTGGTGCTCCTTCCTTAGTATGACGAGATGTTGCTGAAGATAAGGCTGGACCGAATGTGATATCACCGAAGGTAAGGCTGGAGAAATTCCTAACATTAGAGATGGATATAATTACTTATGACTCTTGAAATTTTTTGAAAGTTACATTATCATACTAAAATTTCAAAACTTCTTACTATTTTATGTTTTCTGTTATTTTTTAACGCAAGTGGCATGTTTGAGATCATTTTAAAATATTAGTGAGAAATTGAGTTAAAAAAAAACTTTAGTAACAAATTCGAGCCCTAACCTAAATATTAGTAGCAATTTTGATACTTTTACATTTACTTATTAAAAATTTCGTTTGTACACTGTCCAATAGTACTGTTGTGCATGTAAATTAAAGTCATGAGTGCTGTCAAATAATTAAAACAACTCTAACATTTTTTAAAAAAAATTTGAAAAAAAAAGGAAAAAGAGGAATGTTACCTTTTATGAACAAAAATATTGGCCCCGTTTGGGAACAGCTTTTGTTATCAGCGTTAGAGTTTTGGATAAATTATTTAATGGTTGAGATGAAAACGCTGAAGTTAAAAGCTAAAAGCTACCATTAAATAGCTTTTTCAAAACTCTAATGCTAATCGCTGACGCTAATGACAAACAGGACCATTAGCATTCGTCATAAATTCTAATTATATGGATCTCAAATATTCAATGAACCGCTTCATCAGCTTGAACTCAAGTCTTTTGATCTTGATTTGACTATTGCTCAAGATCTGTTCATTTTAACTTAAGTTAATTAATTTTAAAATAATTTTTTTTTATTCTTATATTTTTTTTTATCTTGAATTAATTTTAATTAAAAGCTAATATTATGTAACTACAATAATTCATTGAAAATTCAATTTTTATAATCTTACTAAATTTTTGTGAATTTTTTTAATTTAAGGCATTAAAAAAGAAAAATTCATAAAAATTTAATAACCTCATAAAAATTTATTTTCAAATAGATTATTACATCTACATAATATTAACTTTCAAATAAAATGAGTTTCAAGTAAAAAAGATATAAAAAGTTAAAATAAGTCAGTTGACTTTAGTTAAAATGAATTGACTTAACATAATAAGTGTCAACTTTTATTCTTAGGAAATTCAATGACTAAACTTGTGGAGGTTCGGGATTTATGAACTTTGGAGGTTTGCATTATTTGATAGTACATCAAGGTCTCTTTGTGATTGAAGTTATAGCTTAAAAAAATGCCACTCCAAACCTATAATTTCCTTTCCTTTAATGCCTAATGGGTGATAAATAGCTCTGTTCATTTTTTTAATAAAATTATACTTTATTCTAATTATGTGTAAGGAGTCACATCTTACAAATAAATAGTATATGACACTAAAGAATAATACGGACATATAAATTGGCTAATAAAAGGCTATGCATACGACACCGAATGAAAATAAAGGAAACGGATTGAGCCAAAACCTTTTAAGTAAATGAGGATAATCCTAGAGAAATAATTCATAAATAACTGAAAAAAATAACAGATAAAGGTCAAAATAAATAAAAAAAAAACAGTATACGATCATCCTACTCTATTATTGATAAATACCTCATCATTTAAGTCTTATTCATTTTTCGTGCCATATCAGATCATAATTTTCTCGTAGCCACCAATTTAAAAAATGGACCATGTTCAGATCTGTCCACTATAAAATGTCGAATGAACCAGGTGGTGATTCTATCAATAATGGTGAATGAATTTTGTGGAAGAGAAAAAGAAAAAGGTAAAATCAATCAACCAAGTGCAAATTGATATCTAAACCTTGTTGGATACATAGAATAATGAAGAAGAAACGATGGGAGGGAATAAGAGAGTATGCGAACTATGCTAGATAAACATAACCTAGTTTTAAATTTAACCACTTATGGTGAGATGCAAACATTGCACGGCTCTATTCATTTCTATTGGTGCAACCAAGTGTGTAGATTAACGTTAGATACTATTTTTTTCTGGCTTAATTGCCTATTAAAACCTCAAACTATGTTAATTCAGACATTTTGCATCTTGAACTTCCAATGGGTAGACTTCAATCTTTAAACTATTAATATCAGGACAATTTGGTCCTCTGACCTAGCAATTTGGTCATGTGAGATGTTGTTAATTATATAATAAAATTTTCATCTAATCACACAGTTTGAAAATTAAGATCTAGAAATTGCACAAACTTATAACCTTAGGACTTAAAATGCAATTACATATAACCATATATTTTTTTTAATTTCAATTATTCACACCTAAGACTTTGGCTCTCATCACCCAAGCTTCAACCTCCGTCTTTCATTCACGTGCATCATGATATAGCAGTAAGACTACTTGACCAGTCGCACCATCCTCTGCTCCCATTTTATTCAATATCACGACAAATTTGCTAAACTTCCAACACTTTCTCCATCACATTCATTTCTCCATCTCCTTAGTCTTTCATAATTCCAGAGCATTCGCAACTTCCAAAACCCATCTTAAGCCTCATCTCTTTCAATGACCCTGATGCTATACCTTCAAGGGCTTTTTTTTCACAAGTCTTTAATTCAGAAGTTGCTTAATAATCTCAATTCATGCAGCCTAGAAAAGCGAAAATGATGGGGAAGCTTCTGGCATTAATCTAGTTTGATTCCAACAATCTCAAAGGCATGCTCTATAAAGCCGTAAAACCAACCTCATCACCAACATTCAAGCCTACATTATGAATGGTGTCACAGCCCTAATTACCCCACCCCCAATAGGAAAGAGCTAAGGCATGACTAAAAACCAAATGCAAGACAGTTTAGAACAAACTTTAGCTTCTGCCACCCAAAAGCTAGTGCAACTTTATGTAATTTTAATTTTTAACACAAAAAGCTGTTTTACTTGAAATTTTAGTGGTTTATCAAACAATACTAAGCAAGTACAAATAAAATTAACAACATGCAAACTATGGCACACAACTTAAAGAGTTAATTAGGCTTTCCAACAAATTCTAGAGCATGCATTCCCATGTATATGTCCAATGTTAATTAAGTAATACCTCAAGTCTAGAATCTAAGAAACTCTTAAGCTTACAAACCTTACAACAACATAGGTTTTGATATCAAGGCACAAGTACCAAGAGTTCTACGGTAAACATAAGACCACATATCACAAACCACAAGGCTGGCAAAACAAGTCTTAAGCTTTAGACTTAAGAAACGCAAAACTAGCCTAGCCTTATACCCTAGACTAACTTTTTTGCCTCAAGAACAACTTCCTCCCTACCTTAGTAGCTACAAACACAAGCTAACTACTTTGTTAGCTTACTATGAGTCACAATGCAAAGAAAATGGAGTAATAAGGTAAACCTGAAAGTACTTGCACCAAAATCACAATCTTAACATCAAACCCAACTGGCCCCTATGTAATCTGTTCCTTCACTTACATAGCAAGAAAACAATGGGGGATGAGTTCCACTTGAACTCAGTAAAAGATTATATACTAAGTTTTAAACACCTATAAAGACAAAAAACAACACCAAGGGACACAGATACAATAACTGTAATACAAGCATAGATATTGAATAACCAACTAGCATTAGGGCCAGCAAGCACAAACAACAAGCAAGATCATGCAAAAGACTCGCACCTAATGCTCATTCTAGGTTCTTCATGGCCCTCTCTGGCCCAACGAACAAGCACACAAACATCACAAGTACTTATGCACTCCAAGCCCTCACTCCAAGCCCTCACAATCAAGTGTTGGCCAAACACAAGGGTCCCAACCACCTTGGGGCTTTGGCTATTTGCTTATTCATTCCATTAGTTAGCTAACTAAAATCTATACTTAATGTATTTAAAGAACCAGGCCAATCACTCTTTACCCGAAATCAAATTCAACCCCCAAGCCACACATGATTCATGTAGCTACACTGTTATCCATCATGTGTCCAAGGATGATTTTAGACTATAATTCCACTCACATTTGCTTAATATAAACCAAAATCATCTTAATCTAACCCCTTACCTATTAGGTAACCTCAAAATGAAGCAATTCCAGCAGCTTCAAGCAAGTTCGTTGTTGCTTGACCCTTGAGTAAGCACCAAAGTAGCAGCTACCGAGCCAAATTTCTCAAGTTCTTGGTGATTCCTTCTCTCCTAAGCTTTTATATTGTTTATCCAGAAAATCTTTCTATTTCCATACCAAGATCGAGCTGAAATCCAGCTAAACATTCTACCAAGTCTCAGCAAACAAATTGGGCTCAACAGCTGTTCAAAAAATGGCACAATGATAGCTTTAGTGTTCATTTTTCCTTGCATGCATCATTTCTGCCCACTAATTATCTTTATTTACTTTGTAACCTGCCTAATGTTATCCGATACTTCTTTAATTCTTTTAATTAAGTCCTCATTGGCTTAATAAGCCAGAATTCACCCCAAATTCTTCTAATTAATCCACTTAAGGACCTTAATTAAATGACACTTGAGAGAACACCCTTATCAGATTTTCAATTAGATCCTTAAGTTTCTCCATATGTTATCCTAACCTCCTTGGTTATTTCTCATTAACAAATGGTTTTTTTTCCATCCACATTATACCTTAATCAAAACCTAGGTAGGGGTGTAACAAACGGGATCTTAGAGCTCTTGTTTTTCTTCACTAAGAAATGGAAGAACTTCCTTGCCCAAATCAGCTTGCTCCCTTTGAACCCTAGTTCACCTTCACAAGCCCACTTGTTTCGCTCAGTACAACCCTAGAGGAAGTTGTCGGCTGTAATGATTTTGTGATTTCTAGATCTTGAAGTATTGGCCAGTGACACTTCCATCTAAGGATGCCCTTCATGCTGTGAGAGGTCCACAACATTATAATCAATGTGGCTAAGATGAAGAATGTTTGAAGCACTAGACCTCTACTTCAACAACTTGATAATTGCCTGAGGAGCAATTACTCTTTGGTGGTCACATGGTGAGATTAAGATCAACAAATGGTGGGCTTTGTATAATTATGGTGACAATATTTGGGGTGCCTTCTTTGACACAATTGAATTGGCAGTGGGTGGACAATGGCTATTGTCTCTATCTGGGAACAAGGTAGTAAAGACGGTAAGGCCTAAGTGGTGGATAAACAAGATTAGGATGTAAAAGATAAAATAATTATAGATTTAAATGACTACAATGTGATTTTTCCTCTTTTAAATAGACAAAAGTTAAGTAACCGTGTTATTGAGCCAAAGAGATAAAGTGTCTAGTCATAATAGTTTAGGGATCGAGTGTACCACTTGGAAGTTTGAAAGACTGTGTCCGAGTTAATATAGTTCGGTGATTTAGTGGGTAATTAGTTCAATGTTAACGCTCGTCAATAGGTGATTGGCGGCAATAAATGAATCAAATAAGTTGGCTTTCAGCGAGCAAATTAATTAGTGCCTGTCAACATCACATTGAAGGGCAAACAAATGATGGCATTATGTAAGGGGTGGTGGTGGAAATTAAAGGCATGTATTGTTAATATATTTGATTATTATGATCATTCTAAGCCTAATTAATTGATGCTACTTCTATCCTTTATGCTTTTCGTTTTCAACTTCAACTGGAAATCAAAACAAGGATCTGAATTATAGTATTCACAGAACAGAAATTTCCTGGATAAAAAAAATAGAAAGTGGAAAGGGAAAATTCTTCGTCCACTACAAGAACTGCCCTTTAATTAGATGAGAAAACTATGAGTTAGATAATAATTTAAGCTCTCAGTTAATTTCTCGGAAAGAACCAAATTTGAGCATGCATACTAGCTATAATTGCAAAAGGTTATGGGACCAAGTGAGGAGAAGCGAAGCGGCGGACAGGATATTGGTCTGTTTTCATTCATTAACACTTGATATATATTAATTGTTAATTGCTAGCTAGACCGAACGTAATCAACAAGTTCATTAGACTCAATGTGATTACATGAGGGCCAAATTTTAAAGTTTTGGTTTGAATGGGTCGCTATCTTTGCACCAATCCATACGTTGTATCTGTTAATTGTTAATCAATAACATATAAAAGTAATTACTATATATTGTTGGGTCTGTATAGATATTTATTCATCACTATATAAAATTAAAAAAATCTTTTATACATATATATACACACACACACGCACACTTAAATATATAGTAATGTGAGATATAAGAATGATATATGTATTTCAATTTTGGTTGTCTTGCATATGTATTGTGTTGGAGATCTGGGAAATGATATGGGCGGAGGGAGCAAAGAAATTGGCACCGGCCAAGCCATCCCAAGTAAGACAGCCCACAAATACGAGGCAGAATTAATATGTCTGTAGTGCACATCGGAAGCCTAAGCTTTTTTCCCCCAAGTATATTATTTTTATTAAAAAGTCTCCACGCAATTGGTTCAATAACCACTTTTCCCGTGCCGGTGGCAAAGGGACACCAAATCCCTAGCTCGGGTCAGGGATCTTTTTCTTGTAATGTCTTAATACTAGTTCGATTGATATCCCGTTATCCATATATTATGAATGCATTTCCTTAAACCTTATACTTTATAATACTGATTTTGAATAATAAAAAAAATAATCACTTATTTCGGGAACCAATTAGATTATATAAGGTATAGGATTTTGTAGAATTTTAGTACAAAGTTAAGTTCAATTAATATTAACTCTTTTTTATTTTTGGGATAACTATAATTTGACCTCTAAGATTTAGATGAAATTATATTTCTTCCCTCTTATTTCAGAAATATGCATTTTGCCCCTACCTTTTTAATTAAGTCCGACGGTAATTTCATAAATCTTAATTTAGACTGTATGGTATACATCTTCAAGTAATGTTAATTTGTATGGTACCTTTTACAATTAATTGACATTAAAAAAATACATTTTTTATTTATAGAAAGAAAAAATTAATAATTTAAAATATCCATTAATTTGTTAAAAAATACTATATAGATTGAAATTATAAAAAAATAGCTACCATAATATTTAAATTTAAATTTCAGAAGTTACTATTAGACTGTATTAAAATGTAGGGGACAAAGTATAATTTTAACTAAACCTTATCAATAGACTGTAATTAACGATTTTGTTTTCCTAAGCGCAATTATGACGAATGTGTATACTTTCCTACACCCCATCCTCAGGTGTTGCGACTTTCGTCAAGCCCCGTCCCTATCGCCCGCATCACTCCCTCCTATTTTAATTCGTTTCCTCCTCCGAAAGGCGATTATTTTTTAATGTTTTCTCTGCTTCCATCTTTGTCTTCTTCCAGGTTGACAGCGATCCTTCCACTCTCCATCGTCCCAGCGCTTCCCTACTATAAATACATACAACCACCAACTCATCCCAGCGTCCATGATCAGTGGTTTCAACGCAAACACAGATCAGTTTGAACAAGAAATATATAATTGCGGCCTGGGATTGGGAAGATGGTTCCATTTGGGTTTCGGTTCAACCCCACCGACGAAGAGCTTATCCAAATTCTAGAGCACAAGGTCTTCCAGAATGCTTGCCATCTGGATTTCATTGTGGAAAGAAACGTCTACGAGCTCGAACCGCAACATCTTGAATGTGGGTTTTCTGATTCTAGAAGTTTGAATTCTCCATTATATTAATTCACCCCCAGCTGGCTATCATTAATCTTTCATTTCTCTACTGTTCTTGGTCTCATCACATAAATAGTCCATTTTCATTCAGCTTGAGAAACCGAAGACAAATTAACACGTATTCTTCACTAGTATGTATGACCAAATCATAAGTTGAATTTGAATTTTGAATTCATAATTTTGTACTATACATTCAGGTTCTCATTACTAAGTGGTTTTGAGTTGGAAGCAATTGAATGGAATTGGAAATCAAGCTGGGTTTGCTGTTTGATGATTAGATATTTACTCAAAGCTATAACTAAAGTAGCTACACACACATATATATATATATGTTGAAGAATAATGTAGACTGAATTAATTACTGATGAAATAGATTTTATATATATATATATATATATTGGTGGTGCGCAGGGGATCACATGGTAGCGGTGAACAATGGCGAGAAATTCTACTTCTGCCGGAGAGAGAACGACTCAAGAGAAGTGGCAGGGCGAGGGTGGTGGAAGGCGACGAGCCATGTGAAGACCATCTACGCCGGCGGGCGCGTGGTGGGGTACAAGCGGCCCCTCACCTTCCACAGGTTCAAGGACGGAGGCAGGCGGCGAGACAATTCCGTCAAGACCGACTGGATCATGCACGAGTACTGCCTCGAGTTCGATGCCACGGTTCGTTCTCCCTCGTCCAACACTGTTTTAACGAATAATCATCATATGTTCTGTTCATAATTTTTCTTTTGAGAATCGGAAAGTTAGTTTTTCAGCTGTCCCTTTCTCTGTCTGGAAAACTGCCACAACATCATCGGCAACAAAAATACTAGCCACCGAGTAATCTTCGCAGTAATTTCTGGGATTACTTTCAAGCCACAGAAACAAACAGAGTCTAATATTTCGGCGGTCATCCCTGTCCAGTCTCAACTTCTCAGAACGACCCATGTCCACATTCTTATACTATAATCTAATCCCAGTATAAATGAATCAAAACCAGCAGGATTGATCACAACTTTTCTTCTTGCAGAGACAGGATTTCTGCATTTCGAAGATTTAAAATTGATTCCAGCTTAGTTAAAAATTACTTGGTCATTGCAGGAGTGGAGGCTTTGCAAGATTAAATACAAGGGCAAACAAGGAGAGGCTTACGAGGAAAACCAGCAGACAGATAACAGCAGCAATCAGTCGCCTGCAGGCAGTGGAGCAGCCGCCGTCGGCAGTACTTCAGGGCAGATGGATTTCGGTGGTGTGTGGCAGCAACAGCAGCAACCTAATTTCTGGCAGGTGGTGGATCATCGGCCGCCGCCGCCGCCGCAGTATCCGTCGATGGAGGAGTTGGTGTATTCGGATGGCGGCTTCCCCCATCAATTTCTGGACTCAATGGAGCAGCCGTTCCCGGGCCTGTGGGACTGACGAAATTGGCTAGGGTTTCTGCAATGTTTTAATTGGCGCTGTGCGTATAATCTACACTATCCGGTATGCCCTCCATGACTTCATATATAGTTCAAGCTTCTTCTTTTTTTTTCTTTCTTTTCTCCGATGTACTTCGTCTTTCTATAACGTTGGCTCAGCCAGTCTAGGAGGCTTCCTTCTTTGTAACATACTTTTAGGTCGTAATTTTCTTCCTTTTTGTCTCTGGACTTGTAGGGTTAATTTGTAACATATGTACTTTTAGCTCGTTAATATTTAGATCGAGCTTGTTCTGTATTTTCTACTAATAAAAGCAGCTTATATACTAAACTTTGGTGTCCTTAGGATTTATTGGTTCATTATTATAGCCAATTTTGTGGCCTTTAATTCATCACTGCCCTAATTACCTCGTAAGAAAAGTTCATTTGATTTTAATGTTGAACTCATGATCAAAATTAGAAGTCGATCAATTGCCAGTCCCGTCCAAAGGAATTTTGTTTTCTGTTTTTTTAAAAAAAAGCTATGGATTTCAGTATACCTAAAAATGAGGACATGACATAGAAACACTATTGATTTCAACAAATCTCCTTTCTTTCCTTCCTTTTTTTTGTATGTGTTGTCTTCTAGTATTCGGAAGTCTAAAAATCTGGCTTTGGCGAATCTAGAACAAATCAGATGGATCCACTTTAGAAATGAAAACTTTCTTATGTTTGCTTGCTTAAATCACAGGACTCAAATTTTAGAACTTTGCTCGAGGGAAGTCGAGCTTACCACTTGAGCCCAAAAGACATCTGTATTTCAACAAACCTCCTTCAAAAAATGTTCTTCGATCGTCTTGCTAAATTGAGCTCGATCTGTTCTGCGTGGTGGTTAATTAGCCAAATACAAGCTAGCAATCTGGTTTTGTTTTATAGTTTGGCAATTCAAACCCTATATAGTTTATATGTTAATTCTTCTTAATTCCTGATATTTGTTTTTTGGCCATAATTTCTTGTTTTCCTATCTCTCTTTAGGGCTTCTTACGCTTCGCTAGCTAGCTCTTTTCAATTGGGTTTTCAGTTATAATTTGCTGCCACTTTTGTGGATTTTGTTATGCAGCATTTGTTTTCTACCTTCGAGTTAATTAAGTTGTTGCTCGCGGTACTCAATTTAATCTCCACTCTATGCTCCTTGTGCTTTTGCCTGGTGCTTCTCTTGACTAGTGCGTGTGATTACTGGAAGTGTTTGCCTTTACCAGTTCATTTGTCATTTGTGGTTCTTTCCTTTGGTTTTGATTTTTGTTTTTTGACGTTTACAACATTTTCAGCATTTCCAAAATAATTACTTAATTTACAAAAATCCGAAAAACTAACAGAAAAAATTACAAAAACGAGAATAAGTTATAGAATACAAGTCAATGACCAGGCAAAAAACGCTGACCAGAAGAAGCCTACTAAACCTCTTCCAAACAAAATCGTACTGATGAGATTATTAGTTTGTTGCTGAAGAAGAACAATTTCAATTGATATTAATAAACTAGGTCAGTCCAGATCATGCCTACTGGGCGAAGATAATTAATTATATCCTTGAAGTACTATATTAGCTGTGAGTTTTTTCCATCATATATAATAAGATCTTGCACCTATAAAGTACGTTTTAGACCAATTTCAATATAGCTTATTCTGTCTCTATTTTTTTAGATTGAGAATTCTTTGCAAATGAAGATTAAGAGATGTTAAAGGGGCTTATTGTTTTATATTCACTTTTTATACTATCATCTCATCAGCATTGTTTTAGAAGAAAAAAATTATTCCAATCAATAGTAAGTCATACAACATAAATCACTCAAAAACAACAACATAATATGACACCTAATGAGTAGTTCATGGCATCGCCCTCTAACATGATCCATTGGAAAGGAAGTTTGTCGAAATGAATCCACTATTCCTATCTAAACCGTGATGCACCTCAAACATATAACCTAATTAATTGGAACAAATCTCAGACTAAAACTTCATTTATGAATGGATGAACGCAAAATGGAAAGGAAAAAACACCAGAGAATGCCATTGTTTTTTTAATGTTTTTACTTTATCAATTATACACATGTTGACAAATATTAATCTGAATAATTATAATATAGTAATAAAAAAAAAGTAAAGAAGATTGAACCATCTATATGCAATAGATTCTTAAGGGAAATCAGAAGATTAGCTATTTGTCAAAAGAAAGTCAAAGAACATCATAGTTGTTTTGGTTGTTTGATATTTTGTAAGAGCATCTCCAAAGTAGAGCTTCATCATTTTGTAGATTTTTTCTGTTTTGGGAAATATCAAGTACTTTTTTATTTCAAGAGTTTCTCTATTTCATCTTCTAAAATAGGAAATGAGATGAATGGGAAGAGACACTTCCCTATATTTACAGAAACTTTAAAATTTATTGTTCTCATCTTTTGACTTTTCTCACTTGTTCTTAATATTATTGTTTTAAATATAGAATATAAAATTATTTTAATAACTAAACTAGCTATTAATTTGAATTTTTTTTAAATGCATAATATTTAATTGTTGTATAATAAATGCAAGATTCTACAAAATAGGGAAGTTATTGGAATTGAGATAGAAAAATTATGGAGATTTTAATTTTTTGTTCTCTATTTTGTAGAAATCATAGGAAAACTGTTGGAGATGCTCTAAGTAATTGTACTTCTAATTCACTATGTATTCGCTCCATCTATAAGGATCAACTATATATTTGATTTTGGATTGTCCTGAAAGGATTAAACTTTTTTTAGAAAAATTTTTGCAATTAATTTACTAATTTATTATCCTTGTTTAAACTCTTATTATATAAAACCCAGAAATGAATCTTTTCTATTTTTAAATCATCATTTAAATTAAGTTTTCTTAAAATTTTAGTTTTTGGGCAAAAATAGAAAAAATAAAATCAGTTACAAATATCTTAATCTTCATACTCATAGAAATACTTTATCCATTATGGATGGAAGGAGTATTTGGTATATATTTCTCCCATAATATTTATCATGTACCCGTTTTCAATTTTAATTTCTTATATCCAATAACATATGTCCCTTATTCATATTTATACATCTTCTTCAAAATTTACATTTATCATTAACAAAAAACCCATGAATTACATATTTATACTTCTCATTACTTATAGTTATGCTACTTAATGAATCGTAACAATATTTGATATACATGCTTGGTATGCTTATCTTAAATTTTTTAGAATTTGAGACAAATGAGTAAAAAGGATAATCTTAAGTTCCAGAGCTAAACACGATTGGAATGTTGTAAAGACTTGAAAATATGTAAGTCATAATAAATTGAGTACTACTCCACAAAGAGAGGTTCTTTTCTAAATAATTGTAAAAAAATGTGATTATTGTAACATCAGGGAAATTTTATTTTCCCAAATACTATAATCACTTGCAATAATGGAAGTTAATATACAATCCAAACAACCATATAAAAATTCAATATCATGTGGCTATTACTTTTCATAGTGGAGAGATATTTACTCCACAAAATATAGTAAAACACAATAAAAATATGCCTATACACCGCTCACATAAACCTATAGATATTTTATAGCCATTAATAATGCCCTACATTTTACCCTTACACAATTGACATTTTCTTGTATCCAAACATGCCTATATATAAGCCCTGTCCAAACATAAAACAAAATGGTAAAAATAGAGCACGCCTAATCAATTGCTACTGTAAACTTTGCTGACCAAGTAATTGACAGAGTAAGGAAATCGACCTTAAAATGATTGGAACAAATAACACTCTCAAATTTTAGCCTCCAATTAAGAAGTCCGAGCGTCACTCAACCATTTGGCTTCAAATAAGATTCTTGCCCGGACCATGTCAATCTTCCTCACTTTAGAATGCATAATAACAAAAAATCCTTGATGTTTAAAATTTAAGCCAAGTAAACCCAACAATTACTTTAATTTATTTCTCATTGTTGTTTGGGTCACCTTAACATTAATTTCAGTTTCATGATCATAATCAAAGTCATCATGAGATTCATATTTCATTTTAATTATTTCTATATATAACTTTCGTTCCATCTCTTTCACATATATAATTCCTTTGAAGGAACAATATTTCAAATAAATATCATATAAAAGGGTAAATGGAACAAATCATCCCTAAATAATCACTTATATTACACATTCATCCTCAAGCTATAAACTATTGTATCATCATCCTGAAATTATAGATGTTGCTACAGTATTCATTCTTTGTAACTAAACTAAACATTTAAATTAAAATAAAGGTCTAAGGAAGTAATTCAACCCGAAATATACAATTTAAATTGTATATAATCATCTCTTAGTAAATTTAAACTAGTAAGAATTTTTTTAATAGTTAATCAAATTTAATTTATCAATTTTTTCTCCCTATGAATGCATGCAGGACAGTCTTTATTCTGAGAAGAAATTAAGTAATTTTTTTCAATCTTAAATTTATATTTATGGTGGAATTGCTTTCTCAAACCTTCATCATTTTGACTTAAATGTTCATTTTATTTACATAAAATGAAAATTTTTATATTATCAATAGTTCCAGAATAATAGTACAATTTATAATTTAACGATGAATATGCAATATAAAAAATATTTTTGGGATGATTGGTATCATTTATCTAAATAAAATAAAATGAGCTTGATTATAAATATCAATGGTTTTAAATAATTAAAAAAAAATTATTCAGCGACACGTGTATATGCCTGATGTTACCTCTTCCTTATAAAGCCAAAGTTAGCAATGTGCTTTGAAAAGAACTGAATTTGAAGTTGTAAAATCAAAGCACATGAACAAGTATGCATGATAAGTTAATTCATTCTGCTCAACATGAAAATGAAACAATTCCCATATGATTCAAACGGAGGAAGTAAGGCCATTTTGGCTGCTTCGATAAAAATTGCCCATGTCAAGTTGTCCTTTTTACGAAAATTTACAAGATGTGACCAAAATTATTCTTAGTTTTTTTTAAATAATAAAAAAATGAAACAAAAAATGACTATAAAGAAGACGCAGCACATAAACAACTGGTTGCAGCCTTATGTGCCTCTAAGACAACCTTGTGCTAAACCTTAATTAAAGAAATCCAATGGCAATCTCTGAGGATAATACAACTAAAGATGTTATTGGCTATAGCAAATTTCAAAGCTCCCAAAATAGCTCAGAGCTCTGTCAGCTGAAAAGAAAGAAAAAAATAAGAAAAGGACAAAATATGTGGGGCCCACACACAAAGAATACAAATCTCAATTGAGTTGCAAATTGAGACTTTTAGGAGAGGATAGTGGTGAAGCTTGCCTATAGATGGGCTTGAGCTTCATTGTTCCAAACTATCCCAAATCACATTTTACAAACTCATTCAATGAAGAGTTTAGTTTTTTTGTTTTCTCCAAATTTAAAAAAGATTATCATCATTTCTTCTTAAATTAGAGAGGCTGAAACTCTTATTTTTCATATAGTGAATTTCTTTCTATCTAAGTCTGTGGTTTTTACTTAAAGGGGTTTTCCACATAAATTCTTTGTCCAATATTTTCTATCATATTTCTCAAATTTATCAACTGCGACTTGTTCTACTCAATGTTTGTTTCCTACAACAAGTGGTATTAAAGCCTAACTTGGGTTTTGTTATAATTTTCTTAATGTATGCTTTGTGGTTGCCCCTAAAAGGCGGATCCTTCAATAAAAAAATAAGTTGATTATTTCTTACCCTTGAAAGGTGTTTGGTACTATTCATCTCACTGTTCACGTAAAGTGGTGAGAGCTTATCTTTACTTAAATAATTTGTGATAGAAGCACTGGCAGGAAAATACGAGATAAAAAAATTCAACGAGAGCAGTTTCTCATTGTGAAAGCTAAAGATAAAGGCTATCTTGAAAAAAAAAAATGGTTGTCTGGCAACTATCAGTGAAAGACCGCTAAATTTCATAGATAACAAAAATTGGAATGAAATGGATGGAAATGTTATTGCCACTACGACACAGATGTAAAATCGTGACAACATATCCAATTATATTATGGAGAGTAATTTTGCATACTGTCTCCTAACAAAGGATGGAGAACTATCAACTCTTCCAAAGGCAATGAACTCATTAGATGCATCCATGTGGATAGCAAAAATATAGGAAGAAATTGAAGCTCTTCATAAGAATAAGACGTGGAAACTTGTACCATTATCACAAGGAAGAAGACTTATTGGTAACAAATAGGTCTAGAAGATTAAGAGAAATAGGGATGACCAAGTAGAGTAGTATCGTGCTCAATTGGTAGTAAAAAGTTATGCTCAAAAAGAAGGAATTGGCTTTAATGAAATATTTTCTCTTGTAGTATGACATACTACAGTCTAAGTAGTCTTAGCAATATCGCTTCTTCTAACCTACATATAGAGCAGTTGGATGTGAAAACTACTTTTCTTCATAAAGATCTTAAAAAAAAAATCTATATGCTCCAATTAGAAGGTTTTGAAGGAAAAAAATTTTGTTTTGCAGGTTGAACAAATCTCTGTACGGTCTAAAATAGACACCAAGATATTGGTACAAGAGATTTGATTTCTTCATAATGACCTTTAGATATAGTTAACTATACATAGACCCTTGTGCATATTTTAGGAGCTTTGGAGAAAATGATTTTGTCCTTTTGTTACTGTAAGTGGATGATATGTTGTTAGCAGGCCCCAACAAAGATTACATTCAAAAATTAATGGCACAACTGGAGAGAGAATTTGAGATGAAGAACTTGAGACTAGTAAATAAGATTTCAAAGGTGCAAATTTACCAAGACAGAAACACAAGAGGATTTGGCTTTCTCAAAGCAATTATTTAAAGAAGGTCGTATGACATTTCAATATGCAATATTGTAAGCCAATCCCTACCCCTATTCCTATTAATTTCAAGTCATCCTCTAATAAGAGTCCTAGCAAAGAAAAAGAGAAGATGGAGATGTCTTGAGTATCATATACATTAGTAGTAGGAAGTTTAATGTTTGCCATGATTTGTACAAGACTCAAAATTGCTCATGCAGTTGGAGTAGTTAGTCGGTATATGGCAAATCCTTGTAAAGAGCATTGGAATATTGTAAAAAAGATCTTTAAAAACATTAAGGGAACTTTTAATGTTGCCATATGCTATCAAGGATTAGGCATTATTGTCAGTGGATATGTTGACTTAGATTATGTAGGTGATCTTGATAAAAGTAAATCCACCACTAATTATGTGTTTACTCTTGCTTGTGGGTTGTGAGTTATGTTTTAAAATTGCAATCAATTGTTACTACATTAACAACAAAAGCAGAATATATAACAATGACACAAGCTAGTAAAGAAGTGGTGTGGTTGAAGTTATTGTTGAAGGAACTAGGCCATCAACAAGAGAAGCTAAAGTGCTTAACATCTTGCAAGTAATCCAACATTTCATTCAAAGAAAAAATACATATGAGTTTAGTACAAATTTATTCATGAAAAAGTGAAAGAAGGAACAGTGGATTCACAAAAAATACATACAAAAGAAAACTTAGCTAATTTCAGGAAAAAAGGCAATCATTATTGACAAGTTCATTTGACATCAGTTGTCTAACAGCCTGATTAAGATATGAGCATGATAGAATTGACAGGATAGAAAAAATGGTGTGAATATATGATTATTCTGAATCAATATCTTTAAGTGGGAGATTGTCAGTTGAAAAGAAAGAAAAAAACAAAAAAAAAAAAAAGGGCAAAAACATGTAGGGCTCACACAAAGAAAACAAGTCTCAATTGAGTTGTAAATTGAGACTTTCAAAGGAGAAAGCTAGCTCTGCCAGCTTTGATATGTGGTGAAACTTGCCTATAAATAGGCTTGAGCTTCATCATTCTAAACCATCCTAAATATCATTTTACAAGTTCATTGAAGTTTTTTTTGTTAAGAGTTTGGTTTTTTTGTTTTCTCATAATTTAAGAAAGATTATCATTACATCTCTTTAAATTAGAGATGTTGTAACTTCTATTTTTCCCATAGTGAATTTATTCTATTCAGGTTTGTGACTTTTACTCTAAAAGGTTTTCCGCGTAAATCTGTGAACAATCTCTTCTATCATATTTCTTAAATATATCATTTACAACTTATTCTACTTGACATTTGTTTCCTACAACAAGCTCTGCATGCATGGTAGATGCGCAGCTATCTAAATAATATTGTTGGGTTTGTAAGCTACCATTTGATAGAGAATAGACTCATGCTATTCCAACAACCTTGGAAGAGTTGTACCATGCTCCATCTATCATGAAGATCGTATAAATCTTTTGAGAGCTAACAGCTCCCCATGCTAAACTCCATAAGGTAGCAATAAAGCACCTCAGTTTTATCCAAATCTCTGAAAGTATGGATTAGCCACATGTCAGGGAACTACTATTGGAATGAAAAAACTAGGCTTAGAGTTGGAATGTCCAGTGTTTGCGCACACAACCCCCAAGTTCCTGACAATGGAAGAATAGACGAAAAATATCTTCTTCTTCAACCCCACATCTAGAACATAAATGTGAAGGGACTAAGTTTCTCTTGTACATATCAACTTTTATCATAATTGCATTGGAACAACATTTTCATATGAAGATCTTGAATTTGGGGGGAATGTTCTCGGTCTAGACCTTCTCAGATACTTAAAGAGATCTTGCTCAACTTGGTCACCCATCCTCAGGGCTACCTTTTGAAGCTGAGATAAGGCATATCCATTTTTTTTTTGTAGTAAATACTATTCTTGGTGCCTTCCCAAACAGGCCAATTCCTATCTAAATTACTTCTTTAAGAATAATTTGAAATTGCCTAAATGATTTCATTTGGAAAGTGGTGAAAGAGAGCCTCGAAGTTCCAAGACTTAGAATTTTGGTGCATTAAATCTACTACTAACTTAGGAGGAGGAACCCTAGGAGGTTTAAAAATCTTCTTTCTTATGGTACTTGGAAAGATCCCTAAAATCCAATTGTCTTGTTAAATTTCAATGGATTTTCCATCTCAAATTGCCCAATACAAATGTGGTTCAAAAAGCTATCTACCATTGACAAGGCTTTTCCAAATAACTATTATATTACTATCGACATCAGCCTTTTATAAGGATCCATGTTTCCCATATTTGGCCTCAAGAACTTTAAAACCAGATAATCAGGAAGTTTATGCATTAACCACCAGAAAGAATTAGCCAAAAGAGCTTGATTAAATGATTTCAAATCTCTAATACCCAGACCTTTAAGACTTTTAGACAAAATTATACGAAACCTATCTCTGAAATGAATGCCCTAGCCTTGCTTTGCATCTTTCCACCAAAGTTGGATCATAAAATTAGTTAATTTGTCACTCACCATTACTAGGATAAGGAATAGAGACATAATAAAAACTGGGATGGATGAAAGAGAGGCTTGGATAAGCCTTAATCGGCTTGTAGGATTTAGAAGATTCCTTCTCCAAGCATGTCACACCTCACCCCTACATAGGCCATAGGTTGTGAATTTAGCAAATATAAAACTTAAAAAATGTTAGAAAGGCAACAAAACCCTTAAGGTGAACTATTTTGCTATCTGCTAGAATAAAAATTTTGTATGGGCAAAATAGTCAATTATCGGGTTTAGGTTAAAATTGAGCACAAATCAAGCTCGGGTCCTTGATTGTTTGATAAGAAAGATATGTAGCTGGAAATTCAATGATTTAAGTGAGCCAAGGACAAGTTTGAGGGTCAAGTTGGAGCATGCAAAAAGAAGAGGCACTCAAGAGTCATTAGAGCTAAGAAATTAGGTCACATAGTCATCCGGCAGCGTTCATGCCTCCACTAAGGAAATGAAATAGAACTTGGTGTTGATCTAGTAAAAAAAAAAGGCTAGTTAGGGCATTTCAGTAAGCTAAGAAAGTTACAAGGTGGAATCTTGGTGGAATCAAGGCCAAATCAGAACAATGAGGATGTTTGCTTGTGGCCTAAGCTACAATTTGTGAGCTTAGGACCTTCAGACGTTAAGCAATTAGAAGTAAGGGCTGATTTATGTCTTTCTCTTTCTTCTGTATGGTGAGGCTCCAATTAATTTAAAGAAAGAAATTGCTAGGCACTAAGGGATAGGTGATCACAGATGAACCTAGAATCTGTGGGGCTATGTATATGTGTATGGATGACATAAGCTCGATTTGAATGATTAGCTAGCTTCTGTATAGTGCAAGCATTAAAAATGTGTTTAGGAAGTGGCCATTCCTTCTCACATTCTAGAACTCTATGTAATAAACCGTAAGTTTAAGCCAAACCCTAACAAGAGCCATACCGTAAGTTACTGGATATGCTTGCCAAGTTTTAAGCTGTACTAGGTACTTGGTGTGTATGTGTTATTGTGTGCTTCTTTGCTTGTTTGCATATGTTGACCATGGTTATATGCTTTTAATGTTAGGATTAGTATATTTGTATATCTTGTATCTTGCACTCTTTTTTTGTTTTTCTTTGGATACAAGTCTCAAATGCATTTGGATATTCTACTGTAAGTATTTATGTCTTGTAATCTACCTTACCGAGTCTTGTACTCATGCCCTTATGTTTATAGATGCAGGGAAAGAGATAGAAAAGTAAGACCTATATGCTAAGTTGTCGATAAGTGTTTGTGTGCATGTATATTAAGTAATATGATCCTTTAAGGCTGCTCAATATATTGTGCTAAGGGTTTATGTTGTGTTGCAGGCATTATAGGTTTAAATAGTGTGGGAACTAGCTGTTGGGAAGGTTGCCTAAGTAAACATGATATAAAGCTTTAGATCCTAGCTAAAAGTCTTGTTAAGTTGCTTGTAATGGACTAGAGTACATGTTCATGTATTAGACTAGTGGTTGGATGTTTTGTTAATGCCACTATGGTTTTATGTTTTTGTGTAAAAGTTGATGAAGATGTTGACAAGTTGTGCATATGCACATGAACTAATCTAAAATGCATGTTTTACATAGTTACTTAGCAAGTTTGCCTGGATAGTATTTATTGCTACATTTCCTATGTGCATGATGCTTCTACCTATCTTGAAATTTTTGTTTGGCAACTAGTTTTGACCTAAGGCCATTTTTCTTATTTACATCACATCTAAACTAGTTTAACTACAAAGTTTGAGGTAAAATAAACTCAAGTAATTAGTTCAATTAAATTTTGCTACCTAGATTGAAAATTTAGCAATAAATAAGTTAATTGAGACTAAGTAGTGCACGTTTATTGCACCCAAGGCCACCAAGGATGATTTAAATGACATTCACTTTAGCTCTTGAACTATTAGGGCACATTATTCCCATTGAGGCCATGGGTGGCTAGGGGTGTCATAAAGTAGTTAACTGGGATGCCACCTTACTACTCAAAAAATGAAGTAGTTTTACTGAAATCATGGTTAAAAAGATACCAAGATATTTTATAATTGCCTTATTAACCAGAAATGGAAAGATTTCCCTAAGCATTCTAATGAAATGGTTGGGGATGTTCTTGCTAAAACACCACTTTGATTTTTGGAAGTTGACCTCCTAGCCAGCAACTTGTTGATAAAGCTTAAGGTAATGTTTTAGAGCATGCATGAATTGAACATCAGGTCGGAAAAAATGAAACAATCATTGGTGAAGAATAGATGATTAATACTGGGTCCCAATATACTTGTTTTTTATACCAGGGATTACTCTCACTGCTTGTTGGTTTACTAGAAAGCTAGAGAATGCCTCATTGCACAAAATGAACAAATACGATGACAAGGGGTCCCTTGCTTGATACTTCACCTAAGGTTAAACCAATCCAAAAGGCATCCATTGATAAGGATCGAATAGGATACCATATCTACGCACTACATGATAAGGCTTATCTAGTGTTTTGGGAAGTTTATTGTTTGCAACACCAACTTTAATTTAAGGCCATATCAAGAAGCATATTTTTAATTTCTTTAAAAGTAGTTATGACTGGATGAATCCTCTAGATGTTAACCTACAACAGCAAATGTGTGGTTAAATTAAAATTTGACTTAATCTTAAGCAA
The DNA here is from genome assembly GCA_005392925.1 of Aquilaria sinensis. Lineage (NCBI taxonomy): Eukaryota > Viridiplantae > Streptophyta > Magnoliopsida > Malvales > Thymelaeaceae > Aquilaria > Aquilaria sinensis. The sequence goes on along the minus strand of SMDT01000186.1, from coordinate 508,264 downwards.
TAACAATATCTCTTGAGACCATTTTCTGATGTAGAAATCAGACAAACCTTATTTCAGATAGAGAATTTTAAGGCTCTTAGTACAAATGGGATTCAACTAATTGTTTTTAAAAGGTACTGGTATTTCATGGGGCCTTCTATCATTAATGTGGTCCCCTCTTCTTTGTCATCAATCGATTCTTAATTTAGCGAAATTTAAGCAAACATCTGTTTGCATCGGTTTAAGTATTTATATGATTGATAATATATTTTTTTATTTGATAGTTCTTTACCTGTTAGTAATGTAATCAATTTCACTGTTAGATCTAATACTCTAATTATAAAGATTGTACACAAAAAATAATTTGGTTTACTTTGTTAGTTTTTATAGTTTATCTTGTAAAATTTAAATTATTGAAATCTGACAATAAAAATGTCTTTACAAGATAAAATTTTATAGGCTTTTAATTAATCTTAAGATTGGAAAATATGATATATAAAAATAACACTTTAAATCAACGTTGTTAAGATTCTAAGCCAAATCTTAGGATTCTGTGATCATATGATTTGATTTCATGAAGCCTTTTATTATAAAGTAATAGAATATATCATAGGGTTGGATCGCAGTTACGATCATAAGATCTGTAAAATCTTTTAATCCTATTGACCCTATTTGGTACTGGTTTATATTTGTTAAACTTGTATTTTAGTCCAAATTAAAAAATTTGAATGGTTTGACTACCTAAGTTAGTAGTCATATAACTTGAACTATAAAGTAAGCCTAAAAAAGAAAAATAGTTCATTTTTCTCTCTCATTCGGGAGATAAAACTTGAAACTTTAAAAGCAGGTATATTAGTTTGTTGTTATTGTGTTAGTTATGTTAATGTATGCTCTACTAATACTCATGTTTTATTTGTACTATAACATTAATTGTGCTGTATCATTATTCTGACACTTGAACTTTACTTGAATTTCCAATGTAATTAATTTTCTATATGAATTATATTATTTATTATAAGGAATTATGACCTTTTAGTCGGATTTGATTATTTAAGATATGATCTTACGTTCCCGATCTTATATGATGAAAAATAATATGATCAAGTAGAATCTCAATTTTGACAACCTTACTTTAAATCCGACAATTGGTTTAATATGATTTTAATTTTACAAAACAGGGTATTAAAAATTGCAAACGACATAAACACTTATACCAATGCAAATGGATTGTTGCACTTTTCAAAAGCCAGTTACCCGAGTTCTATAGTTTATTGCAAATAAAAGTTGATTAACAATAAAATAAACCATTTTACTCCAGATCGTAATCCTGACACCAGCGTGAACCAATAAAGTTCAATTTAAAAAATTCCCAATATAAATAGTCAAAACCGACTATTGTTAAAAATTTTGGGTCAAACTAATTTGTGATCTTATGGTACAATGAATTTTTCCAGTGTTTGATCTATTGAACTCTTACCTTACGGCCAGATGTCCCACCCAAAGAAGCGGTCAATAGAACTTTACCCTCATTACAATAAATTCTTCGAATAAATTTTTAAAGTTACAATGCTCGTGGTGACTGCTTTTTTTCTTTATCTTTCAATTCCAACAGTAGAATACGCACAAGAATAAACAAATTAGTGTTTATTAGAATATACACAAGTTACCTTCAAGTTGCTTCCTCCCTCTCATAATTATTATACTTACATGAGGTATCAATGTAAACACGCTGAATCAATAAAAAGAATAAGAATTTATTTATAGAGAAAATTAAAAGTTCTGAGATATTTCAATATTATTGATAGATTGTCTCATAATAACAAAAAAACACATATTTATAGACTTATAAAGAAACCTTAAACCAAAACAATTAAGGAAACCAAAAATAATTGAAAAACAAAATCGACAGAAACTTTAGAGACTAGGATACCCTTCAAAATAATGAAATTTTAACCCAAAAAACACTGTCGTAGATAGCAAAGCTCTAATGATACCTGTAGAGCGCAAAATTCACTTCAAAATAATATATTATAATAGTCATTCTGACAACCGTAGCAAAAGTTATAATTTTAAGAAATTGGGGTTCAGGCGAGGCCTATTTTCCAAATTTCTTCTTCGGTTTCGTCCGCTCAACCACTGTATAAACTCATCCATTAGACACTCTACGTTATTACATCTTTTAAAATTGTTGTTTTCTAAAATGAAATGACAAGCTTTGTATTTATGTAATTTATTCGGAATGGTTTTCTTATTGTCACTGCGTGATTTAGTAAACTGTAATCATGATTAAAAAAAAAATGCATACTATATGTTTATACGATATAACATTCTTAATATTTACATTTACAAGAAATAGAAAAATGGCATCAACCTTTTTTCGAAGCATTTCTTTTTATAGTTCTTACTTCATCTCGTGCGTTTTCCTCTTTCCGTCGACAAAAATAGTTCTAATTGAACTTCGCAAATTAATGCTTCTACCTCAAGGGCCACAAGATAGATCCATAATTAATAACTAAGCAACAAATCTATATATGCATTATTTTGTCCACGAATTGTATTTTAACTTCAAGAGAACTATATATATTATAATGGGTTTTTACCTGAAATAGAACGAGAATATTCCTTCACTTACAAGGAACGGGTACATAATTAAAACAACAGAAAACAAACTACCTAATTCAAGCTAGTAAATTAAATTTGGCCTAAAACTTCCATTACCCCTAACTTTACCAACTCAAACCTTTTACATCTTTAGTTTTAACATGAGTTCACTCATCACTCAAACTTTACAAATTAATATTTTTTTACTCCTGACCTCACTTAAGTAAAACAGATATGACTTTCTGGGTAACATAAGAATCAAAACAAAAATAAAAGGAAGGATGGGTAACTAACTATTTACACCACATAAATCTTTAGTTTTGTCATTTTAAACAGGTCATCCCATAATTACAATAATTTTGTTAAATCTAGTTTTTCAATCTAAAGAAAATCACCTTAATTCATTTTACCCCATAAAAAATAGCAATTTAGCTTATACTATTGTTCTGTATTTTGTTTGTCTCACAAATCGCTTTTGGTTATGTCAGGCATTGAAGAACTCGTTTAATTGATACTCATTATAAGAGATATTTTTAGAATGATAACTAGGGTCTAGAAGACCACAACTTCTCAGTGCAAAAGAAAAAGAAGGCTTTATTTTTTGTTCAAAGTGGTAGAACTATATCATTATGTGGGACAAATAGTTAATCAGCCATTCATCTTTATTTTTATCTTTATTTAGGTCCTCATATAACTCAAAGAGTTATTTTTGTTTCATTTAAATGAGGCAAATGTAAAAGATACCAATTTATAAAGTTTGAAGAGTAAGTGAACCTGAGTTAAAATTTAAAAGATAAAAAATTCGAGTTGGCAAAATTTAGGAGGCAAAGAGTGCTTTAGGCCATTAACTCTTCACAAACTTTGTTATAATGTCTTCCGTCCGCTGGTGTGCGATACCCAAGTCTTCGAGGTGAAGTCTCTTGGTGAAAACCACCGCTTTACAGTTCATTATGCAGTTTGTTCATTGCTGCGCCGTTGCGTCCGTGCACAAGTTTTACTACAAGTATGAAAATTGAAAAGTTCCTAGCTAGCTTCAAATGGGAAATATCTTATATGCACCCTACCTTATGTATGCCCTATCTCTATAATTACATTTTTATCCTTATTAAAAATAAAAAATCTCAGCCATGCCCTGTCTTGTTTCCAACAAACCACACGACAAATTGACGAATTAGAAGAGTCTGGAACAATCAAAGAAGCAACGATGAAGGCAACGATGGATCGGAGAAAAAGATAGTCGAGTCATCAGAGCAGCTAATCGACGGGCTGGTGGTGGAAAAGGATGTGGTGGCACTAGAAACCGAACAGCTGAAGCCGGTAGAAGGGACAATGACGGGGACGTAAGTGGCGGAATCACAATTGACGGTGATGGGCAACTGCAACGGTGACGGATTCATGGTTGGCAGTGGAGGGGAGAGGCTCCAAACAACAAGTTGAAGACGAAAGCCTTTGGCCAAAAAGGAAAAAAGAGGATTTGGTGTAAAAGCCATTCTTTACCCTTCGTCTTCGACTTTTTTTTTTTCTAAATGAAGCTCTAATATATTTTTTTTAAGCTCATATATGTATGCAAGTGTAAAATGCTATGTACAAAGAAATAAAATTGTAATTGTAATGTGTAATAAATTATAAAACTATTGACCAACAAAAATAATGTATTACTAACAGTTCAGTGATCTCATTTATACATATATATGTCATATGTTTTGTACATATTTATCACTTGTTTTATATATAGAATTTCTACATATCTATAATCTCATACATATCTCTAATATTTGTGAGAAACAGGATTTGACACATTCATACCTTTTTTTTCTACGGGATATTAAACCCGTAAACACTGCTAAAACATATATGTGATCTTGTTTGTACATATGTCACACATTATTTGTACAAATTCTTCACTTTCTTTTTATATTGAGTTTATACATATCTGAAATCTGTTTTCTACATATCCCCAAATTTTAGTGGTATACGAGATTTAATGTGTTTGCACTTATTTTCTATTATAAAAAATTGTATTAAAATATAACTATTTACAGACATAAAGCGTAAGATACATATTAGACTTACCCTTCCAGTATATGTGTATATTGGTCGGCAGCTTCAAATGTACATCAGAGGTTGCAGTTTCTTGGAGCTTTCATGTGGCCCAAGCTAAGGTAGGAGGAAATGAATCCTATTAAATAATTAATACTATCATTATCCACCTTAATTGGACCGCTTTAAATTATTTATAACTAGCCGCCTCCGCCCAATATCAATCGGATTATTCCGTTAATAGTGATTTGGGAAATAATTAACTTGGAGTAACTTTGGAAGGATACTGGCAATAGTAACATGGCTGCGGTGTTTTAGGCAACACCCCACTATAAACACTGCTATCATAATAACTGGAGAATTTACTACTTTCGTTTTTTAATTAGTCGATATTGCGCGCAGCAAATAATTACTAATTCGAAGTAAAACACAACAAAAAGGAAGAAAAATGCGATACATTTGTTTGGTAAATTTTACAAACAATCTCTAATATTTCAGTATTGCTTTCTCTTAGTAATCTTTACCCATTTTTTTTAGTCCTAGATCTATTACAAAGTTATCAAACAAGTGCAGGTATGATACTCAAATCCCAATTTACAGAGAAAAAACTAATTTTTTTAGATTATCCATCAACTATCAATTACTATTACAAGTCTGGATATATTGGAATGTAGTTATTGAAAAAGTTTAAATTAAAATTTAAAAAAAAATTATGTCTAACAGTTATTCAAAATTAACAAATTCCATATATTGTGAGAAAAGATGAATTTGATTGGTCTGAGAAGGGAAGAGAACAAGCTAACGTGTCGCTTGTTGAGCCAAGAGTGGCAAATGGGAACAAGGGAAACAAAGTAAATGAGGAAAACGGAAAGTGGAAAGTGTTGAGTTGTGCTGTTATATCTTTTGACGGGGAGACCATATCGACTCTCGTTTCGCCCGGTGGGCGACTTCTCCGTCGTTTCTTCCGTTGACCTCTCCGCCTGTCCTGACCCCAACCCACCAGCAGTTTCCGCCTCGTTCCCATTTCTTCTTTGCACCTTCCCCCAAATTCTCTACATTACATCATTACAATATTAATCTACCAAGTCTCAAATTTGAGACGTCAGCCCGAAACGGGGCAGGAGGTAGCTGCCTAGCATGCAAGATCTAGTGGCCTAATTGAACGAAAATCTAGTATAATGACTGGAATGGAATGGGACGGCGAATTTGTATCAAGTTAAAACGGAGGGACAGTAGAATATTGGATTCATACGTACAATTAATAGAATATTACATTGTTGGAAAATTAGATGTGAAAATGGCATTGTAACAAAAATGAGTAAATTGCATTTAGATGATCCATAATCTTTAGTCATTGTTTCCTTTTAATCCTTAATCTATTAAATGCTTTATTTTGGTCTTAAACCTATTAAAATTGTTTCATTTTGGTCTTTCAATAGTTGAAATTCATTAACTCAGAATAATTTTCTAATAGAAACTTTTGAAATTCTAATTTAACTATTTGATAACTATCTCCCAATAAATTTAAACAGTTTAATATTTTTTTACAGTAAATAGACAATTTAAATTAGTAGTTTTTTCTTTCTGAATGAAATAAGTTTAATTTATAGAGAAAAAAAAGTGATTTGAATTTGTTATTAACTGTAAACAAATTATTATACAGATTAAATTTATCATAAGATAATTGTTGGATAATTTAAATTATGATCTAAAAAATTTTTATCAGAAGAATACTTTGAATTAATAAATTTCATTAAAATGGGACTAAAATGAAACATTTTCAATAGACTTATGACTAAAATAAAAATCTTTAATAGCTTTAAAACTAAAACAAAATATTAAATTAGTTAAAGACTAAAAAAAACAATGACCAGAAGTTAGAAACCATTCATAAAAGTTACTTAACACAAATAATACTCCTATTTCAGCACTTGACAATCAGTACCTGGCGCTTCGACTGAGATCGAAGTACACTTTAAGCGGTCAGTGATCGTATACATTAAATTGAAAAGCTTCTTATATTAGATAATGGCCATCTAAACAGTAATTAGTTCCCGTGAGTCTATGCTTCTCGTTTTCAACAGGAAATATTGTATCGACAGAGAAACGAATTAGGAGAGGAAACAAATTAAACCATATATATTTTGGGGAAAAACAAAACCATGAATATACACAGACACACACATTTTAGTTCAAAATAGCCACCATTATCTTTCTCGCGACAATAAATCAATAACGTTATCAAAATAAACCAGTTAGTCAACATGAAAAACTTTGAACGTGCCTTCATTTTCTATTTTAATATAACAAAACAAGTACTAATTTTTTTACGAAAAAATATTTCATTCCAATTAAAAGTGATGAATTAAAAGTTATCTTACAAACTAACAACAGTATAAAACTTTAAAAGACAATAAAAATATAAAATTGTAACTAAAAAGCTACTTGTTCAATTGAAAGGAAGATGGACAGATCAAGTTGAACTTTCAATATAAACTAGAATAAATTTATAATAGAAAACTTACAAATAATCAGAATAAAACTACAATCAAACTAACAATAATGGGTAAGATCCAAATTTAATCTTTTAACTTTAAGGGTCATCTTAATGTTGTCTTTTAACTCAAAAAGTGATTATTAAAGTCTCTTAACTCAACTCATGTGTTCTATTCTAGCCCCTACAGTCAGTTAAGGCATTAGTTCAAATGAAAATTGTCTACGTGACACCCCAACTGCCATGTGGCATTATCTTTTATAATAATAAGTAACAATACTAGAAGGATAATAAATTTCAGGGTAGAATAGACACAGATGAATAATCCTAAGAATCCGAAACATACTTTAACCCAAAACATACTTGACCATGTAATGTTGAAGTCCAGCTTGCCTACCTTTGACATGTCACTGCCAAGTTCATCCGAAAGATTATTGGGCTCAACTTTCAGCGGGTTATGGCCGCCATAACGGCAATTAGTATGGATGGTCTTGCAAAGGCGGTAATCACGGTAAGGGTAGCCGAGTTAGCTGAGATGAGGCTTGGTATTTGATCTTTGTATAGGAATTCTTCCACGATCAAGGATCTCGACGCAGCCACAAGCCTCTCTCATGCTTTTTTGGCCTTTTCATTGCACTTTAGGAACACTTCCATGGCGTCAATTCGATGCATTTTCCATTTCCATTGATTGTAAAGTTGGTGGATCTTCTACAGCTGCTGGTGAGCTAATGAACATGTGTTCTTCTTAATATTCTCAATCAATTCTTCTAGAAGTTTCTTCCGAGTTAAGTCGGCAACAATGGATTCAGATCGAAAATATGGGTCCAATTCGGCTAATCCGATTGCTCGCCAGATTCCATCGGAGTAATCGGAGTTCGAGTCAAAAAATTGTTGGGCCTCATCGATTAACCCGGATCCCACCATTTTGTCAACCCTTTTTCGACACAAATGAATGTAGAACAGGAAGCGACACGTTGACCTAGAGGAAGTAAAATTCGTACCTCCGTCGGAATTCCACATCATTGTTGACCAAATCTTCGATGTATGAATTGGAGCCTCCGGCGATGATCGGGTAGCGACCTCGGTCAAGGATCGATTCCACGGCTAAAGAGGCCTCGCATTGGAAATTGGCAGCGCAGAAATTCAAGTCGGGATTGACTATTCCGAGCAAATGGTGGGGGATGCCATGACATTCCTCCTTAGTGACCTTGTTGGTCAAGACCGCGACATTCAGAGCTTTCAATTTCCATGTGGGCAAGACCACGTGGCCCTACGGCTCTGAAGTATGGTCCAAGAATGAGTGGGTGAAGCCGAAGATTAACCCAGATTGACCCGGAGTGTGGTCTTGCTCCTCGACAAAGAAGATTAAGGAAGAAGAAGAAGATTGGGTTAAAGTACGTTTTGGGTCCTTAGGATTATTCATCTGTGTCTATTTCACCCTGAGATTTATTATCCTTCTAGTTTTATCACTTATTGTTATAAAAAAAGGATGTCACATGGCAATTGGGGGTGCCATGTAGGCAATTTCTGTTCGAACTAACGCCTTAATTGACGGTAGGGACAAGAATAGGATACGTGAGTTTAGTTAGGGGATTTTAATAGTCACTGTTTGAATTAAGAGACCACATTAGGATGACCTTTAAAGTTAGGGACTAAATTTGGATTTTACCCTAACAATAACTATACAATGCTGAAACCAACCAAGTAAGTACATTATGGTAAAGTCTTCTAGGGGCATTATGGTTAACTCAGTTCATCTAAGGAGACAAGGAAATGACTTTTTCGATTGCTACTATTATGGGAGGAGGTAAGTGAATGATTAATTAAACCTCAAGAGATAAAATAAAGGATTTCCAAATAAGAGGGGTAAGGGAAATTTTCACTAAATCTATGGGGGGTTTTTTAGAAATTTCCTAATCTTAATTTAATGCTTTCTCTAATTCTCTAGTTATCCAAACCCTCCAATGCAAAGTTTTTCAGCAATGCCTGTCATTTGGATTTCATTGTTGAAAGAAACATCTAAAAGCTTGAGCCACGGCAACTTGCTGTCAGTTCATTTAAGTTTAATTCACATAAAGAGTTCTCATTACTAACAGTTCAGGTTAGGTTTGGACATGGGCCAAGACAACCCGCTGAAATTAGTCACAATTTTTAGTCATATTTACAAATTGTGCCATCCCCCTTAAGCCTTGCTCCTCTACTGCTAATACAGTCGGATTTTCAGTTACGCGGTTGACTTTCACCCTTGCTATACCCTGCAGACATTAGTCACAAGCCATGCTCGCCAGCTGGAGATCTACTAGCACCGAGCTCACCGTTGTTGCACCAATACGGACGACTAGCTTTGCTGCCAATCACCGCCCTTAAAGCCTTGTCTCTTCCCTTGCTCTGCTCTTTGTCTGCCACAAATCTCCTACAATGAACTGTAACAACCATGGAAACCATGTTGGCCAATGCCTTTCTCCGAGTTGTTGAGGTTTTGGTCACCAGGAGAAGTTTATCCATCCCCCACACCGGGTGCAAACTTACGAGCGGGGGGCCGATGGACATAAGTTCACATGAAGTAGTCCAGAGATTTTGAAATAGCTACAGCTAAGGCCGGGATGAGAGCACCAACGAGCTGGATCTAGCTGTGGGAACCGAATCCCACATAAGGGTCACTAGCGAATAGGGCTTGCTTTGGGCTGCAGCAACAACAATATCAGAAATTGGGGGAAGTTTTGAAAGAGGTTACCAAGAAAAAGGAAGGAGACGATGAACTAATGGACAAAACAAATAATCAATGGCATAACCTATAAATATGCCCAACACTAGACCTTTTGACAAACCACACTCTTTTGCCCTCAGTTGACCTTAACCATAAGTTTGACCCATTAATGGATTTAATTAGAACAAACTGCCTCTTGAATATGTGTTCTAGTAGTATAGTTTTAGAATTTCTTTATTTGCCTTATACCAATTTATAGTTTTGTCTAATTTTAGGATTTAGCTTGCTAGGCCTTATATTTAAATTTGTATTTAATTACTACAAATTGACGTTCAAGCACATACACGTGTTTCATTTTTTTTTATTGAAATTGAATAACTACTTAGTAAAATGAGCATGCATATTTTGCAGCCTATCTTGAACATCTTATCCGCATCTTATACATCACTTGTTGGATAGACAATTTTCACATCCATATTCTACCCATTTTTAGACGGATCGAATCGAGTAACACTCATCCACATACCACACTTTTATTAAACCATGCAATGCCTAATCATACATTTGTTGCTGTTAAAAATATCTATTATACCTTATCTACTAAAACAACCCTTGCTTGTTCTTAATTCCATATAATTTATTCATTATACTTTTATTTTCATTACATAACTAATACTAATATGTTACACACACACACATATGGGTCAAATGTAGGGTGGGTAAACCCAAAACTTACATTCTACCCAAATCCGTTAGCGGGTGGAAAAAGAAAAATCACATTCGACTTAAACCCAATCAATTGAAAAAAAAAACTCAGCCCATCAACTCATATGGAATAGGATACCTACCTGGGTTGGATATCATTGACATCCCTACTCAAAGCACAACCAGTAGCTAGGCCTGTAGAACACAGTTAGGCTCTATTTTAAAACAGTTTTTGTGATTAATATTAGAGTTAAAAGTTAAAAGCTAAAAGTTACTTTTGAATAGTTTTTTTTTTTCATAACTCTAATATTAATTACTGATACTAATATCAAACTAGGACTTAGACTCCAAACAACTAAAAAGAGAACCTGTTTCGATAGAAGCTCGGCTTATTAGCCTCCCTAAATATATGTAAAACTGGAATTCGAGCTAGATATCACCCACACTAGGCAATCCAGCTTTGAAATTTGAGGTTTTATATACACATCACGAGCTATATAATTAGACTGAAATCATAAAATATTAAATCCAAACGAAAAGTCTTTACAAAGTTCTTCTCAATATCCTTGTAATCAAATAGTAAGAACCAAGAACTAAAATGAGTAACACTCCCATAATATCCAACAGAAATTCATCCTATGCTGCAATAAAAATCCATAACTGAAACAATATTTAAAAATGGAAATCATATACTCACCTACAACATTTGCCATGAGCAATTAAAAATAAAAATAAAAAGCAAATGCTCATATGCTCAAAACGATCAAAATCAAAATCATATGCTCAAAATGATCAATACCAAAATCAAAATCAAAACGATCAAAATCAGAATTGAAATCAAAATCATATAAAAAAAATCTCATTTTTTTCCTTAAAATATGTCACTTCTTTGATAGTTATGATCTTTTTCCAAGCGTACGCTTTTCATATTCAGAGCATATATGAATAGCTCTAATTGTATATGTTATTTAGCAAATAGTTCCTTTAAATAACATATTTAATATGTTATGTGACACTATATATATATATATATATATATATAATATATTATATATTATATATAGATATATATATATATATATATATATGGGTAAAAATCCAAAGGGGGTTACCTGACTTTTTTTTTTTGTCTTAAATGGGTATCTAACTTTCATATTTTCCTAACGATTTACCTTATTACTTATTGTGCATCTTAATTGGATACTTTTCGTTAATTTTATGGTTAAGTTTGATGGAAAATACTGATGTGACATTAATTAATTCTAAAACAAATCTTAAAACAATAGTCTAAGCCCTCTTACTCTTCTCATCAACAATTCTAAACCCTTAAACTTTTAAATTTATTGGTTATACTCTTAATCTCCTCTACCTACCCAATCTCACCATTTATTTCCCAAAAAATCTGGAAATTTGGGATTGATTTATGAGCCCTAGAAACCAGACCTTTCTTTGAATTGCTAGATTTTTTAGAATTAACACATAAAAATCCTCTCTCCAAAACAATAGAATAATAAAAGATTAGAGACCACAAGTGTAATTTACTCCATATAATTTCTTTGAATTGCTAGATTTTTTAGAATTAACACATAAATGCATAATTTCTGTCTCGGCTAGCCAGCTAGGTTGGTCATCAGGGAAATTGGTTGGACTTGAAACTCCCCAGTCTCCCCCCACCCCCCGAACCAAATACTAGTCAACAAAACTTAAAAAAAATTCAAATGGAGCTCAATATCCTCTAGATTTGATAAATATGCAAAGTGGCCATTATCCTTTACAAACTCTCATACATAACTTTAAACTCTCATAAAATGTGCTTTTGAATACAAATGTGTGTGTGTGTGTGTGTGTGTGTGTGTAATGTGTGTCTAAAACTTAGAAATATAATTTAATTTTAAAATATTATGTTTCAAAATCTTTTTTAAAAAATAACTATCTTGAAAAATGGAGGTAAATTTTATTTTTAGAAAAACAACTGACAAATATTACGACACTGAGAGTGAATTTAAGTCATTAAATCCACCTCAAACATTGGCAAATCATACGAATTGACCTACTAACTTTTGCTCAGGCTGATTTACCCGCTATAGCTTGTAAATTTGTAGCACATTTTAGTTTGGGAGAGTAGAATATAATAGATTTATTTACTGTCCAGTTTCTCTTTCCCATTCTATTCGATACATTTGGTGGAGTGTGGAGATTAAAATATATAAAAAATATATATATTTTTTATTTTTGTCCCCATAAAATGGTACATTTTCGAACTTTAGTAACTTAAAAATTTTAAAGTTACTTTACAACTTTTAAAAAATATAAGAACCAACAAAGAGAATTTTCAAAAATACCAAGGACCAAATTGCTTTTTTTCAAAAATATCATAAACCAAAGTGTAATTTTAAAGTGAAAATATCATAAACCAAATAAGGTAGTATGGTAATAGATCATAAAAATCTTTCCAAGTATAAAATGCTGCAAGAACTTTGGAACTGCTCACAATAGTATGTCTTTTTGTTTTGTTTGGATAAAATATTTTTTTCTCAATTAATGGATTTGTAATTGGCTAACTAGAACTGCCTGGAATGGGCTCAAGGATAGGGATGACAATTGGGTAGGTCGGATTAGGTTTGGATTAGGCCATTCAGGTTCGGGTTTAGTCAAGTCAGCATCAATTTAGGTTCAGGTCAAGTTATTTGGGTTCTGGTTGATTTCTAGTTAAGTAGATTTCGGATTCAAGTTAGATTCGGGTCAATTTTATTCGAGTTCAGGTTTAATTCATGTCGGGTGAATTTTAGTCTCGAGTAACTTCAAATCATGTTATTTGAGTTTCAGGTTAGATTCGGATTGATATTCAGGTCTAATCGGGTTATTGGTGAATAAGCTGGAATAACTTGATTAATTCAATTTTTATTTAGATTTTGCTAAAATTAAATTAAATAGTTTGATTTTTTATGCAAATATTTGAAAAGTTTAGAGACCCATGTTGCAATTTTTATAAGTAACTAAAATGAAATTTTCAAAATTTAGGTACCTTATAAATACAAAATTACTAGGCGTAAAAAATAATCTAAAAAAAATTATTTAACTAGATATAAATATATTAATGTATAATTATTCTAATAAAAATACCTAATTCAAAACTTTACAAATTTTATTCATAAAACTATAAACTCGGTCATTTTATAACTTAAGAAGTTGGTAGCATCAAATGCATTTAAATTATGTTGTTAATTTGAGTTATAATTTTTTAGGAATTTAGAATCATTATTTAGAGTCAAAATAAAAATTAATTTAGTTTAGGTACTAGTTTGGAGCCTTAGAGGTCATTTGATGTCAATGTATGCGAAATGGAAGAGTTTGGGTGTGAATTAATGGTTTTTAGAAAGTTCTAGGTAAAATTAAAAATTTTGAGACAAATCTATCAACTCTCAAGAGTTTGAAGCAAATTTGGTAATTTTATGAGACAAAATCTGATGATCTCATAAAATCATGAGCTAATTCAACAAATCCTAGAAATCGAGTCTTGCCGGGTTTAGACTCGAGTCTTTTAGGTCTGGTTAGGTTTAACCGAGTTTAAGTCATTGACTTTTCTAGTCAAATCAAGTCAGATCGGGTTTGGATTCAGGTGGGTCAATCCAAATTTTCAGATTGGGTCAAATTTTGCCACATCTACTCAAGGACTAAGTTACACAAAGTGGGAGCAAGAGTAAAACCCTGAATTCATCAAAAGAAAAAATATATATACTAAGAGCGAAAGTGTATCGTTATATGTATGTATATATACAACTTCATGACAATAACAAAATAATCAGATAGCTTTTATGATCTAGCTTATATTGAAATGTATCCATTTTTCCCTATTTATATATATATATATTGAATTGTTGATAAATAGATTATTTCAATTCTGATGCTTAGTTTTTTTTAATATATTTTTTATACTTAGGAGTGTCATAAAAGTGTATAAGAAAGGGATATATTAGTATTACAAGTTAGGTACATAGTTGTAAGAACCCGATGACCAATTTGGCCGGTTTAGCCGTGAACCAATTCTTTTTGTGGTCATGGTTATCAACTCATTTAGTATTTAGTAAAAAAATTGAAAAAACAAGGGGGAAAAAAACAGTCCAAACATGAACTCAATGAACTTGAAAAAAATTGCAGACACATAGATATAAACTAGTTTTATGCTCATCTCATAGTTTAGTTTTAGAAGTAAAATTTAAACATAAAAATAAATACAAAACATTATTGCATAAGTATTACATCATATAAAAATATAAAGACAAATAAATAAAAAAAATCTCAACAATTCCAATTATCAAACAAAAGGTATATGTTAAGAGTCTGGTGTATGCCTTTGTTAGGATAGGGGAGTTGGACCAATGATCCAATTGGTTAAGAGACCAATTTTTTTAAGATCAAAATGAAAACCAAACCAGCTTTATTGGCAAATCATATGGCAGGTGAGGAGGCCATAATTCAAACTATTTACCTCCCTCGTATCCACATAACACTTTAGTCATTATGTAAAAGATAGAGATATTATGATGCTTAAGTTGATTGCACTTATAAAGAGATTACAAATTAGGTGAGATGTTAAAAAATAAAAGGAAAATCAGTTTCACATGTTCAAAAGCATGTACAATACCTTTGTCTATTTACATTAAACGAGGTAATTGGATGAGGTCCATGTGTCAAATAAATAAATAACTTATGATATTGTTTTTTGAACTCAGAATGTTACAAGAACAAAGGCATATGAGATATTTTACAACCTAATTCATCTTATATCCTATCCCACTCAACCTAATAGTAAAAATGTGGGGCAGTACATTCTTGTCCGAAGTGTAATGAATTTAACAACCAAAATGTTGACCTAATGGTTGAGAGGTGTTGATAACATGAGGTTTAAGGTGTTGATGTACACTTTTTTCTTGACTTCCCTCTCATAAAAAAAGAAAGAAAAAAAAAAAAAAGAGCTGTCATGTATTCGTGAATTTAAGTGTGTCAGAGCGCGAAATCAATGTAAATTCACTCTCAAAGCACAGATTCGCTGATTGAACAACCGTGGGCCTGATACACGAATTACTGTAACTAAACTCTCAAAGTGGCAATGCCATGCCTCCACACAGGCTGAAGTACTAAACTCGCAAAAGACTATAATATTACTAAAAGTTCGACACTATGATACGAAAAAAAATATATAGAAACGATAATGGCTTTTCTTAGAAGCAACCAATACTATGGAGCACAAAGTTTGCTGTATATGCGAATGCTAGAATTCGCGAATTAAATCAATTGGAATTCGCGAATTCGTGGCCTGGACAGCAATTTATTGTCTTTTGACGGCGAATTCATGTGACCCAAGCCAGCAGTTGTTACGTGTGTCGGCATTCGAAGGAACCCGAAACCAAATAAGGGATGTTCAATTGATTACTACACTATATAACAGAGGTGGTCCAAATACCAAATCAGGAATTAATGTGCTTCAATTGAAGACCCTAGGCACAGTAATTAATAGACACCAATTTTAAGTCAGTCGAGTAGTAAAAGAATTTCCTTTAATTTCTCGATTTTTGACATTAATTATTGATCAAGTCTATATTTAGGTCAAATTTCCTTTAATAACTAACCAAATTGCCTCTATATAGTAGAGGCTCTCTTTAAGTTCCACTCAAATTAACCTTGTAAGAGAGGTTAATTTTCTGCATATCTCGCAATGGCTTTCTCTAAGGTCGTTGGTATTGTCTTCGCTTTGGTGGCTGCTTCCGAAGCCTCCGGCGCCTCCGCGTTAATGTACATCGTCGGAGAGGCTCAAGGCTGGACGTTCAATGTTGATTACAATGCCTGGGCGTCCAACAAGAACTTCGTTCCCGGAGACGTACTCGGTAAGTTATTTGAATTAGGTCTAGTATTACCTGCTCTTTAAAGTGAACCAATAAAATCATTCTATTTCCATGCATGGTGGTGGCAGTTTTCCAGTACAATCCACAGGCTCACAGCGTGTTCAGTGTAAGCCAGGGCGACTACAACTCTTGCAACTTGGGCTCCCCATTGGCGTCCTACGCTTCCGGGAATGACCAAGTAACCCTCAGCCAGCCCGGAAATTACTACTTCCTCTGTGGGACCCCTGGCCATTGTCAGGGCGGGATGAAAGTGGCCGTGACGGTTGGAGGTGGAAGTGGTTCTACTTCTACCACGCCAACTACTCCGTCGACCCCGGCAGTGACGCCGACAACTCCATCATTGACACCGACAACTCCATCAGTTACACCGTCAACACCGGCAGTGACATGTGCCCCGAATGCACCGAGCCCGCCGTCGACGTTCCCAATGGACCCGAGCAGGAGAGCTGCAGCTGCTGCTGGAGTCCCCTGTTATTCTTTCCAACTTTCAGTTTTTCTGGCGACGCTGGTTTTTGGTGCCATTGACCTTCTTAATTGAGGACGTCACTGGGAATATACTATTATTGCGCTAGCTAGGGGTTTTGTGTTGCTTATCAAGCAAAATTTTGTAATGAGGCCTGCTTTATACTAATCGTATAATACAGCAGTTTTCGGTATCGGCGTTTTCCTGTGGACAGCAACAAATACATGCGCGTTCGAGAATTAATCATCCATTTCAAAACGAATATTATATGAACGCCCATAGCAATTTGGCACAAAAGTCCAGAGTTTTACTTTTCGTGAAATTTTTTTTGCCTGCTATAACTGCAGAACTAGTGCCCAAGAATTGCAGTCTTTGATGTTGCACCATCCTGATTTTGTGGCGTGGAACGGGAAGGCTCTCTCACCATTGCGGAGCCTGAGGCATTAAGTTTTTCGAGCACCTGAATTCTGGGAGGAATCCAGAATTTGAGGGACACATCATGTTCTCTCGTCTCCACGAAGGAGATAGATAGATTGAGGAACAAACCAGTTACTTCCCTATTATCCCAAGAAAGCCGAGACTGTTCATTCTTGTCAAGTCACTAAAAGAAAACAGGAAGCGAAAACTAATAAATCCGAGAGAGAAATCAACAGACTTCCCATTTATTCCTGTAGAGCTTCGAATAATCCCAGTCATTTTTGCTATGCCATAGAATAAATAATGCACTGGTCGTTAATTAATGTAAGACAGTCGCTGAAATTGGCAAATCAGTTGGCTGCCAACTTGAACATAGTAGGAAATGTAACACCATGGCATGGGTGGCATTCCCACACCAATCGTCATGTCAAAATTGATCAAGTAAAAGATCAAGGTTGAAGACCTACAGAAAAAAGGGAAAAAAAAAATGAAGATTGCGTATGCCAGATGCACTTTTTTTTTTTTCGTTAACTCATAAGCTCCACAGGAGAACGATACAAGAGAGACTGTAACCCACCCACTGACTGCAAAAGGAAGAAGTCCCTTACACAAGCCAAGACTTGAACCTTGGCTAGCCATGTAAGATGTTGGTCTTCATGCCAATCGGCCCAATATACCTGATCAACCAGATGTTTCCAGAGAGAGTCATGTACTGATTCAAGGTTAAAGTTACGCTGGCATCCTAAAACCTGAGTTATAGTCAGTATTTGGTCACAGCACAGGATCATGAGCCCTGAGATGAGCCTGCGAAATTCCCCCCAAAGAGGTTTATGATTTATTTCAACGGACAAAATTTATTGTTCGGCCATTTGGAGCAGGTCAAAGAAGTGTTGCTGGACAGAAGCCGAACTATTGCAAGCTTCTGTTGTTTCAACGCCAAATTTTTTAGCAGGAGGCAAACAGGAGAAGGAACTACAGCTTCTGTTGTTTCAACTGCAAATTTTCGGGCAGGACAAGCACTGACAGGAAAAGAATGCAATCCTAAAAGTTCAGAAACATTAGCCATGATTCTAAGAGAACAAATGCCCAGCACAATACCATCAGGAAATACAAGCACTAAATAATGCGTTAGTGCATTTCTATTATTATCAGAGTTTCTTCTGTCATCTGATACATATCCAAATAAACATGAATTAGCAATTCTCAGTTATTCTTAGTCTCTAGCAGAGGATATAGGGCGACCTTGTAATCCCTGTCCCTGTTGGTTCATTGGTTTGAAAATTGTTGTGACTTCCATAAGAGGTTCTATACCATCCAAGCTGATAATAAAGGTCTGCTACTTAAGCCAAACCTACCACCAAGTCATTCTAATTTCTTACAATCTGGAAACGTAAACAATTTCCTATCCCTGTTTCAATTTAGATTCAAGACACTGAAAGGTAAACCAAATATTTTGTTATTCTTAACTTCAAATTGTAGGGCAATATTATTCCCTGGATCTCACTGAATTGGTGAGTGAATTTCTGAGATACAACAAAGATATTTGCAATCTGGTTTTCCATTCTCTCCAGTAATGTAATGTAGAATTCAGAAATGACTCAAAATGTCGAAATTACGAGTGTAGGGCTAATTTCTCTTTACCTCCTCGGCGACTTCAAACAAGAATCAGAACCATTAAACGTATCCAGGACCGATATCCCTCAAGCTGTCGGCGCCATCAACCTCGACGCCGACGCGGCGGACGGAATCAAACAGTGGCAGAACCAGCTTCCTATGCTGGATCGGCCTCGAGATCTCCTCGTTAACATCGATCGAGATATTTCTGACTCCGACGTCCTTCAAGCGGAAGGCGAGCTTCTCGCCGACTCTGGAAGCGACCTTGGCGTCCCAGAAGCGGCGGGAGCGGGGGAGGCGGTCAAGCTTGGCGCGGAACTGGGGGAGGAACTCTTGCTCCGTCGACGACGCCATGGCGATGATGGTGGAGCTTCCCTGCTGCGTCACGTGGGCCGAGATCTTGCGACATGAAAGCACCAATCGAAGCAAGTGTTGCTGCCGCTGGATATTGGACATTGATACGATCCTAGAAAAGGAGAAGACTTGGGTGAAGTTCAACCGCGAACCCTGCTATATATAATAATACCTTCCCCTTTTTACAAGTACTTCGTTTTTGAAGAGAAAAAAAAATCACTTTTATCCTTCTAACTGTGAATTTTTTTCAGGGACCAATCAAACAATGAACTGACATTGCACGGGTTAAGTTAAGGAAGTCTGTACAATGAGTCAGCAAACAAAAGAGAAACGGGAGAGGGTGAAGGACAAGTAGTTCAGGCTAAAGGCGATGAAGCGAGCAAACTCATTTACATGTATTGGCTATGAAGTGAGCACCCTCATTAGCCTTTGGTGAGACATTGTGTTGGCTAATGAACATGGCAATATTTGAAAACGTTGCTTTAGCTGAAGAATGTTATCCACAATCGCCTGAACCTGCCAATTACTGGATTGCCTTTCAATTAGCTACACCAACACATCACAATTTGTCTCCAAAATCACTTTTGAATCCCATTAATGCAGCCTGATTGAGGCTATTCGTTGCCCCAAGCTTATGCAACAAAAGCACTAGTGCATGACAAGGAACTGCCTCTTGCACTAACAAGACTTGCTAAGCAATCTCTGATAACAATGCATGTTCCTGCTGCTTTAGTTCTCTCATCTCATGCCCCATCAAATCAATATTCAACTTGATCAGCCCAGGACTTGGCTTCTCCCAATGGTCTCTCCTCATTTGTCCATTAATATGTCATATGTGCAGGGCTTTTATTCTAAATGGACCAAAATTCAAAAACTACAGCAAAGATCTTCCTAACAACAGCTGGGGAATAAATGTTCTTTCTTTGAAACAAAGATTCATTCCTAACCAACTAAATGAACCAACAAATAAATGTAATCTTAGAGAGTGTATGTGTACGTTCACTTTCCCTCTCCCAAGGCACAATATTATGACATACTTCAAGCAGTAAAGCAAAAAAGGTAGTGATAGTTGTCTATCCACATGATAGTCTAAACAAGCAACCCAAACAATTCATGTTCAATCACATTGTAAAATAGCATGCTCAAGAGTTGCAGGCAAATTACAGAAATTACAGCATGGATCCTACTTATGAGTCGTCTTTGCCAAATTGTAGGTCACAACAATTGTATTATGTTAGAGCCTCTATAACAAGTTTTGCATTTTTGGAGGACACTTCAACTTTCATAAATGCTTCTAGACTCAAGGAGAAGTGAAGCATGAGGAGCATGCATTGAGGTTCACATAAAGGATCTTAAACATGGAATAGGTAGATTTCAGACCTTTTTTTTTTAACTTCTACCTCAAGTAAAGTAGATCCACGGGGTTTGTTTAAAGAAAGGTCAAAACCCCTATTTTCAGGAAAATGATTGAATCATTCATTCAAACAAGCCTTTTAGCTGGAACGTCTGCTGCTACAATAAGAATCCACCCATAGTCTTTGATCCAAAATAATGAAAAGGACCATTAGTTCACCATCTTCCATAGAAGGCCAAATAAATCTGTCTTGACCACCACAGCTACTAATAGGTAATTGCAAAATAACCAACTTCTCTTAATCTGAAATCAAATACTAAATCATTGACAGATTCTATATCAACTCACCTGGCTTAATGATTTGTTGAATTGAGAGTTGCTTAATATCCTCAGGGATGGGTATTGTCACAGGCCTTTACCCTTAATCTCATTTAAATCATATGAGACCCCAGGAACCTTACACTAATTCAGTGTTAGGCATATGTAAATTTGTCCCTTAGTGGGCCTATTAATTAATTAAATCATTAATGCAATATTGTTTTATGTTATACGTTATTATGGTTGTATGTCAAAGACTATAAAAATAATATACATATGGTGCAACTGCCAACATTTCAAAGATATGTATTTGTATAAAACATATTGTTATGTATTGTGAATTATTGCGCTCTAACAGTTGCTACTTAAGTGTAGGTTATCGCAAATAATAAAATCTCGGAAGTCTGAGTGTCGAACCACAGGAAAATGAATTAAGAAATACAAATTACAGATTTTTAATAAAATGTGTGAACAAGTGTTGATTAAAAATTCAAATTCAAATAAAATAACTAAAGTTAGAGGATCTACTTTTAGTATATCGATTATGATTAATTTTAGCCCATTTTACCACTCAATTAGGATCCACACATAAAGGAGATCCTAATCGGGGAATTTAGTTAGTATTAACTTTCATTGATCTTAAAACGCCAACACTTGCTAATGGATTCAAGTATCCATCATGCCAACATTTGTCTACAATAACTCAAGATTCCAATATAGCCGATAGAGCCATGTTCTACAGAAGGAATCAAGTAGCTTTTGTACCAATGATTGACTATGATGAATCAAGACTCCCACTTAACAATGAAAAAAGTTAAATAGATTAAGGAAGAAAATACAGTTAACGTTGTGATCCATTCAAATCAATCATAACCTTTATACCAAAAGCTTCACCATTTCGCCTTAGCAAAAAAAAAGATTAGTTGGTCATGATAAAAGTAAACAACATGTAGAAAAATGAAATGAACATGGATTGAAAGATCAAAGGAAGAACAAAAAAAAATGAGAAAACATTTGGACAGAGCTTCGATATTGAAAATAAGAACAACAACAAAGGAGAAAATCTAACTTTGATACAAGAACATGGAAATGCCCTAAGAAATGGCATGAATTCGTTCTCCTCCCAATGTGCCCATTTATAGAGTTTTTGGGGTGGGTAAAATAGTAAAATGTAGGTAAGTACAAATCAATAAAGGCAGGCTGAAACTTATTTTAATTTTTCAACCATCGTAGACATTGAATCAGCTCTTCCTCAAAGCATAAAACTTATAGATCTATTCTTTAGCTTCGAATTGATAGCTTGCTCATTCAAATCAGATATCCGTAACTCAAGTTATGATTTGTCTACCAAAACTGCTCTTCAGCACATAAAAGAATGAGTGGTCTCATCTATAATTAGATTTTAGCAATGAAAACAATCAAACTAGCTCATGGAATGAAGTAGAATTGAAGATCTATGTGTTGACTTTCAGATGAATTTGGAATCACTTAGTTTTGATGTCTACAGCTCCAGATATGATTTTTCTTGTAAAGGGTCACCAAGTGATGATTTTACATACATAAAAAATAATTATTTAATATATATTTTTTAATATTAATAAACAGTAAACCGCATATGTACAGTAAATACGTGTATGAATAGTGAAATATGCATATGAATAGTAAGTCGGTGAATGGTAACTATGAATAGTAAAAACATGTGTGAATAGTAAAAATGTGTAAATAGTAACCCGAAGGAAAAAATGCTCAGAATATAGAAATTAATTATACTCAAAGTGTATAATGATGATTTAAACCCTTAATAGCAATACACTTATGAGTATTCACCATAAATCCATATAAGCTACTAGGCAACATACCCAATAGTTCCATAGCATTTACCAGAGGCACAAGTTTCATGTACATATACTGAACACTTAGAATCCTGAGATCTAATCCTACCTGATTTATACTATTAAAAAGAATATCTACAGTGTTCAGGTATCTCCCACTCTTTACCTCTATACAACAAAAGTCAGTAAGTTAGTATTCCAAGTAATTAGGAACCTGCAAGAAAAAAACATAACAATAATGTATCATAGTAATTAATTTATGCACACCTAGTACCATATACTAACAACCTTTCCTTTTATTGGTTGTTAGCCCTAGATATACTAGTATCTGCACACAAAACATGTAAGGGATATGAGAACTAAAGGTTCCCAATAAGGGTCATAAGCTTCCGAGAAAAACATTCATATAGGACCATACATATTGTCTATAAATATATTAATATATGTCTTATGCACTTGAGCTCAAATTATAGTGCTAGGAACTCATATTATTGGCCAATAACTATGGGAGTAACTAATTCTCATAATTCCTTTACCTATTTGTCCTACAATTGATAAGTCAAACTTGTCCATACAAATACTGTTTTTAAATCATCTTAGCATTTTGCAGATATCCCTTATTTTATGCACAGGAGCTGACTATTTGCTTATTTAGTGCATGTGTTAGTGCTAGCATTGTAAAGTTTCGTGAGTAGTTAAGAACATCTCCCCCTCTTAGGTCTACCTAAGCCTTAGCCCATCATAGTAACCTTAGGTGTCTTAGGTTCCTAACCCTTCATAGCCACCATAACTAGCCCCTTTCAAGGTCCTTATGCCTACATACACAAGCTCACCCATATGCACATTTACACTTCATATGAGCTTCATAGTTTAGTGTTCTACCAAACTCAACCATATAAGCTTCTTAAATAGCCATCAATACTCAAATCATATGCTTGTTAAATTTATTAATAATTCAAACACTTGATATACAAGTATCATAGCCAAATTTATTTAACGCATAAGCATATAAATTAAATAACCTTTACCTCAGATAACTTAGTTTGCAAGCTCAATCTACTTAGCCTCTTGTCTCTGTTTCAGGACAAATTTAGGACCCCTCATAGTGACTTATACTCAGGACTTATATTGATCATTTAACACATAAAATAACCCATATCTAGCCTGATAACTAACAAAGCCCCATATGGTTTAAGTGGCTAAATTAACGTTTACATTGATCTCCACATATCTAGTCCTTAATAATTCTTGGACCCAATGTTGTAATTTTCTTGTTTGTTAGCCTTCTACATTTACCAATAATAAAACAATATTAATTCCAGCCCTTTTTTCCAGCCACAACATTGGAATTACATAGGATAAGCAAGGCAAGAACAACATTCACCCATAGCCCCCCTAAACGAACCCAATTCATTGTAATTTAAGTTATTTTTCAAGCTTCTATATTTAGTTTATTAAACAAGCTAGCATGGAACATAAATTTCCAACAACTCTAGGTATGAAATAGAACCAGAAATATCAAGGGAAATAAGTTTTTTACTTACTTGCAACAATTGAGCTCAACTCTAGCTCCTTATGCAAGAACACCAAAATTGACACTAATTTCTCTTAATTTCCTAGCTAATTTAGCTAGGATTTCGCTTATTTGTAGCTTGAATAGGTTCAGCCACGGAGTTTCTGTGGCAAGGAGGCAGGTTTTGGGTGGCTAAGTCTGGGAGAAGAAGCTCAGGTTGCTTAATCAACACACCACTGCCTCACCTCTTCACACACTTGTGCCACGCAGCCAGTGCCCCTTTTGTCAGTTTCATTTTAATAGGTCCTTATGTGCAGCACGATAAAAAATTTAGGACCAGATCTGGAATTAAGCAGCTCCTGAATCCTTCACTGATTTAATTACACTTCCAGTCATCAATTTCCAGGAACATCCAATCTAGTCCCAATATTTCTATTCATCACACTTAAATCACCTATGGACAATCTAGTCAATCCACAATTTCATAATGATAGAGCAGGAATCACAAAAAACCGTGAAACTTCAAATTTAATATTTTCTCATGTTCTATCCAACTATGCAATAAAAATATGTCACTATGTGAAATTACCAAAATGCCCCTCTTGGTCCGACTTGCTTAAATGATCAATTTTATCTCTTTTAAGCTACTAAACCATCTAATACCGAGATTTGGCTTGCAAATAAATTTTCTAAAGTGTCAATTTATTAAATTAACCAGTTACCTGGTAATTTGAATTTCCTATAATTATTTTGCAAATTAGATCTATAGCTCTAAGGGCTGTCACAGGTATAGTGGGTTAGAGTTTGTGATTATTACCCTAAGGTACCCAAGGATCCCCATAAATCTTAACTCTGTCTCCAGCTCTGATCTATCGAAGCCCTTTCTCCTTAAAACTATCCCTACCGCGGATCATACTAGACCATCTCTATGAAGCATTTGGACATTTCTCAGCCTGTAAGAAATCCTGCCAAGGAAAATAAAAACCTTTCACAATTTTGGCCCATAATGCATTTGGATTTTGAATCAATCTCCAAGCAAGCTTGGCTAGAAGAGTTTGATTAAAAGTCTCCAAATTTCTAAAACCAAGCCCACCTTTGCATTTAATGAGTGTCAAAGTATTATAATTCTTCCAATGCATCTTATTTCCATTTTCAGAAAAATCCCACTAAAAGTTAGCAACAAGGGCATTAATCTTCTTACACCAACCTTTTGTAAACTTGAAAATGGCCATAGACTATACTAGAATTGCAAAATGAACAACGTTAATCAAAACTTCCTTCCGATAATGGCTTCTCTTTCCGGCCTCGTTGCCACCTTACCTCTCATTATAGCCATTGCCTCAAACTTTGATTTCCCCTAAATGGGTGGTAGGCCAAGATATTTCCTGGGTATGTACATCTTTGAATGCCCAAACTTGTGACAACCCTATCTAGAATATTGATAGGTGTATTTCTACTAAAGAAAATAAAAGATTTCTCTATATTGATAACCTGACCTAAAGCATCACAATACTGCCTAACAACATGCTGCATTGTCCTACAGTTTTTTGTAGTTGCTTTGAAAAAAAAATAGGGAATCATCAGCAAATAGTAAATGAGAAAATGAAGGACAAGTTTGAGACATCTGAAAATGTGCTAGCTAATTACTACATTCTGCATCACTGGATAGAGCTGACAGACTTTCAATTACCAAGATGAAGAAAGAGGGAGACAAAGGGTCTCATCTGTCTAATCCCCCTAAAAAGTCTAAATGATTCTGTATCTTTAGCATTGAATAACATCTTATATGAAAATGGAAGTAACAAGTTGCATGACCCAGTTAGGGGTGAGCAACTAATCGGTTTTAACCGAAAAACCGAATTTTTTCGGTTTTTTTTTGTTACAGTTATTCGGTTATCGGTTTGGTTTCGGTGATAACCAAAATTATATATCGGTTTTCGGTTCGGTTTTTGGTTTTGAAAGTGACAAATTCGGTGACCGAAAAAACCGATTTTATATAGGTTAACAGGCCTACACATTAGCCCATATATCATTAACCTAGAAGCCCAACCCGCCCTTCTCATAATCTTAGTGCAGCCGTGCAGGTGCAGCCTACCCTCCTTCCTTTTACTCTGCAGCCGGAAGCCCAATCCAACAGCAAGTTAGCAACTAATACAGACGCAGCAGGGAAAAACGAACAGATTGGGAACCCTAGCAAAGAAAAATTGATTCGTTCGAATGAACCAGGCGCCAGACGGGGAAGGGAGGGCGGTGAGCGTGGCAGGGCAGTGACCAGTGAGCGACTGAGCGAGGCAGGGTAGTGAGCAAAGCAGTCGTGGCGGGGCAGCGAAGCAAGGCAGGAAGAACCTCGGTAAGAAACCATGATCTCTTACGCTTGAGAATTCATACTTCACGGAAGCATTGTGTGTGCTTGTTGTAGGCATAATGGCTGAACATTTTTGCTGTTATCCTTATGCGTGGCTGAGATTTGATGATATCTCTGAACTAAATCATGTGGTCTTTAGTTCCCAGTTATTGACATGTTGGAAAGGGAAATGAAACTAAAAATCCAACTTGTGAATTTGCAGAAAGTAGCTTTCATTTATATATATTATTGATGCACTAATCAGTAATGCTCAAGAGTTCTAGTATTTTTATATCTCTTTACGTGTTTGTCCAGCTTCCTTTTCCTGTATGTCTTATCATATGCACAAAATGAAGATGAATGCTTGAAACTCATTGGAGTTGCCCTTGTTTGCATGCTTGTGGTTGTGGGTCTCATTGGTGTAGGTACGATTAGTTGAATATGTACGTGAATTTGTTTTCAGTATGTCTTCAGTAGATGAATTTCTGGGATCGGATTTTCGTGCCACAGTTTTAATAAGTGAATTTGTTTTCAGTATGTCTTCAGTAGATGAATTTCTGGGATTGGATTTTCGTGCCACAGTTTTAATGTTGATAATTTAGTATTGCCTTTGTCCTGCTAATCATGTTGATGTGCTGCCTTTGGTAGGAGATAGTATTTTCTAGCTGGTCATGGAATAGGTATTGTCCATCTAATAAGATGCTAATAAAAGCATTCCCCTTGTTTTTTCTTATGGTCTTGGAATAGGTATTGTCCATCTAATAAGATGCTAATAAAAGCATTCCCCTTGTTTATTTCCAAAGGCCAAGCACAGAAACCAGTTATGAGGAACCATGATTGGAATGTATTGTTCTTATGATTTTTCTGGTTCTTGGTTGTTGAATTTGATAATTCTAGTTTGGTCCGGAATTTGTTTATCATATGTTTTTCTTTTTGTTAGGAATGTATTGTTCTTATGATTTTTCTGGTTCTTGGTTGTTGAATTTGATAATTCTACTTTGGTTTGGAATTTGTTTATCATATGTTTTTATTTTTGTTACTGTGTCTTCAGTACACCATCTACATATTCAACTTACTCATTGGATTTGGAGCTACTACGGCAACAAAAGGAGCACGAGATGGAAGAAAATGTAAATGAATTTGTTTATTAAATTTATGTGTTTGATTATGATTTTGTGAGTAGAAGAGTCAAGATGGATGGAAAATGAATAATAGGTAGACCCGAATCCGATTAATGAATAAATGTATGTGTTGCCGTGTTGGTTTCTTATAGTTGTAGTTATTTAGTAGAGATATTCTGGTAAGTTGTAAGCTTGTGGTTTATTTCTCTGTCATACTTGTTCAGTTCATCTTCTAGAGCAAGTGTATTTATTCTTTTTTTGTTTTTTTTTTCGGCTCTATACTGAATATTGGAGTTACTGCTTGGATATGTATCAATGGTGACTGTAATAGCTGCTTACGTGATTCTGTGAACCACTCTTTTGTGCTTCGTTATGCTGAATAATTTTGCCATCCAAATGAAACCCATCTCACATAAAGACCATATGCATCAACTAGATTTCCGTGGGCCTAAAAAATTTTCATGTTTCCTTAAGTTATCTTAATTCTACATGCATGCATGAAATTTCTGTCCTGCATAATGCTAATTAGGTCCCCTAGTTATTTTGTATGACTTACATTCAGTAACTTACCAGAATAGCTCTTTTAACATTGGCTGATGCTGTGAAATATTTGGAACAGTTTGTAGTTCTGAGCAAGTTAAAAATGAGTTTGTAGGGCAGTGAAATATTTGGAACAGTTTGTAGTTCTTGCTGGATATTGTCTGACATATTAATAGTGATAGAAGAGTTGTGTTTTCCCTCTTTCCTTAGGTGCATTTCTAGGAGCAATTTATGTTCTTTGTGGGAGTGAATATGAGGCAGCATAAATATTCATGAGCTTATTGTCTCTGTATTTATTGTGCTTTGGTTAAAGTAGAACTCTTGGATCCTTAGTGGGTGATTGGTATAAGATTTAAAAGAGTACATGTATGTTATGTTTGTCACCTTATTTATTGACTTGCTATTCATTCCTCATGTAGTTTGAATGTCAAGGACATAGTGGTGGTGGTGGTGATGCTTTATCTCAGCCCTGTGCCATGAATGACGGAATGATCTCTACCCAACCACAAGCAGCAGCAGTAGACTCCGCAGCAGCAGTAGACTCCGCAGCAACAGCCTCTGCATCAAGTTCGAAACCTGGAAAATGCAAAAGCCGCGACCAAGCGAAGAGGAAGACAATGGCACCAAGGTCAAGTGTGTGGCTTCACTTTGAGAAGATAACAAATGAAAAAGGGGAACATAAAGCTAAATGTAAATACTGTGAGAGGTTGCTAGCAAGTCATCCAAAGGATAATGGTACTAGTTCCCTTAGATCTCATTACAATTCTTGTCTTGCACGTATTGCTTTAGAATCTAAGCAAAGTGAATTGGTATTTACTGCTGGAAATGAAGAATGGGATAAGGGACTAGGGTGTTGGAAGTTTGATCAAGAATCAATAAGAAAAGGTTTAAGTTTCATGATTATTGTGGATGAATTGCCTTTCAAGTTTGTGGAGAATGAAGGTTTTAAACACCTCATGGCTGTTGCTTGTCCTAGATTTCATGTTCCCTCACGACATACAATTGCTAGAGATTGCTTTGAGCAATATTCAATTGAGAGGAAGAAACTGAAACAATATTTTAAGAATACAAGCCAACGGGTTTGCCTCACCACAAATACATGGACTTCTTTACAGAAAGTCAACTACATGTGTCGTATTGCACATTTCATAGATGAAAATTGGAAATTGCATAAGAAGATTTTGAACTTTTGTCCAATAACTGGTCATAAAGGTGAGATCATTGGTAGGGCAGTAGAGAATTGCCTTCTTGATTAGGGTATTGATAGAGTATTCACAATTACAGTAGACAATGCTAGTTCTAACGATGTGGCAATTGAGTTCTTGAAAAAAAAAATCAGCAATTGGGGAACGATTGTTGTTGGTTGTAAGTACTTGCATATGAGATGTATTGCACATATTATCAATCTTGTTGTTGTTGATGGATTGAAAAAGATGCTTGATTCTGTGGCTCATGTTCGAGCTGCAGTTAAATTTGTGAAGCAATCTCCAGCAAGATATGCTAATTTCAAAAAATGTATTGAGAAGGAGAAAATTGAGAGCAAGGCTTTGTTGTGCTTAGATGTTAGCACTAGGTGGAATTCCACCTATTTGATGTTGAATGTTGCACAGAAATTTGAGAGAGCCTTTGAGACATATGCTACTGATGATCCTCATTTTGAGCATGAATTAAATGAGTTGACTGGTGGAATACTTACATCTGATGATTGGGAGAATGTGAGAAGATTGGTCACTTTTCTTGAGAATTTTTATGACCTGACTTGTAGGATTTCAGGCTCTTTATATGTTACCTCCAATACATTTTTTCATGAGATTTCTGAAGTTGATGGTCTTTTGTATGAGTGGGGAACTAGTGATGACTTGGAATTTGCTTTTATGGCTAGGAAGATGAAAGAAAAATATGAAAAATATTGGGGTAATGTCGAGAAGATGAATATGTTGATATATGTTGCGGTGATCCTTGATCCATGACATAAGCTGAAGTATATTGAGTTTGCATTGAATGAGATGTATCAGTTAAAGAAAGATCTAGAAATTAAGTTAGCACAGAAGGCCAAAGATGCTTTGAATGAGTTGTTTAGTTGGTATGAGAAAACGTTGCAAACACAAAATTGTGGTCAGTCAAGTGGAATTAACCAAGCTTCAGCTGTGCCGTAATCTGAAACCCAAAAGAAGAAAGGCCAAATTTCGAAGGAAAGAAAAAAAAGAAGTTCAGGTCACTCATTGGGAGTGATGAAGGAAAGTCTGATTTGATTAAGTATTTAAATGAGGAGTGTGAACCCGATGAGGATGATTTAGACGTGTTATAGTGGTGGAAATTGAATAGTGAGCATTTTCCTATCCTTAGTCAAATGGCCCGTGATGTCTTAGCTGTTCCTATCTCCACAGTTGCATCTGAATCTGCATTTAGCACTGGAGGAAGGGTTCTTGATGCATTTAGGAGTTCATTGACTCCTAAGATGGTGCAGGCTCTCATATGTTGTCAGGATTGGCTTAGGAGATCAATGCATCCTGTTGGTGTTGAGGAAGATTTGGAGGAAATTGAAAAATTGGAGGAAGGTATGATTGTAAATATTTAGTAATCTAACATATGTTTTTTGTTTAATATACGTGTGATTGTTCTTTTGTTTATATCTTTATTTTTCCCCTCAGATTTGTCAAAAGTGGCATTCGCTAATTCGATCATAGATATTTGAATAAGACATTTGGTTAGTTGCTTGTGGGAGACCAACACTTATTCCAGGCAAGTATGTTCTTTAGTTGTTAATTAAATTGTTCATAAACCTGAGATGTAGTTTATTTAGAGATTTCCTTGTTTTCTATTCAAGCAACTTATCACTTTTCACCTTTCTTTCTTGTAGGCAGTTTGGAATGGGATGGCTAGTGCATTTTAGCTTCGTTGTTTGTTTGTGGCATATTTTATGGAAAAGCAGTACTCTTGTTCTTGTCTTCTTAACTTGGTTATTGGTTTGAAGACAAGAAAGTTAGACTTTTCTATGTGTTTTATTTATATTGTACTTTGAAACAATTTATATTCTGTAGCATGATGAATTTATGGAGAATGTGTGTTGTGATGATGTTTTGAATCTTGTGATGTTGCATGATGATTTATGATTTTAGGTTTGAGCCTATGCTCGTTGAGGGAGTTATTATCTATGAAACAACTCTTTACTGTAACTGTAGGGAGTATGTATATATGCTTCAGTTGAAGTTCGGAAACAAGGTGTTGAAAATTATGCCTAAAAGGCTAATACCAATATTTATACGAAATTCGGTTTTTTCGGTTTCAAACCGAAAAACCGAATTTATATTTCGGTTTCGGTTATTTCGGTTTTAGTGGTAGAATCAGTTATTTCGGTTACCAGCGTTTGCAACCGAAAACCGAACAAAATCGTTATTTCGGTTTCGGTTATAACCGAAATAACCGAATGAGCAGTCCTAGACCTAGTTAACCCAAGTATCATTGAAACTCAATCTTCTCACAAAAGTAGCTAGAAAAATGACATTCAACCCTGTCATATGCTTTATTCATGTTAATTTTAAAGGTTATGTCCCTAACTTTTCCTTTTTCTAGATAAATGACATTCAACCCTATCATATGCTTTTTACTCCATGCTGCTAAAATCCACTCGACATCGCTATAACCTTTTCTGCAGACCAATACCCTCAACTGGGTTAGCTATCTTTGTCCATGCTTCTTGAACCCCTACTTTACACTAAGGATCTCTTATCCTTTTATCTTCAAACTGAAACTGTTTCTAATTGTGTTAACTCAGACATTTTCATTCCCAGACTATGACTCAGATGACCTAGTCCTCCAACTATGTATTATAGGATACTTTGCTCATTTAAGTCATTAACTTGTTTCATATACAGTCACGTGGCACTAACTTCATTAAATTTTTAATGGTGTAGTTTAATTTTTGGCCTAGGATTACAAAAATATATAACTTTAAGCACTTAAAGTAATTATGTGCAACTTATTAGGGCTATTTTCCTAACAAAGTTGAGCTTGTAAAATAAGAAATTATACAAATGAAAGAAAAAAATAATATAAAATTAAAATTGCATTATGTTAATTATTACTTTTAAAAAAAAGAATTTAATTATAGTAGGAAGCAAACATCTATCTACATAATAATTAATATTTTTCATGAAGTAACTAGTTTTTATAAAATTTATTCCTAAAAAACCTAAAAAAAATAAATCAATGATAAAAATTACTCCTTCAAAAATCTTTTAAAACATTTTTTTTAAAACATAGGATTTAATAAAAATAGAAAATGAACATACAATCATTATATATTTAAATAATCAATTTTTTAGAATCTATCCATTCATCCTAAGCTTTTTTTCAAATTATTTGTGTGAAGACATTTTGCTGGATGATATGTATATTTGTACCGAATAAGTGTTGAAAAAAAATTATGCAAAAACTTTGTGTCTTTCAAAAACTAAACGCAACCCCATCATGGTTCACCATCTTTACACTTTGTTTGGATTAATTCATTAAGGGGAAGGAAGGGGAAGGGATCCTCACTTCACATTGTTTTGATAGAATTAATAAAGGGGATTGAGGGATATACACTTTACCTTGTTTGGATATATTCATTAAAGGAAGAGGATGAAGCTAATTTTTTCCTTATTACAAATTTATCCTGATTTAACCTTTTTAACCAAGTTTTTTCTTTTTCCTAATAATGTGATTTATCGTTTGCAATAGAAAAATTTGTGCATATGGACCAGCAACACATGTTACGTTGATTTTAACAAGATATTAATGAAAATAAAAAACATGTAGAATGTTTGATTTTTAAGTAAAATTTGTTACATAAGATAGCAAAAAAAATTTGAAAACTTTTTATTAGTAAGTGAAATTGTTAAAAAGAAGGAAATGGAAATTAATAAACAAAATGTAATGAAAAATTTCATAAATGTTCTCCTAATTACAATGTAAATAGATACTTATTAGATAAAACATAAGTAATAAAATCTAAAATTGTTCATGGAGAAATAACAAATTTTCTTCCCTTAAAAATAAAAGTGTTCCAACTTATTGAATGTAACTAAAATATAAAATGAAGACCATCATGGGCCAAAATGTCTGAACACCAATCGCATGACAATTTCCTTCCTCCTTTCTTAAGGACATCTCAGCACCACTCGTAGTTTTTCTGGATGTGCAATCAATAAACATATGCATTAGTTAACACATATGGCTCAAGTGATATTTCTTCTAAAAAAGACTAGACTTTTTCTTCAGGAATTGGAAGTCACTACATCACCTTTTCAAATACTAAATTTCTTCATTCCATGACTTGAGCAACATTATCAGTTGCTTGTTTCCATCATCATTATTAGCCTTCGCTTTTGTAACCTTACTTTTACGAGCTTATGCTTAAGAGGAAGGCTATTCTGCATCATAAAATAGGTTTGAAGTCTCCAAATTAACTTCATTTTGAGAGACAATATGATTAATGTTTGCAATGGACTTCATCTGTTAAAAATTTAATGACGCCTTACTTCTTTTGCAGTTCCACTTTCATCACATGTAGCTCTATCATTCCCATATAGTATTAGCATTTTATCATAATGGGAAATAAGTTTTGTTATCCATTCATGAGCTGCAGGCCTTTCCTGAAAAAGTAAATAACAAAAAAATAAGTTCAAAATGATTCATATAAATAATCAATAAATGAAATAATTTTTTTATGGGTACTTGTTAGTAGAAGATATTGACCTTAATGAGGCTTTCCCAAACCTCAGGTTTTGCATTCCAAAGCTTGGTAATAGGATTTCATGCAAATCCATTCATACCATTCCTCCAAAGATCATAACACTTTGTAAAATTATTTTTCAGTGTTTTCCATCAGCTTTTTGCCTTCGTTATATCTTCCTCAATTTTTTCTTTTAATTCAATGACAATGTTGTCATAGGCTTGGGAGATAAAGGTTCCATGTTTCTTGAGGCCTTTCTCCTGTTGGTGCATTAAGGCATCCAACAAAGCTTCATCTATTAAAGGTATCCAAACCACTGGATTCCTCTTACCATAAGTTTCAACGCAACTGAAATTGTCCCATTCCATTCTAGTCAGATGATAAGAACAATTAATTATAAAATTAAAGAAGTTAATCAATGTCATAATAAGGAAACAATCAGACGATTTTAAATAAGCAAAGAATGCTCTATATCATGGCCAGCAATTATGTTCATTATTCAACTAAAAAAAGAAAAAGTCTATCTTATAAAGGGCAAGTAATGCTAAACATTTTAGGTATGATAACTATAATTAGTCAACATGACACTAGCTAAAGAATTTCTAACCAACTCCCTTGTATGTTCATCATCTTCATTTGCTCTAGGACAATGACGCAGATGTTGATTCCTAATTCGTTGGTCAACCTCCGCTAGAAGCCCCTCATCTGTATCAACACCAAACAAATAGTTATGCAAAATACAATACACTAAAACAATCAATTTATGTGTTTTAACCCCATATGTTGGTTCATTGCACTTGATAAGATTGAGAATCTCTTTTTTAACACCCCAAAAGCACGTTCTATTGCATTTTGTAGAGACGCATGACGATGATTAAATAACTCTCGTATGGTTCTCGGAAGGTTATTTGAGAACTCATTCAAGTGATAAATGACACCTCTAAAAGGTGTGATAAATTCAGCTTTTAGCCTGAATCCAGCATCCGCAACAAAATATTTTCCTAAAAATAAAATAATAAACCCATTATAAATTAAAATATTAATAAATAATAATTAATTAAAAGTTTATAATTTGATAATTCTTGATATATTACCTTCAGGAACCTCAAGCTTGTTTTCCCTAGACAGTGCATCCTTTAGAATTCTTGAGTCAGATACAATACACCCCCGTCCAGAGCAAATATATGTAAACTTCAAATCAAATGAGCATGCACATAGTACATTCATTGTTGGGTAATCTTTCCTCCCACAATACCATGGAGCAACTTGAGTAGACACTTTAGCATTAATGTATGTGTCATCAATTACCCCAATGCAATCCTATTATTTTATGATTAGGAAAACTAAATGCCAGGTAAACTGTTATACTAAAATGTGAAGGAAAACTACAATTAAGTAAAATAATTATTACCTTAAAATATAGATGAAATTTATTGTTCTGTTAAATTTCTGGAGGAGTAGCAGTTCTATTAGGTTGTTTAATGAATCTTTCCTCCAACTCTAAAATAACTTCCAAAACTCAATGTAAATGATGTCTTATTGTTTCTCTAGAGCGATTGAACAAAAAATTCACCGCACAATTCCTTGTATGATGGGTTAATATGTACAAGGTCTTGGCTGCCTACTTTTCGACACTGGCACGCCTTGTTGGTCGAAGACCACCTTTCATTTGGAGTAATTCACATAACTGTATGAAAGTTATTAAGCTCATCCTAACTATATCATGGCCTGTGGGCCCAACAGGTAATGCATAACTTGAGCTCTCACCCCATTTATTCTTTCAAAATTAATCTTATGATTTCTTATTGACAACCTATGTTTTTGTTTATTAAAGTAATACCAATAAACAATGAACATTAACAAATATGTCATTTTTATTCGGCATGTTTGTGTCCACTAAAGTATTGCAAAGTTTATATCATTTCCATGATTGTTTATCTAAATATAAAATACAGTTAGCAATTGGTCTACTAAAAAAGTCAACATAAGGTATAAAACATGGGCTAAAAGGTAATCAATTTTTGTTGATTAAATGTATTTGACATATCACAAACTATCTTTTACTCCCTTATACTTCATACAGACAAATGACACATATACTTTTAAAAATATGTATGAAATAGATATAGAGATACAACACACACATACACATAAAAATATATACCAAATACATAAATAAAAAATGGAAGAAAAATAAATAGTGCTTACTTTTTACACTTATATTTTTGTTGAGCAAATCTTGATAATAACCTCCCTAGTAAGAACCTAAACAGAAAAAAAAAACAAAAATAATAAAAATTCCACAATTTCATATATGATGATAAAATTTCTTATATTAAACATGAAGATTGCTAGACCAATTATGGCTAAATGTCTAAATATAGAGAGGATGATCCGCCTAATAAATAGAAAAGTGACTTAAATTAATAATCCATAATAACATAACTTGGCCTTCAAAATACCCAAAAAGATAAGAAACAATAATTTGTAAAATTACCATACACTAAACAACCAATTGACAACAAACAGGCTAGACATTATTAATTCAACAATTCATGACACAGGCCAAAACCAGCTATTTAGAAGTCAAGAACCCAAGAGGGAATTGTACAAAGATAACTAAGGCAGAACATAGAAGTCTACGGGCAATTACCAATACTGAATTTTGCGAGTAAAACAGGGGAGAGAGGGAGAGAGAGAGAGAGAGAGAGAGAGAGAGAGAGGGGTTTGCAGCGTCGCGCCCTCTCCGACCAGAGGCAAGAGGCGCTCCTTCTCCGTTGAGCTCGTAATTTCTTCCCGGAGCCTATCGTTGTGTCCTAAAATTGCTGGCAATTTTGGGTGGCTCTGGTAGGGACCCTCTCGGACATCGCCATCTGAGAATGACCGCACAATTGTAGCATGCAAGGTGAGACAAATTCTGGCGAGGCTCAGATCCAGGCGAGCCAGAAAAGACTGGTGAGCCAATTTAACAAAGTGTGCGAATGGCAAAAAACTACCCATACATAAACAGAGCAAAAACCAGATTTTGCGGCAATCTATTGATCCAATTTCGATGGGTTCTACCTAGCTATGATCCGATGGCCTCCATGCCCGCTGTTTTGGGATTGCAAATTTTTCTCCTCAAGCATTGAAACCCAACTTTTTTAGAGTAAAAAGGAAAAAATCATAAAAAATCAGCTTAATCCTTCAGATGAGATTTCAAGCCAGCGATTAGTAGGAGGAAGTCTCAGCATCCCAGTTTGATGAGGTTGAAGCACCTCGGGGCTTAGGGAGGGAGGCGGAGCTGACCCGACACTCCTTTGCTCGAGTGGAAGATGGAGGACGACGGAGGGAGTGGACAATTTGGGGGAAAACAGAAACAAAAACCAGATGAAGAAACAGAAAAAACAACCAGAACATGGACCTGGAAACAGTATGGTCTGCAGAATGGCGTATGCCGCAGCGGCCACCGTCGTCGAATCCGCCACTTCTCACTATTGTTCAACAATATTGCTCTTGAATGCATGATTCTACCAGCTTCGATCGGTCAGTCTCATAACAGTGGGAAAAGTGCAATTTCATGAATAAAAAAATTGGCCAGATTTTATCTCTACCTTCCCTCTGCTTCCCTTCGATTTGGAGGGATTGCATTATTACGTTCATAAACGGGATACGGGGGAAGAGTTTGATCCCCTCAGAACCTTTCCCTCCTATTTCCTCTCACGCAAACGAAAAAGGAAGGGGCGCCTCCTCCCCTTTCCACACTCTCCCTCGTATCCAAACAGAGGCTTAGGAATCGTCGATATCCGTCCCTGTTGTTGCTGAAACTCATCCTTGTACCCCAGGAGTCGATGGCGATTTCCTCTTCCGCTGCAAGCCCAGCTATTCCGAAAGCCAGCTATGCCGAAAATCGCAGGGGAAGGGGAGGAGACAGAAAATGCGACCACCAACCAAATTTGGCACTGCAAACCATCATTGTTCAAGCCCGTTGCTGGTTAAGGTTCTCCGCCGACATGCCCCAGGTTACCTCCTCCGCTGTCGCTTGTCGGAAACGTGGGAATCTGGTAGTGGGTTACGAACTGGCTGATCCACAAATGGATGTGGGTATCGTGAGGTCTCAGGTAATGCACTTGGTCACGGCATGCAGAAGGATCGAGCGATTGCGGCGCCGGGAGCGGCTGACGGCGGAGAGATAGGCAGCATAGAGGTGGAGGAGAGGAAGATAAGATGGGAAAAGGGGCACAGGCAGTAGATGGTAAAGCATAGGGTGAAAAAGAGAGAAAATAAGAAGCCAGGTGGCTGCGCAGGAAATTTTCTTTTGTTCTTATGGTTAGTTACTTAACGGACGTAAGGTCGAAGAGGTCAAGTGCCCACATTTTATAGTTAGGGGACTGGATTGAACCACGCCAAAGGTTAGGGACTCTTCTTTTGAGCGCTGTGATAAAGTTTGAGGGACCTAAAGTCGTTTGGGCCAAAAAGAATATGCCTTCGTCCCTTAGCTTATGACTGCTGCTGAACTCGGTCTTGAACTTTCTATCGTTGGACACATATGTCCATAAAAGACTACCGTCCGATGGCTCACGGCGCATAAAAGATTCTTCTTTTTTCTCTTTGCCCAAAGAAAATGAATAGAGTATGGTGAAATCGTTCGTGAAATTGATTTCGAATCCAGGACTTCTGGTGCCTGATGAGAGTGCAAGAATCCCGCATGGCGTCGTCGAGGCTATTCCTCACGGCCTCACTTATGTTTCAGTTTTCCTTCATGGCTTCAGCAATCAGGTAATAAATTTTGTTTTGAATCAATTATCCTACATCTTTGAATCTCTCTCTCTTTTCAAAGAATTCCTTTTTGCGCTTCTCGCTGCTTCATTCTGTTTTAATTTGATCACGTTTCTTGAATCTTGATCCAGTCTTGGGAAGGTTCTGGCATGATGCTTGTAGCTTCCAATTAACCTCTGCTTTCTCGGATTTTAACATCGAAATGATATGTGATACTTGGTTTTGCTTCATGTTCGTGCTTGATTTCCGCCTATGGGCGTAAAATTACGTTTACATGCAATTCATGTGGAGGTTAATACTTGTGATTATTAGTTAATTCCTGTTCCGGACAAATTCACATTTGGTAGTGTTGTTGCGTAGTTTGCCTTGGCAAAACTCGCTTTGCTCATCTATGCGCTGCCTCTTTTGCGTTATAGGAAAGATATTGGATTTCTAGAGCGGCCCATGTGCAGAACTACAGTTCAAGGGAGATATTTATTATCTGATGATAATGGTAAGCATCTGACTTTTGATCTGTTATCCATGTTCAAGTTGGGAAAATTAATCTGGGATATGCTCACTGTAAGTGGAAAGATATTATTTTTTTAGCTCATGTTCTTCTAGTGTCATCCTTTAACTGAGGGTTCATGAGCTGGTCATGTTTCTCTTGACGTCTGATGCTTGCATTGTTCTGGAGATGTGGTTGTATTTGGTAGCAGTAATTTGTCCTTACATATAGATTTGGCTATTGTTAATAACCTTCGATTCCTGTTTAGCATGATCAGTTGTGATTGTGAATGCTAGTTATCTTTGAGGATTTTGTGCAATCATCCTTCTAGTTGACAATGACACAATGAAGTGAATATTTAGTTCACTTAAGCACAAACCTGTCATCGTTTGAATTTGAGATTTGTATGTATTTGTTCCACTTCTGCACTTATACTTAATTTCGTCACTTTTAGTGTTGACTTTATACCTTCCAACATCATACTCTCCTGACATTACAATTTAGAGTTGTTCAAACTAGGTATGCTTATCAGCTTATGGAGTATTGATTTATTGATTTTTTTACTGTTGATACTTTTATATTCTTGCCTTCTGATTTTGTCTCCTGTTCATTTCCTTAAATTTGACTCACTACTGCACTCTGTCATTATTTAGTTATGTTCTTTCTGTTAATTGATTCGATATATTTGTTTGTGAAAAATAGGGACTCTGCTAAAATGATAAGTATCAATCACGTCTTTTGAGTCCATAAAATGATACTCCTTTTTTTTTATAGGTTATGTATGTGATGCTCTGTCATTAGATCCACAGTCCCGCTGTTGTCCTGAAAGAGGAGAAAAGTTCTCTTGTCAGTGAGTTCGTTTTTCTCATGAGTAATATTCTCAGGCCGTATTCTCTTTTAAAGTCCAGAAAAAACTTCTCCCCCTTTTTGCAGTGGATGCAACCTTGTCTCAGAGTGTTGTACCTCCTATGAATATTGTGTTTCATGCTGCCTGCACCCAACACGAGTATGTTTTTTTCCTGCTCATACCGTTTATGGTTTTCCAGAGGTTGCCTTTTATCTTAGTTGTTAAAATCTACTAATTTCTTGGTCTAATCTACAGACACAAAAAGAACAAGTGCTGAAGTTAAAAGTAGCCAAACCAATAACTGCAGGTAAGAGCTTTGGTTATGACCCAGAAGCCCCTGCCTCCGCCGCACCTTTCATTAGACATTAGATATCTCTTCATGTTGTCTATCATTATTTTTTACAGTAGATGCTCCAATTAAATGAAAGATTAGAACTTTATTGCGGTCAAATGTGATAATTTATACATATTGAGACTTATGATTAACTATCATGGGAAGTTGGTCTCAATGAATTACTATGGATAAAATAATATAGCGAAAGAAAATAGGAAAAGGTTACAGAAGTAACTGTTTTGTTATTCATGCATATGGGCTCACTACTGGCTCATGAGTTTTGTTTTGTTTTTTTTTTTCAATTTTTACGGGTGGCGTGGGGGGCAGTTGATCAGCAAAATAAATTTACTGTAAAAATGATTATGAGTTTGAGGGGTTACACGATGCTGTGTCACCAAGTCCCAGAAAAGGTGCTCCTAACTATGAATTTACCGACATACACAACAGCATAAAACTTAAAACATGGGAGAGGGGAAGTGTGTCTAAGATGGCATGGGACTATTTTCGTCCCTGGTTTCTGCTTTCGTAGCTCCAATTTGCTAGGCATGATTGTTTGTGAATGTGAATTTCTTGATCTTTGTGCTTTCTTCTTCCAATATGCATCAGGTTGAAACATATTTAACCGTAGATTCTCCTTCGCAGGGACCTATGCAAGTGTTTTTGATTTTTGTTCTGGAAGATGTCGTCATAATTCAGAGAGCGTGGTAAGCACTATCTTGCTTGATAGAAGCTCAGAATGTCACAGCTCTCATCTTATTTAATGAATCAATTTGGATTTTAGTTTGCGGATGTGGAGGTTGACTAGGAATAACGCAAAAAAATTAAAAAATATTATGTATATGTTGCTAATAAGATTCTGATTGAAAACTATTTACCTATATGCTGCTAATGGAACACATGTCCTGCATGGCAAGAATGACTTACAAACCGTATCATTTACCATCTATGTTGCAGTTTCAACAGTAATGTTATCTTTAATATAGACAGATGAAACAACTAGTTGTTTCTAACTGAGTTTTAACTTTCAGGTTCACGAGAATGCTTATCTAAGTGACTTCCATCATTGTTTTTCACAACGATTTAATCTTTCTGGTATGGTCCCACATGCCTTCATTTACTTCTTTGGATATGTCATTTTGACAGTTAATATTGCTCATTGTTTCCTGGTATTTTTTACCAAAATGGTGTTGCTGTTTAGTCTTTGCACAACTACCTGAGATTTTGTTGTTCTGCTGCTGGAGTATTAAACCTATGTCACTGATGTTGCAGGGGCTGGTGCTACAATAGCAGAAGCAAGACTGAATGGGATAAATGTTGTTATTGGGAGGTGAATTACTTGTTTCTCCCTTGAGTTGAAATTTGGATGTATCAATGAGGTTATTTTC
Organism: Aquilaria sinensis; assembly: GCA_005392925.1. NCBI lineage: Eukaryota > Viridiplantae > Streptophyta > Magnoliopsida > Malvales > Thymelaeaceae > Aquilaria > Aquilaria sinensis. Next base: position 466,438 of record SMDT01000186.1, on the reverse strand, counting down.
TTTTAATTCCTTATGTGGAAGCTAGGCAAGGCGAGTCCTGTGATTCAGCTTGCAAGTCAAATGGACAATCATGTGTCCCGAACAAGTTTTTGGTACTTAATCAGTGTGACATGTAAGTTTCTTATTTTCTTGGTGTATGGTTCTTTGTGTCCTATGGCATATTGCAGAAACACCAGTGGGCATTATGTTTCCTCTTTTTTTTTTTCCTTTTTGACATTGATAAACCAGTAACAGGCACATTGCACAACCTGAAACTCCTTGCCCATAGGTGCGTAAGAAACAATAGTACAGAGGACATATTCTAGACATTCACATGCATGGACATGTGGTTGCACATGGATACTTGATATAAGTCCATTTTAGTTGGTTGTGGGCCCATTTTCTAAAGTTTTTTGTTCCTCTTTTTTATTTTCTTTTTTCTTTAAAAAGGGGAAAAAAAATTTTAACAAAGATGTATATTCATGCCTTTTCCGGTTCTCCAGGTTTGTCACCAAACCCTTCCACTGTTTTTCTCTCCAACCCTGCCAACTCAGAAAGACAATCTGTCCTATTGTTCTTTCATATTTATTATCCAATCTTGTGTTTCCACCTAATTTGCGTCAAAGAAAATAATAGGAGTTTTGCTTTTACCATAAAAGAGATTTTTAAATTAATTGTATGAGCTCTCATTGCACTTTGGTTTGTACTTTTATCAAGGCACAAATCTCACAGAACGGGGACAAGAAGTTCATCATTCTATTTACATTTCTTTTTGAACTTGTATTCTTCCATACCTTTACTTCAATTTAAACATTGGGCCAGCAGCAATTTCAAGTACATGATCAGGGCTCTCGCCTTTTTTCTTGAATTCAAATGAAATAAAATTAAAAATGAGAAATGTGACCTTTTATTTGTGATTGAGAGATCACTCTATGTGAAGGTCCGTTAAAATTTCAAACAGATGATATAGGATTTATATGTAATGCCTCTTCACCTTTTTGATAACTTCTCCTTTTCTCCTGGTGCAGCATACAGAAATACATGAGGTGCAAAGGAGGATGTTTGGCCAGCACTGGCTCAGACCAACCAGCAGAAGTTGTGGATGATGCGCCTCATCATTTGGTATATTTTCTGCTTCCTGTCAGCTGTGTTCAGATAATTGTGCTCCACCAATTACCTAGTGATTATGACATCTGTTTTGGAGAAACTAACATTGCAGCTTCTGCCGCCTTCAAGTTTCTAAGAAAATAAAATAATGAACTATCAGGACAAGCATCTCTAGTTGTTGAAGGCCTCTCTTCTCCTTGTTGGATTCAATGAAGTGAATTAATTGGGCTGTTCCTGCTTGAGTTGAATTTATATCAGATATGATGTTGACAGATTTACCCTTTTCTTTCACATTATTCTCCCTGTTGTAGATTGGTTTTGATTTTTCTTTTAAATATGTGGTGATTCCTGGGATTTCAACGTCAGACTTTTCCACTGGCCACTAAAACCACTGAACTCCAACCAGCAGGTCAAAGTTTGGTTGATGCTACTTGCTCCAAACCATAATATATGGCCCTTTTCCAATTCTCTGGTTTCCCAAAATATGTTTCCTTTTTCCCATATTTATACACCTTACTCCAAATGTACCCTTTCCATTATGTAAAGCCCATAAATACTTATTATTGTCATCATACTATTTAGTATGGGGTAACTTCGGAGAAAGATAGCTTATTTACTTATGTGCCACAACCTCTATAATTTTTACAAAAAAAAGGAAAAAAGGGATGTGTTATGGGATGAAGAGAGTATTAAGCATAGGTGGATTAGAGTTGATCTTACTGAGGGTCAAACTCATGTTGCTAAAGCGATTGCATGATATGTATTGAGCAGTTATGTTAACTGGATTGTTTACAAAGGTGAAATATCTGCTGCTAATATCTCTGAGCAGATTGTGTATAGACTAGAATTGTTAATCCTTTGATCAGACTATATTTTTTAAATTTGTTTGGGGTGTCATCTTATGTAATGACATGATAAGCTCTTACCAACAAAACCACATCTCCGTATCTAATAATTGGCTATATGGCTTGTGTTTCAGAATCCAGGAGCATGTTTATTTACTAGATCACAATCAATGCTCTCCTGTGAAGGTTCACATCAAAACACAAAGAGATTGTGCCCTTGTGCATAACATGTGAATTTGATGACAGTAAGCTTGATTCCTTTGCTTCTCTTACATGTATAACAGTAATTCTTCTTTTCTTCCATTTTTGTCGCCCTTTTGGCAATACCTATGGGATGGTGGGATTTACATGTCAATGTCACCACCTAGGTGAAAAGCCGAAACTCTGTGTGTCCAGGGAAAAGTAGTATTTATTGGAACCAAATTGGTGGACTGACAGATTTCATTGTGCAAGGGTGCCTTTGGCTTGCATCATTTGAAGTTCTGCCTTTTGTCCTTATACTTTCTTGATTTTACCCTTCAAAACAGCATCTATGAAGTTAAAAATGCTATTTTATTGACAATATGTGAAATTTATGACAGCTAGCTGACAAAAGGAATTTTGTGCATAAAAATAAATTTGTAGAGCTGCCCATAGGGATGAGTAGGTAGGAAGGAGAAGTGAAAGGTACAACCCTGGGAAATAGAGTTAGATAGGACAGCATTTGAGGAGCATTGAGCTATTGTTTCTATAAGCACCAGAGCAAACTTATGCAGCAATTGCATCAAGTTTATTGAGGATTTCAAATTATGTTGATGCAATGTGCAGGCAGGAAGATTTTGCCATGTTGTATTGGGATGAAGCATGATCACTCGATCACATTAAAGTGGCTTATCCGTCTTGAAGCAGGATGCATGATATTCGATCACTGTCAAGTGGTTTATCCATCTTGAAGCAATCCGAAGTCCAGATCCAGGAGAAAGTTTTGCAGAGGGGAGAACATGGCACCAATATATGTGTTCAGTCTTGTATTTTTCACCAGTGAAACAGCAAATACATGCTTTTCCCACGTTAATGTTGTTGTACAATAGTTGCGATAGCCGATAGTCCATTAAAGGCCCAATGGAGTGTTCCTGTTTTGACACCCTGGGACCTGTTTCTATGTTTGATGACTTGAAGAAATCCAAAGTCCATTCCTTGCCCTGTTTGTCTGAAATTTGAAATGCAAAGTCACTTATTGTTTGAAAGATGAAGTGGAAATCTGAATTATGTCCACCTTTGTATGACCTCCCCTGAAATAAGCGAGCGGTCTATCATTACAATGGATCGATTGGCGGTCGTCAATTGCAATTCGACCATGGTGGCATTAGTTCCATGAAATTGCATTCAGTATACTCAACCAGTCAAACTGCTAATTTCGAGTCCATTTCTACAAGCAAGGGCCCAAAAGATGTACCAGCCTCAATCCCTCCGACGTGGCTCTGTTTGGCATAAAAATCAGGATGGACTTTTGCATGTTTAAATAAGGGTAGATGACACCACACGTCCCTAAACTATGACTATATTTTCACCTTTAAGCTATCAATTTTTACTTATTCATCGTGGAACTATCATTAATATTACATCATTTGCCCTCTATCAGTCCTGCTATTAAAATGGGTTAAATTTAGCAAATGAACTAAATTAGGGATCTAATAAAAGGAATTAGATCACGAACATTGACACTTTGGAGTTTTAAAGTTTCCATGGGGATTTAAATGTGACAGGCTAAGACTTTGGATTTGAAACTATAGTAAAAGTTGTAAAGGAGAGAATGAGGAATTAAATAATAAAAACAGTAAAATTTTGGAAATTTTTTGTCACCGGCTGCCACAAGCAATAGTTGGCCATGGTCATGCGTGATGACCGATGACCAAAAGTTCTAAATTTTCAAAAAAAATTCATATGGTTAGATTTCTCTTGCTCTTTTATACAATATTTACCAAATCACCACATTTAAAGTTAAATAGACTATATTCTTCAAATATTCATTGAAACTTAAAAACTGAAAATTTTTTCCTTTCGATTCGAAGTAGATACCTAAGATTTTAGGTTTGGTATTTTAGTAAATATTCTAGAGAATAGTGAGAGTAATTGAACCACATAAAAATTTTGAAAATCGAGAACTTTGGTTGCCAGCTACCGCAAACCACCTCTCCTAGCTACCATATATGGTAGGCGATGAAAAAAAATTCAGATTTTTAAGATATTTCTATGATTTGATTGTTATTGCTTCATCAACAATTTTTACCAAACTATTAGATCCAAAATATTAGCTTATCACCTCCAAAGCCACGTTAAAACTTTGAAACTAAAAAATTTTCATGTTTCTGATCAAATTTTCTTTTTTTTTTTTACCCTAATTTATTTGGGCCGAATGGTGTAACATTATTAATAATAATTCCAGAACAAATGAGTAATAATTAATAGTTCAAAAAAGAATAAGCGATATGAGCCATAGTTTAGGAATATTTGATGCAATTTACCCTGACGATGGTATAAGTTCATAAAGAAGATACGCATATATGTCAACTAGAGTGAAGAAAATTAACTTTAAAAGTGGAGTTGTAGCATGAATTCTGAAACTTTGATGAAAGTAAGGCAAGTGAGAAGGATGGAGGTGAGTCGTGATGCATGTTTTTACTTTTAGCACTTTTATCTCCCCAAGTGAAAGGCTACTGGTTTGAAGACAGATGTGGAGAAAAGATAGAAATCCACGTGCCTGAAGTTGAACCGTGCTTACTCACTTCCCTTCTCTCGAAACGTCTTCTTGCATTTCATTCAGGTTTCAAGTTCCAATAAAATTAACCGTGGATTTTGGAAGTATAATGACGTTGACAGAGTGCACTAATCAGTTTATTAAATCATGGAAAATATAAATTTCCTAAAACACTAGTAATTTTTTTTTTATTCAAAATCTTTAATCTAGGGTTTTAGGAGATAAAAAGGGAAAGGAAAGCTAGAACCCGGAATCAAAGATAGTATAAGTTCACATCCTTTTATACTTTCACTGTTCGGGCATATCTTTAACTTTAATATCGCTCTTGGCCAATTAAATAGTGAAGTAATAAAAACACAGTTGCGACTAGATGTGGGAGGTGGGCTGGGTTGACCCAGCTCAAATCGGGCCTGGACCGCCAGTTAACCCCGGCCCAGACCGCTCAAACCTGTCCCGGCCTGCCCCGGAAAAAGCCCGTTATATTTATGGGCCGAGTACGGGCCCAATAGGAGGAGGAGACGCAAAAAGAACAACCCCGGACCAGTCCAAGCCCGCAAAACCGGTCCGGACTGCCCCGCCTGATGCCTAACGACTCTCTGCTAGCAACGTAAACCTGAAAAAAAAAATTTTAAAAAAGGGCTAATTACATAGCAGATCTTCCAACAGCTTTCTGCTCCATTTCAGCCCCCAAATTTTCATTTTTACCCCTCCCAACAACTAAATTTCAAGGACTTTTTGGTCAAACTAATTTTTTCCCTCCCCCTATAAATACCAATGTCATTTTCACTCAATCCTCACACATCACTCAATCTCTCTTCTTCATCTACTATATTCTCTCAAGCATTCTCTCATTATTTTCTTAATTTTTTTCAAATTTCTTACTAATATCTCCCTAATATCTTCATAATCCCCTCTTGATTTTGCATTAATCACTACTATTAGTACGTGAAGCATGGCTTCAAAAGGAAAGGGCAAGTCAACAAAGAGTTCATCTTCCCGCAACACCGGCCTCCGAGCCTTGTTCCGTCGTCGATCTCGGCCCGCCGATAAAGGCATTTCAATTCAAGAGTTTCACGACGATGATGCAGGAATCGATATGACAAATTACGATTTGGGTCTCGACGATCAATTATCCGCTGATGAAATGGAAGAGTTGGATGCGATGGCGTCCAAGAATCCGTCAACAGAACCGACGCCTACAAGTCATGAACCCGCCGTAGAGGAAATTCAAGCACAAGGTAAATCCACGAGACTAACTGCTTGGGTTTGGGAGCATTATGAGGTCATACACGAAGGGGAGTGGAGGTACAGGAAATGCAAATATTGTAGAAAAAAATTGGTGCATAGAAAGAATTCTGGCACTGGAACACTGAAGCGGCATATTGAAAATCAACATCCTAACGTTTGCCCCAGTGCCGGGACTAGTTCTGGAGGACAAACACAACTTGGGTCTACAACTGGCGCCGGCGGGTCAGGTATATTTCGTTTTAACCAACAATCTTGTAGAGAAGGTATGGTAAATTGGATGATGCTTACCGAAAAACCTTTTTCAGAAGCTGAAGATGTCTACTTAGAATCTTGGATAAAATCACAATTAAATCCTGTATTTAGAAAAGTATCTAGAAAAACTACTACGAAAGAAAGCTTTAGACAATTTAAAGCCAGAAAATCAAATTTGCAAGCATATTTTTCTGCTCTTCATCATTGTGTGGCATTTACTTCTGATATGTGGACATCACCTATAGGTCAATCATTCTATTATGTTACTTCTCATTAGATTGATTCTGATTGGATAATGCAAAAATGAATTTTGTCATTTAAGGTTATTGAAACAGATCATACTGGTTATCAAATATTTAATTGCATCTTAGAAACTTTACGTGATTATTTTTGTACTGATAAAGTTTTGTGCATTTCATTTGATAATGCTTCAAATAATGATGTTGCTGCTCGTCTTTTGAGTCAAAACTTAAAATCACCTCTTAACGGTGTATTTTTTCACGTTAGATGCATGTGCCATATTTTGAACATTTGTGTGCAAAAGGGTTTAAAAGTTCTCCAAAATGAGATTTTGCCTATTCGAAACTTATTAAAATATTTGATGTCAAGACCTGCTGTTTTTCGTGAATTTAAAAGTTTTTGTATTGAAAATTAAAAACCATTTTCTTGGAAACGGTTTAAATTGGATTGTCCAACCCATTGGAACTCCACATATTTAATGTTGCAAGATGTATTACCATATGCAAATTTGTTGTCACATTTTATGAATTTAAAAATGTGTTGTAAATTTCTTACGACTGAAATTTGGGAGAAATGTTCCAAAACCGATGAATTGATTAAGTTTTTTTACGAGGCAACTGAATTTTTCTCTGATGTTTACTACCTAACAAGTCATCAAGTTTTGTTTCATTTAGTTAACATCACATATGCTTTACATCAGTTTAAAGATGATGAGTTGTTAAAATCGATTGTCGAAGCCATGCAAGCTAAGTGGCTTCAATATTTCGAAAACATTCAATCTATTTTTTTAGTCGCTTCTTTACTTGACCCGTATGTCAAATTAACAAGCATAACAACACTGCTTGAAGGAATTTTTCATACTTATTTAAAAATGTCTCATATAAATGTTTTGGCTATGTTTGCTTCTGCTTCCGAGTACTTGCATTCTTTATACAAGTTATATTGTGAGCGGCATTCGGATAAGGTAAGATCCGAAGCTCCTCAAACGAGCCTCCAAGGAGATCAATCTCCGCAAGATTCAACCCAGCCCTCCAAATGCTCAAATGACCCCGACCAATGACATCGGGATTAGCTGAGGTCGATGACTATCTCAACATATCGTTCGACATCTTGGAGTGGTGGAAACAAAAGAGATCAAGATTTCCGATCTTGTCGATAATCGCACAGGAAATTCTTGCCGTTCCAGTATCGACCATCTCATCTGAGGTAGCGTTTAGTGCCGGAAAACGGGTGATAACAGAAAAACGGTTAAGATTGACACCCGACGTGGTAGAAGTATGCGTGTGCAATCGAGATTAGGGCCTCACAGCACTCCGGCAGCAAAACCAAAAGAGTTCGGATGAGGAGGTAATATCCAATATCGAGTCTTGAATTTTTTTTTTCAATTATACATGTAGTTTGTATTTGATCTGATTATGCTATTCAGCATAGATAATAGGTTTCTATTATTAATCATTTTCGGAACGTTTTTGCCATTTCAAAATGTAAGGCCCGTTCCGATTATTTGTAAGTGTCGTTTGGTTTTTTAACTTAATAAAACTTACACCGGAGGTGGTGTTTTTTTTTTTAAAATATTTATAACTTATATAATTAATAATGGGTAAAATCCACCAGGGGTCACCTAGCTTATTTTTTTGTCCTAAACGGGTACCTTACCTTCAAATTGTCCTACCGAGGTACCTTACCTCTTATCGCGTGTCCTGTTTGACTATTTTCCGTTAATTTCAGAGTTATATCTAACAAAAATTGCGTATGTGGCATAAAAAAAATTAAAATAAATCATAAAATAACACTTATGGTCCTTAATTTCTTCTCTATCAACAATTCTAAAACCCTAACATTATAAATCTGCATGTAACTTTGCCCTTCCTCTTTTCTTCTTTCTTCTCCTTTGTTACCGCTGTGCCCAACCGTCGCGATTCTAGCCTCTATCGCGAGATTGATTTAAGCCTTCGCACCCAGTCGTCGATCCCAGCCATGCCTAACCTCCGTAGCGAGATTGATTCCAGCCTTTGATCCCAGCCGTAACCAGCCGCGATTCCCACAGAAGCTTGCAATCGGGGTATGGCACGACGACGTCAATTGGCAAGTGGGTTCGCCTGACTCTGATCACCTCCAGCAAGTAGGCTCATCGACTAAGAGACTGCCCTCCGCACTCCTCCCCACGTTTCGTCTTCCTTCCCCCCCTCTCTTTGCCTTTCGACCGCCTTCGTCCCCGTTGCCGTCCACGACTCGCCCATCGCCATCAATTCGGTTCCGATTGACTCAACCAGTCGCCGTCCACAACTCTCCACCACTTCTCCACCGCCCATAAGCCCAGCACTAATCGAAGACGGATCAGCACCAGAACGCGCTTGTGACGCCGCAACAGAACGTGAGGAAACCAGACGGCAAGGCGACCATCGGCACCAATCGAAGACGAATCGCCGCACCAGAATGCGAGGTGACCATTGGCACCAATCGAAGATAATCGCAGCCACCCCGTCGATGATGAGGAATCAAGCCTCCGTCGAGAGATGAATATCCGTTGCCCATTTTGCTTCAATTTCGTTTATCAAAATTCGCTGAGGAATCGTTTCAGTCCATTGCCTCATTGCAGAGTCTTCAACGGCGACAAGTTGGGTGGGCGGTGTGCTGAGGGGAAAGAGGGAGAGAGGGGACGATATGTGGCATGGCTGAGGAGAGGGAGAGAGGTTAGATTTATAACGTTAGGGTTTAGAATTGTTGATAGAAAAAAATTGAAGGACCATAAGTGTTATTTTATGATTTATTTTAATTTTTTTTATGCCATGTAAGCAATTTCCGTTAGATATAACTCTGAAATTAACGGAAAGTAGTCAAACAGGACATGTGATAAGAGGTAAGGTACCTCGGTAGGACAATTTGAAGGTAAGGTACCCGTTTAGGACAAAAAAATAAGCTAGGTGACCCCTGGTGAATTTTATCCAATTAATAATGGTTCTATTTTTTTTTTATACATATGTATTTTTTTTTAAAAAAAAAAAGAAACCAGCCCGCCCCGCCCCTGGATCGGCCCACCTACAACTGGGCCGAACCTGGTCCTCAGAACCCAGAATCAGGACCGGCGGACCGGTTGGTCCCGGGCCGGTCCTACCCTGTTCCGACCTCTAGTTGCGACGCCGGATATGTGTAGGATCGCACTCGGTTGGATCGCCTCTCGTTACTATCGAAGTTACATACATGCTTGACGACTAATTTGCAGCTTCGAGTGAGACACCTGAAAAGACAAATTAAGAAAACGTTAAAACACATTCAGACACGCTGCCCACAGGACCATCCTGGGGGAACTGACTGTGCTTCCACCAACCCCTTTTCCCCTTTAATTAACTACAAAAAAAAAAAAAAAAAAAGAAGAAGCTCAGCAGCAATTGCTTCTCACCCTAATATGTATTGTTTCTGGCGGCCACATAAAACTTTATTATTTTTTTTTCCTATGAAGACTAATTAAATGGATTTAGCTGGGTTATATAGATACACGTATGTGCTATATATAATAATAGACGTAGAGTTTTTCCTTTTTCTTTTTAATCTTTTTAATGATCTTCTATAAAAAAAATTGTTTTAATGCTCTTAGTCCAGATGATTCAAGAAGCCATCGAAATAACTTGAAACAAATAAAGTACCCAATGCAAGAAAACAAAAGAACACGAAAATCCCCTCAAATTATCTACATTAATTGGCCAATTAACATATCACGCTTCCCCAATACAGATGCAAATGAAATGACGAACGGAATGCCATGAACCATGCCCCTTTTTGTTTTTCAATTCTCTCAATATAAAATACTTTGCTTAGTATTTCAGAAGCAGATAATTTAATTAGAAGCTATAATCCGTTTTAAAAACCCTCTTAGTCAACGGTTTTGACCCGCCGTCTGTCTTTAACTCCTCCACTCCTGCTTCTTCCTCCTCCTCGTCAGCCGCAAAGGCCGGGTGGCTCAGAATACTGCTAAACAGCTGTGTCCCTCTCAGAGCGTTCGTTAACGGCAAGTGGCCCTCCGGTGTCTCGCCGTTGAGTTCCCACATGAACTCGTCCGGGAACGACCGGTAATTGTATTGTTCCACCTCCGTGTCGAGCTTCTTCATCCATCCCAGCTTCAAGAACAGCTTCGTGAAGTCTCTGTTCGATTTCTTCCATATTTTCTTCTGCACGCTGTACCCGAACTTGTTGTTGCTGTGTTCTCGCCACAGGTCGTCGATGGCCTTGAGGTCCGCGGCGGAGATGAACTGGACTTCGGAGAAGAACACGTACCCGCGCTTTTGGGCGGCTTCGCCGGCCAGGACGATGAGCAGGCGGCGGGTCTCCTCGTCTGCCTTGCGGAAGTTTTGGGCGGCGAAGTGTTGGCGAAGGAGATCGAGGGAGATGGGTTGGGAGGTGGATGCGGCGGCTGCGGAGGAAAAGGAGGTGGCCGAGGAGAGGGAGAATGCGGTGGTGGTTGTGGTCGACGTTGTGGTGGTGATGGAGGGGGGAGCGCCGGTGGTCGAAGAGGGCAATTTGAGGAAGAGTGAGGGAGCGATAGCGGCGGAGTCTGAGGGGAGGGGGCGGCGGCCAGAGAAGAGAGATTGGTGGTGGCGGAGTGATGTTAGGGAGTTGGAGGTCATTTTTCCGGTTTGTTCTGGAATGGACTAAAATGGGGAACTGGCTGTCTGGCTCTGGCTGGTGATTTTGGTGAGCAGGAAAGTGATGAGTTGGGAGGCAGAGGGTGGACAATGAAGAGTATTTGATGAGAAAGATAAGATAGAAGTGACTGAGTTCAAGGGGATCATGAGCATTTTGATTGGCTTGAAATGGGTGAGGCTGGATACTCTCTCTCTCTCTAGAAATAAAAAAATAATGTGAAAATATTGAAATCTTGTGCAGTATTTGGCAATTTGTGCGAATAACATATTTCCTTTTCTTCTAATGAAATTTAAAAAAAATAAAAAATAAAAAATCGAACTCGTCAATGGTCATGGAAATAATTAGTTTTGGCCAAAATGCACATTTGGTCCCTCAACTTTACTGACTAAAGCTGGTTAGTCCTTCAACTTTAAATTAGCATGACGTAGTCCCTCATTTTGTAAAAATTGAGCATGCTAATCCCTCATTGGACGAAATAGCAAATAGTAGTAGTGTTTTTGCTGATGTTGAATGCAGCTTAGAGTCAAGCTGAAGCAATGTCAAAATGGAAAGAGAAGGTAGACGATGTTGGCCCTTCTTGGCCTTTGGCTCCACTTACAGCATCATTGTCCTACCTTTTCTATTAGAAATCTTACCTTCCTTAGCAACTCCCAGCTTCGCAATGACATCGTTTCTCTCACTTGAGAGCTCGATGCATTCAATTTTAGCTTTACTTCCATTTAATTTTGAGCTTGTATGAAACTTCCGGCTCAACGTTCTTACAATTTCACTTACATTAGTCATACAAAAGTACACGAAAGCTAGCCAAAAGAGATACAGATGACCATTGACAACCACTCAACTACAAATTAACTTGGGTTTTGTTCTTCATAAAAAAAAAGAGCATAACTTTTACTAGGAACCTTTTCACAAACAAGTGGTTGCCTAGTTGGAAAGTAGATAATTGATTAGCATAAAACCCAAACATAACAAGATTCTAGCACTAACTTGGATTGCTTGAAACACCAAATCCACTTATTAAACCCTTGGCCGCAACAAAAGCAATATCAACAAAATAAACAACCCCAAATTCTACGCCTTATCACCCTTAATCCTCATTTGGCATGATAGTAACTTTCTTAGCGTGAATCAAAAACAAGTTGTTGTTTTGAAAAGACCCATGAGTTAAACCTCTGTTGCCTCCCAAAGAGCGGGCATCGATTTACTCAAGAAATGGAGATCGGTCTTGAACTCTTCGGCCATTTCCTTCACTAGCATCTGGAACAACAATGTCCTCAACAGATCAGTCCCAAGCCTAAATCTATATGGTTTCTTCACACCTCTGGTCGAATGTTAAGCTATTGAACTCCAATTTCAAAGGTAATTAATTTGTGATTTGGGGACCCTAGCCATAAGCTTGACCAGTTGACTCCACATTTTATCCACATCCACCCCTCATAAAATGTTATCTCTGTCACATGTGCTTTTTTTTTTTTGGTCAAACTAGGGACTAAATCACATGGTTTGTTAAAGTTTTATTACTAAGCTGCATAGTTTATCAAAGTATAAGGACTAAGTCATCAAGAGTCAAAGTTAAATGACTAACGCATGTGAATTTGCAAAGTTGAGGAACCAAATATACATTCAGGCCATTTGTTTTTCCTAGCCCAGTGAGTCAAAATTTCAACTATATGTCTTTTCCTTTTTTTTTTTCTTAGTTATTTTAAAAAAATTAAAGTCGATATATACATTTTAGTATTTGGATTCAACTTAGTTAATAAGTGTATTAGGGGTGAGCAGGGGTCAATTTGGGTCAGTTTTCTAGTGAAACCGAACCAATCTGAAACAGGCTCTACTTCAAAATATTTTTACTCAACTTAAGAACCGAGAACTAAAAAAAACCAGAATCTTGGTTCTGGGTTTTTTGATCCTGGTTCTTGGGTTTTTTAGTTTATATCATATAATAATATTTAAATTCAATCAAATTGCATTCACAACTACTTTATGAAACATTTAACATAATACACAACTAAATATCTATCTAAATACGCATTCTTAATAATATTTAACGAGTTTCATATGATGTTACAGAATACAACAAGAAGACAAATGTATCTAGTTGCATGCGATTTTATAAAATGCATTTGCAAATTCTGGAATATCACTGATTAAATACTTTATTCCCTTTCTTTTATTTGTACAAAAAAAATAAGATTCAATCTAATACATATCCGCTTGTTACTTAAACCAAACAAACCACCATGTCCTTGTAATTTCTTACAATATGAAAATGCAAACAATTTTTATCTCTTATTCCAATTTAGATTTAAGATTAGGAATATTAGTTTTAGGGTTTAATGTAAAAGACTAAAACACCCTCACAATTCTTTTTTTTTCAATACATAAATGTATGGATAATTTAGTAATATCATAACTTTGGTTCGGGTCCACTTCAGGTTGGTTCCATGTGGAATTAGAACCAATCCAAAAACCGTCGGTTCTCACATATATGAAACCAACTTGCAATCCATGATCAATTTTTACCCAACCTAACCCAACCCAATAGGGGTGGTTCGGGTTGGATTTCAAGTTTACACAACCCATGCTCACCCTTATTAAGTGTATGCATTAAAAAACCTCTAAAAAAATTATTCTTCAACTAAATGATACTTTTAACACAGTGAGATATTGTAACGGGTTATAGGCATGATGACTTAATTTGAGTTTTTTGTTTTTGTTAACTACAAGTAAGAAATGAATGTTGAGCCATTATGTATGTGACCTATTTTGCAGTATATGAGTGAGCATTATTCGGATAAAAATGAAAAAAGTTGAGAATATTTATATAAAATGGCTCAATTTATTTTCTAATTCAATCAGTTCGGACTAAAATCAAATTTCATATTCAGTTATTGATTATACGCTTGAAATCAAATAAACTGAATAGACTAAATAATAATAAATATTTTAACATTATGCATATTGCCCCTACTTGTATAACTCTATTTTTTACTAGTATGGGTATGATAGGTAAAATTTTTAATATTTATTTATTTTTTCATTTACTATATATCTATGTCTTAGAAATAAAAGTTGAATAAACTAAATTGAATAAATTGGAATATAAATCGGATGGTTTGGATCTATTTTAACATGTAACTTGAATAATTTAGATGCAGTTTCTAAAAATCAAAAAATTGATCAGATCATTGAGCTAAAGATTGGTTCCAAACCAAACCAATTGAATGCTCACACATAATGGAATTATGGTCCGAGTAGAAACATGAATCTTTATTCTCCTTCCTTGGGCAGTGAATCGTGGAAAATAGAAGTTATATTAGCAAAGTGAAACAGTTGCAATAATTAAGGGACTTATATATGTGACGTAAGTGGCAACTATAGGGGTTGCCTCAGGCGCCGCCGCCACGCGCCGCCCCACAGTACCGACCTTCTTCAGTCTTCGTGAGCACTTGACGATATAGACCCAGTATTTCAGAATCAAAAGTCAAAACAATCTCTCAGGGTTTACTGTGATTCCTCTCCCTACCATCTTCCGTTCAGGGAATTCAGGTTTGGCCTTCGGTTTGAATCGCGGCAATCTGAAGTAAGGGAAAGAACACGCACGATTGTTGTTCAATTCGATAACGAAGAATAGGAATGGGGCACAGTTCGAAGAAGAAAAAGAAAGGAGGAGGAGGAGGAGGAGGAGGGAGGAGGAGTAAGGGAAGGGCTACGCTAAAAGATCACTCCTCTCACGATGGAGGCGACAATGAACTCCTCGCCGACGAAATCACTGCTCTGTAAGTTTGTGGTTCTGTCAATAATGGTTTCTTTTTCTGAATTTAATTGATGCATTTAGAATGTGTTTTCTTTTGCTTCGTTTCGTAGTTCCCTTATCTTTGGAAGCTTCATCTTTTGTATTTTCTTGTACATAAAAGTGAGGAAGTTTACTTTATTTGTTTAATAAGCAAGGTGATTAATGTCTTCATGTTGTTTAACATTTATTGTTTAGGACGTTTGTGTTATTTCTCTCTCCGTTTCTGGGATGTTTTGTCTGAAGTTGGAAATGATGCATTGATTCGAATTCTGGTGCAACTATGTCTTGCTGATGTTCCCCTTGTAGAGCATTTGTTAAGTTTCTGCTTCCCTAACCAGGCTTGTTATTAGTGAGTTGTGACACCTTTCTTTCTATTTATGAATGACCATGATACGTTCTAAAGCTGGTAAGAGCGAGTATGATGGTAGATACGTCTGTTTGGGTCCCATACCCATGACATGCGGGCATACCTCAACCTCGACCCACTTCCTTGTTAACTTTGAGGGGGAACTCATGGAATGTGCCTGATCACAATCTCTTATGAACCTTTTACGGCTAATGTAAGAACATACCAATGCTTTGAAACAACATTATCTGTGAAATCCTTTGATTTCAGTTTGTGGACTCCTTTTGTTGATCCTAGGAATTGTTGTGACTTGTGAACTCTTACAGTGGCTTAAAAGTTGGTCAATCATTTTGAGCATCTACTATTGGCAGTGACGGTTCTAACCTGGTCCACATAGTATTCCTCGACTAGAAAGTGTTTGAGATTTCTTACATGAGCATGGTTAGGGTTATGGAAAAACCTACTGATAATACAAGTTCTCTTCTGCCTTCACTTTGCAAAGTTGCTCAACTTATAGCTCTTTCAGGTGGGTTAGGACAATTGTGTTCATGATTTCTTATGTAGTCATCTTATGATTGGATTACCATCATCACCTACTTCCTTTTTTTCCTCTGTAGTCTTCCTAGCCTGGATCTGATGAGTCAAGTCATGGTGGTTAGGAAATCTAACCTAGTGGGTTTACTGACCCGTTACAGAACCCTGAGGCTGAACCTTAAATGTGTTCTTCTTTCATTACCAAACCAGAAAGGCCATGACCTTCATGATGTCACATGGAAAATGCACTATATTTATAATGTATTTTCAATCTCCTGTTGTTTTGTAATCTCACTGCTGCCTCTTGTACTTTGATTTCACATTGACTTGGTCAGGGCCAACTCAAGCACGGCCTTTGTTGATGAGGATCAATATAAGTTTGATTAAACTTATTGCAGAATGCTTGCTTAAAACTTCTTTCACCTAAGGTCTATCTTGTTGGAAATATTGTTTATACATGTTCATGTTTACTTCTGATCTAATCTAATCTTAAATTCTTAGTTGTGCAATATTTCAAGAAGATTGCAAGGTTGTTTCAGACTCTCCTCATCACATTATTCTTAAGCTCAGGTTATTCTTCTCCACTTCTTTTGGGTATTATTCTTTCGAGTGAACTATTTTAATAACAAATGGAATTCGATTAGGCCTCATACAAAGGATATGGGTTACGAAGATCTTGATATTTGTGCCATTCTCCATGTAAAGTAAGTGTGTCACAAATTGATATTTGCATTTCACTTAACAAAGTAGTCTAGGTTTTCTCCATGGTCTTTTTTTTTTTTTTCTATTATTCAGGTGCTTACCAGGATATCCATACAAGAGCCCAAAGTTGCAGATAACTCCAGAAAAAGGTCTAACAAAACCTGATGCTGATCGTCTTCTGTCACTGCTCCATGACCAGGTCTGGAGTAAATATATGTTCTTTTGGTTTGTTGTTGTTATGATCTATATTTTCTTTTGGTTTTAGTGTTATGTTCGTCATTATTGTAAGCTAGTTCTGTCAAGGAGCTGTGCAGTAAATGGAATGCACCCACTCCCTGTTGTCTACCCTGATTTATGTGATGAAGACATCATACTGGAAAAGTATTATTCCAGTAGAAGTTTTATGCTTTGCTTTTGCTGGTAATGTGCCACATTGCAATCATAATCATCATCATCATACAAAACCTTAATCTCAGTTATGTTTTGGGAGGGATGGGGAGTGATTTGATGTTGAATTCATATTGACTGTATATATTCATGCAAAAATGAATTGGCAATGTTTTAAATGGTATGATTCCCTTCCTGAGGGAGCCCTTTTGTGAGGCAATATGCTCCACTGCAGTTGAATAAGCAAAACATTGACTAAAATTCTCATTCACTGTAGAACATTTTTTATTCAGGCAAATTTTGATTCTCGGGAAGGGCGGGTAATGATTTACAATTTGGTGGAAGCTGCCCAAGAGTTTCTATCTGAAGTTGTGCCAGGGTGTCAATCAAATGATTCTGTAAGTTTTTACTACTTTCTTCTTGATTTGTACTTTCATCTCAAGTTTTCAGTTCTGAGGCCTTCATTTGATTGTGATTTTCTCTGGTGATGGGTGGGTAAGTTAACTTGGATACTTGCTGTCAGATGTTGGAAAGTTCATGATTGCTGATGCAATTGGATTTCCTATGTAGCATTAAAACTTCTGTCTTATGGTTCATATGTGCATCGTGAATTATTAAGTTTGACAGTTGTTCTTTTTAATAGACGTGAAGACGGTCATGAAATATGTTTCTTGTCCATTTCCTAGTTTTTGTTGGTTCTGATTGGAATAAACTATGGCATGATAATAAAATTCCCATAGATGTCTTCTGATCTATTGAAATTTTATAGATCCAAATTTTTATAGGTCGTTTATTGATTCATATTTTGTTTTTCATGGATTCCCAAGTAGAATAAAGCTGGTATCATATGTATCTCTTATGTTTGTTCTTCTAGGTTTTACTGGTGCATTGAGGAAATACATGTTTGTTCTTCTAGGTTTTACTGGAGCATTGAGGAAAATGTGGAACAAATTTGGTGGTTTCTTAGGTTTCTCCTTATTGCTTCTTCTTCTTCTTCCATTTTAACCCATCTTTTCTTCTTGAAGCATTTCATCCCACATACAAGTGGTGGCAGCCAGTTGCTTCAGAACAATGATGCAATTTCAAGCAGCAGGAGCAGCTCTCTCTGTGGACCTTTTGTCTATGGTTTTGTTGATCTCTTTGGTGGATCCATGGAATCATGGAATTGGACTTTGGATGTGGATGATAACAGAGGTATAGTTTCTTCTGTACAACTGTCTGCAACTGATAAAGTTGCAGACAGGAAACCTGAGATGAATCCAAAGCCTTGGACAATTGAAGAAAAAAAACAAGGGCCGGTTTCTTCACCTGCTGTCAAATTGGATACCCTCAAAGAAGAAACGGAAGATGAGAGTAAGGACTTATCTTCCTCTGGTTCAAGTAATTCAGAGAAGGGATCAATCACAAGTGATATGGAAGGTGATAAGGAGGTGAGTATTATCCGTAACATTTTGGGAATTCAGCTGCTGTTTACATTCTCCTTTCAGTTCTATTGTTGTTTTTTGTGCCAACTTTCAGCTCTCAATAAAAAGAGAAATTTATTGAATTATTTGCATGATCTATATGCCTTTTCTACTGAGATGCATCCTTAGTTGATAATTGACCTTGATAAGATATTATGTTTAGACAAATCTGAGAAATATATATGCACAAGAGAAGTAAAAGGAGGAGTTGAAGTTCTTCTAGAGTTACATAAGTGCAGAATCCAATCTTGTCAAAAAGTCAGTAAGACAAATTTCGCTGTTGTAACAATCCATGAAAATATGCTTCTTCCTAATGTATTGCTATCTGTTGATATCTATTTGTTTTCCATTATTTAGTTGCATATGTGCTAAACAACTATGATTATAGGGAAGAGAATTAGTAAAAAGTGTTTTCACAGGGCAATCTCCGTGAGGTTCATGGAACAGATGATGATTATAGTTACCCTGAAAGTGAGCCTTCAGAATCTTCCACATCTTTTTCTCGTGAACAAGGATCAGAAAACATTGAAAAGGATTTGATGATGGTAAGATCTCCTGCTTTCTTTGTGTTGGAAGCTTTTATTAGTTTGGTTGTGATGTTCACTCCTGTTTTTGTTCTCATAGGTCCATCTCCTTCATCTTGCCTGCGCTTCAAAAGGGGATCTAAATGATGCATTGCCAGAAATAATGAATGAGCTATGCAGCTTTGGTGTAAACTTTTTTCCCTTCTTTTACCATGGAAAAGGGTGTTTTGTGAGGATGGAGGACAAAGAACTTACATCCCTTTTCTTTGTATTGTATTTGTAACACTCATATTTTGCTTTCTTTGAATTCCGATGTTTGCTGTGAATTATCCAGATCTTCTCTGAGTGGCTTCGGGATTTGGCTTCAAAACCATCCTCACTGTTCAGAAAAACATTTAATCATGTTTTCAATCAACATATGGTTTGTAGCACAGGATAGTTTTCGGTTTTCCTTTTCCATCTGTAAAATTATTTCCATTCTAATTTTAATAATATTTCTGTAGATTGCATCAAGAGCATCTCAATTTTGGAAGCCTGCTTTAGATTTGGGAGGTCCCAGTGCATCTCTTCCCAGCTCTCGATATCTTAATGACTTTGAGGAGCTACACTCCCTTGGTAAGGGACACCAACAACAGGCATGCATATTCTGTAACAGTTTAGGTTGTATTTGGTTGGTTATATTGGTAGGAGTTTTTGTTTCATCAGTGAACTTGAACATGAGAGCATGAGTAGATTTGATGCTTTATCTCGTTGGATGATGGCAGGTTCTATTACTTGGTGGATTTCTTTCATCTAATCTGGTGTCTTCATGCTAGTATTATGTCAAGTTTAAAGTACTGCATTCATGGATTTACAAACAATACTAGATATAATAGTCTTTCTCTTACTGAACTAAAAGAATGATACTAGCTAAGAATAGGATCATTTAGCTGATGGCTGATCATAGGTCAGATAATGTGATAGTTTAGAAGAATTGCGGTTTAAGTTCATGCCTTCTTAACGTACTCTATACTGGTTACAGGGCATGGGGGCTTTGGTCATGTTGTCCTATGCAAAAATAAATTAGATGGACGACAATATGCTGTTAAGAAAATTCGTCTCAAGGACAAAAACCTCTCCATCAATGACAGGATATTGAGGTAATATCTATTTTGAATTAAGCTGAATTAAAGTCAAGCTTATTTTCATCTGCAAGAATGCAAGCATTGCAATTAACCTTTGTTTGTTTTACTGTTTGTCACATAAGGGTCGCTGTATTGGATCTTTAGTCCCCAAATGAACAACATACCTCTTATGTCCTTTATGCTATCCAAGGTTACCCTTGGTACACCAAACAACTAATGGAGGTATTAGGTATACATGGGGGGACGAGTGGGTTGGAGTAAAACACTGAATGCGATGACATAGCATGATGACCTTAATATTTGTGAATAATGAAATAAGGAACAGGGGAGTTAGTTTTAAACCTCTACATTAAATGTAGATTTGTAGTGCTGTTTGCATCTCTTTTTGTATTTTTGGGCTAATCAAATTTGAGCTTATAACTTGTCCTTGTTGCTGATTTTGTACGAAGCTAAGTATAAAACAAAAGGTGTATATGAAACATGATAAAAAAGTGATTACTTGCATGTTTGGACAGAGGAAAGGAAAAAAGGCAACAGCAGTATGTGGGTTCAATATCCAAGCGCCAAGAAACAATAGACAATAAATGTGTTCTTAATCAACTATATGAGTGCTGTTTCTGCTTCCATTACAACAAAGAATATCCAAGTGCGTGGAAAATGCTGAACATCAGAAAATTAGTGGAAATTGTTTCCAGCGGTCACACAACTCATGTTTTTTCATTAAGTTTTCTGTCTTGCTTTGTGCTTTAGTTCTGCACACACGTTTTTCTTTTTTACTGTAACCCCTTTTTCTTGTTCAGTTTTTTTTAAGATATGCTTATGCATCTATTTTCATGACTTTCTCAGGGAGGTTACCACACTTTCTCGTTTGCAACATCAGCATGTCGTCCGCTATTATCAGGTTGGTTAGCTTTTTATTTCCAACTACAGCTTTTGTTTTTTTGCCTCAGTTGCTTCTTTTGATTTTACTAATTTGGTTGTTTGTGAAGTTTTACTAGATGTTATGATTCTTTTGTCCAAATTGATGTAGCAATTCATCCCTTGGTTGTTCACCTGTGAAGGACTTTCTTGACTCGAATTCTAAAGCATGAGTTTTGCTTTGTTATGAAAAGAGGGAAAAAAACACAATAGGTTTTGGCTTACAAATATATGTTGTCACCCTCTGTTTAGGACTTCAATGAAGTTTATGATATTCTAATTTTGCAGGCTTGGATTGAAACAGGAACCACTGGTTCTTATGGTGAAACTTGGGGTTCAGGGACAGCAGCAAGCTCTATGGCCAGCTTCACTGCAAGTTCAACTGATGTGCCTGGACAAGAGAATAGATTGGAGGTGACATATCTGTATATTCAAATGGAATATTGTCCCAGGTAAATGTAGTTTAACTGGTTCCTTGACCATTAGAGTGTCCAAGCATGTTATATTTCATATAAGTCATTTTTTATTGCTGGAAAAAGGTTCTCGGTTATAGTAGTATATAAATTATGCAGTTCAAGTTCTATATTAGCCAACAAGTCTTGACTCTTAAAATTTTATGTTGACGTCCAGATACTTCCTTAATGAAAATCCTTCTACTCCGGTCCTTCAAAATGTGCTCAAAACTAGCTACAAGTCATGTCTTTTCCTTCAGTAGTCTTATATGTATGTTTTATTATGTTATTCTTAGGCACTTCCATTTGAACTGACTAAACTGAGAATTTTTGTGGTTAGAGTTGTTGTTTCCTCTGCAGTATTTTTTTTGTGTGTCCTTGTTTATTTATTAAAATTATTGAACAGTTTACTTGGCCTTCCACAGTTGTGGTTTTTCTCTAATATCCCTTGTTTTGCTTCACTCCTATCCCCAACTAACTTTTTCGTATGATGGTTGCCAGAACCCTTCGCCATGTCTTTGATTCACACAATCATTTTGACAAGGAATTGGTGTGGCATTTGTTTCGTCAGATTGTTGAGGGCTTAGTTCACATTCATGGACAGGGAATCATCCATCGAGACTTGACACCAAATAATATCTTTTTTGATGCTCGCAATGACATCAAAATTGGGGACTTTGGTCTTGGTAAGATGCATTGATTTTTATTTTGAAATGACTCTTTTTGCTTGCCACACACGCACACACACATACACATTTTGTCAGAAGTGAAAGCATATGCTTCTTATGAGTTTGCATTGATTCGATAAGAAAGAAAGAAATGCGGCAATCTACCTATTTTTGCATCCAACCCAAACCAATTGGAATGGGTGGACAAGGTCACCAAAATATGAAGCTGACCCTTTGCTTATCCATGTGGAATTTTACATAAACACTACCTACAATCATTTGATTTTATAGTATTCTAGAAATTGAAAAGGGAAAAAGTGAACCAAAAGTATAAAAAAACATTAACATGATAAAGGACTTTTTAGAATGTCTTGATGGCTATTTTATGCTATGAGATCGAAACCAGCACATGCAAAATAAGAATAGCTTCTACCAATAAATAAATAAATAGATAAATAAGAATTGCTCTGTTGATTATGTTGTATGAATATGCATGTTCCTAAAGGGGAGCTCACTAGACTGATGGAGCTAAGTATTTAAGTTAAATATATTAGGTACTATGGTGACCTGAGTTTTTTGGAGGTGCTAGTTTCTATTTGCTTGCTCATGGATGTCTTTGTACGTGCTAGAAGGTACTTGCCTTTACCTACACTGTTTCAGGGTCATCACTAGGCTTTCAGCTATGGGCTAATTACACCTTGCCCCCTTCCATTTCAGTAATCTACACTTTGCCTCCTGGATGTGACATTTTTCTTATTAGTTTCTAACGTCAACTTTTCAAATTCTAGTTTAAATTGTATAGTGCCTGCTTCCAAGTAAATTCAAACTGTTTAGTAATAGTTTTACAATTGGTTAACAATTTAAATTATCAAATTTTCATCTATTAAATGTAAAACTATCTTTTTTCCCCCCAGTTCATGGGGTAACCTGTAAGTTTTTTAAAAAGAGGGGGGGGGGGGGGGGGGGAGAGGTACAATTTCAGCTAAACCATAAGGGGCAAATTGACATAGGCTTTCCTTAACCTATTGTTTTCTGTTTTGTATCACACAATATTCTAAAGTATGTTTCATGCAAATATCTTTGTATGTGGAGGTGGACTCAAACCTTTGTTTGGAACCACTATATTGATGGTCCTCTGCAGGCTAAGCTTTTGCTTCACATGCCTGGATTATAAACTATCAAGCTTCTATAGAATAAACTGTCCCTGTTTTGCTAATGGCTAGTTAAGTGAGACCCTTTCAAGTTCTACCCTTTTAAGTTCTAAAGACAGTGAATGCGTTGAATGGGTAATCTGGCATGCCATCTCTTTGATCAGTAAACTAAGTCCATTGTCTTACAGAAAAGAGATCATACTAGCAGCTTCAGTAAAATAGTGTAAACAATTACACAAGCACACTAAAGATAGATGAACTTATCTTTAACAAACCTTTGTTTTTCCTGTCTTCAGCGAAATTTTTGAGGTTTGAGCAGGTGGACCAAGATGGAGGTTTTCCAACAGATACGGTAGGAGTTTCTCTTGATGGCACTGGTCAAGTGGGTACTTTATTTTACACAGCTCCTGAAATTGAGCAAGGATGGCCAAAGATTGATGAAAAGGTAAATATCTACGTATTCCTTTTCTGTAACTAGGTAAGATGTAAGTAGTCTACATGATTTCCCTTATTGTTTTGCATGCTTATGGGTGAGAAACTTTTTGGGTGGGCTGCCCCTTTCCTGGGAACTTTTGGATGATGGCTGGCCAAGGGGCACACAAGATTTGGGCTTGGTCGGGGGCAGGAAAGCAAAGTGGCAGTGCCCTGATTCCCTACCATCTGCTGGCTGGTCTGGTCCAGGGAGGAATGGATGGCTCTTCTGAGCAAGGAAAGCTCCAGGAAAATTTTGAGAAGTAGATCCATAAGGCTTTTTATTTTCTTTATTAGCTTGGATTCTTTCACAGGCTATGTTTGTACTAGTTTGTACATGAGCTTGCACCTTGTTGGTGCCATTTAAGATATTAAAAATGGAATGGGTGGATTTCTTACATTTATAGCGTCTTGCTATAGTTTACTGGATTAGGTATATGGGTGTTTTATGTTTGTGTCTACAGAAATATGATTGACCTGTATTTGTTGATTATTTTAATTTCCAGGCTGACATGTACAGCTTAGGAGTTGTGTTCTTTGAGCTCTGGCATCCGTTTGGAACAGCAATGGAGAGACATGCTGTCTTATCTGATTTGAAACAGAAGGGAGAACTGCCATCTGCATGGGTGGCTGAATTTCCAGATCAAGCGTCCTTGTTACGTCGTTTAATGTCTCAGAGCCCATCTGACCGTCCATCTGCCACAGAGCTTTTACAAAATGCATTTCCTCCAAGAATGGAGTATGAGCTCTTGGATAGTAAGTTTTTAAGAAAATGTTTATGCTGTTGATGGAAGATTGATTTATATGTTTTAATGTTACATTTGTCTTAGTCTTGAAAGACAATGAGAGGAAGGATTTAATACTGTTCATTAAGACACAGACAATGAATGAAGAAATAAGTAGTTTTCATTCCCTTTTTTTTATGAACAAGATAGAAGAAAGGGGGAGTGGCTGGTGAAAATAGCTGGAGGCGACAGGGGAGTGGAGGATAGATCCCCAGTCCTATGGTTCAACAGCAATTATTTACAAACTCAACTAAAGCTGGTGTATGTCGTTTGAAGGAAATAAAATAATAACAAGGTTGATATTGTATTTCAGAGTGTTAGTTAAGGGGTCAGTTCAAAGAGATCCTGGATCTAGAGATTCTTAGGAAGAAATGAATTGAGTAATAAATTAATTGTATGGCTGTCGAATACAACATGGATTCAGGCAAATGCAATGTAGTTGGGATTTTATGCTGAACTAAATGAATCATCCTTTCAATGGAGATAAATCTTTGCCTGTGCTTTGGGGTTCCATAAAGATGGCTATTGGTCAGATTTTTTTGGGGGGGGGGGGGGGGGGGGGGGGGGGGGGGGGGAAGTTCCATTGGACTATGTTCCTGCTGAAGGCCTTATTTGATCCATCATATGGATTCTATGATGTGACTATCTAAACAATTGATGAATCATGGACTCAAGAAAATTTGTGAAATTTATAATTTTCAATTACATGTAGAAAATTTGTTGGCCGTGAAACTCAAGTATCTTAAATGCAACTTTATATCATAGCCCCTTTGGAGTTCGTATGATGTTAAAGAATGAGTTGATTAACTAAATGGCCAGTGCTCTCCTTTTCATTCAGATATTCTGAGTACAATGTGGACTTCTGAAGATACAAGTGTATATGATAAAGTAGTGAACGCTATATTTGATGAAGAAATATTGCAAGTAAAAAATCAGCCATATGGTGGTAAGCTGAGAACTGTTCAGCATGATACATTGTCAACCCAGTATACAGATTTAGACACAGAGGTCCGAGATTGTGTTGCTGAAGTCACACGAGAAATGTTCAAAAGGCATTGTGCGAAACGCTTAGAGATAGTGCCAGTGCGTTTGTTGGATGACTGCCCATTATTCAATAGGTTTGTGATTGTTTCTGAACTGTGGAGGAGAATTCCATAATTCCTTACTATTATTTTCCACAATTCTCTGACAGTAATTGCACTCATTTTGTCTCCCCGAGTTATATTGCTTGCTAACTATTCTCTGATTATGGATGGAAGGAATACGGTCAAAATTTTGACACATGGTGGAGATATGCTTGAACTTTGTCATGAGCTACGTTTGCCCTTTGTTACATGGGTGGTGGCAAATCAGGTAAGGAATTAACTTCTCCAAAATCTGTGTTTTATCTTAATTTCTTTACTGTTCTTAATATCTTGTAGAAGAAGCTATTAAGCATTTCACTATTAAATGCTTGTTTGCGGTTTTCTTTTCCCTTTTCTTTCTTTTCAAAAAGTATTAAGTGCTTTGCTGAAGATTATGTCTGGGTGATATTATCTTGCTGCTTTAATGGTTTTAACGTGTGATCCCTTTCACAATCCTTTTCATTCGTTTGAGGTGTTCTCCATTTTCTCTTATCCACAGAAATCCTCATTCAAGCGGTATGAAATATCAACTGTTTATAGGAGGGCTATTGGTCATTCACCACCAAACCGCTATCTTCAGGTAAAAATTTCAGAACTTCCTTTAAAGAGCATTCATGATGTTTCCTGTCCAATAAATCATGTGAAGAAAAAATTATTAAGGTTCAGCATATTGAATAAGTTGATTTATCTTTATTTATTTTTTTCCCTAATAGATGATTGCTACATATGAAGATCCTTTTTCTGGCTGTTGATTTTCAATAGGGTGACTTTGACATCATTGGAGGAGCATCTCCTTTACCAGAGGCAGAGGTTCTCAAGGTTCTGTAACTCTTTTTTGTGATACTGTCTCCACTTCTCTTACTGCCAGATTCCAGGAAAACTCATGCATATGCAGTATATATCATAGAATAGTATATGATATCATACCTTATAAAAAATACTATAGGATATATATCATATTGCACATGCACACCACTTCTTCAATGTTATGTATACATTCAGGTTCTTTCTTTTCAAGGCCTACTGTTTTCTTAATTGACACTCATGACAACTGCATGCGTACCTATAAAAAACAATATTTATATTAGCTGCCTTATTCCAAAGAGGAACCCAAAAGACTTTTTATTTGCAAGCACTAAAACTGCTACATCCACATGGTTAATGGGGATACTAGCACCGACGAGAATCTTTGGTTAATAAGTTGCTAGGATTAATTACAGATCATGTTTGTTAAAGCGTCCAACCTAAAACCAATTGGCAATAGGTGGAGAGGCCCCATCATTATATAAAGCATTGACTTAACCCCTTTTCTTAGCCATGTGGGATTTTCCCACTTAACACACCCCCTCACGTGTAGGCCACTTCGGCTCTATCACGTGGGTTATTTTCAACAATGGCTGGGTCAATTTTGAACCTGGCTTTGATACCATGTTAAAGCGTCCAACCTAAAACCGATTGGCAATAGGTGGAGAGGCCCCATCAATATATAAAGCATTGACTTAACCCCTTTTCTTAGCCATGTGGGATTTTCCCACTTAACAATGTTCGATAAAAGTAAGAAGTTTGTGCTGAGATTTCACCCAGATAAAGCCTGATCAGAATGTATCTATTGCCTCCCATTATATGTGTGTGGTGGTGCAAATCAGCTATTGGAAAAAGAAATGGATGGAGAAGATGGAAGAGAAAAGTGGCAGAGAGAGGGATTTGTTTGATATGCATAAAGCAATTATTTATTATGCAATACACAAGCATGAACTGCTAGATGTCTGAGTTTTCTTGTTAGTCCTCACACACCCGCACCCCAAAAAAGTATAGTTTGAATAGTGTTAGAACTTATGATTAGTTCCTGTATCCACTAGCAATTTGCAAAGGCTAAATCAATGCATCATCTTCATTTCATTAGGTGTTCTTTTGCTTTAAAATTTTAGTAAACAAAAAGGGACAAGAAAATAAAGTTTCATTTGGCAAAACTATTTACTGCACACTTTTGGCAATTAAAAACAGTCTATGGCACGCTTTCTAAAGTGAATATCTTTTCATCACAGTTTTCTATTGAAAGATCTGTGGGATGTTACATGCTAGCAGGTTAGCCATTGAGATGGAGTGTTGGATGTTAGTGACATGTCCTTTTTCTTATTCTGCAGGTGACAATGGACATCTTAACTCGTTTCTTCCTCTCAGATTTATGTGATATTCATTTCAATCACGGGCTTCTGTTAGAAGCAATTTGGTCCTGGGTAGGAATCAATGCAAAGCACAGGCGGAAAGTGGCTGAGGTGTGCATATATATATATGCTTATATATTTTCATTTTCCTAGCTTATGTATATGAAGTGTTCTGGATTGACCATTGGTTCCCTTAAATGAATTAAGCTTCTTTCTATGATGGGTTCATTGCGGCCTCAATCATCAGAGCGGAAATTGAAGTGGGTTGTCATAAGGCGCCAGCTTTTACAGGTTTGGGGTTAGAGATCAATTTTTTGACTCTGAATTTCTTTTGTAACTTAAATTGATGAATTTCCTTCTCCAGGAGATGAAACTAGCAGAAGCTACTGTAAATAGACTGCAGACTGTTGGTTTAAGATTTTGTGGTTCTGCTGACCAGGCCCTTCCTCGATTGAGGGGCGCCCTACCTGCTGGTACTGTTATTTTTCCTTTTCATTAAATGTTTTCTGCAGGTTGTAATTGCAAGGGGAAAGAACAATTTGTGTGTTCCATCTGTACCTGCAGATAAAGCAACACGGAGAGCACTTGATGAGCTATCAGATCTGTTTAGTTATTTGAGAATATGGAGGATTGAGAAAAATGTTTACATTGATGCATTGATGCCACCTACCGAGGATTACCATCGAGATTTATATTTCCAGGTACAATTCCTACAGCTGCACCTGGCATATGTCTTTGTGCCTGTTTTTTTATTCCCCTCTCCCCCTTCTGGGTTAGTAAGTATCCATATTGAATTCAAGGGCACGAGGGGATGGCAAACCATGTAGGGAGGTCGACTAATCATTTAGATAGGAGTGAATAATAGCCCCTCTGGTTACAGCCTGAGATGAATTCCCTGCTAACCAAAATTGTGAAGTGCTCTACCCTTGTTTGTTAAGCTGCATAAAGATAAAGCGTGCAACTTTGTTGGCAACCTACCCAGTGGAGAGGCTTAATGTAAAGCATTAATTAACCCCTTGACTTAACCATGTGGGATTTTACCACAATATGCTCCCTTACATGCAGCCTAGCAAGACAACTAAAGACAGGCCTGTCACTTGGATCATGACAAAGGCTGGGTCTTGCAACCTAAAAAAGGGGTTGTCGCAAACCTTGGGCCTTGATATTAAGTTAAAGCATCTAGCTTAGAACCAATTGTTAATCGGTGGAGATGTTTAATATAAAGCCTTAACTAACCCCTTGCCTTGCCATATCATAAGTTCACCTGATACCAACCAGAAAAATCGTTCAGGAATCACAGAAATTAGTCTTCAAGTGGCTTTATTGTTTACCCTTCTGGCTACCCCTTTTTCTTCTATGGTTTCTGTCTGCCCCTTGTTGATTTCCATCATAAAGTGGGCCTGATCTGGGCCCTATTTACTCGAACTCTCCTTTGGAGATAATCAAGGCGGAGGTCCTTAACCAAGTTGCATGATAAACAATGCCTTTCACAGGTACCGTATCTAGGGATATATGAATTGAATGAGGCAGAGACACTTGAACATATCATAATACACCTTGGATTGGAATGACTATATGTTCATGTGATAGCTGTTCCTCTATATGGCAATTTGATATGCTTGACTTTCATTGTAGCAACAGATAAAACTGCCTAGCAGAAACCTTGTGATTCACTTCAAAATAGCAGCCTGTATAAACTAGTAGCAACTCTGTGTGCATAATTTCTGCCTGCTTTTAATTGCCAGAATCTGGCCATCCACTATTTTTTTCCTCTTTTAAGGAGGCAAAAATTTGTATCAGGAAGGTAACAGGGAAGCATGTATACATCATTCGAGGGCCATTATTACATGCATGTGAATATGATCCAACCAACCCAGAGGTGGAAACATGGATTTGCAGAGATTCACATGGAGATACTTGACAATTCTTTTTCCCCATATTACTAATTATTGAATTTCTTCCTCAGGTATATTCGGTAAAGGAGAATGCTCCTGGGTCCATTACGGAAGGAATAGTGCTTGCAATCGGTGGTCGTTATGACTATTTGCTTCACCAAGCATGGGAACATGAATATGTATGTTACCCATTTCTTTTCTTTTTCTTGGTTTTTTCTTATGTCATATTTTACCCCTTTCTTTGTGGACCTGCTTACAATGATTACATTTTTAGAAGGGAAATTCATTTGTAAAATCAGAATTCTATTGATTTCTGTGTGTTTACTTACATGGTTTAGAGACCTATATGTAATACAAGGGATACACAAAGAAGGAAATAAAATTCCTAAACTAAAGGCATGAAATCAGTCTATACAGGGCAGAGGATCTTAATTGATTTTAGATCCTAATTTATTGCACAATCACAGGGATTTCCACACTTCCCCTCAAGTTGGATCATAAATATTGATTAGATCCAACTTGCATACTAAATCATCAAATTGTGGCCAAAAAAGTCCCTTGGTGAAAATATCTGCAGTTTGCTCTTTGGTGGGAACATAGATCACACAAATTACTCCTCCTTCAATCTTTTATTTGATAAAGTGTTTGTCCACTTCAACATGCTTGGTCCTGTCATGTCGGACTGGATTGATAGAGATATTGATGGCAGCCTTATTGTCACAGTAGAGCTTGATAGGAAGATCCACTATGATATGTAGTTCTTCTATGAGTTTCTTTAGCCACAGTCCTTCACACATACCTTGTGCCACTGCTCTGAACTCCGCTTCAACACTACTTCTGGCCACAACATTTTGCTTCTTACTTCTCCAAGTTACTAAGTTTCCCCATACAAAGGTACAGTAACCAGTGGTGGACCTTTTGTCCTCCTTTGAACCTGCCCAATCAACATCTGTAAACACTTCTACATCCTTGTTTTCATTCTTTCTGAAAAACAATCCTTTGCTTGGCGAACCTTTGAGATACTTGAGAATTTTGTATACAGCCTCCATGTGGTCTTTCTTTGGTGAATGCATGTGTTGACTTACCATGCTGACGGCAAATGCAATATCAGGTCTAGTGTGTGACAGATAGATTAGCTTACCAACCAACTTTGATATCTATCTTTATCTACTGGATTTCCAGCATCTTTTGGTTTCTTTCCTGCTTCAATTGGAGTGTCACTTGGCTTACATCCAAGCATACTAGTTTCAACTAAGACATCAAGGACATACTTTTGTTGAGAGACACTGGTTCCTTTCCTTGATCTAGCAATCTCCATTCCCAAGAAGTATTGTAGTTCTCCCAAATCCTTTACTTCAAATTCTGATGCTAGAACTCCCTTCAGTCTTTTCATCTCCACAATATTGTCCCCTGTTAAGATTATGTCATCAACATATACAATCAAAATTGTCTTCTTACCATTGTTGGATTGCTGGAAGAACATAGTATGATTTGATTGTGCCTGCTGATATCCTTGATTTTTTATCATCCTTGCAAACCTTTCATACCATGCTCTTGGTGACTGTTTCAATCCATATAGGGACTTTTTGAGCTTGCATACTCAATTTTCACCTTCCTTGCAAAGTCCTGGAGGTATTGTCATGTAAACTTCTTCTTCTAGTTCACCATTTAGGAATGCATTCTTGACATCAAGCTGTTGAAGAAGCCAATCCAAGTTTGCTGCCAAAGATAAGAGAACTCAAATAGTATTCAATTTCGCCACTGGTGCAAATGTCTCCTTGTAATCAATGTCAAAGGTTTGTGAGAACCCTTTTGCCACTAGTTGAGCTTAGTACCGTTCTATTGTCCCATCAGCTTTGTACTTTAGTGTAAAGACCCATTTACAGCCAACAGGTCACTTTCCTTTTGGCAAGTTTGTCACTTCCCAAGTTTCATTTTTCTCCAAGGCATGCATCTCTTTTATGACTGCTTCTCTCCATTTGGGATCCTTCAATGCTTCCTCAATATTTTTTGGAATTTGTGTACCATCCAAGTTAGAAGTAAAAGCATGAAACCGGGTAGACAAAACAATATAAGACATGAATTTAGATATGGGATGAAGAGTACATGATCAAGTTTGTTTCCTAAGAGCAATAGGTAGATCAATATCAAAAGTCTTAGACTTATCTGAATCAGGAGAGGGCTCTTGACTGTTTGGAGCTATCACCGGGTCGAACTCTCTTGGTACTTCAAGTGTGAGGTGCTCCTTGTTTCTTGATTTGGGTCTCCTTAAGTAAACAAGTATCTCCTTGTCATCATGTTGTTGTTCATCTCCCTCTAAGTTCATGTTTCGTTCTGTATATGGCATTTTAACATTTTAGATTGAGATGACGTAACTTGTTCGGTATATGGGATAGACAATTCAAAATAAAAAAACCAAGCTTCACTAGAGTTCTCCCCTTGAAGGGTGGGTTTTTTGAAATAAGGTGTGTTTTAAAAAAAAGTCACATCAAGGCTAATAAAAACTTTTTTGGTAGAAGGGTCATAACATTTGTAGCCTTTTTGAGATAGAGGATACCCAATGAAAACACACTTAACTGCTCGCGGTTCTAATTTGCTTCGATGATAAGAGTGGACATGCACAAAAGCAGTACAACCAAACACCTTGAGAGGAAGATTTGAAGAAAGACGGTAGGTAGGAAAAGATTGTTGGAGTCTTTGTAAAGGTGTATCGAAATAGAGGACTTGGCTAGGCATGCGGTTAATGAGATAGGTAGATGTTAAAACAGCATCCCCCCATAACATTTTTGGCATGTTAGTAGCAACCATTAATGCACGAGTAACTTCAAGAAGATGTCTATTCTTGCGTTTAGCAACCCCATTTTGTTGTGGGGAGTTAACACAAGAACTTTGGTGTATTATCCCATTCTTTTGAAGATAGTCCCCTAAAAAGGAGTTGAAGTATTCTATGCCATTATCTATGCTCAAAATTTGAATTGGTGTCTGAAATTGAGTTTGAACCATGGAATGAAAGTTGACAAACACTGAGCGGACATCTGTTTTTCATTTTAAAAGGTTAACCCAACATACCCGAGTGTGATCATCTATGAACGTAACAAACCATTTTGTATTAGAACGATTAGGGATACTAGAGGGACCCCAAACATCACTCTGAACTAAGGCAAATGGCTTGGAGGGCCTGTTCTCTGATTTTGGAAATGAGGTATGATGATGTTTTGCAAGTTCACAAACTTTACAATGAGGATCAAAAGATTGTTTATTCAAAAACAAAGAAGGAAATAAGTTTTTTAAATATTGAAAATTTGGATGACCCATTCTAGAATGCCATAACAAAATTTCACCATCCCTAGAAGTAGATACAGAATCACAAATGGCAATTTGATGTTGCTCACTCACATTGGCCTCTTCTAGGTAGTAAAGCCCTCACACTCTTTAGCATTGCCAATTGCCTTCCCCGATGATAGGTCCTAAAATAGACAATGAAATAGACAATGTGAAATGAGGCCATGCAATTTGACTACTTTGTCAACTTACTAATAAAGGGTAAATTGCAAGATAATTTTGGAACATGGAGGACATTCTCTAGGATTAAGGAGTTCGTGATTCGAATACTCCCTTTTCCAGCAACTGGTGTCATTGAGCCATTTGCAATTTTGACTTTAAGGTTACCAGCATACGGTGTATATGAAGAAAAGAGATGATGTGCATCGGTCATGTGGTGAGATGCACCAGAATCAAGGATCCAAGGATTCTTAGCCCTAGATATCATGCTGAGAGCACTTAAAAAAAAAACCTATGTGAGCTAGTGAACCTGTGGTTGCATTAGGAGTGGCCTGATCAGCTGCTTGGAACTTAGAGAAGATTTTGTAGAGTTGTTCCAACTGTTCGCAGTTGAAGGCACTGCCTGAAGAAGCATAATTATTCTTTTTTTTGGCTTGTGGCTCAACAGCAGTTTGGTAGCTTCGAGGTTTGGGATTCTGTCAAGGTTTCCAATCTGCTGGCTTTCCACGAATTTCCCAGCATATTTCCTCTGTATGGCCAGGCTTGCAGCATTGCTCACACCGGCCCCTGCCCCTCTATATTTTTGGACCAGACTTACCAGCTGTTGGGCCTTTAAAAACTAGGGCTGAAACCTCAGGTCCACTTGAGCCAATTGATGTCGTCCCCTCCAACATGACTTTCGCTCTTCACGTCGTACCTCAGAAAAGACTTCGCGTGTGGAAGGCAACGGACGGCGCCCTAAAATCCTTCCTTGAACATCACCCAAGTCGTGGTTGAACCTAGCAAGGAATTCGAACACTCGCTCATCCTCCAATCTCTTCTTGTATCGTACACTGTCACCAGTGCATTTCCACTCTTCTGAACACAAATCGAGTTCCTGCCAGAGTGCTGACATCTCCATATAGTAATCAGTAACTTCCCGATCTCCTTTCTTCATCTTCCAGAGTCAAGTTTTGATTTCAAATATTTGTGCTGAATTTTCCAGATCCAAGTATGTCTCTCGAACTGCATCCCATACATCCTTGGCTGTTGGCAAGAACATGTAGATTTTTCCAATGGAAGCACTCTCATGATGGAAGCACTCTCAACCTCTGTATCGTGACTTTCAGAGATGACAGAATTTTCTTCTGTCATTGAGCTAGGTCCAAAGGAACCTGCTCTGATACCATAAAATCAGAATTCTATTGATTTCTGTGTGTTTACGTACACGATTTAGAGACCGATATATAATACAAGGGATACACAAAGAAGGAAATAAAATTCCTAGACTAAAGGCATGAAATCAGTCTATACAGGTCGGAGGATCATAATTGATTTTAGATCCTAATTTATTGCACAATCACAGGGATTTCCACAATTTGTGTGTTCAGTCTTGTCTAAAAATACCTGATAATTTGATTGTTGAGTGTATTGCCCAAAGGAATTTATTGTAGAGAACTTGATCTGAAGTATTCCTGTATAACATTTAAATCTTTTAGTAACTCAGGAGCCACTGTTTTGCATGCAGCAACACGTATATGGGGTAAAAACTTTTGATGGTGCCCTTTTGATATGAATTCCTTTGTGGGTTTGTAAATTCAATTTCCCTCTGGGGAGTTTAAGATAAATTTTCCATTAGTTCACCCATAGTTGTACCGTCATTGTATGTGATTAACATGGAAGGTAAACAGGATGAAAAATTAATCATCTTGAAAATGCTTGTGTTTAATGAACCAAATTATGCTTATTGATTTGTCTTTCAGAGTTAATTCTTATGTCATTGATATTTTTCCTTTCATAATCTTTCTCATCGAAGAAAACGAGCCCACCAGGTGCTGTTGGCACAAGCCTTGCTGTAGAGACCATAATCCAGCATTCTCCTGTTGACTTGAGACCTCTTAGGTTCAGTTTCTTCTGATCACTAATCTACTGGTTTACTCTTCTTATTGCTAATCTATTACTTTACTCTCAGCTGCTTAGTCAGATTAAAAAGCTTGTCATTCCACTTGTTGATGCAGAAATGAAGCTACAATTTCAGTCCTTGTGTGTTCAAGAGGAGGTGGTGGCTTATTGGTTGAACGTATGGAACTTGTGTCTGAGCTGTGGGAACATAATATCAAGGTTCTAAAACCAGATAAATGAGTTACTTGGTTCTGAAAATCAACTAGGTTGAGATATTCTAGCTTGTTGATGTGCTTTACGCTCACTGATAATCATTCTCCTCCAGGCTGAGTTTGTCCCAGTACCTGATCCAAGTCTCACTGAGCAGTATGAATATGCAAATGAGCATGACATAAAATGTCTCGTTATCATGACAGACACGGGTGTTTCTCAAACTGATTCTGTCAAGGTACATGAGGAGGGTTTTGTTCTCATTTCTTTTCCACATTTTTCCTGTGAGAATCTCTATGCACTAAAATTCGGGGTTGTTCTCTGTTCACTAATTACTTGCAAGATCTAATCTATCATGGGAAAGAGTATTTTTGCTAGGATGATTTTCACATTGTTTCTGTGGCACAATCATACATACTGAAAGATAGATAATGCTCTCAGGTTCGTCACCTGGATCTCAAGAAGGAGAAAGAGGTCGAGAGAGAGAAACTTGTCAGGTTTCTTTTGGATGGAATGGCAACACAATTTAGAAACTTTTCAGTTTGGACTTAGCTCCTCATATTTGAGGTGCGCCCATTCGCCATCAGTTTAATATACTGTAGTATGATTTTGCAGTATATTGTTTTGTGTTGCTTTACAGTTTCCTCTGTGGCAAATTATGCTTCTTCATTTGTTTCAAGAAAACATATTGTATTAACTCGAGTTAGAGCTTTTGTGCAGGTCGAATTTTGTTCCCTTTTCACACTTGTTAGGAGCTCCATATTCGGGGGTGTCGAATATGGGTATACACGTAACAGAGATTTGGCATCATTGATTGGGAGGGGTCAAGTTATACTTTGTACGGCATTTTCTTAAGGCTAGACCAGGGCCAAAATGTAAAGGCAGTTCTCTATGATTTCGGGTTTGCTTACTGGCAATTAGATCACATTGCCCTACTGCAACTTTGTAATGGTTTGTTGATCTTGGATTTAAGGAAGTGTTGGCAAGAGGAGAGAAGTCTGATTCCAGGAGATCTATTGTAAATAAAACAACCTTCTATGATGGGGTGAACGGTGACATTCGCCCCTAAGCTTTATTTCTGGAACTCTCTATTCTATAATTGGTCAATTTGTTTTTCCGTCCCATAATTAAAATAAAAAAGTACAAAATTTGCCACCAATATTTGAGTCCATTTTTTTTTTCCCCTCATGTACCAATTTCACACTGGAATTACATTTGGTCTCAAATTGGCCACTGGGCCATTCTCGCCGCTTATATGTAAACGGAATGCTGATGGAAAAAACTTGCACGGAATAGCTCATCCCGGCAGAAGCCGAAGGTAAAGCGCTGGAGAGTCCACGGTTTAGCTTCTTGCCGTTTGAATCCCTAACTGGGTTGAATTGGGGACGTAGGTTTGATTAGCGACAAGTGAAATTGTTTATCAGATTTAGGATCACCAACATCAGGCAATTATGGTGAAGCGTCGGAAGGTGGCAAATATGGAACTTATGGGTCATTATCAGAGGGAAAGGTACTCTGTTACTTGGGTATCATAAAATTGATGAAAATTAGTGAATAGAGAGTTCACAAAACTGGAAAAAGCTAATCTTATTTTTTTTCAAATTATGGTTGCAGTTTTGTTTAGAAAAAAAAAAAAAAGGACATCTGCATCTCAAATAGGTTTCTTTGGGGGCATATATTGTACCCAGGGTTTCTGTCTTCTAAAATGGTTGATATACGAAACAATTTTGTTGCTCTTGGGTTTTGTAGTTTGGTTGTGTAAAAAGAAACATGGTTATAAGGTTTGATTTAGTGGTTGGCTTAAGTGGAGGTTACACTTTTAATATTTGACAGTCAAAACGACAAAAAATTTGAGGTAGAAAGTCATGGTTTTTTTTCCTAGATCTACTTTTATTTTATTTCGTAGTGTACACTTTCTTTGTTTGTGAGATCTTTTTTTCTCACTAGAGGTTGTCTGATGGAGATATGGCCATGATTTTCAACATAACTCTTTATCATGGTGGAAGACTTTTGTATTTCCCTTGCAAATATGAGATTGGAAAGAGGAAGTTTATATAGGTTGTGATTACTTTAGTGTAAGGGATGGTTTTGTGTAATTCATGAAGAGAGGGCATGGAAAACGTGAAGCAAGTGTTTTTCAATAGACTACTGGACAATAATTAGGCGGCTTGAAGATGTGAAGTTGATACGTGATAAAGACAACCATTGAAGCATTCACGCTTCTTCCTAATAGAGGTAAGATACATTTGTATGTAGAGCACTATGAGAGTTTTGTCTCCTTTTGAAATAGAGCATGAAGTTGAACATTTTCCACAACAAGCAAGCAAAGCTCTAACTGATTCCACTGATTCCTATGGAAAAGTAGTTGCTAGTGATAGTTTCTTATAAAACACTTAGAGATGAATTGTCAATGAGAATCAAGCATTTTAAAGGGAAAGTGAAGGAACAATTTTATATTTAATATGTGAGAATGATTAAAGAGGGTTAGGAAATTGTGAGACCTGAGATGGTAGAGAACTACAAGCATGAGTACAGTCTTCTAAGAGATCATATAGGTGAATTGTTGAGGTCTAATCTAGTGAATACTGTTGACTTTGATCTGATACCAACTCAAGATGTGTCATGTGTTGTGTTTAATAGAATGTACATATGCTTTGGTGCATTCTAGAAAAGGTTTCCGGCAAGTTATATGCGTTTGATTGGAGTTTTCATGGATGTTTCCTGGAAATTCTTGTTAAGGGAGAGTTGCTGAGCGCAATTTGTAAGGATGCTAATGATGGGATTTTCCCGATCATATAAGCATCATAGAGGTAGAGAGGTAGAAAACAATGATTCTTGAAGATGGTTCTTACAACAGCTTATAACTAACCTAGACATAGGAGATGATAGAGGATGGTGAATCATATCTGACCAACAAAAGGTTTGTGCTCTATTGTATTTGTTTAAGTACTAACATTTTTTTACATAAAGATATGTGTCATGTTTATTTATAGATGTTAGAAACACTAAACACCGCAAACTACAAGGTGCACTTCCTGTAATTGAGGAACTACCCCCTAGTACGAGTATAGAAAGTGACAAGATGCATTTTTGCAAACTTGGGCCACATATATTCAGGAGATGTGTTAAAGGTCTTCTCCCGGTAGCTGCAAACAATACATGCTTGACACAATTTTAAGATGCTCTGGAGGCTACCGCTAGTTATGCACCTAGTGCTAAGGAGGATATGAGGAGAAATGACCCAAAGTATTAGTGTAAAGCATTTTTCCAACAAGCAACTTAAATATGATGTCAACCAAAACAAAATATGTGAGGCTTTCAATGGGGTTGACCACTTGCAACATACTAGGCACAAGACAATCTATTCAATGCTTGAAGATATCAGGAAATACATCATGCAATAGTTTGGTGAGAAAAATAGAAAAACTCAAGGGTGGGTTAGAGACCATAGAGCTGCAAGTTTAGAGAAGTTAGCATAACAAGTCAAAGATTATCATTTTGGGGAGATTGTATATGGAATGATGATAATGAGTATGAAGTGTCATTTGGTATGACTAAATATGCAGCAAACTTGATGCAAAAAGTTGTTCTTTGTGTAAGTTGAGGATGTGTTTGACTTCTCATGTCGCATCTCTGAGAATGGTCATAATCCAAAGGATTACTTGGCCAATTGTTACGAGAGAAAAAAGTACTTAGCAACTTATCGATATTCAATCAACCAAAACTGGTTTAAACGATTGGCGTAGGTTTAGTTTAATCCTCATTGTCCCCTCTTTTGTGAGGAAAATGCTTAGTAGAATTGCGAGGAAGAGGAAATTAGAGCAAGATGAACCTAGAAATACAGGGTCTGTAAGCAATACATTGGTCGAGGTAATATAGTTTTTTATTTTTCATGTTTCCTACACCTCTAATTTTAGTTATGGCCTTATTTGGGAACATATTTTTTATTTATTAGTGCTAGAGTTTTAAATAATTTATTAATAGTACAGATGATATCATTGAAGCTAAAAATTAAATGTTATCCTTAGATAGTTTCTCCAAAATTCTAGCACTAATACCAAATGACACCTATATTAACACATTTAACTACATCAACCTTTATATTTATCATTTGCAGCTTGATCCACTAGTTCAAAGCCAACCAACTGATAATAGGAAGCAAAAGCTGCCAATTCGACCAACAAGAGCCACAAGAAAACCAAAATGACCTAAAACGACGAAGCCAGCACAATGATGGGTGTTCTCAATAATATGACAAAAAAAAAAAAAAACCGAAATCAGAATTGATGATTGATATTTTTTTTTTGGTCGAATAAACCATTGAATTTCTATTCTAAATAGGTTTTATTGATAAAAAAATTTACCTAATTGGAATATTTTAAATTTTATTTTTTGCCAAAATGCACGTTTGATCCTCCAACTTGGCAAACTCACGCGAGTTAGTCCTTTCTGTTTGACTCAACGTGGCTTGGTCCTCTAACTTTCTAGATTAGATGTGTTAGTTCCTTAACTTTGCTAAAGTAAGTGAATTCCTCCAAGAAGGATGAAAAGCGTCCACGTGTGAAGTTTGTGACTTAAACGTCGTGTAGCCTTACTTAGGTGGATTAAAGTGCGACTTAGGGGTTTGGCGGAAGGCGTTGGGGGCGGTGGAGCAAGTTTTTCAGTGAGATTCAGTGATGAAGATCCTGTCGATTTGATGAGGATAAATGCGACGATTCGTTGATTTGGCGAGGATCGACTCAAGGAGGATCGAAGCAAGGATCGATTAATCAATTGATCGAGGATCGATGCGAAGTCCGTTGATTCGGCAGCAAAGATAGATGCGACAATCGTTGATTTGGTGAGGATTGATGCGAGGATTTATTCATCGATTCGAAGAGTGTGTCGATTGGTCAAGGATTGATGCGAAGAGTCCGTCGATTCGGCGATAATGATCAATGCGAAGAAACCACCGCCCCTAGTGACCAGGAAATTGACGGAGTCGGAGTTGGAGTCAAAGAGTGGGCCTTACCTAGGTGGGATACCCAAGGTGGTGCCCTTCATCCCTAGGGATTCGAACGTGAAGAAGAGTTCAGCGAGCTCAACAAAGATGGCGAGTTTAGCAGAGACAGCGGAATCGTCGAAACAAACCATAAACAATGAAAGAGATGACGCAGGATGATGTGGAAAAATTTTCCTATGTGACAAGACCAACTCAACACAGTTCCATGCCACATCCGCAACAGATCTAACTCTATTTACTTTTCCATCCAATTTGGACAAACTCACTAAATTTAGTAAAGTTGAGGGACTAACTCACACTGAGTCAAAGATAAAGGACTAACTTGTTAGAGTTAGCCAAGTTGAGGGACCAAATGCTCATTTTGGCCTTTATTTTTCAATGTAGAGCTCTCAGTGACATATCACTTGCCACTTAGGATTATGTGGGCCGCCTACACACGAAATAATTAGTTTGAAAGTTGAAAAAGTCGGAGTTGAGAATGGGTTAGTTTCCAATTTAGAGTAAATTGTGTTAATGGTTCTGGCCTTTAATTATCATTCCATTTTAGTTTCTAATCCATTGAATGCTCTATTTAAGTTATAAATTTATTAAAAATATTTTATTTTAGTCTTGAATTTATTGAAAATATTTTGTTTTGCTCTCTGTTGAACAAAATTTATTAACCAAAATATTTATTTGATAACTAGTTTTTATTATAATTTAAACTATTCATCTTACAATAAATTTAGGTCCAAATGGGTCATCAACTCATATTTTATTACAAATTGGTTCAAAATTTTTATAATTTATTGCATATTAGTCCTTAATTCTAAATAAGACCGAATCAGCACAAAATTTCAATTCACAGTGAGGAAATTTGATAGTTTAAATAATCCATTAACTTTCAAAAGATTGTGACACTGTTTAAATTTATTGAAAGACAGTTGTAAAATAATGAGAATTTCTCAACTCTCAATAACTATATGATATTAACTTTTTAAATTCTAATTTAAAATATTAGATAACTGCATTCTTATAAATTCAAATTGTGATATAATTTTTTGACAATTAGTGAATTGTTTAAAATTATTAATTTTTTCTTTTTGTACATCGAATTTCTATGTCTGCTGAAGGTTGTGGGCCAATGTGCAATGGCTATAAAGGTTTGAGATCAATTTCCAATAAATGGGGTTGATGACCAATTTGCAATAGGAATTCAAGGCTTGGGACCAATGATGTTATTTACCCAAGTGTGTAAAGTAATGTTTAGTTGTAGAATATTTTTTCTTTTTTTATAAAAGTTTGAGTGTATAGCTTGTTTTAAATATGTGAAAATTTTTATTTTTTAAATTTTGGAAAACTCATGTATTAAAATAAAGAAAATATTTAAACAATATCTTTATTTTATAACGTGAGGCTTCCAAAATTTAAAAAATAAGGTTTTCCATATCCTTAAAATAAGTTTTGCTATGAAACTTTTATCAAATAAAATTTAGAAAAAAATAGAAATTTTGTACATCCAAGCATCACCTGATCTTTCTTTATGGGGTAAATTACACCCGCTACCCTCAACCTTTAATTGTTGTCTCACTTCTAACCCTAGTCTTCACTTTGTTCATTCCATATCTCTAACCTCAATAAAACACTTTATTTTGGCCCCCTTTTGGACGGAAATAGTTATCTCAAACAGAAAAAGCCACGTCAGTAGATTACTCATGGGAAAAATGCTTGTTTTAACTCTTGTAAAAATCCCCTTTTGTCAAAAAAGCCTTAAAACTTTTAAATCTAACAAAAATTCAAGCAAACCTCTCTTATCTCTCATCCTTCTCCGATGGCGCCATCTTCGGCCTCTCATCCAAGGGATTGAAGATAACATCAGCATAGGACGAAGGCTCAATGCAAGAGCTGTTGTCAGAACCGTTAGGGTCTTGGTATGCAGACGGCGAGAGGAGTGGATGAGAATCAACGGGCGTAACGATGATCGGTGGCGAGAGCGGGTGATGTGAGGCGTCCGCGAACAATGAAATGGCGTTCCGATAATTGGAGTATGAGTGGTTGCTTTGGTTTCCGTTGACAGTGTGATCAGAGGTCTCATCGAGCACGAGGCTCTCCATTTCCTCATCGGAAGCGTAGAGGTGGGCTTCGATGAAGCCCTGGTTCTCGGAGCCCATCATCTTGAACTGAATCAAAATCAATCAAGAGACTAATAGTTGAATAAAATCAAGAGGAAGCCGAATCGAAGGCAATGATGGAGGAGAAGAAACGGGGATGGGTGGGTGGATGGGTGAGCGATGGCGGAAAGGGAAGCCAAATCAAGAGGAAGCCGAATCGTAGGCCGGAGATGGGAGGACAAGGCGGAAAGGGAGGCCGGAGATGGCATCGCCGGAGAAGGAGGAGAGGTAGGAAATGTTTACCTGAATTTTTGTTAGATTTAAAAGTTTTAAGGTTTTTTTGGTAAAAAGGATTTTTTCAAGGGTTAAAACAAGCATTTTCCCCATGAGTAATCTGTTGAGGTGGCTTTTTCCGTTTGAGAAAACTATTTCCGTCCAAGAAAACTATTTCCGTCCAAAATGGGGCCAAAATAAAACATTTTATTGAGGTTAGGGATATGAAATGAACAAAGTGAAGGTTAGGATTAGAAGTGAGACAACAATTAAATGTTGGAGGTAGTGGGTGCAATTTACCCTTCTTTTATGACATAGAGCCACAATTTTACTAAATGATTAATTCAGAATCAAACTCGCAAGTTTTAAGGCCGTGCATGTTCGAACTAATTTGCTAATGTTAGTTGTTTATCCCGCCCAAAAATTCATTAATTACTTATTTGGGCTAACTAAAAAATATTAGTGTTTTTTTCCATTATTTTTTATATCTAAAAAAACCGTAAGATTCTAACGTTTATGCAGAAATTTATATGTTTTTTTGACATTTACAAAAATTTTGACCAAGTTAGATACATAAAAGTGACAAGATTATGAGATGAACTTGTCTGTAGATAGTTATTGAACATAGAATCATGTGCAACGGCCACTTCAATTAAAAATTGTCCACTTATTATTTAGATCATATTAGTTAGAAAATTCCGTAAGAAGTTTTGTATGTAAAGCATTATAATAATTTATCCCAAGCTAGAAAGCTAGCAAGAAAACAAGAATGAAAGACACCAACTTCTTGGTGAAGGTGGAACCATGGGAGAGGCAAGAGAAGGGTGTGCCAGCCTTCGAAAAGTGGACAAGGGGCACAGGCAAAGCCATACCAAGATTTTTCTCCCGACACGACCACGGCACGGAAGGGCTGGTCAGCTGCCCAGAATCGTCCAGAAAAAAAAAAACCTGGAATCTGTATCTTTGGTATGATCGCGGGGGCTGCAGAGAAAAGCCGGTGGAAGCCATGAGGTTAGAAGAAAATTCACCCAAAATCCAGACATTGCGCTATACACGAAAACCACAGATTGGATGTGCAACAATGTCGCCCTAAAGTTAATGAAAAGAAATCCATTAGATTTTTCATCATATTTTGTTAAGATTTCTTGTTAGTCTTCGATTGGCAACAATGTTGGTTTATTTGCATTCTCGCCATTTTCAGAATTCCAGTTCTAGCATTACAATGAAGCTTTTGCATGGGCTCCAAGCTTCATCGTCTAACAAAGTTGAATAAAATGGAATTGCACCGCAGCAAAGTTGGGGTTCAATAATAATCAAGAAACTTTTGCATCTTTTTACACTTCAATCCTTACAAGAATTTATCTGAACCTTCCAGGACTGCAAAATACGTGGGGACAATCTGAGTTGTTGTTAGAAGTTGTGCTGCAAGAACAAGTTTTCTTGAGGAGAAGCAGGTCCAATCTCTTCCTCCAAACTACTTAAACCATCCCCCATACTTCCAGTATTCCCCAAATTTCTTTGT
This sequence comes from Aquilaria sinensis, assembly GCA_005392925.1. Taxonomy (NCBI): domain Eukaryota; kingdom Viridiplantae; phylum Streptophyta; class Magnoliopsida; order Malvales; family Thymelaeaceae; genus Aquilaria; species Aquilaria sinensis. The sequence continues at coordinate 422,405 of SMDT01000186.1, read as the reverse complement.
TCTGAGTACTTCCCATCAACATCCGCATCTGAGACTGATGACTTTCTTCTTTGGGAAGAAGCAACACTTGGGAAAGTAATCCACGAGGGTGCTCGAAACTCAATCCTTTGATCTTCAACCTCTACAGCATCGGTTTCAGACGTGGACCTGTTTGAGGATCTTTGAGAGGATTTCTTGTGCATCCTATTGCTTCCCAGTATCACCTCTGTTGGCAGAATTGGTTGGTCTGTACATGGGCTGCCCATTAACAGCACCAGCGCACGCTCCAAAGCTGTTGTCACTTTATCCATTGATGGTCTTTCCTTCCCTCTCATTCGAACACATTTGCAAGCCACATTTGCTATCCTTTTCAGGGCTTCAAGATCATTAGGAGGTTTCAGGACTGGATCCAGAATTGCTGATATATCTCCAGATTTGATAAGGGGGACTGCCCATTCGACTATATTCCCCTCTTCATACTGCATGTCAATGGCTTTCCGTCCACTAAGGATTTCCAGAAGCAACACTCCAAAGCTGTAGACATCAGACTTTGTTGTGAGGTAATGAAGCCTATAGTACTCTGGATCAAGATAGCCAAGAGTTCCAGCTGGTAGTTCAGCTAATGGGGAACTACTATCTGCTGGTCCAAGTAAAGAGAGACCAAAATCAGAAACTCGAGCATTGTGTTCTTCATCAATAAGAATGTTTGATGACTTTATGTCCCTATGAATGACAGGTGGACAAGCATACCCGTGCAAGTACTCGACCCCCCGAGCAGCTTGGACTGCAATTGTGACCCTTCGAACCCAATCCAGCTGCTCTTTCATTGATCTATCCTTCCCGTGAAGATGTTGATGCAATGATCCATGTGCCATGAACTCATATACAAGAAGCCTTTCTCCACCTTCTTCACAATAGCCCAGCAGATTCAGCAGATGCGCATGGTTCAGTCTTGAGAGCAGATCCAGCTCTGTATGAAACTCTTTTGAATTCTTCTGCTTATCTGAAGACATTATAGCCTTTTTTACTGCTACAATCGTGCCATCCTTCAACACCCCCTTGTACACACATGAAAAACTTCCTTTCCCAACCAAAGATTCTTCTTTGAACTTACCTGTTGCTGTCTCAAGTTCTTCATATGTGAACATTTGAGCCCTCCTAATCTTAAGATCATCAAAGTCGGGACGAATTCTCCCACCTTCTTTCTGGTAAGAACCATTACCAGTTTTCTTAGACTTTACGCTCCTTGATGCGCAGTGACAGTTGCGTAAACTGTAGCGGACATATAATATAGCAGTCAAAGAAACAACAAGCACCAACACCACAGCAAAAGCAATTTCAGCAAGAAGAATAGGCAATTGAAGAGTCCAAAACTTCTCATTTTTCCTCCCACCGACAGCATTTGAGTTTGACACAGAACAATTAGAGAAGCATTCTGCTGAGTAACAACTAGAACAGTTGTAATCACACACTCGATCAGAACTTAAGGTGCATTCAGTTTTCTGGTACATCTCAGCCGTGCAGCCATTGCTACAGGGTACACAAACACGATAGTTGGGAGATCTGCAAGGAGCTTGATCAGGGCTAACTTCATAGGAAGAACCAGGTATACACGGAGTATTCCTGCAGAGGCCGGGTGAGACAGCTAGTGGCAGTGAAGTAGGAAAGCCAAGACCCCAACAAACAGGTGAGAAAGATTTCTCAGCTAGAACCCCACAAGTGAAATAATTCCCAGCTGCAATTTCGTACACCTTGATTCCACGAGGTGGTGGCGTACTTGGTTTAACAATATAACCCCAACAAATGACCTCATTATCAAATCTTTTAATTCCACAAGCATGAAACTTTCCCCCCACAACTGAAAGCATAGGAACTTTTGGAGGCATATCAATATTCCCTTGCCTAGAGTATGCAACTGTGATTTCTTCTTCAAGATCCAGACTCCTTCCCCAACAAAAAACTCTCGAATCACCTGCCTCTGAAATTCCACAGAGATGATACCCACCAGCTGCAATTTTCTGAAACCTCATTTCTTGAGGAATTAGACTTTTGATGCGGCTGCTTGTCTCGTCACCCCAGCAAAAGACAGTCTTGTTCTCAGAAAACAAACCACAGTTGAACTCAGAACCGGCAGAGATTGATTGGATCTGCCCATCAAACACATACTTCTTGGTCATGTTATAGCCCCAACAATCAATGAAGGCATAGTTTCTTCGCCTCCCGCCCAAAGGCTTTCGCAGGCCACATAAATGGTAGTCACCTGCACTGATCTCCAAGTACTCAACTCCATTCATGATGGGCTGAGGAACTCCCATCTGGATATAACCACTGCTTCCCCAGCAATATGGCTGGTTTGAGTCCATCAAGAGCCCGCAAACAAATCCATCGCCAGCAGTCAAACCAAGAAACGGAAAATGAGAAGGGGTCCCATATATTATGGCCGAGTTTGATCCATAACATGTGACCAGATGAGAGCCATCAGATTTTAGGCCGCAGAAAACAGGACCATTCTCACCATAGGAAATAGCAATCGTAGACATTGAGCCAAGTCCTGAAACTAGCCACCATAAATTGGAAAAGACCATGAATTCTACCAGAACTCCAGCTCTCCATGTGCTAGTCTTCAAGACCCTGATGGGCAAATCTTGCCCCACAAGGTTGTCAAGTCCCATTTCAAAACACCAATCTACGCATTCCAGTACGTTGAAAAATTCCAACTTTGAGGAATAAAGGTTGATCTCAGAGTGACAAGTTACTGCCTTTGCTGAGTTGCATGCTTCTCTCTCTCGGAAGTTCAGAATGCCAAATAGATAAGTAACAAATCCTTGAGGAAACCATAAGCTGTATTGAAGATTCAGCCGTGTTTCTTTTTTTCTTCTTTGAATTTCCCATGCATCAAGAAAGCATTACAAAAGCAGGAAAACTGAGCGAGACTGAAGTATGAGAAGCTACTGACCCGCTAAAGTACGAGAAGCTACTGACCCGCTACCGGCTCTTTCAATGGATCCCGAAGTCATATCTTCTTGGACGGAGGCAGTTTATATAACTAGAAAAAAACGAATTTCTCCAAGTTTGACTCAAGAGGCTTCCATCAGAGGCCCGTTAACTTGCTTCCCAAGTTCAAGTTGAAACCTTTTCGGCAGCAATGGCATGGCTGGAGAGGGAAAAAAAGAGGTGGAATGGATGGATTTGTTGATAGTGGTTGGCCGGCTAGGCCTGCCTCCTTGTTGGCGTTGCAGGCAAAAGAATGATGAAAGAAATCAGGGGAGAGAGGGCATTAAATGTGCATAAAACTGCAGCTTCTGAATTTGGGCGAGAGTTGGTGGAAGCTTTAAATGGGGAGTTAATGGCATTTGATCTTTTTCACGGCCTCGATGAACTGATTCACTGCTGCTCTTTGCTCACCCACGGCCCACCTGCCCCAATTCCATTTACTACTACTTTTGTTTTTGACCGTTTTGTTTTTGACTTCAGCGTGAATATATGAGTTACTACCTGCATGAGTTACTCTGAAATTAGCTGCTTGTTTTGTTTTGGTCAAATTACTACAGGGGTCCCTTAACTTGACCAACTCACACGAGTTAGTCCCTCAACCAGAACTTGGTGTAAGTTAATACTCCAACTTTGCAAATCATTACAAGTTAGTCCCTTAAGCCATTTGAAGTGGCAAGTGAGGTCACGTGCCTAACACCGTCATTGCTTCCCTTCAGACACGATCCATCACTACCCTTCCTCTGCCGAACTTGCTCTTCTCCTCCATCACACCTTTTCTTCTTTCTTCTCTTTTTTTCTCCTCCGCCAGACGCATCTCTTCTTCTTTCTCCTCTTCCTTTCTCATTCGCCAGACTCGCCTTTCTCCTTCGCTGCGCTACTTCCTCTCCTTTCTCCTTCGCCCCGCATCTCTTCTTCTTTCTCCTCTTCTTTTCTCCTTTGCCGAATGCACCTCTTCTCCTCCGTTGAACTCACTTTCTCCTCTGCCCTGCCTCTTCTTCTTTTCTCCTCTGCCTGATTCACCTCTTCTCCTCTGCCGAACTCACTTTCTCCTCTGCCACCAAACCTCTTCTTCCCCTTTCTCCTCCCCCACGCCTCTTCTTCTTTTTTCCTCTGCTTGATTCAACTATTCTCCTCCACCAAACCCACTTTCTCCTCTGCCGCCACACCTCTTCTTCCCCTTTCTCCTTTGCCGCACCTCTTTTTCTTTCTCCTCTTCCTTTCTCTATGCTTCTTACCTCTCTCCATTCCAAATACTCCTTCTAGATATTCCAATGGAGCCAGGCCGAGATCAATCCCCAACCCACTGTAGCGAAAGGTGCATCTCCTAACGGAATCGACGCAGCCGGTGGGTTTCAAGTTGATTTGGAAAACCATCGGCCCCATAAAAACATCCTATTTGCTTTAACACCGTTATCACCATTAGGACACGTGTCGCTCTAACTCACTTTAGGGACTAAGTCATCACATTTTTACCAAGTTTGAGGACTAACATAAGCTGATTTCTGGTTGATGGACCAACTCATTCGAGTTGGTCAAGCTCAAGGACCCGCAGGGTATTGTTTTCCTTTTCAAATAATTTTTTTAACTGTATTGAGTTTTCACAGTTTAATTGGAGTCTAAATCCGCTCGATTTGTTTATCTCCTTTTAAATGGTATATTATTAAGTTTATTCTGCTGGCCCCTTTTCAGTCAACCTTGTTCCCTTGTGAAATGCTATGAGCATGTTTCTCCCTCAATTAATAACTAGTTTTACTCCTGTCCGGGATATTTTGTAAAAGGAAAAAAAAAATTAAATATAAAAGTATAAAGAATTGTTTTAAGATAAGTAAATAAATAAAAATAATAATAAGTACATTATATGGATATTTCTGCTGATTTTGAAGATAAAAAAATATTTATTAATTACAATTTTTTATTATAACTATTGTTAGTATTATATCTACCTAATAACAATCCACTGGATAATATTCTTCTGAAGGTAACTAATTTTTTATACAATTTTTTTCTTACCCAATATATAAAAATAAAAATACATAAAATACTTAATTTTATAAAAAAAAAATGTTTTAAAAGTATTTTTTTTATATTCGTAAAATATTTCAATAATCATACAATTTAACCAAATACTCACTATATAAAATATAAACACTTTTAATGCATTATATATTAATAACCCCAAAATATTGGGTTAAAAAAGGTGAATAATCATCATAAACACCAATAAAAAAAGAAAGTTCATATTATGATCCTTCACTTTTATATTTTTAAATTTTTAAACACCTATACACCTATCATTTCTAGAAATGTATGGAATTATTTTATCAATAATAATAATAATGACATACTTACCAATTAGTTTATTTTTTCAATGTAAGGTAAATATATATATATAGATTATTATAAACTTGTTATTCATTCGATATCATTTTATTATCATTTAGAATGCTGACTAAGAAAATTATTAGTAAATTAAAATAATAGGGGGTTTGATAACCTTATTGAAAGCTGTGGAACCAAATTGACAAAGTCAAATAACTACTGTGATTGAATGAAACTTTTAAAACAAGTTATAGTTCTTATTTGCAATTATTTTTTAATAGTGCAATGGCTCCAATCCAATTGTTCAACTATTTTCTTTCCATTTCCAGTTTTACCTAATTATTATACATATTTCCAGATATAGTTTCTTATTTTTACTTCCTTTTCATGTTCTCAAATTGAATCTAAGAGAAGGTTGACACATTTAAAATTAAAAATGAAGTAAATGGATTTTCTTGAAAAAAATTTGGACCTATTATTAAATAAAAAATCATAAAAATGAAAATAAAAAGTTATAAACTTGTGTATGGAAATGGAGTGAATTTTGATGTTTGGTGTTTCTTCCGCACATAGACTGTTGAATAGAAGAAATGACATCATTTAGTTTGGATAACGTAAAAAAAAAATATACTTGTGCATTAGGAAAATAAGAAACGAAGATTATATGATTCACAAAAAAAAAAAAAGGCTTTGACAATTACAACAAATACATGTCCTACTATACAAATTCAAACTTATACCAGATAAACTTGATTGAAGCTAAATCATCAACGTCTGAAATTTAACTTATGATGAGCCCACGGAGAGAGAGAGAGAGAGAGAGAGAGAGAGAGAGAGAGAGAGAGATAGAGAAAAACATGAAAACAGAACTTTAGGTTAGTACAAAGAACATTAGTACAAACTAAACAAATGAGAATATAAAATAACATATAGCATATGGCAAAGTAAATAAGTAGAAAAAATTTGGAGTTAAAAATGTAGATCGGGAGGGTAACTGAGATGTGTACGTACAAAATACAAGGTGTGATTAGTTAAAGAGCAAAAAACTAAAAAGCCACAAAAAACTATTGTATGGTGTAACATATATAGAGGAGAAAACAGATTAATATATGAAGGTTAAAAAAAGCGTAAAAGAAACGGAAATAAACGCAAAAAGGATATAATTTGTGAAAGAACAAAAGAGTAATATGAAAATTTTAGCGACTTTAGCGAGTATGTCATGTGCTATAATATATAGAGCTAAACTTTTTTGAAATATAGAGCTAAATTTTAAAGAAAGTAAATTAGTTTCCAAAACACATTAATAATATGGTTAATTTGAACAAAAAATTGTGCTATGTGGGAATTTAATATTTCTTGCCTAATATTTACCTAAGAAATCGTATATTCAAATCTATTTGTCTAATAATTTGTACTACTCAAATTTATTTGTTATCTATTCTTCTAACACTTGCATAATATGTGGCTAATATTTTGCCCTATTCAAATCTATCTTCAATTAAAAAAAAATTAGCTTTTCTTTCGGCCTTCCTTTTTTTTTTTCTTTTCCACTTTCCAATCGTAGCTTAGTTAGGGTAAAACTAAAAGTAGTAATTTAAACATCAACAAATTGGATCAAAAGTTAAATTTGGTCAAAATTGGGATGGGATATTTATGGAATTACATTTTCATATGTGAGGATAATTTTGTCATTTAATGAAACAAAATATGATGTGGCACTTAATTAGGCTTCAATAAATTGAACAATATACATAAAACTCTTTTGTTTCCCCTTTATAATAATACTAGTTGAGCAACCTATGCTATGCATGGGAATCATTCTTTGAATTAAAATTGGGTTTATATGTTAGAATGTAAGTTATGTCATATATACAAAAATAAGTAAGTTAAAAAGTTTACATTATAGTATAATGAAAAGTAAAGCTAAATGTGGATGAGAGAACGTACAATATATTAGAAACCTTAAAAAGTTTTGATGACCAAAGAAGTGAAAACTCCTACAACACAAGATAATTCATTTTTTCCCTATTTCACAAAAAAAAAAAATTAGAGAACTCTAACCATATTTATACTGTAAAAAAATGAAAATTAGCAAAAAAAATATACACAAATAGTCCAAGGAAAAACATTGAATATCATGTTGTAGAAAATACCTCAAATCCTGTAATTTAATGATTAAAATGTCAACTGAATCAACCTTAACAATCTATTGCTCTATTGTATCATCTTCCCCAACAACTCCCACAACATTTGTCATATAAAAAGGAATTGAAATAATGAGCATCCAATTGTATTTTGAAAATTTTTCATAAAAACCGATAAAAAATTCTTCTTGGTCCACACGTGTGCTAAGTTGGTCAAAAACAATAAACTCAAATTTATGCATGAGAAAATCATGAGATTCATGGTTCACATCATAGATTTGTATATTATGAGTAAGGTGGATTAGAAATATGTGTGTATCTACAATCTAGTAAGTCTTATTCTTTGAAAGAACTGTGAAATTCTTGAAAATATACATACTTCCTTCATGAAGTTTTGCTCTAAACTTGTGTGCCAACAAAATTTTGATAGACCCGTAAATTGTCACACCCTACATATGTAAACCAAAGACATAATAGCCAATAATAGATCATTATCATATATCAATAGTATGGAGAAAAGAATAAATTGCAAAATTCAATAGAATGGAGAAAAAAAAAAAGAATACTTTTTCATCCACAAGAACAAAATTTGTATTAATAAATTAGTCACCTTTTCAAAAATTTTCATAAATGACATTGTTTTACTTGAATAATCCAATCAGTCCTCTTAGGAGACAATTTTTCCAATACAACATATTTTGTCGGAAGACTATAAAAATAAGAAAAGATTCATAAAAGAACATATTTGTCTATTGTATGAATTCAAATACTATGAAATAAAAAACTAAGAAAATCTACCTGTTTTTTGAATAACTACTTCATCTTTGACACTGGCGAAAATATAAAAATATAAATTAGTAAAAAAATGAAGAAAGGTAACAAGAGATGATAGGAATAAATGAAAGAAATAAATGATAATATTGAGTGTATGCTGAAAGTAAGTATGAGAATATATATATATATATTGGAGTTGGTTGGATGATACCATTGAAACCAAATAAATTTTTAATGAAAGCATTCTAATGGACCTAAGTATTAATTATTATAAATGAATTCTGAAATTAATGCTATAAATATACTATAGGTTTAGTACTAAAGGAAGTAGTCTTGGAGAAGTTGGATAAACAATATTAATACCATTGAAACCAAATCAAATTGTAGTTTGAGCATTTTAATGGAAATTAAAGTTACTAATGGCAACAAAGAGATAGAATGTATTTAAAACAATTGATTAATGGACAATATTATTAATGAGCCATTAAGAAGGAAACAAATGTTAATGGTGTTTTGCTATGCTAAGAGGATAGAAATTTAAATTCAATTACTAAAATGTATAAAAAGTAGAATAAGGGCTTTTAACTATGATATAAAGAATTCACTAAAAAATTATATTTCAAAATCTAAATTTTGGAGTCATAACTATATAAGGGCTTAAGTTATTAAACAACACAAATGCACTGTGCACTATGCAATTAATGATAAAAGAAGTAATCCTAGGAAAATAGGTAAATTTTAGAGTGAGAGCTATATAAGTACTTAAATATTAATATTGTAAATAAATTTTGAAATCAATGCTACAAATATACTATGAAGTTAATGCTAAATGAAGCAATATTGGGAAGTGGGTAGGTTTCTCCGATAGATATGTGTGTGTGTGTGTGTGTGTGTGTGTGTGTGTGTGTGTGTGTGTGTATTCAATTACTAAAATATATGAAAAATAGAATTTCAAGAACTCTCTACTATGATAGAAAGAACTCACCAAAAATTACAATTCAAAATCTAAATTTTAGAGTCATGATTATATGAGGGCCTAAGTTATTAAATCATACAAACACACTATGCAATTAATGGTAAAAGAAATAGTATTGGGGAATGAGTGAATTTTGGAGTGAGTGTTATATAAGGACCTAAGTATTAATTATTACAAATAAATTCTAAAACTAATACTACAAATGTACTATGAAATTAATGCTAAAGGAAGTAGTCTTGGGGAATGGGTGAGTTTCTCCTTCATACATACATACATACATACATACATACATACATACATATATTGAATATATTGATAATATATTATTAATTATTAACATATGTCTATTAACAATGTAAACCCACATTTAATTTATCATATATAATTCATCACCTAGTAAAAAAAAGACTAAATTACCACTGAACTAAAACTTTTTATCTTTCCCCAAAAACTTTACCTTCAACCTCTGTCTGTAATGAATCATCATCGCCTAAATCAAAGCTCTCCAATTGATTCTCAGCCATATATCATGGCTTTTCAAGCTAATCATAGCCTTTATATAGAATTTTTGGTGCCTTGAAACAATATTAGTTGTTGCTCATGTGTCATCATCCCTCCGAGTAATGTTGTTGACGACTCCAAATCGTGACGGTTGTCACTCAATTACCAATTGTGCTAGTTGACACTTACCTCCAAATCTTCTCGATGTCACTCATTTCCAAATTACTCTATCGTTGATCACATTTAAATCTCACCATCATCATTCGCCTCGTTATCGCGTTAGCTGACATTCATCTTCAGATCTCGGTATCGTTGCTCGCCTCTAGATTATATGACCATCAATCACTTCAAGATCGTGTTGACCGTCGATTGCCTCCTTTGTTTTTGCCGCAGACTGTTCACATAAACAATCTATAAATGTATCTAAGACAACATGCAGAAGTGTCTGAATATGTAAAAGTGATTAAGGCAATATATAGATGCGTATCAAACAATATGCAGAAAATTTGTTCTTCCATCATCTAAATTCATTATAAAAGGAAGATCTGTATGAAATAATATCTCAGATTATTTGAAATATGTACCAATTGTTTCCAAACTAATAAGTTGATGTGTATGTGTTTTATAGACATGATGACTATGGAATCACAAGCAACAATTAGTGATTATGAGTTTGAAACAATAGCTATAATGGTCTAAAATGACATCTGGATGTATTGATGCACTTTCTAAACATTAATATTGATGATGATGTGAAATCATATATCATAAGATTGACAACGTGTCTGAAACAAAAGGCAAATGTATCTAAACTATGTTCTAGATATGGATAAACTAACAAGATAGATGTGTCTACAGGTTTTATAAACCAAAAAAGAAAAATACAATATAATTGAAACAACAACTAGATATAGTCAAAAAAATTTCTAAGATGTGCTAGAAGGATATGTGAATATGCCTACACTTTATAAATATGCACTTAACAGACACATCTTAGTAATGATATAGACATATTTTTATTGGCAAAAGTCTCAAATTTGCCACTAATGTTTAGGCCCAGGCTTATATCTGCCACAATAATTTTCTTTTTTCCAATCTCTCACAAATGTTTTAAAATTGGCTCAAATTAGCCTCTAACTATTAATAGTTTCAAGTTTTGTAATTATGGGGTGATAATGTATCGTTTAGCAAATTTTGAAGGACTTTTAATAATTTATCTTTTTTCTTTAATAGAATCCATCATTTGCCCACACCCATTGCCTCTAACACTCGCACCATGCCGACTACCTCGCCAACTGTGTTACTAGTTTCGACAGCAAGAAAATTGTTGAACTGAGAAGAAGGCACCTGAACTCGCCTTCTAAACGTTCTCATGAATGACGGCCAACAAGCTTCCATTGACCATCCCTTGGCTCTGGTTAAATCTGAGCCCCCTGGATTTAGACTCAAGTTCAATAGGAGAGCAGGAGACTTCCGTACACTGGGAGGATGTGAACCTATTCCCCTAGGCCTCATCGGACTGAAGGATATTGTGGAAGTTGACCGAAATTATGCCGGCTATAACATTCTTGTAATTCTAGCTTTTGCAGCACAGGTTTATGCAGTGGGCACGATGGAGAGTCTATTAAAGAAAAAAAAAATAAATTACTTAAAGTCCTTAAAATTTGTTCTAAAATTTCAAATCTTGTGGCTTTTAACAGTCAATAGTTAATTTGAGCTCATTTTGAAACATTAATGCTAAATTGGGAAAAAAAAAAATACCATTATGACAGACATGAGCCCAACCCTAAATATTATTGACAAATTTGAGACTTTTGCCATTTTTATTGTAATTTAGACAAATCACCTATATTAAAATATCGATGATGATATTGCTCATATTTTGGTGCAAAATTTACTCTTTTCGCAAAACTACAATGGTGAATTTGGTATTTAGAATTTGCTCTTTGCTCTTTCCACTTTTACGGAAGTGGAACTAATTTAAATTTGACATTATAAATCTCAGCTAAAAGTAAACGTTTCGCTTCATTTTATACGCGCACACCACACTCTCAATTGTCTCTCTATAAACTTTTGCTTCATTTTAACTATTAAGAGATATTGAATATATTCGTTCATTGAAAAACACTTGCACTTTTTCTTTTATCATGCTAGTTCCAAAATCATTTTTCATCACTTTTCGGTTTTTTATAAAAATTATAAATGTTGGGTATATAAATATACTATACATATGTTTCCAGATTAATTATCCTTAACAAATAATACAATTAATTTTAAAGTCTTCTAAAATTTTTTATATAATCACACTAATTTTAGATTAAAAAAAGTCTAAAACTATATATATCTAATAATGTACAGTTTAGAAGAAAATTACGATCAACTCAAAAACTTGAAGTCTAGTCCAAATTTCAACGTTTCTTCTCTTATTTCTTAATACCTTTACATATATAAGTTACTTAACAAAGTTGAAAAAATTATAGAATTTGTATTGGCAAGTAAATGTAACAAACATTTCATCACATGAAAATAATAGAAAAAAGATAAATATTTTGGGATAAATGGAGTATTTTTTTTCTTATTAGTTGAATTATAAAATATAGGGTAAAATTTCATGTGTGGAGTGTGGACCATGTCTGAATTAATATAGCGTAAATTTTAAAAGAAATATAAGATGTTCAAGATAAAAGAAAACGAAAAAAACTAATTTAATTGGTAAAAATATATATTTAATTTTGAAATCAAAATTCCAGGATTCCATTTCTGCCTTCATGAATCAAGACGGAAGCAAAGGTTAAGCAGAAAAAAAAAAAAATAGAGCACCAAATTTTGATATGGAGGGGCCAAACAAATTAATGACTTGTGCAGAGCAAAATCATAGTATAGGTTTGGTAAATTGTCGAAGTCACATGGGTTTAAGCTGACAATAAATACTTTTGCCCCAAAACGCAACTCTCTACGTTTAAGATCCCAATATTATGATACAATCACGTTACCGATGACTCGTGAGTCCTAACTAATTATGTGGGCTTACTCATCATCAAGCTATATAAATTTTTTTTAAATAGTCAAATAAGAAAGAAAATAACATCACAGCTTGAATTTTCAAGGGATAACAAATGCATGCATTAGTCCTTTTTTCTTTTCTATACACATAATCAACAATACTAGGGACAAAGCTATGTAGGGACAGAGAGGACCTCTTGCCCCGCTAGATTTTTTAAAATTATTTATTAGTGGTAGTTAAAATTGTAAAAGTTTTAAAGTTAGATACTTATTTGTAAATTATAAAATTAATGATGGGCTTTGGTGGATTTTATCCTTTTTAAATGTCTTATGCAAATGGGTAAATTACACCCATGGTCCCTAACTTTTTTTATTATTGTCCTATTTTAGACCCCAACTTCACAACCTCGTATGAGATGTCCTCAATCTTAATTTTTTATTCCATTTTAAACTTTTTATGAATGGAAAGTATTAAAATTGATGGAATTAGCCATATGGCATGCCAATGTGGGCGATTTGCCACAGCGGCATAACAATCAGCTGATGGTGATGATGTGACAAGAAAGAAAAATAATAATATATAAAAAATATGAAAAAAAAATAATAATAATAAATTAAAAAAAATCTTTCTTGTTGCTAGGCTCAACCTCCTCCCTCTCCCGCCGCCTCTAGCCCTCCCTCATCGCCTTTGAGCTCTGCCTCATTCGCCCCTGCAAACCCTCCCCTACCGCCTTCAGCCTCTACCTCATTCGTCGCTTTTCTTCCCTTCCTCCCCTCTTTCCCTATTCCAAGCTTAGTTCGATTGGAAGGTCCAAAGAGAGGCCTCGGTGACTCTGCCGCTGGTACAAGTGATTCCATGCCAATCACAGGGAGCTGCCAGCATGGAAGAGCCCTAGCCGTTAAAAACGCCAAATGGGTCATGGAGATTGAGGCATAAGGCACTACAACACAGATGCAAAATCACAACTGAAAGTTTAGTCACATTTCCAGTCGTGATATTGCCCAAATTGACTACTTTGCAACTGTGGATGGTAGTCGCATTTTTTCAAGTTGCAATTTTTTTGCGATTGAATCTTAACTATTGAAAGCGACTAAAACTTTCAGTAAATAATCAGTTGAAAATATTGCAACCTACTTTGAACCTTGTGACTATCTACTTCAGTCACTATATTAGTGACAACCATAGTCAATCTCCATATTAGCACTTTTATCTTTTAAATAAATACGTTAATATTTAATATGATTAATATTTAATTAATATTATTTAATTTAACTGGGTTTTTATTTCACCTATTATTTAATTGAAAGTTACATTAAATTGGTATAAATGTTAACTTATTTTAATTATTAATAATAAAATAGTCAAATAATGAAATTAAAATTTAAATAAAATACATTTATATTAATATAAAAATCAACACACATACCCAAATATAAAATTTAAAAAGTCACAAAATTCAAAATTCATAATTCATAATTCAAAAAATTTAAAACTCAAATCTAGAGGCGAATGAGGTGGAAGAGGCCGAGGCAACAGTTGTGAGGTCAAGATGAACATGACGACGATGAGGTTGAGGCCAAGGCAACGACATCAAGGCCAAGGCCAAGGCGGAGAAAAAAGGCAACCACTATGAAGTCAAGGCCGAGGTGAAAAAGACCAAGGCGAAGGCGGTAAGGCCGAGGAGACCAGGTGATGGTGGCTATGACGAATGGTGGACTAGTAAGGTGAACAAACAGTGATGTGCTAGGCGTGGCGGACTACGTACCTGACGAAGATGAAAGATGAAAGTGAAACAAAAATGAGATGAAAGTAAGAGGGTTGAAAGAGATGAAAGACAGAAATGAAAGTAAGAAATGAGAGATGATAGTGAGTGATGAGAGTGTAGGGTTTGAAATGGGTGAGACAACCAAGTAAAAAAGGAGGGAAATAGAAAGGAAGTAGTTAAAGCGATTGAATTCTAATTGCAACTTGACTAGGCCTTTTTTATTCCGATTGCTTAGCAACTAAACTCCGACTGCAATCCGACTGAACCTCAACTGACAAGTTCAATCACAAAAGCCAGATGAATATAGTCACTTCATACATGAGCGTAGTCGAAATTTAGTTGTCATGTTCATCATTTTTCCGGTTTTTTATTTTATACACACACACACACACACACATATCCCTAAATCTCAAACCCTAAACCTAATATACCACTAACCCTAAACCTTAAACACTTAAAGAAATACTAAACCCTAAAACAAATCCCAATATATATATCCTTAAATTCTAAAAAAACTCCAAACCCTAAACCCTCTGGGATTGTTTAATTAGGGTTTAGTGTTTATATTTAGAGTTTAGGGTTTAATTAAAGTTTGTATTTAAGGTTTAGATTTTAGAGTTAATGGCGGTTTGGTTTAAGGTTTAGGGTTTAATTAATAAGGTTTGTATTTAGGGTTTAATTAAGATTTAGGTTTTAATTAGGGTTTCTATATAGGGTTTATGGTTTAATTAAGGTTTAGAAAACCCCAAACCCTAACTATATACGTACACAAAAACCTTAAATCCTAAATCCTAAACTGTAATTAAACCCTAAACTCTAATTCCTTACCCCTAAAGCTTAAACACTTAAACACTTAAACCAAACCCATATTAAAACCAAAACCCTAATTAACTAAACCCTAAATACAAGCCCTATTAATTAAACCCTAAACCTTAACCATAGCTATCATTAATCCTAAACTCTAAACCCTAAATACAAACCTTAATTAAACCCTAAACTCTAAATACAAACCCTAATTAAAACCTAAACTTTAAACCTAACTATCATCAACTCTAAACCCTAAGTAAAAACCCTATTAATTAAACCCTAAACCCTAACCCAAACTACCATTAATCCTAAACTCTAAACCCTACATACAAACTCTAAACCCCAAGTATACCCTAAACCATAAATTCAAACCCTAATAAAAACCTAAACCCTAAACTAAACTTTAAACCCTAAACCTAACTACTATTAACCCTAAACCCTAAATATACAAACGCTATTAATCAAACCCTAAAACCCTAACTACCATTAATCTTAAACTCTAAACTCTAAATACAAACCCTAATTAAAACCTAAACCTTAATTAAATCCTAAACCTTAAATACAAACCTTATTAATTAAACCCTAAACCTTAAACCTAACTACCATTAACCCTAAAACCTAAACCCTTAATACAAAGCCTAATTAAACCCTAAACCTTGTGTGAACCCTAACCCTAATTAAATCCAAAACCTCAAATAAAAACCCTAATTAAACGCTAAATGCTAAACCTAATTTATACTATTAACCCTAAACCCTAAACTTAATCTATATATACCATTAACTCTAAATCCTAAACCCTAAATGCAAATCCCATACCCTAAATTTTAATACCCTAATACTTAATTAAATATCCTTAAACCATCTTAATTCTATATATATATCCCTAAACACTAAAAAAATTCTCAAACCCTAATTAATCATAAAAAGCTCTAAATTAGTTCTAAAATAAATCCCAAAACCCTAATATTAAATTAATTCAATTAATACCCCTAACTTTATACTAATTTCAAACCATAAACCTTAAAGAAAAGTCTTAAACCCTAAATCTATGTCCAATACCCTTAATTCCTTAAAAAATCCTGAATCCTAATTCTATATCCCTAAATCCTAAAAAAAATTGAAACCCTAAAACAAAAAAAAATCCTAATACACATATCCTAAACTCTAAAAAAATCTAAACCTTAAAAATCTAAAATTTCTAAATCAACTTAGCTACTGAGAAGGTGACCAAGGCAAATTGGACATTTAAAAAAGCAACTGAAGGGCAACTATAATCAAATCCCTTAAATATTTCTGACTAAAATGTGACTAATATTTCTGCGACTGAAACTTTTAGTCGCCTATCAGTCGCAATAAAAAGTGAACATTTTTAATTTCAACTGATTAGCGATTGAAACACCTAACTAAAACACCTAGAAAGTTAGTTGCTATTTTTCAGTTGCAATTTTGCTTTCATTTTATAATGAGGCCATCAAAGCATTGATCTCTGCATGGCTCCAGGTTCCATTCCGGGAAATATTGTCGGAGGTCTTTCATTGCTCTCCCCAACCTTCTAGCCTTAGTGGATAGAGACCAAATCTTGCCGAAGATGACGAATTGATGGAGGGGCGGATGAAGGAAGAAGGCTAAGCTTGGAGGCAGTAGGGGAGGGAGGAGGCAGAGCCCAGCAGCAGGGGGATTTTTTTTTAATTTTTTTTTAAATTTTTTTTTCATATTTTTATTTGTTGTTATTATTCTTTCTTGCCACATCATCATTAGTAGCTGATTATTATGCCACTGTGGCAAATCACCCATGTTGACATGCCACATGGCTAATTCTGTCAATTTTAACACTTTCCGTCCATCAAAGGTCTAAAATGGAATAAAAAATTGAAGTTAAAGACGTCTCATATGAGGTTTTGAGGTTATGGTAAAAAATAGGATAATAATAAAATGTTAGGAGCCACGGGTGCAATTTAACCTATGCAAATTAGAAACTTTAATAAGAAAATTACAAAAACCCCCTGTGGTTTGGTCTAACATATACTTTGTACTCTCTATTTTCAAAAACTTACACTTTACACCCTAATTCCTTTACAGTGTCTAACAATAATGTCTAAAACCCTAATTTAAACAGGCTAATATTAATATTCCAAAAATTTTAAGATTTTTTATATATATTTTTTTTACAATTAACTGATTGTCAAAAAATATTGATATGTATTTATAGGAAAAAAAATACATTTACAGAAAGAAAAAATTGATAATTTATAATATCTATTAACTACAAAAAAATATTAGGGAGATTAAAATTAATGAAATATGACTATCGTATAATTTAAATTACAATTTTAGAAGTTATTATTGAACAGTGTAAAGAAAACATAAGACAAAGTGTAGATTTTAAAAAATAAATGAAAATAAACTATAAATTAGAACAAACCTCAAAGGATAATTGTAAGGTTTGTAAATTTTAGTAAAGTAAACGGAGAGTGAATAATATGCTCACACTCACACATTCACTCTACCCCTCTTAAGCATGAATTATGGCTACATTCCTGCTAACGAATGTTATGCCGCACAGCGTCGCAAGCTGAAAATTTTGAAAAAGAGGAATGGCAAGGGAAGGGTTGTGACCTTGAGCCCCACAAACGTGGATCGCGTTGAAGTTGTCTGAAATAAAACAAATAACGAATCGAAGCAAACAAGACCTCTGAGCTAGCAACTATAGTAGTAGCATTTTATATATAACTTGTTCAGTTTTTAAGGTTGAAGTTTTCCTATTCGTTAGCAGGTCCCCTTCAGCCCCGGAAATCTGCTCCTGTGCATGTGTTTCTCACACATACTCGTATAGTAAAAAATACTAACACCATTTCTCTGCATTAGATCAAGTTGGGTTGTAGAAAGGAATCTACAATATTTTATATTTTCTTCAACTCTCTCATCTTTTACCAACATAAAATTCAATCCCAACATCTAATCAAAGATATTTAATTACATATTAAATTAATTAGCTGATACATATATAAACATCTTCTTGATTCTATAATTTATTTATTTTTTCAAATATCCAATATTTATTTTATATTGTAATATAAAGCTTGCCCTATGGTACACTTACCAATGATCATTTCTGTCCTCAAGCAGGTATGGGAAAACATGACTGGTGAAGAGAAAAGAGCTACCCGATATAATTTTTTTTTTGGCCTTTTTTGTGCTAGTATCAACTACGTTCTCTATTTTGCGTCCCATGCAAATACACAACGCAACAAATTTGTGTCCTGTGTTTTCCTTACCAGCAATAAGTAATTCATTGAGTTTGAGCAATACTACTACAAGTATTTAGTAGGGAAAGTTACAATTAAACATGAGATTTTTTCTAAGTTATAATTTTTTCTTTATTTTTAAAAATCTACACTTTATCTTCTATTTTTTTATATTATCTCATAATAATTTTTTAAATTATAATTTAAATTGTATGATAATTATCTTCCACTTCCAGTATTGTCAGTCTCTCTAATATTTTTTTATAATTAATAGACACTTTAAATTATCAATTTTTCTTTTCTATGAATGCATTTTTCTTCTTATAAATACATATTGGTATTTTTTAAAAATCAGTTAGCTATGAAAAAAATATCAAAAATCTTAGAATTACTAATTTTGGGTTTCAAAAGTTATTTTCGGATACTATAAAAAAAGTAAAGGATAAAATGTAGATTTTTTAAAATAAAAGAGACAAGGTGTAGATTAGATCAAACCATATGATAGCTTTTGTAATTTACCCTACTTAGTGAATAGGGGCAAAGGAATCCGACAGAGTTGGAGCGATACAGGAAAAAAAAAATCATAGATTAAAGACTTCTACTTAAACCCAAGACGATGGGCTGACCTCTGACTTTAATCAGCCCTTAGGCCTAGCCCATTCTAACATGGACATGCTCATATTTCTGCACTGGAATATTTCTTATTTTCTTTTCCTCCTCCGAACTTTCACCCAAACATGTGTGTGGGAATATTGGAAGTTTATTCTAATCGAGATTTGAAGTCCATTAAAATTTAAAGAAGTGCAAGGAAAAACGGATATATAAGACCATTTAAACAGCAAAATTCACTAATAAACGCCTAAAGTTAATGCAAGTTCTGTCACACAAGGATGAAGGGTTAGTGTTTTTCACGTGGGTTTCATCAAGGGTAATGGTCTATTTTCACTATCCATGTTGGACATAAAGAGATCATTGACCCGTTTTATTCATGGTGTTTTTTGAATTTCAGGAGTCTATATCTCTTAGACTGACCAAATGTGTCTCTCATGCACAATGATGACACACGGTGACTATAGCAAACCTTGTTTTTCTTTTTAATTTAACAACTCAAAAAAGATCCGTAGCATTTTTATCCCATGATTAAGAGCTTGGATACTATAAGTTCAATCAAGGACAGAATCCAACGGGCGCATTGTGCTCTATTATATTGCTGAATTGAGGCTTTGCTTCATGAAGCAAACATGTTTTTTCATAAGTATGTAATCTTTTCAATCTTAATGTACTTTTAAATATGCTTCTGGGTGAAAAAAGAAAAAAAGAAAAAACTCATTGAAGATGTTATTTCAATTTTATTACTTTTTTTTGTGTAGAACTAGTATCATTTAAAAGCTGGCACTTTATCCATCTAATAGTTAATTGAATAAAATTCTTCTAGAATGCAACTGTTTTTTATATAATTTTTTCTTACCCCACTTTGAAAAACAAAATTTAATAAAAAGTACACAATCTTTCATTAAAAAAATAGTTTAAAGATGAATTTTGAGGTTCTTAAATTTTGAAGTTTTAATTGAAACACAAGTTTATTGAAAGATCAATACAATTAAAAATAATGCGTTAAATTAAAGTTTCAACAAGGCTGCTTCTTTCCCCTGTTTTTGTTTTGGGTTAAAGAAAATGGGTCAAGGCTTTTCTTTGAGAGTAGTAATGGGTTCAAGATTAGCCAGTTTCGGACACTTTACTTAAGATATTATATGACCCTTGGATCATCATGGCAAACAAACTGAGGCCCAAGTTGGCCGAGGTACATGAGCATCTTAAAAAAAAAAACCAAAGAAAGGGAGAAGGGGGGGGAGACTGAGTCTTTTACAAGCTTAAGCTAAAAGAACATTTTCTGTTCTAAAAATTTTTAAGCTTAACCAAGTTAGTTTTAAAACTCCTCGATCCGTAAAACAAGTTTTAAAGTGTTGAATTTATTAGTTATGTTAGTCTTAAAACTTGTGAAATTTAGTTTGACCGATGGAATTACTGACATCTAACAATGTTTATTTTAAGGACTAAATTGATACTTTTTAAACCTTAATTACTTACTTAAAGTTCTTATCAACTTAAAATTCTTACCAAAGCTTGGGTTCATTTTGAAATTTTTGAAGAATTTGAGGATTAAATTGAAAAATTTATAAAACTTAATTAATTAGGAACCAAATTGTAATTTCTTCTATGCTTCCTTACTCATGAAACTTCACCTGTGGCCACTATAGCACAAGCATAGCAATTGAATGCAGTATCAATCACTCCATCTTCTTCTTCTACTTGGGGAGCAACAAATTGGAATGATATAGAAACCAAATCTAGAACCCCCAAAAAAACAAAACAACAAAAAGAATGAATTTTCAACAACAACCAATACAAACAGACCCGGAATCAAAATGAGAAACTTTGATTATTCTTAAATAGAGCATTTCTTTTTATATGTAGAAATTAAAAGCAACCTTGAAATGGATTTATGACTCAAGGCAGTGAATAGTGATAGTACCAGCCATCCTTGCAAGAACCTAGACACACTAAGGCCATTCATAGCCTTCTTCCTCATACTGAACCCTATAAAGTATGGAAATCGCTATTAGGAGGCCATCAGACACCACCGAAAAGGCATCAAAAATTGAGGAATTTTTCCCTTAACCATTTTCGTCCCTAAACCATGTCCAGCCAAGCCTTAATTTGCCTTAAGAATCTAAAAATTTCCATGAATTGGCTAGGATTCTTTCTTAAACCCTAAACAATTTAGGAAGTGATTAGTATGATGGAACTACAATTGATCTTACAAATGTGGCTATTGGCAAAAAGCACTTTCTATACAAGGCCTAACTATCATCAATGACCATCTTTTCGGAATAGACGATCAGAAGGCGAAGTTGGACAACGATTGACGGAGGTGATGGTTTTATGAGGGCATACATTTAGGCACACAACAAAAGGGGTTGAAAGTGTAGCTATCAAGTAAACTTCAAGGGCTTTTTGTAGGTTTCCCTTTTTTTTTTTTTTTTTTGGCAAAACACAAAATGACCTCTAAACAATAATAAAATTTTTTATAAATAACTAAGGTTTGAAAAGTATTAGTTTAGTCACTAAAATAAATAGTCTTAAGCGCTACGTTAGCATTTCTGCCAGCCAAACGAAATTTCACAATTTTCAGAACTAACAGAATTAATGATTTTAACATTTAGGACTTGTATGGCAAGTTGAAGAGTTTCAAAACTAACTTGGTAAAACTTAAAAAGTTTTATGATTGAAAATGTTCTATCCCCAAAAATATTTGATAGATGTATTTTTACTGTAACGCTAACCAAAGCGTATATTAATCTCCCACTTTCACGGAAAATAAAATTTTTACATGTTGTTGTTCATTGGGATTCATACAACTTCTTGGAAGTATACGAACATGTGTAATATTCTTTTCCCGGAAGTTATTATATATGTATACACCTCTGAAAGACAGACTCAAATTAACAAGAAGGAAGGAAATTGAGCTACCAGCTTCCGTGTTGAAGCGAAACTCTGTTTGAAGTTATTTCTTATTACTGCAGTTTGTCCCCTAAATTGTTTTCTGTTCTGTAATAAAATGTAGTTTAGAGATCTAAGACTAAGAGATGAGCAATAAACAATGGAAGTTAAGAAACAGGGACAGCTTATAGTAGGCGGACAAAAAGAAAAAGCTAGTACGTGGATATTAAAGAACACTAGTCCTTGCTGGCTGTTTCTTCCAAACGGAACATATTAGATGGTTTAGTCAACTAATTATCCTTCAATTATTAATTAATTAATTAGATACTACTAGTAAGTAGTAAGTAGTTTACACCTGTAAATTAGTTACAGCGTGCACCACTGGGTCACCATGCAAGTCAAGTGTGCGTGTTTGTAGCCAATGAATTAATTTTATGAAGCGTTTATTAAAAAAAAAAAAAAACTTCACTCTCGAGAATTCACATTACTAGTTGCCACAAATCAACAACAACGTACGAGTAGTTCATGGACACTTAACAGCAGTACAGCAGTGGAAGGGCTGGGAAATGTCGGCGAATTGTGGAAATCAGCTGTGCTACATAAAAAGTTTGATTTGGAGGCAAGTACTTTTGTTTGTTTTCAACTTTTTTGTTAAATTAGCCAACTGGCAACATCTGCTCCCCCCCTCAATCGGCGCTTTCAACTTTAAAAGCTACAAAAACATAAACCACCCACTGATCATCATCATTTGTCTTCTGGTTGTTATATACACCCATCCATCATCAAGCGTCTTCAAAAGGCAGTTATATGTGTACACTACCCCCTCCATGTTCTACTGCTTAAGCTTTAATTAGCTTTTTCAGTTCCTTCAATTTTCTTCGCCCTCTATATTTTCTTTTATTTTTTCTACTTCTTGTTTTCTAATTGTTCGATTTCAGTTTGGTGTCGATTTCAACTTTGCTAGCCGAGATATTTTATCTATTGAACTTGAAGTTTGGTTGATATATATACGTTTTAACTCCCTAAGGTTGTATGTTGTGTCAATTTCAGTTTAAAATTTCTTGTTCTTTTAATGTAGCCATTTATTGTTATGATAGAGGTCACATGATAGTATGAGTGTTACATAAGCAACTTCAGTCCACAATAATAGAAAATTTGATAAAAAGAACTCACATAGAATACAGTATTTGAGTTAAAGTTTTTAAAAGACACTAGTTGACGTAAAAGATCGCATTAGAATAGCTGTTATAGTTAAGGGATCATATATGAAGTTTACCCATAATTTATGTGCTGGAAGTTATGTACATGATGATACGTGTTTCATTTAAATGGGCAAGGAGGTAAAAGGTGCCAAATTACAGAGTTTAAGGGGCCAGTTAAGTCGATTTAAAGTTTAAGGGGTGAAGTGCCCGAGTTGATAAATTTGGGGGGGGGGGAGAGCAGGAGTTTTAGGCCGAACCAAAGAGACAGTTCCAAGGCCAGGATTCTTAGGATAAACAGAGCAGCCACGTGTGAGGACCGTACCTATCACGCAGAAACAGCCGTTGCAGAGCCATCCAACGGTCACCATCCAGCCCAGCCGGCCGTTCGTTCGTTGCCACAGCCTTTCGGGCGTATCTCATTTCATTTCAGTCCCGAACGCAACGTCTCTCGTCTCGCCCCCGAGATCCGTCATCAACGGTCCATTTCTTTATACTCTGAAACGCCAGGAAATTAACAAAAGAAAAGGGAAGGAAAAGAAAAGAAGAAAACTCCTCCATGCATTTTTTTTTTAAAATTGAAATGATACAACAGAACCAAACCAACCCATTAAGCCACCCAACCAACAACCAATAATTACTTGGACGCGCTTTTGCTTTTGGTTTTGGATCCCCTCCAACTTATTATATTTCAATGTCACGCCACGCGTAATCGATCGATTCTCATGTAATTTGTTCCAGTCCCGGATTCCAAAAACATCTTAACCCAACCCAACCAGCCTCTCCTCTCTCTAATTTCTCTCCACTCCACCATTCTCTCTTCAACACCCAACATGCCTTCCATTTCGCTCAGGCTCTTCTTCTTCTTCCATCTTTTCAACTCCCTTCTCCTCTATTTAGTCCCCAAGAATTTCTTGCGCTTCCTCCCCTCTTCCTGGTTCTCCCCACCGATTCAGTCTCAGCCTCAGCACTCCCCCAATCCCGACCACTCCGCTCCCCCGCCGCACAATAGAATGGACTCCACCGAGCTCAAGCGCCTCTTCCAGATGTTCGATCGCAACGGCGACGGCAGAATCACCAAGAAGGAGCTCAACGACTCGCTCGAGAATTTGGGCATCTTCATCCCCGACAACGAGCTCACCCAGATGATTCAGAAGATCGATGTCGATGGTGATGACTGTGTTGACATTGACGAGTTCGGTGAGCTCTATAACTCCGTCATGAACGAGCAGGACGAGGAGGAGGACATGAGGGAGGCCTTCAACGTGTTCGACCAGAACCGCGACGGCTTCATCACGGTGGACGAGCTCCGCTCCGTGCTCTCCTCCATGGGGATGAACCAGGGGAGGACGGTCGAGGATTGCCGGGCCATGATCGCCAAGGTCGACTTCGACGGCGACGGCAAAGTCAATTACGACGAGTTCAAGCAGATGATGAAGGGGGGAGGATTCAGCGCACTGACCTGACGGAAAATTTTCCAGGAACTAACAGTATTTTCGAAGAAGATCATAATCGTGACTGGAGGGAGTGTGGAGACGTAACGTAAGCAGGCGATCTCCGTCCCTCAGTGTGGCTACAGTGCATCGGCTGGCCGGTGCCGGCGGAGTGGAATTTGCCGGAATCGATGGGTTGGACTTGGAGGGAAGGGAACTTTAAGTTGCCGACACGAAATTAACATTTGTAATTTTGCTGTGGGTTAATTGATTTGTACGTGTTTTTGCTGTTCCAGCTTTGAAAGGTTGCTTTATTGCTTATTGAGATTGCCCGTGATCTGTTGTGTTACCGTTCTAATGACCTCCCGGATTACGGGAGTAAATTTACTATTTGCATTATTTACTATTCACAGAAATTAATCTATAATTTTGATTTTTAATATTTTATTTTAGAATATAAATATAAAATTTTTATATATAGATAATAAAGAGACATATAGTTTCTAGATATAATTTTTAAAAAAAAATTAGCAAAAAATAATATGAATAGATTCAAGTTAAACTAAAGTTAAAAAAAATAATAAAATATATAAAAGAATATTGAATGAAGGAAGTAGCATAAAACCTTACATTTTAAATCTACATCTTAGTCAAATACTCTTTGGTGTCATATGACATACAAATAATGAAAATAAACTGTCATTAAAAATAAATAAATATGCAAATAAAAATTTGTTAAAATCTAATCTAATGGAAAAACTATTCGGACAGTGGATGCACTTGATCTCTAGGCTAGTTTTGATCACCTGCATATAAAGACAGCAAGAAGAGTGTTAAAAGGATTCAACTTTGAGAGGATCACTTCGATACTCAAGTTAGTAAGAACATTTTCAATAGCTTTCCTATTTTGTAGTTTTTTTTTATTTTAAGGAATATAAAATTATTTTTTACTCCAACAGCTTCCCCATCATATTCTCTAAAATAGAGAATAAGATGAAAGAGAAGATCTCATTTCCCATTTCTACAGAAACTCCAAAAGTTTTTGGGGAATAAAAAATAATACTCTTTCTATCTTATAAAAGTTGTCCCATTTACTATTCATAACAATTAATTCATAATTTTATTTCATTCAAAATTTCTTATAAAAATATAAAATTTTTATATAAAAATGGTACATTAAAGACTCTATTTTATAAATATAATTTTTTTAAAAATGGTACCTTAAAGACTTATAGTATAAATTAATTATAGCACAAATATATTATATTAAGTCAAAATTTAGTTAAAAAATTTAAAATAATCATTCTTTGTGAAGTGGAGGTAGTAAATTTTTACATTTTGCACAATATTTAATTATACAAAAATTAATTCATATTTTTTTTTCTTTCAAAATTTCTTATAGAAATATAAATTTTTTATGAAAAAATGGTACCTTAAAGACTCTATTTTATAGATATAATTTTTAAATTTTTTTATAATATAAATTAATATCAATATATTTAAGTCAAATTTTAGTCAAAAAGGTAAAACAGTCATTTTTTGTAAAACAGAAGGAATGATTTTTTACATTTTTAACAATATTTAATTTTAAAATAGTTAAACTAGTCATTAATTTGAATTTACTTTAAATCCATAATATTTAATTGTTATGTAATAAATACAAAATTCTATAAAATAGGAAAGCTGTTGGAGTTTGAGCAAAAAAATTATAGAGATTTTACTTTTTACTTCTCCATCTTATAGAAATTTTGGGAAAACTGTTAGAGATGTCATAATGTGTTCGTAACATATCTAATTGACACTACTAAAAAAAGGGTATTTATCAACAACTAAATTTCCAATGGCTTGGCTATTAAAAGTTTTCAACGCATTAAATTGTTGGAAAATATGTACTGATTTTTTCGAAGGGTTTAGACCATAGCAGATTTTCCAACGGCCAACTTGGTAGTTAACAATGACCTGGACTTAGTGACCTGCCCAAACTGTTAGAAATTCTAAATTAAGGATTATATTGTAACACGAAATGAAAATTGGGGACTAAAGTGGGAATTGTTCAGTTTTGCCATACTGTATCATTTTAAGGGTAAATTGCACCCGTAGCCCCTAATCTTTTATTATTGTCCTATTTTGAATCCTAACTT
This sequence comes from Aquilaria sinensis, assembly GCA_005392925.1. NCBI lineage: Eukaryota > Viridiplantae > Streptophyta > Magnoliopsida > Malvales > Thymelaeaceae > Aquilaria > Aquilaria sinensis. The sequence continues at coordinate 395,623 of SMDT01000186.1, read as the reverse complement.
CAAAATCTCGTATGAGACGTTCTCAATTTCAATTTTTTTATTCCATTTTAGACCTTTGATAGATAGAAAATGCTAAAATTTATGGAATTAGCCATGTGGCATGCCAATGTGGGCAATTTGCCACACTGACATAATAATCAGCTGTTGGTGATGATGTAGCAATGAAGAAAAATAATAAAAATAAAAATATGAACAAAGAAAAATAAGAAAAAAAATTAAAAAAAATCCCTTCGTCACTGGCTCAGCCTCCTCCTTCCCCCGCCGACTCCAATTGTAACCTACCTCTGCTGGCCTAACCTCTCCATCCTAGACTTTGAGATTCTATTATTCCCCTCCGAAACCCTAGTTGCGATCGCCAACCGACGTTGATCCTATCTCTGGTTGGCCATAGAATGTGGCAGTGGTGGCAGTTCGAAAATTCATCAATTTCATCGCTTTCAGGAATATCTCTGAAACTTGATAGCAGATTAGATCTCATCGACATCGGCCATGGATTACCCAACTACTCTTTCATGGATTTCCATGGTGACCTGTAAGTTTCTATCCGTATAATTTTCCATTTTCAAGTATTCATGAATTTCCTTTCCGTTGCTTTAGTTTTCTGTTTTGTGATTCGTTTTCTGTCCCGAGGCTCAACTTCACTCGGAACAAGTATTGATAGACGAGATTGAAATTCTTTTCTTCCCTCTATTCTTCAACCATTAAAATCCTTTTCTCTGCCTATCAGTTCCTGCGCTTTCGAGTATTAACTCCCTCAGTGGCTATTGGTAACTATACTAGTAAAATTCTCCAGTTTACCAATTGCCAGTTACCAACTGCTGCGCATTGGTAAACTAAATTTACCAACGCGGAGCCGTTGGTAAGCGCACGTTGGTATTCGATTCGTTGGACATTTTTTTACCAACGCGCAAAAAATAACACGTTGGTAAATTTCAACGCGTACACGTTGGTAAAATGCACGTTGGTAATTACCAACGGTCAGGAACCGGGCTTGGTTTCCAACTACCATGCGCATTGGTAATTACCAACTGCCAAGACAGTTGGTAGGAGACCGCGTTGGTAATTGTCAACTTACAGCAGTTGGTAAGGGAGTTGGTAATTATCAACGTGCGTCAAAGTTATTAATTACCAACGCGTGCGAGTTGGTAGCAAGCCGTTGGTAATTACCAACTTGCAGACAGTTGGTAATAGTGTTGATAAGTACCAACGCGGATGACAGTTGGTAATTACCAACTAGTGCGAGTTGGTAAATGGCGGTTACGCGTTGGTAATGTACATTTTCAGTTTCAGGCTGCGGTTGTTTCGTGTTTTTCTCTGTGGGTATTATGTTCGAAACGGCTTTACCAATTCCAACGTTCCCCCAGCTTTGCTTGGCAATAAAGATTACACAGATATGCACACGTAATTTCCATCAAATATTCTCTAATACATCATAATTAAAACAAGTACATATATGTCTGGAACAAACCATATAACATTCAACGGATCACACATCTCAGTAATTTCAACTGAGTCTTAATTAGGTCTAACCATTATTATCTAAGTCTGATAATACAAGAAATTATGAAATGATTTACCTGTTGAAGACGACCATCACGGAATCCCGACTATCTCCTCATCCTCCGAGTCCGAGCATCAGGATACTGAGGAACTTGTTGAGCCAGCGGGCACGGAAGGTTTAGCGAACGACAAATAATCTCCAACTAAGCCCGGTTCGCCTCCAATGCGACTCTATTCGCCTCCATCTCTGCTCTCTGTCTCCTCTTAATTCTCTCGAGCTTCCTCTCGTACTCGGCATCTAATATTACTCAAATTTAAGTACTATGGGTATTATTGTACTTGGTTTTATAATTATTTTTAATGATTATGTATAATTAGTATTTGTATTTTTTTAAGTATTGTAAAAGTTATTCTTATATAATAATAATAATTATTATTATTATTATTATTATTAGTATGATTGTGCCATGCATATAAGTATAATTATTATGATGTAATAATAACAATTAATTAAATACATTATTTTTATCATTATTATTATGGGTATTATTATTAGTGAAATTTAATTACTATGGGTATTATTGTACATGCTTCAATAATTATTTTAATTATTATGTATAATTAGTATTTGTATTTTTTTAAGTTTTATTAATATTATTATTATTATTATAATAATTATTATACTTATTATTATTATAATTATTATTATTATTATTACTAATATTATTGTTATGACTGTGCCGTGCTTATAAGTAAAATTATTATGATGTTCCATGCATATAAGTAAAATTAGTTTTAGTATGATTATTATTATAATCATCATTAATCAAATTATTTTTATTATTATATTATTATTCTTCATATTATTGTTATTATTAAACGTATTATTACATTATTATTATTAACATTCTTATTGTTCTTAGTATTAACGTTATAACATTGAACATATCATACTTAATTAATATTACTTAGGTTCATTACTATTATTTTATAAGTTACTACTACTACCCTCTCGTACACATATTAATTAATTATTATTATTACTCTTATTATTTTGATATTATTGGTACATCTTATTATTATTATTATTATTATTATTATTATTATTATTATTATATTATTATATTATTATTATTACACTATGACATAATATAACCATTTAAACTAAATCACTCTAACTAAACCATAACTAAACCTATTAGCATCAAAATATACAAATAATCATTTCATAAAATAATCTATATCATAACTAAAAATATCTACCTTTAACATAATTAAATACCACGCACAAAGAAATTGCATATTCACTCTAATCCATCACAAAAAATATCCACAGATAACAAATAATTAACATAAATGAATTGACAAATACCAATAACTATGTTTGAACCATAGTGACAACACATAAGTTTTATTATCAATATTAATAATTAAAAACAATTTCCCTTCAGAAATCCCGTTTTCAGTTCGGACAAAAAAAAAATGAAACTTACCTCGAACCACTTCTAAAGGAGAGGAAAAACAATGGGTACGTCTTCAAGCTCACAGATGAAGGGAGGAACTGAAAAAATTGAGGGGGGGGGGGATTTGATATCAATGAAAATAGAAGAATTTTCTGAAAATGAAACAAAAACGTAAATCTACACGTTTACCTGCTAATCTGGCACCAGATCCGTGAAATGGGGTGCGAAATGGGTCAAGATACAGTCACTGACGTCCGACGGGAGCAATGGCGATTTCGCGGCGGCAGAGAGCAGCTGGAGGATGAGTTTCAGTTGTAGACGCGAATGAAGGGGCTGCAGGAAGAAGATGAACTTTTAAATTGCAATTACCAATAGCCCAGCCGTTGGTAAATAAACAAATGAAACACAGCGTTTTAGTTAATAATTACAAACGGCTTAATAAAGCCCACAAACAAGCCTATTTCCAGAGCCCAAACTATCAACGCGTGCACGTTGGAAATATTACTAATATGCAAGCCCGTTGGTAATTACCAACGGCTATGCAGTTGGAAAAAAACCCAGCCTAGATCTCAATATCTACCAACGCGTGCACGTTGGAAATAAGTTATCAACGGTTCTACACGTTGATATTTAGCCGTTGGTAATTGAGCAATTGGTAATTAGGTAATATTTAGTAGTGCTAGTGAGTCATGAATTTCTTTGATTTTAATAGTTGGTTCAGTTGGATTCTTTTGACAAGTTAGTTTGTTTGATTTTGAATTCTGTACATGAATTATTCTGCTTATTTTGCAACCTTGCTGGCATGGACACAAAAAAGGAAAGATATAGAGTGCTTGGCTGAAGTTAGAATTCCCTGTTATGTGCTTTTTTCAAAAGGGTTCTTTAATGTAGAAAAATAAAACAAACAAAGGGAAAAAATGTTTAGTGCTCATATTTTGGATGTAGCTCTGAATATTTAATATAAATGATCATATTTAGTAGTCTAACTTTGATTACAAAGAAGTCCAATTCTGTGTGTTAATTGTCTACTAGTGATTATATTTATCTACAGCCAAAATATACCTGGGTTTGGTCATAAATCTGGTGTGTGTATGTATTTGAGTTGTTAAATAATGAAACTCAAAATGTACGCTTTATCCTTGGAACTGTTGCTTGGATCTAATTTTTGTTTCAATTGTGTTAATAGTTTTTGTTAAAGGATCGTATTGGGAAAAAGGTTGTTAAAGTGCTTCATGTCTTTGTATTGACTTGAATGCTCATTTGTCAAATTTGTAATTGGCCTTCAGGTTTGGCATGAGCTTGCTTGATCATTATGATATATATTTGTGTATGTTTCATATTAAGGTTATGCTTAATGCACCAGATTTGATATGCCATTGAATAATTTTTTTCGTTTCATTTTTGTCCTCATTTCCTACATCCTTTTGCTTTCTTTTCCCGTGGTGTCCTGCTGTTATTCTTCTGATTGAGAGTAAATGCTGGTATGATGTTATTGGTAATATTCCTCTCATTCATTTGTTGTTCTACTTTCTTACTTTATTTTCATTTCTTTGATTTCTTTATTTGATTTTATAATATATGGCTATTTTTTGTTCTAGGTTTGGTTTTAGTGTTGTCATGTGCCTTTTATATAGTTTGCAATTTGTTGGATCATTTGACGCACGCACCATAAGTGTAGCTGTCATTTTATTCTATTTATTATACGTTATATTTATTGTTATCTTTCTTTATTTTCAAGAGTGTACTTTTTTACCACCAACCTAATTTTTGTTTATTTAATTTTGTTAATTGGGTCTGGTTGAATTTATATGATCTTATTTTTGCGCTTTTAGATGTCAGTTATAGTTGATATCTGGGTTTATTACCAATTTAACCATTAGTACAAAGTGTTAAATTTGAAGTTACCATTGGGTTTTATTAGTTTGACTAGTAAATTTCGAAAAGAAAAAAAAAAGCTTGGACTTTCGAAGTCTTGAATAGGGAAATGGGAGCTAGCAGGTGTTATGTTTAAACATTCATGCTATCCCTCTTGCTTAAGAGAGCTTTGGTAGTCTTTTCCTCATAGAACAATTACATTTTAATTCATAGAACTAAGGACCCTTAACCTAACCATTATGTTGGTTTGATTTAAATACTTCATTGCTTGAATTTTTTTTGTGGCTTAACTGGTCTTCTAATTTTGGTGACAAGTGAAAAAAATTAGGAACGGCAAGGGTAAATTACACGTGTTACCCTCAACCTTTAATTATTATTTCACTTCTAACCCTAACCTTCACTTTGCTCATAGCGTATTCCTAATTTTAATAAAACGTTTCATTTTGACCCATTTTTTGGACAAAAACCGTTATATCAGATGGAAAAAGTCATGTCAATAGGGGAAAATGCTTGCTTTTACCCCCATAAAAATTGTCTTTCCCAAAAGAGCCATAAAACTTTTAAATTTGACAAAACTTACCATCAACCTATCCAACCTCTCCTCTCTCTCTCCAGTAGCCTCGTCTCTGGCCTCCCTTTCCTCTTCTTCCCTCATGTCCTCCCATCTTCGGCCTCCCCCTCCTTCCTCTCCTCCTTCTCCCCCCATCTCCAGCCTTCCCTTTCTTCCCCTTCCTCCCTCCATCCAACTCCCAGTCCCCCTCCTCCCTTCGTCTCCAAGGATGACGGCATTCCATTAGTGGCCTTTTCCCTCAGGGACAACTGCCGCCATAATGAGTTCGAGATCTCCGAGATGCTCTGCCACTACGGCTAGATCATCCCGGCATACACAATGCCCTTCGATGCCCAGCACGTCATGAGTGCTCCGCGTCGTCGTTAGGGAGGACTCTTGGCCCTCGTACTCTCTCCGCTGAATAGCCCTTGCCTACTCGCCGCTGAATTGGCCTCGCCCACTGGTGCTGAATCGGGCTCCTCTTTCGCGCTTCCTTTTTGTGAATCGGGTTGACCTGGGCAAATCGCAGTGAATCACGATGAAATTGGGTGAGGGAGAAGAACCATGAATCACGATGAATTGTGACAAAATCAGACCAAATTGCAGGCAAGTATGGAGGGAGAGGAAGCGGGGATAGGTGAGCAATGGCGGGTATGGGTGAGTGGTAGCGGGTGAAGGAGGCGGACAGATAAAAGAGCTAGCCGGAGATGGTAGGATAGGGCGGAAAGAGAGGCCAGAGATGAGGCTGCTGGAGAGGGAGGAGAGGTTGGCCTGAATTTTGTTAGATTTAAAAGCTTTAAGACATTTTTGATAAAGGAGATTTTTATAAAGATTAAAACAAGCATTTTCTCCTACAGTAATCAGCTAACGTGGCTTTTTTCATTTAAGATACTAATTTCCGTCCAAAAGGGGACTAAAATGAAACGTTTAATTGAGATTAGGGATACACTATAAGCAAAGTGAAAGTTAGGGTTAGAAGTAAAATAATAATTAAAAATTGGGGGTAATGCGTGTAATTTACCCAGATCATCAAATAAGAATTAGTTTATTGGTGCTACCAAAAAATTTGATAGCAAAAACCGCATAAAATATCCATTTTGGCTGATTTGAAACTTAGAAGTGATTTTGGCTCAAGTCATCTCGGATTGACTTGATATTTTGCAGAAACCTAGTATCTAGTACATGAAACTTGTAAGAAGTGGAAAATCTGAACTTCAATTTGTGAGTGAAAAGTTTGAAGGATCTAAAGTTGCAAGATTTACAAAATAGACCGAAAACTATCCCCTGGAGGAATCTTATAGTAGTAATTTTCTTATTGTGAGTTTAATTTGTGGGTGAATAATTGTTTATGGTTTGTTCTTGGATTGGTTTTCTTATTATGGATGAAGATCTTAAATTGTGTTCCATTGATGAGTTTTCTGATCATGTAGATCATTGAAAATTACAATGTATTAATTTTTCTTTTTTAGGTTCACGATGGGAAAGCGTTGAATCCTCCTTATGGTTCTCCATCTGTAATGGTGAATTCTGCTACTCTGACTGTGCGGTCTGTATTTGTTTTTTGTTTGAATATATTTTTCATTTCATTTGATAGAAAAATTATCTTGCGTTTCTTTTATTTTTCTCATTATATTATGTAAAGTTACATGTTTGTTTGGGCAAATGACAAAGCTTGCATTTAAGTTCAAGGACCAATGCTTTTTCATTTTTATGATGCCTCTGGCATCTTTATGTTGTTTTGTGTCGTGGTGGAGGAAAAAAAAAAACTGATGCTACTGAGTGCGCAAAGCTGTGGGACTACTCCTTAATACTCGTATAATTTTTTTTTTTATTGAACTTCACCGAGAAATAAAGGTGGGCAAACGTGTAGGATCACAATTTTTTTTTTTAAATGGCAATTTCCAGCAAATTTGTATTGGGAACTGCTTTATTTTTTAAGATATTAACAAAATTACCAACGGTTAAACGCTAAATTACCAATGGTCCAAACCATTAGTACTATTGATAATTTACTAATAGTTAAATATGTTGGTAAATTTTAACGGTTTGACGCATTGAAACTAATTTGACCGTTAGTATAAAATATTTAAATTTGAACTGTTAATAATTACCAACTTTTCTATTGCCAACAATTTGATATTGAACTGTTAGTAAATTGATTGCCAACGAATTGATTATCAATTGCTTCGTATTAGCTTTTTTAAAATTTTCAATGCAAAACTGTTAGTATGACCATTGGAAAATGTCATTATTTTAGTGGTGTGGAGGAAAAAAATACTCTTTATATTTATAGTAAATGGATAAGTTTTTTGAGCCTATGCCCTAGCTTACAATTTCACTTGGTTTTATTGGATCTTATACCATTAATTTAGTAAGAACATGCATCATATATATCCTTGGAACCTTGTGATTTAACTAAAATATCTCTCTCAAAATGGGTGTTAATAGGCTTAATATATAATATTGGCATACCCTATGTTCATACTTTGGCACAATAAATAGTGTAGAAACTCACATTTTTTGCATGTACAAGCTAGTTAGATGATGCTCATCATCTCATAGGCCACATGACTTAATCTATCTTTGTTCTTGTCAATTGTAAATGAATACAATCAAAATGCTAAAACAATTTATTTTTCTTTCAATCTCATAAACTATCTTATGGCCATATGTACTTGACATACATTCATCATATGCACTAGATAAAACCACTTTATCTCATTGAAAAGAAAACAATTTACTAGCCTTTGTTCAAAATAGAGACACTTCTTTATTAGGAGCCTTATTTATCAGCCATTTTTCAGCATAGGGGTCTTTTTGCCCCAGTGCTCGTTGACACACCTCAGTAATTGGGATTCTTTTCAATCTTAGCTTGACAAATTTGGAGTGGCTCCAAACATGGCAAGAGGCCAAGTTATGAAAATTCCCTAAGCCACCGCCATTATTGTTTGATATATGTTGACTCTTTGTCAATTATTCACAACGGTGTTCCCCTGGGATCACAGCCACATTCTAATGTAGTGTTTTGATTACCGATAATTATGACAAAGAGGAGAATTTACTCTAGATTTTGGTGCTACTAGATCACTAGGGGTGGAAACTCAAATTTGACATCTTTAATGGCGGCGACCTAGACCATTGTCTTGAAATTTTTGCCTCCCTCCAGGTGGTTCATTCCACTGTTGTGTGTATGTGTGTGTTTTAAGCATGACGGTTACACTGCTTTTAGGAGTGGCACAAGTGTTATCATGTTCCCATAGATGACAAGATTTGATATCAAAACTACCCATGGCTTTAAGTACAGATAGTTGATATAATGACTGATGCAATCTAAAGGTGTTGGAGGCATCTATAGCGTGATCTGGAGGGATGACGGTGCATAAGCAACAACCAACGTGATTTCAAGGTTTGGAAAATGCAATCTAGAGGTAGTGATTGGCTTGAGAATCAATGGTCTGTTAATGACGTTCAGTTGGAAAGCTTCGACTTGGTTTTAGTGATAGTCCAGTGAAGGTGGCTGTAATAGTAGTTAGGGATGTTAAAAAATACTCTACCCTTCCCTATTCTCCCTGAACCCCCCCATCTGAACTCGAACTAGACTCTACCTGTAAAGCTATGGAAAGGTGTGGGTTTAATTAATCTTATCTGACCCTATTCGTACCCCTCCCAAATTAGTATATTTTTATTCAAAATATGATTTTATTTCAGATTAAAATTATAACTTAACATAAATTACCATATATTACTTTAGTTTATAATTTTTTGGTTATTAGCGAATTATAAATGTGTAAAAATATAAAAAAAAAGTTTAAAAAATTTGAACATACTCCTTAAAATACCTGCTTACCTATAGGGCAAGTATTACTCGAACCTGATTTTTCATGTGGAGGGTTTGAGATTAATTATACCTGACCCATTAACATCTCTAGTAGTAGTGGCAGCAAGGTAGGGCTTTAGAGGGAGAGAGAGATGGTTTCGCTTTATAAGTGATTTCAAACTATTTTCTTGGTGGTAGGTTATATATGAAGAATCAATGGTGGGTTAGTATATCTAATTAGACATATTGTCTACAATATAATATTACTAACTAAGAAAATAGTTCTTTTATTATGCACCTATGTCTAATTAGACATAGTAACCCATCCCTTAATCTTCTATATATAAGGCATAAATTATTAAAACAATTGACAAAAATACCCTTAGTTAAAATATTCTTCTCCACAAAAAAACCCTAGCTTGCTGCTGCTGCCGGTGCCGGCGTCGGTGCTGCTGCCGAACTGTCATACGTCATGATCTCGCAGTATACGTCATATGTCATATTCGAAAAAATGAAAAGTGTCTGAATGGATGACGAAAAGTGTCTGAATAGATGACGAAAAGTGTCTGAATGGATGACGAAAAGTGTCTAAACAAATATTTAGAAGTGTCTGACCAATACGTAGATAATTTACTCTCTTTAAAAATAACTAATTAAAATAATAAAAAAGTGTCTGAAGGAATGTGTAAAAGTGTCTAAAGAAATATTTAGAAGTGTCTGACCAATACGTAGACAATTTATTCTTTTCAAAAATAATTAATTGAAACAATAAAAAGTGTCTAATAAAATGTGTAAAAGTGTCTAAAAAAAAGTGACAAAATATCTAAAGCGTGTTTCTAAAAAAAGTGTCTAAAAAAAAGGGACAAAATGTCAATTTACTCCCAGCTTTGCCTCTGCTCCGATTGCTCCGATCCTGGCTCATCGCATAGTCGCCGTGGCGTTGTCGTCATCGAGTCGTTGGATATCAGGCTTGTTGCGTCGTTGGTGCATTCATGTCGCTCAATTGAATTGCGTCTTCGTCTTCGTCTTCGTCTTCAGGAGATCGCAAAAGCGTCATCTTCTCCGGCCATCACTGGTGCCTCCAATGTCTGCCATCACCCTGCAGAAGCCGCCAGATCTAAGTATTTGTTGCTATGGCGGAGCCGAAGGAAGGGAATCGACTGTGATCTAAGAATCGGAGGCAGCACCGAGGCGAGGCGAGGCGAAGAGAGGCAAAGTCAGGCGCGATAAGAGACAGAGAACAGGGATCCGATCGGACGATCGGTGAAGCGAACCGCGCTACGATTTGAGGAGGCGAGTCTCAGGCGAGTGTGGAGAGGAAGCGACGAGGCGAAACGGCGAGGTGCGGGGCGAGGCAAAGCTAGGCACGACGCGAGGCAGCGCTGATCCGACGCGAGGCGCTGATTCGACGCGATCCGACGCGAGGCGCTGATTCGACGCGATCCGACGCGAGGCGCTGATCCGACGCGATCCGAGGCAAAGCCAGGCGGCGCTGATCCGACGCGAGGCGAAGCCAGGCGCGACGAGAGGCCAGGCGCGATTTGATCGGAGCAGAGAGTGCGGCGACGCGATTCGATCGCCGGCAATTTGTCTGGAACGAAGAGCGGCGGTGGTCGGCGCCGGCGGGGATGAGAAAGAGAAAATTACTGGTTAAGGAAGAAAATTTTAGGGGCAAAATAGTAAAATCATCCCTATGTCTAATTAGACATATGTGCATGATATCCATGGTACTAAGAAAATAGTGCATAATTGTGGGAAGTAAAAGTTCGGGGCGGATATTAAACATTTTTTCTAGAGATTAAGGACCACATGTGTGATTTAGGAATCGAGCACTGCTCGTTCCGTGCAATCCCCTTCATTCTCGTAGATGTAGTCGGCCCGAAATTACTTGTTTCAGCCAGGTTTGCTTTCGCTTGTCGAATCCTTTGAACGGAGTAAGTTACTTGGTTTTTGCTGTGCTATTGCTTCAAACCTTTGCTAGTTTTTCCTTCCGATCTTCGGGTGAAACTTGAAAGCTTTGAATTCCGGGGGATGAGACTCGGGAGGGTAAGCTTACAGTGGGTTCTATTGATTCCGGATGATTTCTTGTTACGATTTTTCTTTTTCTTTCTCTTGTTTTTTGCGCAATTATTGAGAATCTCGTTCAGCGACTAGTTTCTTGTTGGGTTTAGGAGATTTTACTTTGCCGTGCTATATATTGATGGAGATAAAACCGTCGAGCATAAGGGTTACTTGTTTATGTCCTAACTCTGGTAATCGCAGAAGGTCGGGGTAGATTGATGGGACATGAAACTCACTGAAAGTCCTGTTATTGTTTTGTTTGTGTATTGAAATGATCCATCCAGGAAATTGATGATCTAGAAAAGGGACATTCTTGCATTTCGACTGCCCTTCTTCTTGGTTCTTTGTGATAAGTAATTATGGTTGCTGTCTACAGTGAATTTAGATGAAGAAGCAGGAGCAATGGAGAACCCTGCACCCAGCAAGCTGGGTTCATTTCCTTGTGATGGGGAGTCGTTGATAGAACCACACGAGGGCATGGAGTTTGAATCTGAAGATGCTGCTAAGGTGTTCTATGACGAATATGCGCGGCGTGTAGGCTTTGTTATGCGTGTGATGTCCTGTCGCCGCTCTGAGAGAGATGGAAGGATCCTTGCCCGTAGACTTGGATGTAACAAAGAGGGTCACTGTGTTAGTATCCGGGGCAAATTTGGACCCGTTAGAAAGCCACGTCCAAGCACAAGAGGAGGCTGCAAGGCAATGATTCATATAAAGTTTGACAAGTCTGGTAAGTGGGTGATAACGAGATTCATAAAAGACCATAATCACCCCCTTGTGGTAGCCCCACGTGAAGCTCGCCAAACAATTGTGGGTTTCTTACTACCTCAGTTAATTGTTCTCTTTTTCTCTTCACCTTGCCCATAATATCTCTGTCGTATTCTTGCATTTATTCATTTGATTTGGGCATCAGAGCAATAGTAATTGTGTATTGCCTGCAAGGTATATGATGAGAAATGAAAGTGATAAGTTGATAAGAGATGACCTTTAGTTCAAGCATTGCTGAATGAGAAAGGGAATGCTTACATATCATATGGATGAAATAAATAGTTGTCTTTCCTGGAAACTGCTGCTTACATGTCACCTACATGCTGCTGCTCTCCACAATGAATAGTTCTTTATTTCTCATTTTCTTGGTTGAATGTCATTCTGACACTGAAGAGCATGCATTATGAGTATTTTTGGTGCCGTTGATCTTTAGGTTATATTATATTCATTTGAAGAATGCTCCAGCTAGCTGACATGAGGGAGCATCTAGTTGAATGTGTGCATTTAAAATCTGTTTTACTGTAAATTAAGATGATCGTCTTGGTTAGAATGTAATTCTACAATGATTGCAACTGGTGCCAATTTTGTTCTATAACCGACCATCAGTTCCTGTTATAATCACAGTCAAATTTGGACCACATACCTTCAGAGTTTGAAGTGTCTAACTGGTGCTTCTTGAGATACATAACATTACATTTACCTATGGCAAATAATCTTCATTAGCTTTTTAGCTAAATGCAAATATCCTTTTACTTTTTCCCATATAATTGAAAATAAAGATTTTTTGGCTGGTTGTTTCTTGTTTTTGTTTAGTTTTGTTCCGTTGATTTTCTTTATGATAACATTCTAGCATTCAAATAGACAATTCCACTTGAAATTTATTGTTTCCCAAATTAATTTATTTGCTTATGTTCAACATTCTCGTAAAAGTACTGCTGAATTTGTATAATTTTCACACCTACATTCAAGTCTTGGTAACAGCCATTGATGCTTTAAAAATAAATTTCCCAATTAACGGGAAAGCCTGGCTTTTAGAAAGTTATATTGGGTATACAAGTCATGAATGCATTGTCCATGATATGTGAACAAGTATATCAGCTGGTTACAAGTGTTCATTTTGAGATTATTGCTCGTAAAGGTGCATTGTAGAGTTGGTCAACGGCTCATTCAGTGTAAGCTTGACCATGTCACTGTATCGTTCCTGATCAACGCATAGCATTTGCTTTCTTGGCAGATTCAAGTGTATAAACCAACATTCATATGTTGGTTGATATATTCTTCTCTGGTTTGAAGTGATACAGTGGTTTTCTAGGATTGCAGTTGGATGGAACTCTCTTTCTCCACACTGTCTGTGAACTGAAAACAAGATATGTGCAGTATTTCTTTTTCAGTTGTTTAGTCACCTGATCTTTGAACCTCTAACTTGAATTTCTTGATGTGATCCTCTAATGTTTGCTCTGCTTGAATGCATTGCCCTAGGAATCTGGTGTTATATCTTTGAAAGTCAGCAATGCTTTTGCTACTTTTTCATTTTCCAGTTTCCAAGTGTGCATGCTTATTGGTAGCCATCTTTACTTATTTGATCAAGTTACTAGCAGTTCACTTATTCATAAGCTTCATTATTTAGAAGGATGAAAAGGATAAGAAGATTCAAGAATTGACAGCTGAGCTTCGGAACAAGAAGCGTCTGTGTGCTGCATATCAAGAACAGCTGATCGCATTTATGAAGATTGTTGATGAGCACAATAATCAAATTTCAAAGAAAGTTCAAAATGCAGTCAACAACCTGAAGGAATATGAGTCTATAGAACTGGAGCTCTCGGAACCAAGATAGCTCGGTCATTTGAGTGTATACAGTATCAAGAGGGAAAGAGGTTAGTTGCTGCTTCAAGCAATTGTTGATTAAATTGTGACTTAATTACCGCCTCCAGAACTTGAGTATACTATGATTTTCATCTGTTGTTGGAGTGTAGGAGCAGCCTAGCAATGTATATGCTTTGGGTTTACTTAAAATGTTTTCTTATACATCTCACCCTCTCTGTCGAGGCCATTAAGGTTTCTCACTTTGTGTTCTTCTTCCAGAGGGTCCATTATAGCTTCCAAGATCAGGATTTGGATTTGGTCATATAGAATATCAGTTGTTACTTTAATCTCTTCAAAAGGCCGACAGAGAAAAAAATCATAGTGTTTTAGTCAAATTTATATGGTACAAATAAAGAATTCAAAAAAAAATATTAAAGAATAAAAGAATGCCCCTCTAGTTCTAGAGAAGGAAGTAATTGAATGGTCTTCAAGGGATGCTGCATTCTTGGGGTAGGCCTTGGGGAAACCTCTTAGCGTCTGTGCAATAATTGTAAATCATGTAGTTGTTCTGCACCCATTTGAGCTTGTCTTGGCTTGTGGAATCGAGCTGCTGGGACAACCAGGAGGGGGAGTTTGATGAGCCTGATCCGCAAGAAGACGCTCCATTGGACCAAACACATGCATCAGCCTTGAAGTTCCTGTAGGAAGCAGTGAAAGGAGCCTGGCTCCAATCTGTTTTCACCAGTCCACCTCTTGTCGCCCAATCATCGGCATTCCAGAGACTGGAGTATATCCTCATTGCCTGGTTTCTGGGAAATGGAATGCCTTCAGATTCCATGTTCTTGAACTCTCTAATTGGGGTGCCATCCACAGAGAAGCTGAAGCAGAGGCAAAAACAGAGCAATGTTTGTTGAGCTGAAGTGGGACTTGTTGAAACATTGATTCATTGGACTTATAAGGGGTAGGCACTTACATAATTCTCTGGGGATTCCAGAGGATGGAATAGGTGTGGAAATCAGCAGTCGGGTCAAACCAGAGATAGAACTGCTGTTCTCTGTTTCCTTTTCCTTGGCTGAACACATTTGTGTGGAGAATGTAAGGATCGCCGCTCAAGTTTCCCAAGAACTCGAAATCAATCTCATCCCAAGTAGACCCTTTGGAAGATAACTGCAATTGAACACAAAAGTAGTAGTTGTTAATTTCTGTTAAAAGTCCCAGAAAAGAAGGACAATGACAAGGAGAGGCTTGTTTGGGGAACTTACATAGTAGGCGGTGACGGTACCGGCAGAGTTGCCTGAAACGAGCTTGAGCTGCATGTCAATCTGGCCGAAAAGGTATTCATTCTTGGATTGGAAACCTGAGCCAGAGGTTTTATCGAGGGTGAGGGTGAGAAGCTCACCATTGTTGAGAATTTTGGCTCGGCCATCACCCCAAGTGACATCGAAATCTTGGTAGAAATTGCTGGCCGCTGTTGCTGCCATCAAAGCGCAAACCAGGAGCGGCAGAAGCTTGAAACTGGTTGAAGGCATAACTCGTACTTGTTGTCTAAGGAAGGTGTTTGTGTGGGTTTGGTTTCGTTTGTTGATGTTGGTTTTGTGAGATGAGTGATGAGCGGTGGCAGAGTTGGGGTACTTTATAGATGGGCGTTGGTGCGAGGGAAATGGAGAAGAAGGTTCAGCAGGACAGCTGTTGCCTCAATGGTTTGCTTTGGAAAGAATAAGTAGAACTTACCGGGTAGAAACAGCTGGTGAAGCGAGGCCTCTATAATTCTTAGATTTACTTGGCAGTGCCCGCCCGGCACGCGGTTTTACATATTTTTATGGTAAGCTAACCACCGTCACTAAACTCTTTACCTTTCGCTCAGACTACAATAAACGAGTACGCGGTTCTCCTCTCTTTAATCTTCTGATCGATGTGAATCATCGTGAGCGGGCCACCCACATTCATTTTACCATCCATTAATTCTACAGATATATTACTGGTGTTTTAAAATTTCTTATATTTTTGTACGAAACAACGTGAAAGATAAATAATTCTTTTATGAGCCAATATCATCCACTACCAACACCTCTGATGAATGTTCCAGTATTTGTATGATGAACATTTTCCATCTTCCACCACCAATGTTGTTCGTTCCAGCCGATAAATTGTATTTTTAACTAAGACATGCACCCATCCTATCCTACCTTCTCGGCATATAATAAACAAATAAATAACAGATGACAAAAAAACCTTCATCGACAATAAATCCCCATCTGGACGGGGCTTATATCAGTTAGGCTGCATCTGATCTGCCAGTTAACTTGACAAGACCATGGTCTATGAAACGAAGTGAAAACAAATTAAAATCAACAGGGCGTTCTCATTCTATGATCATGGAGAAGAAATTAATTGGGCTATCATCTTTTACTTCTACTAATACAGCTCACACAGCTCCTTCTCCATACAACCGACCTATAATACATTTACTAACCAAGGAAAAAAAAAATTCAACAAGGCCAAATACTGACACTTAGATTTCATGGACAGCATGCGTGTACTGTGCTTCCATTTCTAGTGACCATCGAATCAAAACTGCTGATCTTTTAACTCAATTCACAATCTCTGTCCTGTCCTGTCCTCTCCTCAACAGTTTGGAGGTTTAAATCCTTTCCCCCACAATGGCGTCTGCGCAGTCTGAGTCCCTTTTCTCCCTCCATACTGCCTGCACCTCGTCAGTCCGGAACCTCTGTGTGAATGTCGAGTCCTCGAGTGGGGTTGACACGCCATGAGCGAACGCAATGAGACCAGTATACGCTATCATTGCTCCATTATCAATGCAGTATCGGTCATCGGTTGCGTAGAGCGTTCCATCACGCTCCGAGCACATAGTCCTCATCATCTCTTGCAAACGCAGATTACATCCCACACCCCCAACTATCAGAACATCCTTTTTGTCACAATGAGCCATTGCCCGTTCCGTGATCTCCACCAGCATTGCAAACAAGGTTTCCTGGAGCAATGCAACCTCAGACTCAGGGCAGGTTCCCCAACCCCAAGATGGCCAAGGCATCACATAAATAAGCCAAGCAAGCCAAAAGTACAAAAAAAGCAACTCACTTGAAGGGAGTAGCATAAGTCCGCAGGGGTGCACTCGTTATTCTTTAGCTTCTCGTCAGCGGTAGCTTCGATGTAGCTCAATATCCCGCTAAATGAAACATCCATACCCTTGACCACATAGGGAAGATCTATGAATTTCTCCCCTTTCTTGGCAAGCTGGTAACCAATAGACTCGAGTTAATTGCTCTGGATAAACAGACTTATAATATGAACCAGCAACAGCAACAACTTTAAAGCTACATATAAGAGTTTTGAAATTAGCCAGAACACAAAATGAGATCTAGGCCTCTCTGAACAGAAGGAAATTACATTAACAAATTGAGACTATTAAGATGGTCCGGCCGGACATACCTGCTCAATGTTATAGCCAGGGCTGGGATCATTAGAAAGAGTCAAAACCCTCGCAAATCGATCCAAGCAATTGCCAACAGCAATATCAATTGTCTCCCCAAATATCCTATACTTGCCCTCGCTGTAGGCAATCACCTGCGTATTCCCTCCGCTCACGTACAATACAACCGGGTCAACCGCCCCCGTCACGACCCGACCCATCTCGATATGCGCAACGCAGTGGTTCACTGCCACAATAGGCTTGCTCCATAGCTGCGAAAGAACCCTAACGACGATGGCGGACACTTGCAGCGGGGCTCCCATTCCAGGGCCTTTAGTGTAGCAGAGGCAATCGATATCATCGGAAGTTATGTGGGCTTCCTTGAGCGCGGATTTGACCAGCGGAAGGACGTGGTGGAGGTGGTGCTGGGCGGTCTCGCGGGGGAGGAAGCCGTGGCCAGGCGGAGTGATGTAGGTGTGGCGAGGGTTGGAGAGAATGGTTCCGTCTAAGGTCACCACGCCGACGCCGATCTTGTTCGCCGAACCTTCGAAACCCAGAGCTATCATTCTCTTCCTCATGTTTAGGAGGGTGGCGGCTGAGGAGGGGCGGTGGCTCTGAGTAGGGTTTTGGTGGGGTTTTTTTGCTAATGTCCGACGGTTCAGTTGGAAGTATATTGGGCCACTGGATTCGGGACACGTCATCCAAAATTTGATGGATAAGAAGTGGCTGACTAGTTACGGCGGGAATTATAATTCGTTAACAGTTCTGTTTTTTTCCCTACAGAAGGTAACATCGCCAGCCTTAAATAGAAGGGGAAAGTACAAAAAAAAAGTGGCTATACTTTTAGCCATAGATAAATTCGGTCACTATTTTTTTAAATGGTACAAAATGTATTACTAAAGTTTAATGTTGGGCCCAACTTCATGATTGAGCAATTAGTTTTGATGACATGTTAATGGAGGGGTGACTTGGCGATTGATGACATGTTAATTGAGACATTTAAACTGCTTTATTGGTTGCCAATTTAACCTAAATGTTTTATATTGGCATTTAATTTTTCATTTGTCTCATTTAGGTACATAACCCTTTCAAAATTGTTACCTTAGATCCGCTGCCACCTTTAATCGCCTAACCTGACGTCGCCGCCATCTTCAATTACACAATCCTGACACTGCTGCCACCCTCAATTGGACCCCTTAATCTAACCCGCACCTTAACAGCCTCAAATCGGTCACGCACCACTTCCAATCAAAGATATCCTAAACCCAAAGTCAGGAAAGCACGTCGATGAACGTCGGACAAGGGAACTAAAGAATTTTCGCTGGAAAATGAGACTCAGCTCGTCGGTTACTTCAAGTTGGCACTTGGCATCAGTGACAAAAAATGAGACTAAGTGAAAAAGTTGATAAAATTAGAGGACAAAAAATGTCCTGTCCCCTTTTGCCTCCACATCATACCATATCATCATTGATGCCACCCAATCATCCTTTAATTGCCACATAGTTTTCTCCTAATGGAATATTCCAACATTTAATGAAATCTTTCCTCCATTAGTTACATTGATAGCCTATTTGGCCCCATTTTAAAACATTGATACTTGATTTGGCAACAAATATTGTCTTTAGTGATTCATTTGGCACACTTAAAAAATGATGATCAAATGTGTCAATGGCCAAAAGTACAATCACTTTTTTGGTATTTTACCCTAAATAGAACCAATACTATGATATTTTTTGTGTGCATAATCTTAAATAGGACCAATACTATGATATTTTGTCCAATGGTAGATCAAGTTATATCTCTTCAACAAAAAGTCATAGAAACAAGTTATAATCTTACACCCGGTGTATTTATAATTTCTACCGTCAGAAGCTTCACATCCATCAATGACTACTCAAAGTAAGGTTGTCAAAATTAGGATTTTACCTTGGATTGTTTTTTTACCGTGCAAGGTCAGGATCACAAGATTGGATCGTGAATCATATAATCTTATCAAAATCTAAAATTTCATATCTAAGTAATATTGTAGACATTGAAATGGGCTAGACAATTTAAATTGGATTTATTTTGTTTTTTACCTAATAAAATTTTGATATCTACAAATATAATTCATGTAAAAAAATCAATTATATTAGACACCCATGTAAAGCTTGAGTGCCATAACAATGTTACTCCATCTTTCTCATATTTTTTACACCATTTCCTTTTTGAGTTGCCCTAATTTTTTTACACTATTTTCTCTTTTGGTAAATTTTAACAACTAAAATGACTATCATACCCCTCCCTAAACCCATTAACCCTTTGACCTTCTCTCTCTCTCTTGCCTTTGCCCAATCTTTGTCTTCGAAGTCAGATGGTACCAATATTTTTTTAATCCAAACTGTTTTTCGATTCTGGCTTAATCGTCAAAATGTTCCAAGTCCTTTTGGCGACGTCCCATCCTTGTCTGGGCTCACATGGCAACTAAGGAGACACCTATTTTGGAAAATAGACCCCTATTCGACAACCCATTAGAATCTATATCGGATTGATATTGCTACTACCACATCACTTGTAGGTCTATTGAAGTTAATGGAAATGCGGTGGAGATCAGAGGTGAAAGGGCATGATAACCCTGTTAACAAAGGTTCATCATCTCGTAATCTTCGACTGCTATGTGAGACACCCGAACTAGGTGAAGCAAGATTGAGGGTGGTGGTAGATCGAGGAGGCAATGGTGCGATTGAGGATGACGGCCGATTAAAGAGGCGATGGCACTATTGAGGAGGGCGACAGATCAAGGAGGCAAAGCCCAATAAAGGACAACGTTGAATTAAGGAGGCGATGTCGCAATCAAGAATGGAGGTAGATCGAGGAGGTAATGTCGCAATCGAGAAGGCGATGGAATGGTCAGACGAGGTGATAAAAGATCTAGCATATCTAATTTGGTGGTGTGGTAGGTAGGGAAAGAGAAAGGATAAGTCAGGAGTAAAAACAGAAAATTGTTCATCATTCTAGCATTTCTTAATCTCTGTTTCATACATAAATGGTACAAATAATGTAGGACAAATGGGGCATAATACAACACAATTATTTTCCAAAATGAAAAGAAAAATATTTTTATTTAACAAAGACAAAACCCTAATGTCATCACCATATGAAAACAAAAGGGGGAATTTTTTTTTTAAAGCATCATAATCACCCAAATTGTGAGTATTTGTTCATTTGGCCGGGAAGGATCTCACCCTAAGTGTCACAAAGCAAGAGTGAAATTGAGAGCATGAAAGCATCTATCTATAAAATATACATTTATGAAAGCGTCCTAATCTTCATTAAATTATTATTTACATTAAATTTATTTACATTAAAAGTGACAAATCACTTATTTTATATAATTTAACTAAAAGTTGTATGTTATTTTTATTTAAAAATTATTATCCCATTTTATTTCTATTTCTTTAATAATTTTTTTTTATTTTTATCAAACTAAAGTCTTACAAAAATTATTCCTGCTAATTGATTTTTGTTCCGTATTTTTTTGTTTAACTCTTGACCAACCATCTTTTTCTTCCCATATTTGTATTTATTATGTCTTGGAACTTGACAAAAATAAAAAAAAATATTAAGTACTAATTAAAGAAAGAGAGTTGTACATTTGTTTGGATTTTGGGTGTCTTATCTCCCACTCTCACCCGTTCAGTCGGCCATTCTTTTCTTATCTTCCTCTCTCTTATATTATCTCCTTTTTTTCTCTCCCTTTATCATAACTTTCTCTTTGTATCATCTCTCTCTCTCTCTTTCTCTCTCTCTCTCTCTCTCTCTCTCTCTCTCTCTCTCTCTCTTTTTCTCTCTTATCTCACCTAACCTCATTTCTCTTTAACTGGCTCACAACTTTTTCTCTGCTTTTCTTATTGCAAAGCATGAGAAGAAAAAAGAAAAAAAAAGGCATCATCTCAATTATTTGTTCATCCTGCCAAGAAATATGTATAGCAAAGTAGGTTTAATCGGTCCACCATGGCTGGCTTGCAAAGATCCACAGTTTCTTTCTGGAGACAAGGATATTTGTGCCTCGTCTAGAATGACAAGCTTTTCACAGGAGAGTTGATACCAGAGCAACAACAAAAAGGCTAAATCGATGGTGATGAAGCAAGATAAGCATGTGAAGCCTAGTTGTAATGGCCAATTAAGTTATAAACCATGATTCACATGAAAGATTAGTCATGATTCTTCCATTTCCCACTAAATGTTGTAGCTAACTGAGTTGAGATGAAAGCTTGGAGGTGTTTGGGCATAGAGATTTTGAAGAAAGAAAGTGAGTTTTACGGTTGTTGGCTGTTGCTCCACCACCCACACTTGAAGTCAGATGCCTTGCACATGTTTTTAGTCCCCCACTTTCTAAAAAATATCCAAAGAAGGGATTTATTTTTTAAAATATCAATTTAAAATGAAATTCTAAGTAAAATTCATACAAGTTTGTTGTTTTGCAATATGTTATGCACTCTGTAAGAAGTGATGTTCCGTTCATATAAATATGTTATTTTGTAGTACGTTGTTCATTTCACAAGATGTATTATTTATAAATAATATTGTTCCGTTTAATAAGAAGTATTGTTTCATTCATACAAATGTATTATTTTGTAATATACTATTCATTTCGTAAGAAATGTTGTGCATAAATAATGTTGTTCCATTCAGTAAAAAGTGATATTTTGTTCATATAAATGTGTTATTCTATAATATGCTGTTCATTTTATAAGATGTGCTATTTGTAATTTAGTTGTTCTTTTTAGTATGAAGTGTTATTTTATTCACACAAATATGTTATTTTGTCATATACAAAAGATAGGTGTACGCTGGGTAAACTAGATACACCGGATGCACATATAGCTACAAACATATAAAATTATTTCATTTTCTATATTGTTTATCATCATCATATTTAGGTGGAAATAAGAAAGATTGTCTTCTCCTCTTTGTAAATAACATGCCAATGACAGAAGTTGGCACATTTATGAGAATTGTTCACCACTAAATACTTTAATCTCTAAAGTTTAATTCCACATAGTTAGGACTAGATTAAGTTCCGCAAAATTCAAAATAACATTAGCTACAAGAAATGCTCTCTTGATACCACAAATCCTTAGTATGACCTTGTATTCTATCATGGAGACTTTGTTTCTTGGCCATTTTATCTTCCTTATTCCTTTATTCTTGCACTTATTTTGAGTATAAAAAAAAATTGTGAGTACAAGGCACGCCAACTAAGTAAGAGATTTTTAGATGAATTTTGTTAAATGTACTAAATTTTTTTTATAGAAACTTGTACAAAATTCTAGATGATAGGAATTGATTGAATGAGAAAAGTTAACACATCTCATTTGTTTTTTTTTAACTATTAATTAAATTATGTCATGTAGGATTTAGGTACAAAATTCTAGATGATAGGAATTGATTGAATGTGAAAAGTTAACACATCTCGTTTGTTTTTTTTAACTATTAATTAAATTATGTCATGCAGGATTTAGTAACGTTTTAGTTCAAAGGTGTTTGTACATATAACATTACTCTTCTTAGATATAGCTTAAATTTTTATGATATTATTAAAATTTTAAAATTATTTTTAGAGATTAAAAAGGAAAATTCATGAAAATTTAATAAGATTGTAAAAATTGTATTTTTAATGAACTATGAGACCTAAATAATATTGAATTTCAAATAAAATTAGTTTCAAGTAATAAAAATTTAAGACTAGAAATAAGTCTATTAAGTTATATAAGTTAAAATATGTTGGGTGTAAAATGTTAAAACCAAAACTTTATCAAATCCTACCATAGCAGTTGAAAAAGTAAACATGGCCCTTTGCCTTTTATGCTTAACAAAAAAAATCTTATTGCATAGGATCTTGGGAAAATGGGCAAATTAGCCAATGTTGTTTGCCCAAAAGGCCAAATTTGCCAAACAATTTTTCCCCCAAATTACTACTGATATTATCATGCTGAAGAAAATTAGAAATGAGAGTAAAATAGCTTATATGTGTCTAATGATAGAAATATTCTGTCCAAAAAGGGAATATTCCGTATCACATCAGGAACTACTAAGTTAGCAAAAATCTAAACTTAGCCCTTGAAGTTTTCTTTTTTGCTTCTAGCTACCATAACCTGATAAACTTATTATTTCTTATCGAGTCTCATTGGGGCCCCTTTATTGACGCACCAAACACTACAATCTCAATGACCAATAGGCTAGGCCTTCTCTTATGATGGGCAATAATTTGTAATGATCAGGTAGTACCGACATTTAAGCATTACGATGAGATTATTAATAGAATATAAAAAAAGTGGACTTACAATTAAGTATCATTCGTTAATTGGTTAGGTTCAATTGGTGGGTGGTGACATCTGATATCAATAATGTACATACGAAGATGGAGAATAAACAGTAATTCACAACTAGTTGGTTGTTACTAGTGCTCGTGGCTTGGCGTATTCAAGGTGATGGTAAGAACGAAGATAAAAATAAAACTTAGAAGGCTAGCGTTTCAGTTGAAGAAAACATGAGATCAAAATACATACTTTTCATATTCTTCACTGTTTGACACGTTTGTATGAGAACATAACATCACGGTAAATTTGCTCCCACACGATAACATCAATCGCCAATTTGCGAAAAAATAAAATAGCATAGAGTGCATAGCTCAACAAAGAAACAGGAGAAAAAGGAGTGCAAATATAATAACATTATAAACGATTAACCTCCAGGTGGTGGTGTTTATACCAATTACTCTGCAGTCTGCTGCCCCAACTGTACTATAATCAACGGTCTCCAAGTTCAAGGACTGTACATTGACTAGCCTAATAAATGACCATGGCTCCAAATTTAGGAGCAGAATCTGGAACTTCCCTTCCCTACATGCCACAGCGTCTCACAAATCCAAACCTTCTCAGTTTCCACAAGCTGGAACTGACTTAAATTCTACAAGAAACCTGAACAAAGGCGAACACCCTTACTCAAAGGCTCACAATGACCAACGGATTCAGCAGTCAGCACCATATTCTAACCACTACACTACTCTGTATTGTGAGGTAAATGTATAAGGAAAAGGAGCCAGTGCCGAAAACGTGTTAAGGCATTAAGGCTTATGACTTTCTGTCTCCTTCACAGTTTTAACTATGTTTTGAATCTTCTTTGACAGGCTTTCGTTGTGCTCCTCAATTTCTTCAAGAATCAACTCTAGATGCCTCTTGTAGGTGGCAGATCTCTTTTTCTCCAATGCCAGTTGCCTCGTCAGTTCCTTAATTCTGTCGTGTTCACACTGCCAGAACAAGGTACAAAAAATAAGTTCAATACTGGACATTTGACAAGTCTACTCAAAACTGACCCTAGCTTCCATGAAAAGACAGTTCTTGTCCTTAAGGCTACCTATTCCCTGGAAGAGGCTCTCAAAACCTTTCCTCTTATACCATTTCAGCCTCAGCAGGAAATCTAAGAAAAGTAGATCAATGGACTGAACAATCTGCATATTGAATCAGATATATCATAGACCAAGCAACAAAAGGGCGCAAACTTGTATGACTCCCAACACAAATATATTCTTATTTCAATGAAAAGCTAAAGCAACAAAAAAGTCAGGTTGATGAAATATGAAAAGGGACGGTCCGTTCATTTAATAGGAGCTGACAGAAGAAACTGTTCAAAATTGTCCATGTAATACAGCTGACAAATATAAAGCAACCAAATATGCTTTCTATGTCTCCTAACTTCAAGAAAACTTTACAGCTGACAATAAAAAACATTCATACATGTTCTAAGAAGAAACATTCTTTCACTATTCAGCGTCCCCAAAAAATGCAAATGCTTCCAGAAAATGTACTTCAAACTTGAAAAAGAGCCATTCACTCCTTCCATTACATTTTTTTTTTCTGTTCGATAAGAAGTCACAACATGCATTTATTACATAGAAATTCCAGTATTGCAGCTCTTACACATTTTAAGCCTCTTTCATTAGTCTTAGTTCAGCTGCTGGGAGTGATTTAGGGACTAATCAACTATATCAACTTTTTCCACTCAAAAAGCAGGAAAGAGATGATGTAGCAAACAGAAATGAGAATATATTATTATACATGAAGAGCAAGAACTAACCGGATATTGACTATTAATGGTATCTATTCTGCCCATCCCCGGCGTGAGGGGATGGGTATGCTCTTTCACAAACCTAGTGACAGCCCACTTGCCATTTCCTCCTTTCCTTACGAAAATCATTGCCCTGCAACCAACCCTTGTCTCAGCTTTTTGTCTAACAGTTCTATCACCATGCTTGTAAGCCATCCTGAAACCCTCCCTGTTACAGACGAGTTGCCTACCAATGACTGATCCATCTCGGGTTGACCTAGATAGCTTGCTAACACGAACAACGAATCCTGCCCTTATGGCATATGCATTGTAAAATGCATGAGCCGCTGCCTCAGAATCAAACTCCTTCCCTATATAAGGCTCGTATTCAGGAGCCACTGAAACGGATGGTACATCTGGTAATACTTCATCTTTCTCTGGAAAATCTTTATCCATTTTGCCATTCTGATCCGGTTCAAAATCCTCTTCTACTGGATTCTCGACGGATTCATCTTTGCTGCCCGTCTGAGTAACCTCTGCCTCAGCAGAATTTGCAGTCGTCCCACCACTAAAACTGTCATCAACCACAACCTCCACTGCAGGTACATATATTTTGATGTGATTAAGGTCAAACAAGTAATTATATACATTTTTCCAGGGCTAATCCACTTATAAAGTTTGGCTCCAAAAAATTTTGGTTATTTTCAAGAATAAACTACCAGGGGAGAAAAGTGGGACCCCGAAAATGTTGGCAATTGCATGATTCATTTTAACCCTCACAAAATTATAACAAAAATGAAAGGACAAAATAGATAAAAGAAAGGAATGTGCAGCGTTTATAAAGAAAATGCTGAACTTCACCATTCAGCCACTCGAAAACAAACAAATATAGAGAGTACTTACTCAGGAGAGCACTTCAAATGGAAAATAATTCCCTTATTTGCCAAGAAAACCTGAACAGGAACGAAACAGAGACATGGCATCATCTCCTTGCTTGTCAAGTTAAATCTGAAGCTTCTAAACAATGCGAAAGACAGTGCAGAAAACACTAAAGCAAGCGCCACTGGTCTTGAAAGAACAGCTGAACGCGATGAACCGAACTCTAGAATCTCTGCTAGTTCTAATTTTCCTATAGAATCTCTGCTAGTTCTGATTTTCCTATTACATCCCAACAAGCATGAAGAGACAAAACGTGAAAGTTCAAGAGAAACATCACAACATGCAGCAATCTGGCTGAAAATGTTCCAATTAGCATCCCTACACCCGTTCCTCGCAAAACATGAACATTACGGGTAGCAGAAGGAGCTAGTGTCTATATCCGTACTCAAAAGCAGAAATTCGAGCGATACTAATTTCTAACTTCCAACCGTCTAGTCTCTTTACATTTTCCAGGCAACAAAACAGAAAAATTCATGTCCTTCAACTCTAAGAACATCGGCGAATTACATCCGCCTTGAAGCACTAATTGGCCCCAAATCAATTAAACCTCGAAAACAAACACGATCCACAGCGACACGATACAAGGAGCTGGAGTCGTTTGGAAAAAGGAAGATCCAAATTAAACAAAATAAAAAAAAATTACCTGGAAATTCGATCTTATGATGATTATTGGGTTTGAAATGTCGATTAGGTCGGGGAAGAGGACGAAGAAAGTCGAGGGTGTTTAGGGTTGTGATTATAGAGACGAGAGGGCACGTGACATGGCGCGACCTCATTGGCTAACGTGAAAATAGAAGTCAGCTTTTTTTGTTTTAAGCCCTTTAAAATTGGGAAGCGTGAGATGAAAAATGCACTTGCCCTCACACGATTGTCGCCTTATAAACATTTTTACAAACACGTAACAAGCACAGCCCCATTTTTGGAGTCCGGTCTCTCACTATCAGAACTCACAGGAAAACAAGCCAAATTTTCTTTCTGGGAAAGATGGTCGGAATCTAGGTAAGAATTTCGGTCGCTTACTGAACAGTTACCCATATTATCCTGATACTTTGATCTCTCTCTCTCTCTCTCTCTCTCTCTCTCTCTCTCTCCTTAATCGTTGTGATTGAACGTTGCAGAGTTGAAATATGGCGAGAGCACTGTTCCGTTGTGTGAAGAGTGTTTCTCCGTCTCTGAGGCGAGCATTTTCCCAGCCATTCTGCTTGAGGTACCTGTTTATCAAACCTATGAACTTAGATCTGTATTTTCTTGTTTGTAAAAATTGGAACCAACTGGAAGTGGAAAAAAAAAAGCAGAAAATTTGAAGTATAATGGAACTTTCTATGTTATGTTTAGCATTAGAGGTAAAAAAAATCTACAAGGATAGCTTCTAGCTCAGAGGCTAGAAGATGTTATCTCGACCATTCTCAAAACCTATTTCCTAATGGAGCCCGTGTGTTTATCTCTGCTCCTAATAAGTTGTGCAATCTTTTGCCTTAGAAGTGGTTCTATTTGTTCCCCAAATGCGAGCTAGTTTATGAGCCAATGTCATGGTGGAGTTAATTATTGATCTCTTTTTCCCCAAAGCTCTACTAAGATTTATGGAAAATAATGTTCATGGAGAATTTAGTTCTGAGTCTTGTGGCTATTAGCACCTGATATAGGCACATGGCTGTGGACTGTGGACAGTAGGATGATTGCAAACATAGAAATGTCCTCGACTTAAATAGTTGAAAATTTAGTGTACTTCTGCAAAAATATAGAATGGAGAAATTCATTGTGAAGAGATGTAAAGAACTCAACCGAGTTAATACTGTTTTCCCTTTTCCAGGGAAGCACTGCTGAGAGGTAAACCAATTTTGCTGTCAAGCATTTTATCACCAACTAGTTTATTGAAGCCTCCATGGGTGTCAAGAGACATGAGCCAAGGTACGGTTCATCTGGTAATATCACAGGGAAAACCTAAATTTGAAACTCATGAAGTTGATCCTCCAAAGAAGGATAAATGGAAGACAAAGAAGAGGCTGAAGTTGTTGCGGAAGCGAGAGAAACAAAAGAGGAAATTAGCCAATAAGAGGGATCCTCGCAGGCTTCGTGTCAAAGGGAAGAAAAAGAAGCTGAAATTTGCAAATGCAGAGGAAAGAATCAGGTACAAGCTTGAGAAGGTAATTATGATATAACCATTGCCCAAGATTCAAATGTCAGCTCTCCCTTTGACCTTGCTTATATTTACCAAAAAGAATATTGTCATAACCATTGCCTCCATTGAAATTAATAGTTTTGAACCTTTACCCCTTTGAAAAGTTTCCTTTTTAGGCCACTTTTAGCGCTTCACTGCAGTATTTTGTGGCTAGTAGTGTTGAGGTGTAGTAGTGCTAGAAAACTGATGTCCATATGCCTTTACTTAGACACTTAATGAAATTGCAACTGCTTCAGGATGCTGTGAATTCTCAATTTCCCAAACCTCAAATGCTGATCTGAGATTTCACGCCAACTTAGACAAAATGATGTATAAATTCCTCCTCAGCTATTTGATCTGTATATTTGCGTGAAGTATTGATGAATTCTCTATATACATATTAACGTTTGTGATTGTTATTTCATCTTTCATAGGCCAAGATAAAGGAAGCCTTGCTGATTGAAAGGCTTAAGCAGTACGAAGTTCCTAAAGTTCAAGGTCCTGTGGTTCAACCGCATGATCTAACTGGTGAAGAACGATTCTACTTGAAGAAGATGGCGCAGAAAGGGTCCAATTATGTACCAGTTGGAAGAAGAGGTATCTTTGGGGGTCTTATTCTCAACATGCACATGCACTGGAAGAAGCATGAAACTGTTAAGGTGATATGCAAGAAGTCTTGTAGGCCTGGCAGGGTACATGAATTTGCGGAGGACATTGCCAAACTGAGTGGTGGCATCCCAATTCAAATAATTGGAGATGATGCTATTGTGTTCTATCGTGGAAAGAACTATGTGCAGCCAAAAGTTATGTCACCAATTGATACTTTGTCCAAGAAAAGAGTAAGATTTTGGAATCTGCCATTTATTTTGCTTTGCTTTAATTTCTTTTCCTGAACAATCATTTGAATACTTTAGTGGCCTTTGCATGACAGTAAATTCTTCCATTGTTAGCTGGATACTGCAGTTTAAGTCACCAGAGCAGCATCTTTGCGATTCTCTTTAAAGCTGTATAATGGCTGCCCCCCTCTGAAGCCCATAGTCCTGGCAGTTTCTACCCATGGGCTGTGCATTAAATGCTTTACTGCTTGATAGTTATCCACTTACCTTGCTATGCTATGCTTATGCATACTGGCATGTGCAAAGAAAATAGTGTCTTTACAAGACATGTCCTTGTGCATATGCGAACTGATTTGCCTCTGGATATATAGATGGCTGCTATCCTGCAGCTTAGAACTAATTCTTTGTTTTCTCTTTCCTGCACTAATCAACTGAGAGCTTTTCAGCCATTACACTGTCCTTATACAGGAAAAAAATCATACTCCATATGGACTTTGGTTGCTTTTGGTAGGCATTTAGGGAAAATAAGTGCCCATCTTGCATTTAGTTAACAGTGTTATTGCTTTTTTCTATTGTTGTTGGTATTGATAGTTGTGATAATTTTGCTCCGCTGAAGCTGGAAGGAAGTTCCGTGGTAATTAGGGAAGTAGCATATTTTTCTTTTCAGGCGCTTGAAAAGTCCAAATATGAGCAATCACTTGAGTCGGTGAGACATTTCATTGCTGTCGCAGAGAAGGAATTGGAGTTGTATCACAGGCACACTGCACTTTATGGTGATCCAAATAATAGGAATACCATTTCACACTTGGACAGTCCAACCAAAGACGCCCAGGTATCTGGGAAACCTGAAATGCTTGAAAGAGAAAAGCATTTGTTGACTCATGAGGGCTTGTCTTCAACTCTTTCTGAACCTGATTCCACAGATGAAGACATATCAGGAACTGATGGTGATTTAGAAGGTGAACTTTTCTCCTCATGTGAATCAGATTCTGAAGATGGTATGTCTTCATTTGGCAAAGAAAGTAAAGCAAGTTACACTAGACTCCACGAGAATATCGTGTTCTTATCTGAGTCAGAATCTGAGGATAACTTTTACGTTCTTCATGGAGATAATGATGTAAATTTTTCTGGATCTCCAAAGTTCCAAACAGCTGCTCCCCGGGACCAAAGCCCTGATTGATGTTAAAAGCGTGGATGAGTTTCTGAAATCTTCATCTAAATTAACACTTCCAGGTTCAAATGGTTCCTTCATCACCTTTCTACGGAGGAAGGTACAGTGTAAATATCCATTACCCCCACAGCGTAGTGTTTGACAAAGATTAGCGGTAATCGATGAGCATGTAATTGAAAACCTAGATTATTATTATTGTTATTATTATTATTATTATTATTTTCTGTTGCAGAATGAGATGGTTTTGAATAATGAATTACTGATTCATTTTAGATTTGGGGGAAGTTGCACAAGACAAGGTTGGTGGTTAGATGTGCGTAACTGCGTACCTTCCCTTCAAAGGAAAGGCAAGGAGTCGCAAAATCCCAACGTTGTATACATTATCATACAATAAGGCGTCGATATCTGAGATCTGAAATGGTTGTAAATGAAAACACCAAGGCACCATAACATTTTCCTAGAAAATATCCTCCTGCCTGCCTTCGGGTTCCCTCACCCCCTTCGTTTTTAATGGTAGTCTCTCACTTATCTCTCATTTCCTTTGCGTCGTTTGCATTGATAAGATAATATCGTATACCTTGGCTAGCTGGTGCGTGCGATCACTTTGATAACAATTAAGCAGCGCTTATTTCACCCATTGGGCAAAAAGAAGCATTTTGTGGATAAGATGCGATAGTTTCATTATTATTATTATTATTATTATTAAAGGTAGTGTATGATACATTTCCGAATACAGAGTAATTAACTGAAGGTAAAATAAGGAAAACACTTAATCAAATTTCTAGTATTTACCAAGTTAATTGTGTTCGATTTTATGGAATAAGATCGGAAGGCCTTAAATTTTGGGTTCACAGACATGCTTTCTTACCACACGTTTTCCCTTCCACTTTGATGGAAATCGTATTTTTAAGTGAGTTTTGGTCATGATCCTATCCACGACAACAGTGGGCTTCTTTCTCATTGTCTTGTCCCCTGTTTCCATTCCAGTTTTTTTCACCTCACGTATTGAATTCACATAGTTTCGTATCTTCTAAATGTATTGAGCCTTGAAGGGAAAGAGTTGATAAGAGGGCTAACTTGGATTTGGTTCAATTACCTTTTAGAAATGGATCATCAAGGGTATCATATATATACATGAATATCAATAAACATCAAAATTCACTTTATATCTGAATTATAAACCTCATAATAATTGGACGAGAATATTCTATAAAGCAACTAATCAATTTCAGCCTCGTCTAAAATTAGCGGAAAGGGCCAGCGATTACAAGGTGCAATCATTTAATTTTCTCATCCTCGTCGAAGACACAGACGTGATATTTGCATCAAGAAGACAATAAGGCCCTTTGAAAAGTCGGCTTAATTGGTCATTTTAAGTTTGTGTAACAGTGAAATGTTCAATTCTGAAAAATATCCAGTCACGATAATTTTTTTTTTAAATAAATATTTAGATACATCGACAAAAGAAAATCAATCATACAACTGAAACAAAGATATGCAAAAACGCGCCTGCGTCTTCTAGCATAAGACAGGACAACATTATAAACAGATAAGAGACAAACAATATAATGTCAGTATAATGTACAGAAATTTCCATAAAAAATATCTTTTAGAAATTAGTTATATCAAAAGAATAATTAAATTTATAGTTGAACTTTCAGAAAAAAAAAGATTAGATTTATAGTTGATATGAAATTAAGCAGGCACAGTTCTAATTTGATTCGTTGTTCGAGTCCCATTAAGTTTTATAACTTCAAAAAATGTTGTATGCATAAATTTTTTATACAAAGATAAGTTTATATGTGTATTTAATTGGAGATTATATGCAAAATTATACTCTATCTGTCCCATATTCTTTAAAATATTCACTTTTTAGTAATTAATATATATTTTTTATTTTTTATTTTTAGTATATAAATAAAAAAAAATTTGTATATAAATGATAAATAAAAACCTATAGTTTTTAAATATATTTTTAAATTTTTTTTTCGAACAACCAATAATATAAATAAATTAAAGTCAAACTATAGCCAAAAGTTAACTATTTCTAATAATATTGGACAAGGGGAGTATGTAAGATCCACTTAAATTTAAATTATCTAATAATAACCTTTTATATATGTTATTTTGGTCTCGAATTGCCAATTGAGGCCTTGACTAATTTGGATATAACAGCTGCATGAATCCTCTTATAATGTGTTTCTCCATTTGTAAATTCAAATACTCTATAAATCTATGCTTGACATAAATCAAGCCTCTGCCCGGAAAACCGGAGATGTTAGTCTTTCATCTATATTTTTGTTTTAGCGGAACTTGTAAATTCAATTTTGTAAAATATTTATATTTTTCTTGTTACTTAAAAGCATACATAGAATTTAAAAAGTACATAAATAACTAAATAACAAAAAATATATATCTCTCAAACCTTCACCACTCAGGAAAGCGCACGGGAGAAGATGTACGTTATGAACTTGTTCGCATCTCTGGCAATATTACTATCAAACAGAAACACGTAAATTTTAGTAGAGTAGAGTAGTATTCTTTTTACAGAAGTCTGCAACAAGTAAATAAAAGCAAACCGGATAAAATTCCAAATCAGAAGGGTGGTAAATTAAAATCCCCCTCCTCCTACTCCTAAATAAACATTAACTCCTTTTACTTGCCCAAACTGAGCAGTAAAAATCTCCGCCATCATCAACCTTTAATTTCTTCTTCTATATATACGACCTCCTCTTCCACCTTGCTCCTCTCTCACTATTATATTTCATTATACTCTCTCTGTTTCTGTCTCTCTGGTCCTCCTCCAGTCACA
Organism: Aquilaria sinensis; assembly: GCA_005392925.1. Classification (NCBI taxonomy): domain Eukaryota; kingdom Viridiplantae; phylum Streptophyta; class Magnoliopsida; order Malvales; family Thymelaeaceae; genus Aquilaria; species Aquilaria sinensis. The sequence continues at coordinate 362,355 of SMDT01000186.1, read as the reverse complement.
ACAATGGCTGCTTCCAATCACAGCAACGGCGTCGCGTCCAGCAGTAACCTCATTCTCAGCTTCGGTGAGATGCTCATCGATTTCGTTCCCACTGTCTCCGGTGTGTCTCTTGCCGAGGCTCCCGGCTTCCTCAAGGCTCCCGGCGGTGCCCCTGCCAACGTCGCCATCGCCGTCTCCAGACTAGGCGGCCACGCTGCCTTTGTCGGTAAGCTAGGAGATGACGAGTTCGGGCACATGCTCGACGATATCCTCAAGCAGAATGGCGTCTCCGGCGACGGGATCTGCTTTGACCAAGGCGCCAGGACGGCTCTCGCCTTCGTCACTCTACGCGCCGACGGAGAGCGCGAGTTCATGTTCTACCGGAACCCCAGCGCCGATATGCTCTTGAGGCCGGATGAACTCAATCTCGATCTCATCAGATCTGTGAGTAACCTTTCGATTTTCTTCTAAAATTTTCAAATAAACCTTAGATCATAGTTGTTAGGTCTCGCTTTTAGAATGGAGAATCAAAACTACTCATTGTCTAGAGCTATTGTCCGCGTCGGTTTTTCTGGGAAAATCCACAATCTTCCCAGGTCATAGACTTTGAGGAACCAAAAATCTTCACAAGAGAAACGAAGTGATCCCAGAATGAAAGCTGACACGTCAGCTGCTTTTTTGGTCCACTCTGTGGGGACCCTCTTAGAGTATGTACGAAAACGAATGCAGAACGGTGCCGTTACTTTACCTGTCCAACGCTACTGTGGTTTTTGGATTTTTTTTCTGCGTCGATTTTTTCTTATTGTGTTTGGTGGCAATATTCATGTTCGTAAACCATAAGTTTGGGAAGTTGGTGGGTTAGGTATGTAATATCAATTAAGGAGCGTTGTTTAGACTTTAGAGAAACTCGCAAGGTCTGGAATCTGGTGAGAGATTCTTGTTTCCGCGAAAAAGTGTGAAATAATAGAAGGTTCGTGCTAGACACCGCCCCGGACCTCTCAAGGGAGGCAGACAGAAGGAGGGAAGGTGGGTAAGATCTGTCACGTGCGTCCGATAACACGTGTTCTCCTGTATTCTTCTGGATCTTGTGTGCCAAAATTGAGTTTCTTTTTTTTTTTGGCACTTGGCTTGATTTTTTTCTTTTTTTTTTCCTCCTCCTCTGCCGACAAAATTCACTGAATTCTTGGGTATAGGCAAAGGTGTTCCATTATGGATCAATAAGTTTGATCGTGGAGCCATGCAGATCAGCTCACCTGAAGGCCATGGAGGTGGCCAAAGAGGCGGGAGCTCTTCTCTCATATGACCCAAATCTCCGGCTTCCCCTCTGGCCGTCGGCCGAGGAGGCCCGGAAGCAGATCCTGAGCATCTGGGACAAGGCAGATGTGATCAAAGTTAGCGATGTGGAGCTAGAATTCCTCACCGGAAACCCAGAAATTACGGACGAATCTGCTTTGTCTCTATGGCACCCCGACTTGAAGCTACTCTTGGTCACTCTTGGTGAAAAGGGCAGCAGATACTACACCAAGGTATGTCCAACCTGACTTGTTTTTCTAATCCAAACTCAAAGCTTTTGATCCTTTATTTGTTCTTTGATGGTTTGGTTGCAAAATGCCGACTTTCTAAAACTAATTTGGTTGGTGATGACGCTATTGCTTGGGGATGTGAAAAGTGGTTGGCTTGATTTTGTTGCTCCACCACACAAACCTCCTTAGAAGAAAGGGGCGAAATTACCAAATATTTTTTATATGATGCTGATTCATATACTACACTACCCAACAAATAGGCTGTGGCCCCGTCCCCTATGCTCATGCCAAAAGACGTAGTTTTAATATTTACAATTTTTAAACATCGAAACAATTGGCTGTTCCGCCGAATCTAAGTCAAAGGCTTGAATCTCCCACCTGGGCGACTTGTATTTTTGTGATTAAAATTTTATCACATAACAGGCGACAAATTTGCCTGTATCCTGCAAATTGTGGTTGCATTCATTATTTTATCAGTTGGACTATGGTACCCTCGGGTCCTACCAGTGAGGCTAACTCATATATTTTTCACCATACAAGAATTTCTTGCCTGATTTTGGTGTTATATGCTCGTGAATAAAAAATATGAGTAAGTATTTGGATCCAATCTAAAATTCTAGCCTGTTTTGCCCAATGTAGACATTCAAAGGAGCTGTTGATGCTTTCCATGTCAACACTGTGGATACAACTGGTGCTGGCGATTCCTTTGTGGGTGCCCTTTTATGCAAGATCGTTGAGGACTCTTCCCTCCTTGAGGTGCGTATCAGAATCTAGATTAAAAATTAAAAACTGTAGCCGTTTCTTAAAGGGTGTTTTACATGCTATCTGGGTTTGGATGAATTTTTGCAGGATGAATCAAAACTGAGGGAAGTACTTAAATTTGCAAATGCGTGTGGAGCCATCACAACCACCAAGAAAGGAGCCATCCCTGCCCTCCCCAATGTCCCTGAAGTCCTTACCCTCCTCAAAGGAGCTTAATCACCTTACACCCTTTTTCGTCCCCTTTTTTTCCTTTAAATTTTTTGTCTCGCCTTTTTTCTTCGCTTTGCTTCTCCCCAATTTTCTCTTTCTTCCATGTCATTTGAGGACAATTTTGGGGATTATTTTAAGGCCCATATAAGAACAACTTGGGCTTTATGTAAGTTTTTTCAGGTAATAAAGAATTATTGTTTGCTATCCCGCTTTTGGGTGCTGGCAACAGCAACGTGCTTGTTCATTACATAAAGCAATCGTGTAAAAGTAATTAATTTAGACTTGAAGAGTATTATCTTTCTCCAACCCAAAACGAACGAACTTCTTAACAACCGAAATGATGGATTAAAAAGGTAGATTGGCAAAGTAAAATAAATTTGGTACCTACCAATCCCGATTTGCCAAAATAAACAAAAAAATAACTAAATGCACGCGCGCCTGCCGGAGGATGGCCAAGGCAATGGAAAAGCATAAATGTCGCAGCATGTCGGCCCCAGCTCTGCTTACCTGTGAAGCATCGGGCAGACAGGGCAGCAAATTTGGGTGCAGCTGATTGTTATGTTACAGAACGATTGCTTGTGGGTAACATCCATTAACCTCCAGCTGTAAAGACCTCCAAATCTGCTTGCAATCTGCCCATCTTGACTTCATGCGAGCAAGGAACTCCGCTGCCCAGGGTTCATTGCTCCCTCCCATGCTTAGATCATAAGGCACCGAGAAACTGAAACAATTTCCCAAGAGGCAGAAAGCAGCTAAATCTGTTACATAATACTACATCAAAGAATTACCAGACCAAAGTCACACGCTATTAGTTAACCAGAGGCATTGCGTAGGCAAATTAAAGGCGATAAAAAAACACCTATTGTTTCACTTTCATGCACTAAGCTAAAAGAAAATAATAAAACAAGTCAACAAAGAAACCATGTTTAGTGTTCCAAGTCTTTTGATAGTAACCAAACTCTGCTTTTTTTTCCCCTCCAACAGGAAGAGAAAAAGGGGGGAAAACTGTCACAGAACTTACCTCAACAGTTCCTCAGTCTGGGATCCCTTGCTGCTGGCACCGTTCCAATAAAAGAAAGGAAATAATTAATATTAGTACCATCTTCTCTATTAACTTCTGTTGCAAGTTGGACAATGGAAACCAACTAACACTGCTAGTAATGTGATACGACATGTTTAGCAGCTATACAATGAAAATCACTATATGTAGAATGGAACAAACAGATAATAGAATTTAGAAGCCTGAATGGAAATCTTGATGGCCTTGCTCAAGCCTCAATCAAGACTCGGAAGTCAATCAGAAAGCCTAGGGATATTATCACCTTCCTATGCATTGGCAGATAAACATTTTCTATGCAAAATGAATTTGAAAGAACAGAGAGAGAGAGAGAGAGAGAGAGAGAGAGAGAGAGAGAGAGAGAGAGAGAGAGAGAACAAATTTGTAAAGGAGATGGTGGGAACTGCTAAGTTTATGGGGAACAGCAAAGAGATAATGAGGATCATACCTGCAAACGGATATCCTGTAGATATGGAGAGATTTGGCGGAAAGATTATATACAGCATCTTCAATATGGTCCTTTCCAAACAAGTAGACAACTGGATAACCAAGAAGCCACCTGAAGAAGGTTCATAACCAGAAAATTTGTCAATTTCCATATCATCTGTGTGCGAACATAGTTTCCTTGGGAAGCCAAATATTAAAAATTGGTTTGGGTTTTTCATTTTTGTCATGAAGATAAATAAGAATGCAGCAAAGGCTTTTATCAATGAGCTAAATATCTAATCAATCTTTATCCTTGTGATCATGATGTCATCTCCTTAATTAGTTACTTTTAGTTAATTGTTTCTCCTATATCCATGCAGTTTGCCTTTTGCAGAAGCAACTATGTTTTGAATGAACATTATATACCATAAAATTCAATCATCTCAAGAAAAAAAACCTTCAAGAAGATCAATTTTACTTGCATCTTGCAACATATCATCAGTGGGAATATATGAACCCATGGAGAAGAAACAAGTGGTTTACCTAGCAGCACGACAAGAAAATGGTGAAATGCTACTCACAACAAATTAGCCAATATACAATCAATCTATTATGCATCTCATTTTTTGAGAAGCGTCTACGTATCAATGAGGATGCAATACATCTGTGGATAAAAACATCGCATGTTAAAGTGATTCTCAGTTCAGAAAAATCACGTAAGTATCACAACTAAAACGCATATAAAGCCCAGAACTGTTATTGTAATTCTAGGAATTAGTTTCTACATTTGCAGAACTCATGATTGTAGGCATTAATTCCCTAGGGATTTGCAAACTTCAATTTTTTTTTTTGTTTTTTTTGGGGGGGGGCGCCTGGTATGACATAGCAATACTGGGCCTCGCCTAATCCAGAATCAAGCGGTGTCAAACCCGTTTCTCTCCCAAGGCCTGCTTCTCCATTCACAAGACTCAAACTCAAGACCCTGTTTAAGGAAGGAGTTCCTTACCACTCTACCTCACAAGTGTTTGGTTCTTGAACTTCTTCATTTTTGTTTTTCGAAAAGAGGATCCTCGAGATTTTAGCATCACAAAAGGCCTATGGCACTTAAAAACGTCTTTATTTTGAAACCAAATAATACAACAGAATTCTCTACGTAGAGTTCAGGGTAGCTCATACAGTTGATATTACATCCACAGTGGCAACTCCTAGTTGTAGTGAGCCCTTTTGGGGAAAATCAAGCAGAATTTCCAAAATTTCTATAGTTTCCCCACTGATAGGAGATGTTCTGTAAGATCCTTCTGTGAGTAACTAAACAAAGAATAACACTGAAGGTAAAGTGAAGAGCTGGACAAGTTACATGTATGTGCCTTTTGTTTGTGGTGAAACGAACTCCTCTATGAGCAGTGTAGTTAACAATATTCAAGTAGAGTAATCAACAAACAACACAGGCAGCAGACTCACGGGACTGGGATGAATGACCGAAGTCAAGCACATACCCCTCTGCCGCTTGCTTTATTTTATCTGATGTGTATCTTGAGGTGCATAAGAACATGAAAGTCACAATCTAGAATACATGTTTATGTACTAACACAAAATAACACCTACATACTAAAGATATGCATCAAGACTTGGGAACATGGAAACTTGTGCAATCTACTCCAAAATATTTGATTGTAATGTGACTGGTATGTAATAATAAAAGTTCACATTCCAGCATTAGAAATGAAGAGTAAGGTTTCTGGATTTACCCATTTAGGGTTGGAACAGTAACCTGAGTGTCATGCATACAGGTACTGAGATCGATAAATTCAGAAGATTCGGAAGTGGTGGTGCCAATGGATGAATTGTTAGTAGTCAAATGGGCTTTCCTCTGAGGTGATAACAGATCATTTTTTGAATCACTGAGAGGGAAAGACAGAGTGAACAACTTCTGAATTGAGGCAAGCTGCTGTCCTAGTGAGCATTTATCTTCACGCTTAATTAACTGGAAATGAAAAATGATAAGTTATTCATTTGTAGAGGACAAATTAACTTCTGATATGAATAGGAGTAAAAAGATTAAACTTAGAGCAGTAACCAACCTTTGGAGGATCCTTTTCTAGATCCACAAACAGCAACTCTATTTCACAGTTAAAGCTTGAGCTCGCATACTTGGCTAGTTCTCTAACATGTATCAAATATATCATATCCTCTATGGTCATTACTCTTAAATGTTCAAAAATTCGTGACCCCTGAAACATATAGCATGGTATAGTATTAATCCAAAATCGATTTTATTCCAATAAAAATCAGAAAAGGAAAAGTGCAAAACATCATATTGCAAGTGATGATAAAATGGAATCAAAATAAGTTCATTCAATTTAATTGAGAATCATGACTGCTGCAACGTCAAGAGAAGATAAAGAGGTTTTAGCTTGAAGTTTTCTCAGTCACAGCTCAGAATATCTAGTTAATGTCCATAAAGGCGGAAACCAATATAGATATTAACCCAGTTCATATATAGAATATCTTTGTAACGATTAAGGAGATCACCACAAGGAACTCAAGAATCAAATGAAAAAAAATAAACCTTTTTACAGTATCTAAGAAATGAACATAGATGCTCTTGAAGTTCAGGCAGCTTCCCACCATAGTCGATCATCACAACTGGCCTCATCTGCGAACACAGTGCTAGAATATCTGCCAAAAATCCAGCATCTAACCAAATTACAATGGAATTCAACCCAGAATCCAATTTCCATACGGAATCACTTGAACTTCATATTTTGAAGGAGAACAAATGAATCAGCCAACGAGCAATAAATTAAATAAGTTGCCACATATAAATTGACCAAAAATCAGCATCAACAATAAAGTACGCCAAAAATTACGCTAATTTCATATTCAGCAAGAAAATGAACCAAGACTCAGATTATTAATTCTAGAACTTGGTTTATCCTTGGCAAACTACACAAGGTCACGCTTTTTCCCAATTATTTTATTTTTACTGAATCGTGGATGACCACACAAGTTAGGGAATAAAATCCAGAGAGAGAAAGGACCAGGAAGCATTAAATTTACTAGTATAAGAAACAAAAATTTCTGCAAGATTCAGAGGAAAAGGAACGACGCAAAAATTAGTGAATTTAAAGTTGCTCGATAGCAGAGATGGATAAAGAAGCAACCTATTTGGAGTCGACGCTTAGCAGAAGGTTTAAGACGCCATTTGACGTGATAAAGAGAAGCTTCCACCAGCTTCACTGCCTCCTCAAACTCTCCATCCCCCATTTGGGTCTGTGAAGATGCAATGCTCCAACGGGCAACGGTGACACGTTAGAGGCGTTCGCTATGCTTCTGAACGTAATTGTCCCATTTCAGAATGGCCAATACCTTTTCAACATCTGAACTCAATTGACCAGGACATTTACCTCCCTGAACTTCAATTTGGGCCAATTCAGCTCTTAAACTTGGTTAAATGGATCAGTCAACCCCTTTGACTGACTCATGCCCATCAAGTGACTAACACCTGTTTGACCCTTTTTGCCTCACCAGGATACTGCCGTCCATCTCCTCTGCCGTCCCGCACTTTGAGGGTCCGACCCACTCCCTTGAAAATAGAAGCACGCTGAATTTCTTGCTCCGAGCTACGTACTCGTGTGGCGAGATCATCTCCAACTCGCTGCTGACTAGGCCCTCCTCCAATAGCTCGTGTATCTACTCTACTAAATTGACCTGATAGTTCTTGCTTTAATTGGGAATCTTCATGGGCACTAATGTCTCCATCTGGTGCGCCTAGGGAGAAAACACTTTGAGGAATCTTCAAAGGCCAACAAAAACGCCCCATGTGGAGGTCAGGTCCCCCAACAAAATTCAATGCCAAGCCTTGATTTCGAGGCCGCTATTAGTCTCGAGAGCGGCGATAACTTGTTTGTAATATTTATAAGATAAAGGCAAATCAGTGAAAATCAAGAAGTTTGGGATAGCTTTTGTAAATTTTCCTCCTCTTGTTATACCAAGTAAAAAATTACACGTTTACTCCTTACAATTAATAACTATGACCCTAAAGATTCATACATGCCATAGAAACATGAGTTTTGTAATTTCTCATGGCTGGGCAGACAGAGGAGAATGACATCTATGAAAAACCTATCATGTGATTGGTACGGGTCAGTCAAAGGGGTTGATTGACTCACTTAATTAAGTTTAGGGGTTGAGTTGGCTCAAGTTGAAGTTTAGGGAGGTAAATGTCCAGGTCAACCGAGTTTAGAGGCTGAAAGTATATTTAGGCATTTTAGAATTTATATACCCAATTAAAAGTAAGAAAATCTATATTGTACCTCATTTGAAATTAGTATTGGAGTTTTGAAAAAATTATCTAATGACAACTTTTAGCTCTTCGTTTCAGCAGTTTCATTTCCACCATTAAATAAATTATTAAAAACACTAACACTAATTATAAAAACTGTTTCCAAGTGGATTAATATAATTGCATCTTGTACTCCGAAAATCATTACAGAAAATTCATGTTTCAAAATTCGATTACCTAAATTACTAGCTCATCCATCCTATAAATTGCTGGACCCCTTTGTTTTGTAAATAGACAAAGTTCTTGTTGGTGTCATTGACCGTTTTAAACTAAAAAGTTCTTATGGCTCTCTTTTGATAAATTGACATGATACACACCATTTTGTGTAGTCGGTTGGGGTTCAAATCTTAGCTTGTACAAAAAAATTTTATCCTTTGCAGCCAAAGAATGAGCTTAGGTTATTGGGGTGGGGTCTAGAGCAAACTTATTAAAAGTTATAAAAAAAATAATTGTGATAAGAGTTTAATATTTCAGGCTCATAAAGTTCCCTGGTCGAATATTAGGGAGATCACCACATTAAACCATTAAATGTATGTCCCTTTCTAAAGGGTGTAATCGGTAAGACATTATAATTTATTTTTTTTTTTAGGAAATGGTTCAATTGTTTTTGAAACATCTCATGATAGAAAATGAGAAGACGGTATTTTTATTTGATGTTGAATGAATAGTGTTGTGTGGGTGATGAAGATTGCAGTAACAGAAACGAAAACACATATATTCATTTAGATCAGGGAATTAGGAAAAGCACCACTAGTCCATAATCTATAATTTTCGTTATAAATTAGTCATCAACCTCCATATAATGCCTTGCATATTGATTCTAACTTTAAGCAAGGTTGAGGAAAATTTGATAGTTTAAATGGCCCATTAACTGTTTAAAAACAAATGACACAATTTAATAGGTTGTTCGTTTAGCATTAATACACACGCATTAATACATTACCTGAGTCAAACACGCAAATTTTATCCTACATGGTCTCAATTGACTTAGAAATCACCTTGATGATGTTAATATTTACAGCCATATCCATCAGAGCTCCCACACGACAGCATCTACTGAGCATGTCACTGACCTCTATGTTACGGCCATTCAGATACCCAACAGCCAGATCTAGCCTTTCCAATCTCACCACCTACTCCTGCCACCCCTACACTTCTACTTGCCCCTCCCGATTTCGACCGAGCCCACTATGGCCGCCCCTTGCTCTTGTTATTGCCTTTCCAGATTTCAACCCTCCCATTTCAGCTGCCTCTCCTCTTCTTTTCGCGCTTGCCTTTCATCCGGACAAGGATCATGGGATGGCAGGAGGTCGAACGGAAGAGATTTGATTGGGCGGCAGAATGGGAGTGGAGTGGGTAGGGTAAGGGACGGAAGAAGCTAGTGGAGCTAGCTCTATTGTTAATTGGGTTGACCATAATTGCATACAGATTTAGGGGTAATTTTCAAATAATATGAAAGTGAGCCATGAGCCAGACTCAATAACACGTTAATTTGCTTGTATTAAATAGTTCCTAAATAGTTTGCGTTTGTTAATTTTTATATAATCATTTGACATCAACTTTTTAAATTTAAATTTAAATTATTCGGTAACTATGTTTCCTTAAATTTAGTTTTGTATCAACTTTTTAAATCCAAATTTAAATTATTCGGTAACTATGTTTCCTTAAATTCAGTTTTGTATCATAATATTTAATAGCTCATGGATCATTTAAATCAATTTTCTATCTCCATTAATCTGATACCTAGGTTTGGGACTAGTGGTACTCTTTACTGTTTACTTATTGCTTCGAAATATTTTCTGTTCTTTTTCTTGTGCCTCTGTGTGTGATTTTCCCGGTTGGGACACTGTCTTTTTCTTGTATTTCATACAACTCCATATTATGGAAAAAAGGAAAAAAGACTTCTTCTTGGGCTTAGCTACTGCTTCAATTCATTTTCTGGTTTTGTAAACATAGTGTCTGCATATGCTTCCTGCCAGGTTTAGTTTAACAGAACTAACTTGCTAGTTGACTGTTTGTGAAGGGATTCCAGGATGGGTTCTGTGGTATGCATGTTTTCACAGGAAACTGTCCGCCCAGTCCTTAAATTAGGCTTTGCATTTTGATACCGCTACTGCTTCCATTGCCACGGACCCGGTAATATATTGGTCTTCTTTGTGAAGACAATGGAAAGAGTCTTCTTTGCAGATGTCTTGTGATTTCAGCAAGCAAGCACCATCTTTTATCTCATTCTATTTGTTAGTACTATTTTATATGATAAGAGAAAAATGCAGAAGGGAATAGTTTTTCCCAGAGGATTGATTTGTTGTGGTAGTACAGATATAGGAATTAGCGACTTTCTTGGTCTCTCGTACATTTTTCGTTTCACTCACCTTTAGCATGTCCTACACAATCTGAAGCTGGCCTTTGCCTTCCCCGGCATAGTGAGTTTTTCACCGGACAGTCCAAGCAGTTGGCTGCAAGACTACCTATAATTCCCTTGGCGTTGCTGCTGAATTCGTGGGGAAGAGGTCCTGACAGGTAGTTGTGATCTAAGAACAATCTTTTCCATCTTGGCAGCTTTGGTCCATATTCCTTTGGAATCGGACCCGAGAATCGATTGTCGGATAAGTTAATGACTGTTAGATTCTCAGCTGTGACCAACAAGGCAGGCAAATGGCCTCGAATGCGGTTCTGATGGGCATCAAGTACTTGAAGCTGTGACTCAATCTCATCGTAGGACACAACTTGTAAGCCAGTGAATTGGTTGAAGGAGACGTTGATGTGTTTCACCAGTGGCAATGTCAGCACCCCGCTGGGAACATAACCTGAAAACCTGTTGTCACTGAGATGTAAGGATGTGAGCTTCCGAAGCCTCTGTACTCGGAAAATTGGTCCCGTGAGTAGGTTATGTGCAAGATTCAAGTTGGTCAGGCTTACAGGAAACTCTGGCAAGTCACCATAGAGCAGGTTGGAGTTAAGTTCTAATGTCTGAAGCTGCCATGATCCAGTAAGATCTGGTATTCTACCTACCAATTCGTTTCTTGACAGGTGTATGTGAATCAAACTTCGCAATGTTGATAGCCTGGCTGGAATTGTCCCGGAGAGTTTGTTGTTTGTCAGGTCTACAGTTTCAAGCGCCATGAAGTCACCAACACCGGCTGGAATGCTGCCGGTGAAAAAATTATGTGACAAAGAAAGCCGAACAAGATTCTTGAGATTGGATATTGAGTCTGGAATTGGTCCTCTGAACCGGTTCTGGCTGAGGTCAAGGCTGGTAAGCTCAGTGAGGTTCCCTAGTGAGGCTGTCAGGAAGCCATCATATCCAGCAGCATCGAGATCAAGTGCTGTTATCCGGGTTGTTGAATTGTCATAATGGACTGTACATAAGATCCCAAGGAATCGTCCCCCGGTGGTTTCACATGGATCAAAGGCAAAATCCCAGGTACTGAGGTAGGAAGATGGTGGAATTGAGGCAGGATCTATGCTGTCCTTGAGGAGTTGAAGTGTGGAAGTGTCTGTATCAAGTGTTAATGGATGAACTACAGAGGAAAGAAGGGCACCAACTAGAGCAAAAATGATGGGACATGAAGAGAGGGAGAAGGCAGCCATGGCCTTGCTTGTTGGTAAAGTTTACTTGGTTTCCAAGAACGAGCTGTTTTTTGCTGGCTCGGTAAATTGTGTTTATAATATAGCAGCAGTAGCCATTATAATTATCTTTCTTGTGAAGCAAAACCTTTTAGAGTTCTAGTGTCATGCATAAGACGAGGGCTAGCTACTTCTCTGAACAAGTAAGCCGCAGGTTTGATGCTGGTGAATTCAAGTCTCACACTTTTCATCTAAGATTTCAGCCTCAGGTTTGATGCTGGTGAATTCAAGTCTCACACTTCTCAACTAAGATTTCAACCTATTGACACCTAGCTAAAATGTCCAAATTGAACAGAAGTGCCCCCCTTGCTATTTTATATTTTTTGGTAGGATTTGATAAAAGTGAACCACCTACATTTCAAGAAGTTGAAAAACACTTAATATTACCTTTTCAATTGTTTTTATTAGATAAAAAAATTAATTAATTTCTGAAAAAAATATTATTTAAGTGATTACAAAGTAGATACTCTATCTGTTTCACAAAGGTTAGTTCTTTTACTTTTTTAGATTAAATTTTAACTTCAATATATTCATATTAATTTGTATTATAATTTTTTTTAAAAAAATATATTTATAAACTAGAGTATTTAATGTACTATTTTTATTTAAAATTTTTATATTTGTATAAAAAATTTTGAATAAAAGAAAATCATGAATTAATTACTATGAATAGTAAATTGGACAAACTTTGCGAGACAAAAGTAGTATATAAAATCCTAGCTTTACATGACATTGGTTCTATTTTTTTTTTTTAAAGGGCATTTAAAATAATTTAGTTCAGGTCTCAAACAACTTTCTGACGAATTGATGCTAGATGCTCAGCCTTTGGAGGTTGGTTGGCCGCCAATTCAGCAGCTAATTTTGACACCAAGCGAGTTTCAAACAAGAAAAATCATTTGAGGGTTGTGAAACACCAGTTTATAAAAGACAGGAAACACACAGGAAAACAGAATATAGAAAGTATTTCTATTAAGCATTTCCCGCAACCAAGGGCAGGAACAACGTGTGATCACAAATACAAGACGATATATGACATTATGAATCCTATGTGAAACATATATCCACACAAAAGCCAAGGTCAAGGGCAGTGAAACATGTACCACACATACTTAACCAAGGTCCGGGACAGTGAAGTACTCATCATCTTCTTCAGGAATTTCAATTCTAGGCTTCTTAATGGGCATAAGGAATTTGTTGGACCTAGCTGCACTAGTGAGACCATTTGATTGTGCAGCTGGAAGCTGAGGGACTTCAGCCACTGCTAAAGCCTCCTGCGAGAGCTGCTCACCAAGAACGCCCATATCAGCCAGCCATTCTAGTTCACCAAGCTCAAGTTGCTCTTTCTGTTTGTAGAGGACAACAGCATATTATATTAGCAGAATAAATAGACATCAAGTCCTATTGTCACCCCTTAATCTTCACACATAATAGATAAAATCAACTACCATGCAATATCTTTCACTTAAAAGCCTGGTCGTGAAGAAGCAACACATATTACTAATCAAGATCCACCTAAACTTTGTCATGTGATGTAAGAGCTGGTCTAGCAGCTGTATGACCAGTTGAAGATGTTTTAGAAAGAAATTTTGATTCACGTACAGATTTTATACCATAAGTGCAATGTAGAAAACCATTTAGTTGCCTTACTTTCTCATAAGATTCAGTATCGGAAAATTGCAGCAGGTCTTCCACAGCCCACGGTGATGTGAAGCCTGATTCTTGCTGTGCAGGCACCTTTGCGGAAATTTGAGCTGCAGTCCTGTTTGGTGGCTCTACATGATGATTTTCCTTGGTGCGAGTGGAGCTTAGAGCAACCCGGATTCCAGTCGCCAAGAAACGCTGATGATTTGCAGAAAGGCTACCCACAGAATGGATAGGTTTATCACAGTCCTGGCAAATGAGGGCTCTGTCTTCAACACAGAAAATGAAAGCAGCCTTTTCCTGCATATATTGAAGGGAGACACAAGATAAAGATCATAGTTATGGTAATCACAAAGTAGCAGACGAGATTGACCAACCAAAAAGAAGATTAGTTTGCATTCCTCTCTGCATTGAGCAACATCTTATTCATGACTCTTTCCTGATGCACAGAACTGGACTACTAAATTGTCAAAAGCATGGTACTATGGTAGCAAGGAGTTGGTGAAAACTTTTGCCACGAGCATCAATTCTTATAGGACCAAACTTTTGGCAGAACTAAAAGTTGAAGTCAGTAAATCACAAGAATTAGAAGCTTTTGATCTACCACTTCCACTGAATGGTGACCTTGTTACATGCTTATTCTCTTCCACTAATACATGTTTGGCCTACTCATCCGAATGCCCATATGGATATACAGACAACCAAGTGAACAGAGAATTCCTAACACCAGCATGCAATATACAGAAGAGCTCAACTTTCTGGCATTTCTTAACAATGACTGCCCATATTTGGTGAGCCTAACCACCAATTAGAAAGGGTTTCGAGCCATTTCACGCTTAAGAACCGCGCACCATGGTAGCAAAAATCTACGATCAAGCAAAGCACCAAAGGATTCCTATATCCACCCCAAACATTTACATGAATCACTAGAAAACTTACACAGGAAAAGGAAAAAGAAATCTTCAAAAGACTGGTGCTTCAGGGTTTCATGCACAGTGTTCACCCAAAAAAAAAAAAAGATCCCTCCTCCTGGCCAACATAAAGCTATCAAACAGAATCAACCCAAAAGCAAAAACCTTCTTCTTCTATTTATTTACCTGGCAGATATCACAAGGAGGGAGCTTGTTGGAAAGGCACTGAAGGAGAAGCCTCTGATGTTTGCTGGCAAGCTTATTGGCCGCATGGACTTCGACGTCGCATTTGGTGCAGAGAGCTGCCTCATCAGCGCAGCATATCACTGTTGCTGGAGCCCTCTCACAAACATCACATTGTAGCCTCATCTTCTCTCCCCAAGATTGACCTCCAATATATTATCTCCAAAAAATATTCTTTTGAGAGGCTTTCAAACAAATTGCCTACTTACTGAATCAACAAACCACTGCTAGTGGAAGGATTTTCCGGGAAAATGGTAATCTTTTTTCCGCGGGAAACTGGTCCTGGGACTCCACTTGCAACTTTTCGAAGTCAAATGGTGAATCTGAACAGGGATGGAGCAGAAGGAAAGAAAAAAGAGTTGCGAGAAAAATATCGGAAAGATATCGTAAGAAACGAGGGACAATAAATGAAATGTAGCAGGTACTGAAGAACGCAGGGTGGAGGAGGATCTGGAAGCCAGGGTTCATGTAGATAAGGATGGAGACTTTGCGTATCAAAATCAAGAAATCTGCGGCTTACGGCGAGGCGCGCGGTGGGACTGGGATCACCCACTGTGTGGTTGTCCTTTCTTAGCAACTATGGTGATTAAATCACACCAATTGTTCTCAAACTATAATATATCTTGCACTTTCATCCTCGAATTATGAAATATCATATAATTTATCCTCCATTTATTCCTGCTATAGAACAACACCAAAAATGTCTGAATTGCAACACAATGTTCCATAATGTCACGGGACATAATGCAACCTTTGTTTCTACTAGCACATTAAAATGTTAATATTGCTGGTTGTACTCGTGGACTTAAATTTCACGGTAAACTGTGGGTATGCGGTGTGTAGTGTATATATTTTTATAATTTGTCAATTTTAATTATGGTATATTGTGATATTTTATGTATAAATATTTTTTTTAATACATTTTCTTTTCAATTTAGTGATCTCTTTTCTTCAATTTACGGTGGTAAATGGGCTAAAAATTTCTGTTTCATTTTCATCAATGCACCCAAAATACAAATATAAAAAAATGAAATATAATTGAGACACATTTTTTAGCATGAATATTGAGATTGTTTCCCTTTCTATTTTAAAAATAAAATTCAATTAGTAAATGTTAACATTATTGAGATTTGAAAATTGTTGTGATTATCTTCTTTTATTTTTATCTTTCACTTGTGTTTATATTGTCTTTCATATATGTTTTATTTATACAAGACACATAAAAGTGCAAAAAAATTATGTTTAATAATTTTCATCTTAAAAAGTATTTTATTTTTTTGTGCCTGAAATCAGTCATGATACATTGAGCGATATTCCATAAAGTATGTTTGTGATCTAAGGAGTACAGTATAACTAGTGATATTGAACTATTTGGTTGTAAATGTTTTTATGAACATGAAGGAATTGTTTAATTGAAAAATATTTTTCTCAACTTAAGTAAAACTAGAACTATAAGTAAAAAAATTTGAACTACAAAACTAGAAAAGCAAGATATTTACAAATACATTAAAAAAACTGCAGTTAGAAATTAGAAAGAAAATAAAAATTTCAATGCATAATTATTACGCTTTTTCACAAAAAAAAAAAAGAGCAATAATTTTGCAACTTCTATATGTTTAATTATTTATGTTTTTGCATGAATTTTAAGGGAAATTTCATTAATAATTTTAGAAAAAATATTGGGAAAGGTATTTAATTTTTATTTTTGAATTTTAATAAGTACAGACTTGCAATTCTATGCTGATACGACTTGAATTGAGTTTAAATAAACAAAATGATAAGTCCAATTATAACCCAAGCAAACAAGAAGGAGATGGCTAATGGATGATGAGCTGAAAATAAAGCATCCATATTTGTAAATAGCCTAAATTGCATGATTTGTGCTTCTTTCATAATCTCCATCAGTGTTAATAGAAATTTAAGAAAAAAAAATCTAAAATTAGCCCATAAGTGCCAGCAAAACAGATGCAAGACCCTCCAAACATAAATTTGGAACATGCAACCCCTCAAATAGCAAAAAAATAAAAATTAAATAGAATGAAAAATTTAAAAATACTATAAATTTGACATGCCAATTGAAAATTAAAGTATCCAATCCCTTCAAATAATTATGGAGGATATTTTATATTCCAAAAAAAATGTAATTTGATAAACTTATCTATTTTTTTCAACTTAGACCTTAAATAGAAAAAAGAAAAGAAAAGAAAATTATAATGAAAAACTGCTAATTTGACATGTTCATCACAAATTCAAGCATCCAATCCCTTCAAATAATTATAAAGACTATTTTAGATTCCAAATAAAATAGAATTTAACACACTTATATATATTTTCCAACTTAAACAAAAATATAGCAAAAAAAATTGAACAATAAAATGAAAAATAAAAAAAATAACTAATTCAATATTACTATGTCAAATAAAAGCATTCAATACCCTCAAATAATTATGGATACTATTGTAGATATATATAAAGAGAATTTGACACAGTTATCTATTTTTAAATTTAAACCATAAAACAAGAAAAAAATAGAATAAAAATAAAACTACCAATTCAGCATGCACATCCCAAATTAAAGGATCCAATCCCTTAAAATAATTATTGATACTATTTTGGATGACAAAAAAAATAGAATTTGACATGCCCATCACAAATTCAAGCATCCAATCCCTTCAACTAATTATAAATACTATTCTAGATTCCAAAAACATAGAATTTAACACACTTATCTATTTTTTCCAACTTAAACCAAAAGATAGAAAAAAATAAATTGAACAATAGAATGAAAAATAAAAAAATTACTAATTCAATAATCCCATGTCAAATAAAAGCATTCAATACCCTCAAATAATTGTGGAGACTATTGTAGATATAAAATAAATAAAATTGGACACACTTATCTATTTTTAAATTTAAACCATAAAACAATAAAAAAATAGAATAAAAAAAATTCCAATTCAGCATGCACATCACAAATTAAAGCATCCAATCCCTTAAAATAATTATTGATACTATTTTAGATGAAAAAATAAAATATAGTTTGACACACTTATCTATTGTTTTCAACTTAAACCCTAAATAGCAAAATAATAATAATAATAATAATAATAAATAAAATGAAAAATAAAAAATACTACCAATTCAATATTCCCATCCAAAATTGACACATATATAATTATTTGAAAGGATTGGATACCTTAATTTTGAATGGGCATGTGAAATCCGTAAATTTTTTTTATTTTCAGTTTTTTTACTATTTTATTGTTTAAGTTGAAAAAAATTGATAGGTATGTCAAATTCTATTTATTTGGTATCTAGAATAGTCTTCATAATTATTTCAAGGGTTTGTATGCTTTAATTTGGGATGGGATGTCAAATTGGTAGTTTTTTCTATTTTTAATTCTTTTGTTTGATTTTTTTTTTTTATGGTTTAAGTTGAAAAATATAGATAAGTGTGTCAAGTTCTATTTTTTTGGCATCTAGAATAGTTTCTGTAATTATTTCAATGCATTTTATAGTTTTACTTGAGATGAGCATGTCAAATTGGTAGTTTTTATTCTAGTTTTTGGTTTTTTTTACTATTTAAGGTTTAAGTTGAGAAAAATCAATAGGTGTGCCAAATTATATTTTTTTTGGCATCTAAAACATTCTCCTTTATTGTTTGAAGTGATTGGATTCTTTAATTTTTGATGGGCATGTTAAATTTGTAGTGTTTTTTAATTTTATTTGAGGGTTTATGTATCCCAAATTTATATTTGGGGGATCTTTGGTCTATTTTGCTCGTTTAGAGGCTAATTTTGGATTTTCTTCTCAAATTTCCATCAACATTCATAGAGATAATGGAATGAGGGGTATTTATTCTACAAAATGTTGTTTAATCCTGCTTTTGCAATGTTTAACAATTCAATTCAAAGGTAAATATGAAAAGTGGAGTATATTTTAAGGGCAGATCATGCAATTTAACTTTGTAAATAAAATAACTATACTACTTTTAGCAAAAAAAACTCCCGGTTAAAATAAAGGGATTGGGCCTCGGCGGGCCAGATTGATACATCTGGAGGCCTTCTCCCTCCCCTATGTCTCTAGAAGATAAAAAATAGTGCCCGACCCGAATTGTAATCCATTTAATTTTTGAAAACCCTACAAAAAAGTGAAACCGGAACGATAATCTGGCGCCTCTCTGAGGCGAACACTATAACATTCGGTGAAGGCCAAAACGTTCCGAGTTTCCGACATCTGATCCTATAGTTGAGCTGTCTTGGGAGCGCATGGCTGCCGAGCCAAATACGACAGAGAAGAACCAACTAACTTCTGTCTGGTAATTTCTATTTTCTTGGTTTATATTTGGTATTGTTTCGCTGGAGCTCAAGAACCGATCGTTTCTTTTCCATCTTTTTGCCTGTGAAGCGTGGATGATGGGAATCAGGTACTTTCAATTCCGAGAGGCGGCCCAATTTATCTTCCTAATTTCGTTAGTCCTCTCACCACTGTTCCCGAGTTTGAGACTGCTGTTCTCCAAGAACTACAGGTGACTCTGAATTTCATACATTTTATGGCTTTTTTTTTTTTTTTTTATGTTCTTGACATGTATGTTTGGTCTCTGGCATACTTTTATGTTTTGGTATGCATTTTCTTGTTTACGTCCGCCGTCTTCTGTTTGGCAGAATTTAGAGGCTGAATTGGATGTGGGTTTGGATCAGCTTGATGATTTTGATGATCTCTGGTGAGCACTGCACTGCTGTTTGCAATCTAGGGATTGTTACAGATTCTTGTTTTGTGCTTTGACAATTATCATCCTTTCCTTTCGCAATTGATGTTAATTCTTAGCACTACAAAACTCCTTTCATACAAGATCCTGTTACTTCTCAGTGTCACACTATGCTTACTGGTAGTACTGTTTGCAGCGTGGATGACCTCAAAGTTTTTACTGATGAAGAGCTGGCAGAAATGGCGGTCAAGAAAGTTCTTGAGGTCTTGCAACTTTTTCGTTGAAATATTTTGCTCCTGATTATTGTGTCAATTACGCTTGTACTTTTCGTTGAAATATTTTCCTCCTGATCATTGCTTCAATCAAGCTTGTGTATTCCTTGTTTTGCTTTTTTATTTTTGTTCCCGTGTTGCATTGTAGGACGGGGAGCATGTGGAAGTCACTTCAATGCAATTGGAAGTGCACTCCAACTTGCAGTAAGTGAAGCACAGGATCCATTCTCTCCTCATCATCCTTAAACGCTTTTTGTAGATAGTGTGTAGATTGTAAATTTCATTCCATTGCTATGTTGTTAATGCTATGGAATCACAACTGTCTAGTAACTTTTAGATGGGATTGGTTTTCTTTCCCCCATATGTATGCATAGTTTTGCTACTTTGATGCAATAGGTAAGTTGTTGGAAAGGTTGAACATCTCTCAACCATTTGCATGATGCAGTTTATAATCCAATGATCCATAACAGTCGAATAATTTTAGTTGAGGTAATTCTTCATTTTGCTAGAATGTTGACCATATTTAGGCACTAAAAGTTGAATGGTGCTAAAATTTGGGAAAATCAACAAAAACCTGTACGATATGGATATTATTGGATTCAGATGGGTTTATCCATATTCTTTGATACTGTTGGTAGCAATGAGAAGGCTTTCTTGGCTACGTAAAATCTTTGTTAGTTGGTGATGACAGTTTGCTTTTCCAATTCTCATCATGTGAAGCAATACTTAATACAATGAAAAGGTGATTTGCAAATGGTGAAAAAGAAGCCAATATTGTGTTCTCTTCTGGTTGTCTGAATGACATTAGGGACAGCAATCGTGGGTTGGGTTATTCAGGATCAAGGTTAAGCCGGTTATCATAATCTTGGGTCCAGGTTGAGTTATTTGGGTTCGGGTTGATTTGGGTTGAGTGGATTTTTGGGTTTGGGTTGGGTTCTGGTTAACCTATCAGGTTTACTTGGGTTAAAGCCTAAAGGGGGTGATTTCTATTCAGTTCAAACTGAATAATCGAGTCAATTCAGTTTTTCTGTCTAGATAATTCAATTTATCAGATTTGTGTTGGAAATAGATGTTACAATGTCATTAAATAATTACTTGAACATTATTCTTTTAAAAAATGGCTAATTTCCAGAAATTTTTTCCTTATCCAGCATAACAAAAAAATTATAGAAAATACTTGCGTATTACAAAAAAAAAAAAATTAAAATGTAGTCTTGATTAGTGCACAAACTGGATAAATGATGATGATCGTCATCATCATCATCGTTCTGCACTTTAATCTCAACTAAGTTTTTTGAGCATCTCTCCTGATTATTCATATTTTGTGTTGATTTTGATAAGATCAAGTTTCATTGGGTTCAATCATCGGCTCATTTGGTTATGGGGTTATTCAGGTTCAAATTTTGCTTGAACCGGGTTCCAGGCCGGGTTGGGTTCAGGCTGTTGACTTTTTAAGTCTATTTAGGTCGGTCGGATCTGGATTCGGGACAGGTCTTTGGGACCAGTCCAGTTTTGCCATTGCTGCCAAAGCTCTAGTCCCCCCCCCCCCCCCCCCCCCCCCTCTTTCTCATTTAGAAGGAAAATTGTAGAAATGAATTCCCTCATTGAAGTTAAGAACTAGGTGCAACTTGAATAATTTTGTATGCCTTTACCTAAGATCTCATTTCTGTTTCTTCATAAGTATGAAGTTTTGGTTGTTGTTTCCTCTGGATTCATCTAGAAAAGGGATTTACCAGCACGAATCACATTTTCATTGTCACTGTCACTGCTGGCTTCCCAACGCCCTAGAATTGACAGATTGACAGAGAAGCTCGATTCACTCACTTAGGTAGTTAGGTTGCTTTTCAGCTAGGCACTGTTTCACAGCCTTCCCCACATGATTAATGGAAGAAAATTTTGTGGATTGTTTCTTAGACTTTTTCAGCTTCATAGGCTAATTACCTTTGGCAAGGGCTCATTCTCAACAGACAACATTTGCATTTGCCATCTATGCCTATATCTATAGCTGAAGTTTGGATTCTATAGCAGTCTAATTTGATGTTTCTTTAACTATTCTGCTTTGCATGCATGGACTCTGCAGAAAGTATCGTGGAAAGAAGAGAAAGAAGCATTTATCTCAGGAGAGTACTGGTGGAGAAAACTCTGCCTCTTCAGCTGATTCTACGAATAGTTGTTCTGAAATCATATCAAAGACAACTAAAATGGACAGGCGGAATATGCAAAGCAAGAGAATAGCAAGCAACTTTCCCCGTGATGTATGCGACTGTCATGCTCTTCTGGAAGATGCTAAGTTTAAACACTATGTTCATTAGAATTTCAGATATCAGCTGATGGGGCTGTTGCCTCATTGGCTTGAGAACCACTGTATCACGTGGCCAGCTAGCATCTAAATCCTAGCTTCTACTTGGGGATTTCTTCCTTTTTAAGTAGCCAGTGGGTGGTTTAGGAGTACCTAGACTCTGTGGTATTATATCTCATTGCAATTGTATGTGTTTGTGCATGTGTTTGTGTGTGTGTGTGTGCGTGTGCGTGTTTCAGATATCATCTTTGGTTATTGATTCTTTATCTGATGCTTTCACCTTGACAGCTTAGGACTTTTTGCCGTAGAACACTAGATGAATTGCATGCTGGATTCTCTTTGAGCATATTTTGCAAATTAGCTTTTTGTATATGGAGAAAACATGTCTTGGTTTTTGTGCAAACATTTGCACAATTGAACTTTTAATAAGCATGAGTTGGTTAGTGAATGTGTATGCCATTACTCATCTCATTGGCAACGAAAACAATTTTCTTTAAAGTGAACAAGCTTCTTCTTCCCTAATTGATGTTTCTTTTGTTTCTTGTCCAGAATGGTTACATGGAGAAGGTGAAGGAATTTCTTGACATCAAGGAACGACAGAATCATGACAGAGCAGAAGCAGCAATGACACTGCACTCTTTGAGGTTTGTGTTTTGACACCTTTTCTCCTTTTCACGGCTTGTTCTTTTGGCTCATCATTCCAATTATGGTTTTGATGGTTTTTATACAGATGCCACAAGAATAAACATTCTGTTCGACACTCAAAGGATGTTGAAAGAATAAAGTCACTTAGGGCTGTTGATTCTGCAACAATGGTATATGTTTTTTTAATATCTACTGACTGGTAGTGCAGTTTTATGTCAAAAATCTAACCGGATATTCAGATTAAAGATGCATGAAATAAGGTGCTGTGCCTTTCTATTGAAAAAAATAATATTCTCGACTCTTAGTTCCTCAAAGCAATCCACTGCTAAAGGATTTATCTTGGGTAGGGTGACCATTCTACTCTATTTTCTTGCAGTATGTTCATTCTCAATGGATTCATAACCTTGAATGCTGTGTTGTTGTAGCTCTTTAATTTCTTTTGTCAAACCTTGTGGGAGTTTCAAAATGGACATAGGTGTGAAGGGGTATATAAAGTTCAAGAAACCATGTAGACGGAATTCACAAAGCATATAAATCCAATGGACATGATAAAGAAAATTGCTACATCTAGATCCTATGAGCATAAAATTAAAAGCCACATAGTCTAGACTGTGGTAGTGGAAACTAGTGTTTGTTTTTAAGTGACTTACCCTGAATCACTATAAACGAGTCTTCTATTCACTACACTGTCCAGAAAACTAGTGCACAAGAATTATTAACGTATCCACGGAAATACCCATGTTAATACTTTCATTTTTAACCTAGGCCAGATGTAGTTTAAAAACGTTAAAGAGTGCTGGTGGAGTAACTCTACCACCTAAACCAGGTATTTCTAGCTTCCCTCAATTTTGGAACCAGTAGAATCACTCTGCTGCTATTTCAACAGAAATAGCGCTTGTTTTGCTACTCTAAAATAATATTCTTGATTTTAGACATAATATTTAAGTGTTGAGAGTTTGGGGCTCTACTGTCAGTTTATGATTTTGACCTAAGGTTTCAGAAAGAGTTTTTCACCATCAAATTTCGCTTAAATCTCCTAAATCAAATTCTTCAGATGACTAAAATACTGAAAACGTTTTTTTCCGCATCTGTCTGTGTAAATTCACAGGTGAAATTACCAGACATCGTGGAGAACAAGCCTGTGTTGTTTCCTGAAGAAGTTCTTTGCATTGAGGTTTACCAAAATGGACAGAAATGGGTGAAGGTATGAAGTTCTGCATTTTACATATAATTATTCTCATTTAACTTGTGTTCACATCACAGCATTTGGGAACTCTGAAGGGTATAAAACTGACTGAGTTGATATTAAAGATGTGTTGCTTTTGAGATATACTAGCATAAAAGAAAAACAATTACACACACAGACACACACACAATATTTCTTCTTTTCGAGTATTTCCTATATACTATTTGGTGCTTCTGAAATAATGTCTCAGCCTTTGAACTCTTTTAGATACAAGAGTTCTTAGTCCTGGGACGTCAAAACTTGGCTGAACTGAAGGACAAGATAAATTGCTTGACAGACCAGATCATGCAGAAGGCGGGTCTGCACAATCCTTCTGGATATTTCCTCATAGAAGTAAAGCTCGATCCAGTCCTTTTCTTTTGCTTATATTTGTGTTCTGTGATAAAGTAGGTGGTTAAGTAAAATTCTTAACTTGCTGTGATAAACTTTGCAGGATGTATTCTGTAATGATTTAAGAGATCCTTCTTGTATAGATTATAGTGAACCCATTCTGAATTGGCTTAGGAATTCCAAAGACGAAGCACTTAAGAGATGGGAGCGCATAGTCAGTGGTCCATTGCAGCAGAAGCAAAGAGCATTTTTTAGTAGCACCACCAACACAGAGTTGCCTCGCTTTAGAGCCGTGGCAATGCATGAGCTACGGTTCTGTGACTTGAAGTTCCATCTTGGTGCTGAATATTTGTACTGCCACCAGGTCGGTTATCTTCTCTTCACAGCCATGTACTTCCTCACCTTTATATATTTAGCTGATTTAACTGTTTAGCTAGGTTTAACATACAGTTGGAGAAATATAAGAGGGTAAAATGATTAGATGGCCACCGGTGATGACCGTCAGTCATTGCAGACTGTTGATTAGTGTGAGACCCACATGATTCAGGGGCCCATTGCTTGATCGACAGGCCGTGATGACCGTCACTTTGTTGTTTTCCTATAAAAGATTACATGCATATATGTGTGGCAGGGGAATTGCAAGCACACGATAGTGATTAGAGATATGAGGATGATTCACCCAGAAGATGTCCAGAACCGCGCCGCCTATCCAATAGTCATATTTCAGCTGAAGCAGAAAGTTGATAAATGTGATGTCTGCAACATCTACAGGGCCACAAAAATGATGGCAGATAACATAATGGCCGGCGAGAACCCGTGTTATGTATGCGATCACTGCCTACCCCTATTTCCTTCCCAAGATAGCAGTAGTCTCTTGATCGACACTGCATCCTCAACCTATGATTATCTGCGTGATTAAATTTCCCCATGTTTTGTTGAGGTTAGCTAGTCCAAAGTTCATGACATTCTTTGATTTGTTTTCCCACTGATGAATAAAGTAGTCAATTCCTTCCGGCCGGCTCTTCTGAGCAATTTATTTCCGGCCAAAACTTTAGCCTCCCTTCTCTAGTCTTTGTAGAAGAAATCTGAAACAAGTGTGCATTTTAAGTTGCATCTTGCATGATAGTTTGGTCCTAGTAATATAGGAGTAAAGTTCTGCCTAATGTACATGACGCTCAGTTAATGCGATTGGTTAATGGGGGGAAAGAAAAAGAAGAGAGTTTAGATTTCATTAAAATTTGGTTAAATTTCATAGGAACATTGAATTAAATTTTCCTTTCGTTTTTAACCTAATAAATCTTCTCTCTTGGTGTTAAACATTTTAAGAACATCCGTACTTAATTGGATGGAATTTAGTAACTCAAAAATACTACTCCCTTCATCTCACTTTTTTGGCAATATTTTTCATTTTGAGTTATTTCAATTTTTTTGCAACATTTTCCTTTTTAGTAAATTTTATCAAGTATTTTTACTATTATACCACTTATTCTCCAATCATACAATTTATCTATTCCAACCTACATTCTCTCTTCTAATTGATGACTGGGCGACTAATTAACAAATCAATGATGGTGAATTGACAACGGCAGATCGACGATGGCAAATCAACGATGACGATCAACAACAACAGATTGAAGCGACAGGGATTGCTGACTATTCTCATCTCCAATAGATGTGATGAATTGAGGTGATGGAGGAAGGATCTCCGATCAACGAAGGTCGAAGGTAGACATGGAGGTCGAAAGGATGGAGGTCGAAGGAAGAGATGGAGGTTGAAGGGATGGAGATCGACGTGATCGAAGCATGATTGACGACAACGAGGATCGAGGATGAGACCTGATTCTGCGATTAAGGATAAAACCCAATCGTGGACAATGGTGGATTGAGGACCCAACTTCCAAGATCGACGGGGATGGACAACCTTAGGGTTGAAAATGAGGAGGTCAGTAGGGTTTACAGAAACATGGTGGAGATCGGAGTTTACAGAAACAAGGCAAAAATTGGAGGTGAAAATGAGTGAATAAGTGTGTGCAGTGGTGTGAGGGGAACCTTGACGACTTTGGTTGATATCGTGACGATGACACGATGATGAGTTCGATGAGCGGTGGAGAACTAGCGAGAAGGGTAATTTTGAAACAAATGTGTGGGCTTGATGACTGTCTTGGTTTACATGAAAAAGGGAATGGAGCAAAAATATCGGGATAGAGATAGTGTTTGATATCATATTTTAAAATTCTATTTTAAATTATTATGTAACTTCTTGTAATTGTCTTATAGTAAATTTCAATTGTACAATAAGTTTCTAGAGCATCTCGAGAGTGGGAACAAAGAGCAAGAAAATGTTATTTTTTAAAATTTAAGTAAGAAAACGTGTTAAGAAAATGAGAGTGAAACCGTCAAAGCAGGAGTGTTGATTCAAAATGGGAGAATTGTACAACCTAAGGTTAGTTTAAATTATTGTTGTCTATAAATTAGGTTTCGTGAGAAACGTTTATGACAGCTTTTGTTTGAGTTAATAGTTTCCAAATACTGGAATTAAGGTAAAACGTTTATAAAAAAAGCTTAATATTAAAAAAATAAGAATTAATAAGTTAAATACAAAATGGAATGTTTATCCGTTAAATTTACCGTGTTGAAGATTTAAGAAACTTTGTTTTGGGTATTAAAAAAAATCTTCATTTTTATGATCAAGTGGAGGAAAAGATTTTACCTCAAACCATATTCATAACAATCAAATATATAGGGATGGTAATGGAGCGGGCGAGAACCGCGAACCGCGGATATCCACCTATGACGAACGGATAAACGGATGAAAATACCCGTGATGAAGCGAGCATGGGTAGAAAATTTCACCCGTTTGACAGGTGTGGGCGGGTGACGGGTAGGGAGTATCCATACCCGTGAAACCCGCCTAGTATATGAAACATTGAAACTTCAATTTTACCTTTAATGCAAATGTTACTTCTCTTAATTTTAAATGGCTAATTCAGTATTTACACTTTTACACGTTCAACTTCAACCTTCGAGCTGATTTTGTGGCCCTTCACCATTGCATTTGGAATTTGTCAATTCAACGCTAGGTTTCAGAGAATCAAAAATTGGGAGGTCTCGCTCTTGTCTTGCCGTCTCGTTGTCGCATCTCACTGCTCACGACTGCGCACAGCTGCTCAATGCTCACGTTCGACGCCGGCGGCACCATCACGTCTCGCTGCTCACTTTTTTCGTCTCCGTTGGACGTTTTGTCTGAGAGGGAGAAATTAAGCTCAGGCTGTCAGGCACGGAGGCACCGCATCACTACCTTGCCCCGCCCGACGCCCAACGGTGACATTTCATTGCGATTTGCGAATCCGAGAGGAGAACAAGCCAAGTAGCCAACAAAGGAAAGGGAAACTAGCCTAAACCGCGGATTACTCGTGAATTGGATTATCCGCGGGTTGCGGGTGCAAGTGCTATTTTCTCCCCGTTAACGAATATTCGCGAGTTGGCGGGTATGAAAAAAAATCGCAGGCGCGGATGGCAGATATGTGGTATCCGCACTTAATCTGCCTCATTGCCATCCCTACAAATATACCATAATCATGGGCTTCGAATAATTAGCCTGACCGACCAGCCTCCTGATTGATTCTTGTTTGCTTGCTAATAATTTCTTTCTTTGCTTCATCCTTTTCTTCATTAAGCAGTAGCGGTGAGCATTCGGTTATTTCGGTTTAAACCGAACAGAAATAATCGGTTTTATTCAGTTTCGGTTTTAGATAGTTACAAACCGATATAGCCGAATTGGAACCGAATCGAAATAATTCGGTTCGGTTCGGTTCCAACCGAATTAACCGAAAAAACCTGCTGTTCATGCAACATGGATACAATTTGGAAAAAAAAATGTTCCAAGTAGACAACTAGACAACAAATACATAGTACTGATAAAATCCTGATTCCTAAATTCAAGTTAGGGAACATTCTGCTGTGCAACTGATAAAATCCTAAATTCAAGTAGACAACTAGACAACAAATACATAGTACTTAACAGTAAACATCCGATTTCTAATATAACACTGCTAACATATAACAACTAATCATTGGCTGGAATTCAATGTTCAGAGTGAGCCAGCCAAGAAACTGAAAGTCTGAAACCAGCTGCTACTAAATGCTGGAGTCGCACCTGATGATGATGAATTGATGATGATGAGCCTGAGGAACCCTCTTTCCTCCTTGAGCCTACCATACCCATTTCCAGCTTAGTCTTACTCCCAGAAACCTGAATATATATATTTAATCATTGAATAAACTTAGAAAAATTGATCAGGAAAACTAATTAAGAAGAAGATAAGGCAAATAGGCAATCCTGAAAACTTTCTCGTCACAGACAAGTTGGTGACTAGACTCAACTTCGAGAGGTTTTGAGGGTAAAGAAAGCTTGCTTTCCTTCTAAGGCTACAATGGCTTGATTTCCTCATATTTTGGGTGACAGGAAAAGTATAATATAAATATTTAGAAGTTCTAGATTTTGTAGAGCTATTCTCTGGTTCCTGATTTCTTTTAAGGATTCGTTGCCCCCCTTGGTGCTCCTTCAGTTATATATATTATTATCTTTCCTTACCAAAAAATTATGACCAGAACATAAGCAACATTTTCAGTCTTGGTGTCCGAAAGCATCATCTGCCAATCAGAACATCCTGTCCTTAAAGTCCCACAATGGAAGATAAATAATAGGTATCAAGTCTGCTTCCTTAGTCAAATGCTCATTAGTCATTACCAAATATCTACTTGTCATCTCAAGGTAGTAATTATAGGCCAAGGTTAAAACGTGTCCATATGCATTTCTCTACTCAATGGAAGTTGTCACATCTCTTATGATCATCCTCCAAGTGACAACTTACAGAAACAAAACCCAAGATATTGATAGTCGATAATGCTCAGTATGTAAGGATTTTGTAGAATTCTCCGGAAATGGAGATTGTCCATTTGTTTACTCATTTAGACACGTGTGAGACATTGTCATAAAGCACCTAAAAGGTTCAACAGCCACATCTTATGATGAGCTCCTGAGTCAGAAAACTTACACGACCAAGTTCTAAACATTGATTATTGATGATGCTAAGTGTGCAAGTATTTTAAGGAATTCCATGGAACCAGAGATCGCTGACTTGTTTAGTCACTAAGATGAATCCAAGGAGAAATTGGAGTCCGCTAAACTTCTATATGCTAGTAATATTAGTTGGATATTCATCTGTTCGCTCATTTGAGCAACCAACCGTATCACTCTGATGAACATAAGTAATCACAACTTATGATGATCTTCTGAGAGAGAAAACTTACACAACCAAGTTCTAAACATTGACAATTGATGAGACTCAGTGTGTAAATATTAACCGAACTCACAAAAAAAATGAAAATAAAATAAAAATAAAAATAAAAATAAAAATAAAAAATCCAAGCTAAAATTTTACCTGACGCCGCGAGGACTGGGACAATCGGACGAGCAAAGCAGCAGAGTTGAGGCCGACACCGGCGAGCGGGGGCTGGGAGCTGCTTGGGCCCTGAGGCGAGTAAGCAGCGGCGGTAGCCGGTAGCGCAAAGGGAAGGGAAGGGAATCACCGATTCAGTGATTGACTGATTGCCGGCGTGGAGTGGGAGAGTGGAGACGAGCGAGCTGCGTGCAACCGAGAGTCTGAGAGTCGATGGCGAGACGATCAGAATCAAATGAGCGTTGTGGCTCAAGCTCAACTCGCAAAGGCCAAGGGCAGAACTGCAGAAGGGCTGGTGCCTGGTGGTGAGTGAATCCCGTGATCGACGATCAATGACATTCGAAGGGGTAAAGGGCCAAAGGCCCAAAGAGGATGAGTAACCGGGTAGGGCTGTAGGGGTAGCTGGCCTGGGTAAGGTTTTATGGCCCAACATCAAACATGAAACGAAAAATGGGCTAAAGCCCAAAATATTTAATTCGGTTATTTCGGTTACTGAAATAACCGACTTATAAAACCGAAACCGAACCGAAACCGAAATTGCCTCTATTCGGTTTCCACCGAAATCGAACCGAAATAACCGAACCGAATTTTTAAAATTTTTCGGTTTTTCGGTTTGACCCGAATAGTGATCACCCCTATTAAGCAGCATCATCATAAGCCTACCCTGTACTTTAGAATCCCTGACTGCATTCCAATAATTCTTTCCCAAACTAGGAGCCATTTTATAACATAATGGAGCTAGTAACAGTAGCCATAGCCCTTTGCGGGCACAGACATAGCTCATAGCTCACACAACGGATCAAACCTAGCTTTGAAACAACAAATGCTATATATGTTATTCTTGTAGCTGTTCCATGTCTTGTTTCAAACCTTGAAGCGGTAAAATGAGCAAAGGCTACCATGTTGACCTCATTTGATGACTTGACTTGATCTACGTCAACTCACTTGTCGACCCAACATAATTTAGTCTAGAAAAATTCAATGAAGTAAACTGCGAGAAAACCCTAACCTTAATAACTCAAACTTGAAATACCTGAAATGACCCGAACTCAAATTGACATGAACCTAAAATGACCCAATAACTAAACCAGAAAAAAACCAATTTTAACCCAAATTAACATAAAATATATGGTAGGCTTAGATTAGAAAAAAATTGTTATTTTTTATGTATTGATTATTTATCTAAATTGTATATCAATTATGACTACAATTTAAGAAACTTAAAAGATACTTTAAAAATATTTTTGTGTAGGGGTCTTATATGGAATTTGAATAATACATTTGTGAAATAATCTATTTTGGTTTGTTAAGGGTCCTTTGAGATTTAATGGTTTAGTGGTCATTTTCGTTAGCCAGGTGAGTTTGCAAAGGAGAATGGGTGGTGACCACACACTCCAACAATTAAAAAAAAAAATTCAGAAGTGGCCTAATTGCACCTGGAGCTCTCCAGGTTTTCACGCATCAAACACTTCACCCTGAAGCTTCTCAATAATAACTTCCTCTTAATGATTTAGCAATCTTAGTGGTTAAGTATCAAACTTTCTGGAATTAGGGCATTTTATTAAATTAATTATATATTAATATATCTCCAGAAATTTTATATTATTTTTATGTCAAATTAAATCAAATTTTTTTATACTTTTTCCCTTCCCACTCGTATTAACATTCCTACATCATATTACTAACATTCTCACCCTGTATTCATGGCAATGCAAATATAATATTAGTCTTCAATTTTAAATTTAATTTTTGGAGACAAATATTTTGTTTGATTTCTTTTATTTGTCTCTATTGTATTCTAATTATCAATAAATGTAATAATTGTTTCCAATTATTTATCACCAATTCTGAATACAGTTATTAATGGAGTCAAATATTTTATTTGAATCTTTTTATTTATCTCCAGTATATACTTATTAACCTTAGAACCTTAAACCCTAAACCTAACTATATACCTTCAATCCTAATCGTAAAACTTATACCTAAATCTAAACTCTAAATCTTAAACCCAACTATAACCCTAACCCTAACATTATCCTTTACTTTGAACCTAAACCCAAAACTCTAACTATAGTTCAAAATGAAAATAGTTACTAACTAAACAAAAATAGTTACTAACTAAACTATCTAGCAACTTCACTTTTGGCATTACCTGGAAGTTGGAACACTTATGAATTATGTAATAGAAAAACTGTCCATGGAGTTTGATATAGATATCGCCACAAGAACATTGCGTTGCAGCAAAACTCTTTTATTGCTCAACTTACTTCAGAAATAAGTTGTGTGCTACATTTTGCTTATAATTTCCAAGCAAACCAAAAGGCTACAAATATGAAATATCCAATTTGTTAGATCACAGTACTTGAAGCTAAGAAATGAAAGAAAGTTCTGAGAAATCTACAATTCTCCGAACAGGAGGAAAAAAATGCCAAAAACATGGCCATCAAGAGAGAACCTACTTTCAACCACAACCTTTAGCATACCAAATGCATGCCCTTTAACATCACAACAATTGAACTCCTGCATGAAACAACTCTATATATTTTCATACCACAACTCTTGAACTCTTGACCCCAGTTATTAGTACCTTTGCTTTTCTTTCTCTGCAACCTAGGTGGTTTGCTCAAATGGAGAAGAAGGGCAGAACCAAAGAAGAAAACTTGCTGCAGCATCCCATTTTGCTCGTTATCATTGTAGCTTTTGGTTTTCTAATGATGGACCCTCTTGAGATGGGGCCTGTTGGGGGTCTACAATTCAGGCCTGTGAAACATGACATTGCACCATATAAGCAAGTCATGGAGAGCTGGCCTAGGGACAACAGGAGTCGGTTAGGAACTGGGAGGCTAGAGTTTGTGGATGAAGTTTTTGGCCCCGAATCCTTGGAGTTTGATAACTTGGGACGTGGTCCTTACACCGGATTAGCAGATGGACGCATTGTCAGATGGATGGGGGAGAATTTTGGGTGGGAGACATTTGCTACTGTTACATCGAATTGGTGAGGTTCCATCTCAATGCAAGTATATGCACTGATTCTGTGATTCATATATATGTGCTAATTCTATTGTAGTGGCCACCAATTAAAAGGTCAGAGAAGGTATGTGCTAGAGGGGTGGATGCAACAACACACAAGCAATGGAAGTATGAGAAATGGTGCGGCCGTCCTCTAGGCCTCCGCTTCGACAGAAAGAGTGGGAATCTGTATATCGCCGATGCGTATCACGGCCTGCTAATGGTCGGTCCAGAGGGAGGACTTGCCAGTTCATTGGTAACCCATGTTGAAGGGCAGGAAATACTGTTTGCAAATGACCTTGACATCCATGAAAATGGCTCTATTTTCTTCACTGACACTAGCAAAAGATACAACAGAGTGTGAGTGTAGCAGAATTAGTGCAATCTCTTACGTTATTTCATCTTTGATGCCTAAAAGGGTCCTGATTTATGGCAGGAAACATTTCTTCATACTGTTGGAAGGAGAGGCGACAGGGAGGCTTCTCAGATATGATCCTCCCACCAAAACAACTCATGTTGTGTTGGAAGGTTTGGCATTTCCAAATGGTGTACAGTTATCAAAGGACCAATCTTTCCTTCTCTTCACAGAGACTACAAATTGCAGGTCTATATAGTCGTCATTTTCTCTAAAGATTGCAGGATCTAAACAAAGTTGTTCCTTTTCAACTGGGCCAGCAAAAAGTTTGAACCTTTTATAATTTAACAGGCTAATGAAGTATTGGCTCGAGGGACCAAGAAGAGGGAGGGTGGAGAAGGTGGCGGACCTGCCGGGCTTCCCAGACAACGTGAGAATAAACGAGAAAGGGCAGTTCTGGGTGGCGATCGACTGCTGCAGGACGGCGGCGCAGGAGGTGCTGTCGTCGAATCCGTGGCTGAGAAGCCTCTACTTCCGGCTGCCGATCCGGATGAGCTTCTTGGCGAGAGTGATGGGGATGAAGATGTACACTGTTGTGTCATTGTTCAATGAGAAGGGAGAGATACTGGAAGTGCTGGAGGATGAGAAGGGGGCGGTGATGAAGTTGGTGAGTGAGGTGAGAGAAGTGCAGGGGAAGTTGTGGATTGGAACTGTGGCTCATAACCATATCGCTACTGTTCCTTATCCTTGACCATTTTCGATTTTAACTTTGTCTTGTCCTTCTGTTATTTCTTCCTGGTCCAGCTTCTGATTTGCCGTGGTGTAGGGAGTTGTCTAAGATTTGATGTGCAACAAAATGAAAGATCAAAGGATAATAGTCTTGACTTTGAGAATGTTTTGTAACTTCGACTACATTATAAAGTTACTCCAAGTCTTAACTTTTGTTCTTGAACTTGCATTCCATTCTTCTTTCATTTTTTTTCTTCAAACAGAAAATATCTTACTAGTTAAAGACCCGATGCATGAAGCTTGGCAACATTTTCGGCACAAAGAAGACCGCTCTCAAACTTTTTGATATTGATGCAGTCGTACTAGCTCATATCCCACAAAACCATATTTCCTTTGCATAAACTTAGAGAAGTGGAAATATAAGGAAGCTCTCGCCACCATACCTTGGTGGCAACCAAGACGCAAGCTCACGCAAACGGCTTTGGGTTTGAATCCTCTCTTTCACTTGCAGAGTACAAGTAAATGCCAAATATAGCTCGATGTTCTCTAGATTTTAAGAAATATGCAAGAAACGTCTTAATGACAAATTTAGCTAGATACCTCCATGTTTCATGAAACATACAAGTAATCCAAGAAACATGCAAGTGAATCCCCTTAATGTCAAATGTATCTCAATGTATCATAAATATCCTCCCTTGAATGTACTTGTAAAATGCTTCCAAGTATAAAAAAAAATTAAAGAAGCAACGCAAGAACCTATAACAAATTAATGGCTTGCAACTTTTACATCAACATCACTTAATCCATGATCACAATCCTCCCTTAAAGTTATAGATTGCACAAGTACAATGATCTTCTTATGCGCTACCAACTAAATTTAGCTCAAAGAAAATTACACGTAACTGATAAATTTTTAATTTTTAACCGATCCTTAACAGATACCCATCAAAATATTTGTATAACCAAACTCACCTTAGTATAGTGAAGCAACTAGATGAACGATCTATTATTGAGCCTAAAGGATAATAATTTAAATCATATATTAATGTATAACTACATTAAAGTTAGAGTAGAATATAATGAAATACAACAAGGGTAATAGATGATTTTAAAATTCAAAAAAAAAAAAGATGATATTCAGATAAGTTCAAAACTTGACGGGTACTTTAAACAAAAAAGTTCCTCTCAAAACGAAAAATGCCATACCTTTCTCCTGATCAAGAGCTGATGAAAATAATCAAAACTCGTAAAAAAACATAAGTTTATCTGTGAAATTATTTTCCAGATAAAAATAAAGACTGGTAGATTTAATTGAAAAGTAAAGAAATTCGATTCTGTGGAGCATGCAACTCACGAACGTTCGGGATGTCACCCAAGTGTTCCATGGTCTCATGATTTGGCAACTGATTATTGGATCCTTCACGTAACCCCTAACGCAACATGACCAACAGCCAACAGTACCCTCACAAATCATGACATGGCTTCCTGTCATTGGATAGAATACTCTAGCCCTCAAAAGTGACATCATCTGTAAACACTATAAGATCTCCCTATTCCAATTTTAAAACAGAAGCAGACCGGCGAAAAGAACAGAAGGCATGAGGACCCAGAGAAAAGCAGCTACTCTTCTACTCCTGCTTCTAGTGGGTAAGAAAAAAAACCCCCTCATTTTCTTCCTCATAATGTGTTTTTTTTTCCCGTTAAAACATTACGATGGTCGAACTTTCGAGTGCTGTTGTCTCTGTTTTTAGAATTTCTGCTGGGAACAGCAATAGCAGCAGAGGAGAAGAAGCTTGGGACTGTGATTGGGATTGATCTGGGAACAACATATTCCTGTGTCGGAGTCTACAAGAACGGTCATGTAGAGATCATAGCCAACGACCAAGGGAACCGAATCACACCTTCATGGGTGGCTTTCACTGACACCGAGCGTCTGATCGGAGAGGCCGCTAAGAATCAAGCGGCCTTCAACCCGGAACGCACCATTTTCGACGTCAAGCGCCTCATTGGAAGAAAGTGAGCCAACTCTTCGAATTCTGGGAATTGTGTGTCTGTTTCAGTTGTTTTGAAGACTGAACTAAAATGGGTTTTGGCTGCCTCTTGTGGCAGATTTGACGATCCAGAGGTTCAGAGAGACATCAAGTTCTTGCCCTACAAGGTGGTGAACAAAGACGGGAAGCCCTATATTAAAGTGGAGGTCAAGGGTGAGACCAAGGTTTTTAGCCCCGAGGAAATCAGCGCCATGGTTCTGACAAAGATGAAGGAGACGGCTGAAGCATTCCTGGGCAAGAAGATTAAAGATGCCGTCATTACAGTTCCTGGTATGACTTGTTATCCAAGCTAGGGCTGACCTTTCTTGGAGACTAAGATTAATGGTCTGAGGAGTTTTGTCTGTTGAGGCCTGATGAGTACATGTTGTGTGTGCTTTTATACTTGCAGCTTATTTCAATGACGCACAAAGGCAGGCCACGAAGGACGCAGGGACGATTGCAGGGCTTAATGTAGCTCGTATAATCAACGAACCAACAGCAGCTGCGATCGCGTACGGCTTGGACAAGAAGGGGGAGAAGAACATTCTTGTCTATGATCTTGGTGGTGGCACATTTGATGTTAGCATCTTAGCCATTGACAACGGTGTGTTTGAGGTCCTTGCCACAAGTGGGGATACCCATTTGGGGGGTGAGGACTTCGATCAGAGGCTCATGGACTACTTCACCAAGCTGATCAAGAGGAAGTACAACAAGGATATCAGCAAAGACAAGAAGGCTATTGGCAAGCTTCGTCGGGAATGTGAGAGGACCAAGAGGGCTCTGAGTAGCCAGCACCAGGTTCGAGTTGAGATCGAGTCCCTCTATGATGGAATCGATTTCTCTGAGCCGTTGTCTAGGGCGAAGTTTGAGGAGTTGAACATGGACCTGTTTAAGAAGACATTGGGGCCGGTGAAGGATGCTTTGAAGGCATCAAATTTGGAGAAGGAGGACATTAAAGAAATTGTCCTTGTTGGAGGGAGTACTAGAATTCCCAAGGTGCAACAATTGCTCAAGGACTTCTTTGATGGCAAGGAGCCCACTAAAGGTATCAACCCGGATGAAGCTGTGGCCTACGGTGCAGCAATTCAAGGTGGAATTCTGAGCGGTGAAGGAGGAGAGGAGACTAAAGGTAACAAGCTGATCCACTCTCTTCTATAACTTATATTCTCTTGCAAAGTTACAAAACATATCGACAAGTTTTGCGACTTTGGGTTGTGCAGATATTCTTCTGCTTGATGTTGCTCCTCTAAGTTTGGGAATCGAAACAGCCGGCGGTGTCATGACAAAATTGATTCCTAGGAACACAGTCATCCCAACTAAGAAGTCCCAGGTTTTCACCACCTACCAGGACCAACAGACAACAGTGTCCATTAAGGTAAGTATAAGAGCTTGCACATGCTGAACCAAACATAAAACCGCGAGTCTTTCTTGTCACTCAAGTTACTGATTGGAACCATGTTTCCCACAAATCACATCCTCAGGTCTTTGAAGGTGAGAGAACCCTCACAAAGGATTGTCACGAACTCGGGAGGTTTGAGCTCACTGGCATTCCACCTGCTCCAAGGCAAGAAAACTCACATCCATCAATTAACATCATTTAACTAACTCATTAGCATTTCATAGAACCTCCCATGTAACAGTATTTCTTGGGCAGGGGAGTGCCTCAAATAGAGGTGACCTTTGAGGTCGATGCCAATGGCATCCTACATGTGACAGCGGAGGACAAAGCAGCGAAGAACAAACAATCCATCACCATAACCAACGACAAGGGCCGCCTGAGTGAGGAAGAGATACGGAGATTCGTCGAAGAAGCCGAGAGATTCGCGGAGGAGGACAAGAAGGTGAGGGAGAAAGTCGATGCCAGGAACAAGCTTGAGACATACATCTACAACATGAGGAGTACCGTAGGCGACAAGTTGGCGAATAGAATGGATGCAGAAGACAAAGAAAAGATCGAGAAGAACCTGAAGCAGGGTCTGGAGTGGTTGGATGATAATCAGAACGCGGAGAAAGAGGATTATGAGGAGAAGTTGAAGGAGTTGGAGGCAGTTTGTAATCCTGTAATTAAGCAGGTTTATGATAAGAGTGGTGAGGATGAAGACGAACCTAATGACGAGTTGTAAAGAATGAGGAGGCTTCAGATTTTTGTTTTTTGAGTTCGTTTCTAGTTTCATTCGGAATACAAATTTGGAAGTTGATGGCCGAGGAGGCTGAGAAGAGATTTACTTGTAACTTACGAACTTCTAGAAAGTGGTAGAGAAATAAAGTGACCGGTTTCTATTTTCCTTTGTTTTTTATTTTCATTCTTATAGGAATCTTTGTTTTTTCTTTTCATTCTTATAGGAATCACAAGGAAACATGTGAAGGGATATTGACATTAACCAAGTATTGAAAAAATCAAAATAGAATAAAAAAAGAGAGAACCCAGAAAAAAAAATAAACAGATAAAATGAAGGGTTTGCCTTTGACTGTGGCATTGAAATGGGTACACGAGTTGAAGATGCAACCAAACCAAATTTGATGATGAGAGCCCTGCCGATTCAGTCCCATTGCTAAATAGACACCAGAAGAGAGGAGGAAAACTCTCAGGTGGCGTTTGGTTGTAGAAAACAATTTTCATTTTCATTTTCTAATATCTGTTTTCATTTTCTATGTACAATTTTTTAAAGTATTTTTTAGAAAACATGTTTAGTTGTTATAAAACAAATAAAGAAATTACATCTAAATACACTACATTAAAACAAGTTCTGTGCTTCGACGCGCCGCCATCGAAGGGTCTCCTCATCTTCCCGATTTATCTAGCGTTCGAATCAAACGGGTTGAACGAGAAATCTGGCGCTTGAATCATACTAATAGATTCCGATTCCTCTTCCTTCTCAATGCAAAACGAGAAACGAATCGATCACTATTCCTCTTTCGTTCTCCTTCGTTATCTTCCACCGTTCTCCTTCTACTCTTCGGCCAAAACTCAATGGCGTCTTGACGAATCTGGGTTGGTTCCCGCCGAGACTCGATAGCCAATCGCTCCAAACCACCGGCCTTCCGACGCTCTCAATCGCTCGACCACCGGCACTGATGGAACGAAAATGGTTGCCCGATTGACGCAGCGAACGCTACAAGACGGCGGCCCGTTTCTTGCACCGTTGAGAGGGGCCTCCGCTGCCCTCCTCCGCGCGACAGCGCCGTGATTCGAAGGTGCGGCGGAGGAACGCCGTCCTTACTCGAGACCAGAGCCTGCATCAACGAGGCCCATTCCGGAGAAGAGAAGGCCGACGACGCTACTCGAAGTCGAAGGGCTCGCGACTCGCGACCCAATCCGAAGAGAGCCGCCCCTCGCCCCGATGCGTTTTTTGTTTTCAGAAAAACGGAAAACCACTAAATCCTAGTTTTCTAACCCTTACTAACTTGGAAAATAATTTTCCAGGAAAATTAAAAATGAAAAATATTTAACTAAACATGTTTTCTTTTCATTTTCTAATTTTCAAAAAATTTTTTGGAAAACTTAGAAAATTCTCTACAACTAAACAGGGCCTCAATTTTTCCACTTTCCCAAACAATATCATTAAAAACTGGTTATTTGGGTTAAGTATGGAAATTTCTTTTACTCATTAAACTGTAACCGGTAAAGAAGGATTTTTACCCTTTCTTTATTTCTTTTATGTGACCTACGCAAGACGAGTCGTTTCTTTTACGCAATACTGCACTACTAAACCTTCAATAATTTTTTTTGTCCCCACCATTAGGCATAATAGCAAGGTAACTAGATGAGGGTTTGGAATTCAAATCTGGCCTCCACCACTTTTCTCATATAATGTTAGTATTGTTAGTTCTGTAGGTTTCCAATTCTCTGAAAAAAAAAAAAGCATTATATAATGCCAATATCTCCTTCAAAATTTCACTTAAATTTGAAATTGAAAAAACTTTTTTCTTCTTATTTGGGATGGATAACTAAACTTTGGATGCCATACTTTGGTAAACATCGTAAAGAAGGATGAGAGTAATTGAACAATATAAAAAATTTTGAAAATCTGAAACTTTTTAGTCATTGGCCTTCACAAACTACCACTATCGGTCACTATCATTGTAGCCAATGATAAAAATTTTTCCAAATTATTAAAATGTTTCTACAGTGCAATTCCTTTTGCTCTCCTCTACAACATTTGTTAAAGTACAAAAGTCAAAATCTTAGTCTATCACCACCAAATCATCACCAAAAACTTTGAAACACAAATTTTAATATTTGTGGTCAAATTTATTTTTTAGACTCGCAGATTAATTCATATTCTAAATTTGTGCTTCCTCCATCCTGTTTTAATTGAAATGTTTCTCTATGCACAATTTTTAAGGTTTTCATTTTTTTGTCCCATTTTTTCCTGTTTTGCCCTTTGATCCACTTCCTCGAAGCTTCCCGTTAATGCCTTTTTGCTCACCACTTGACACATCAGCGAATCTTCTCCCCTATCCGGCAAGCGTTTTTGATTTACTGAGAGATTCACTGGTTGATTTGCTATCGAGCGTATTCGATTAGCTAAGTGATTCACCGGTCGAGCGTCTTCAATTTGCTAAGAGATTCACTAATCAATTCGCCTAGAAATTCCCCTCTCCGGTGAGCGTAATTTATTTACTGACAGATTTACCGTCGATTCACCACCATTTCACTATCG
This sequence comes from Aquilaria sinensis, assembly GCA_005392925.1. NCBI lineage: Eukaryota > Viridiplantae > Streptophyta > Magnoliopsida > Malvales > Thymelaeaceae > Aquilaria > Aquilaria sinensis. The sequence continues at coordinate 321,882 of SMDT01000186.1, read as the reverse complement.
GTTTGCCGAGAGATTCATTGGGAGATTCATGGTGATTGTGTCTTCGATTCGCCAATTTGCTATAGATGAGTAAGAGCAGATCGATTTGCCAATTTGCTGATTCCCTTTCGAGCAAATGGTGGTTGTTGTATAGGGGAGGGGTGAGAGGTGAGGAAGAGCAAAAAGATGAGGAAAAGATTATAAGGGTAAAATAGTAAATTGAACATAAAAGATTACTAAATTAGGAAACGTTTCAACTATTTTTGGACAACTCAAAAAATAAAACGTTACATTCTTTTTGGGACAGAGAGAGTACCATTTTAATGATAGTACAGACTAAGGACAAATGATGCAATACTAATGATAGTTTAAGGATGAATAAGCGATAAATGATAGTTTAAGAATAAATAGGCAATATAGATCATAATTTAGGGACATTTGGTGTAATTTTCCCATTAATTGATCACAAAATCAATTTCTGGAGTATCTTTTAACCCAGACGAGATTGGCTTGGCACGTCAGTTCCAGTTCCAGCTGAGCGTGTTCTTCCAGTACATATGGAAGCGTGCTCATTCTTCTTCCGATTCCCTATCCAACCGCGAATTACCCGAGAGGTCACCCACCCTTACTGAGACCCTCTGTGTGATCATCCATTATCATCTCCTCCTCAACTATGGACAGGTTTATCTCAAAATCAACTCGTCTCAGGAGCTCAGCTCTTAATCGTCACTTCACCACTTCAATGTCTCGTTCTCTCTTCAGTGTTATCTGTTCTCAAGAAAATCCCACGAATCCATGGCCAATCCCATTTCATCCTATCACTGGAAATTCATCATCTTTAGGCTTCGGGACTCGTCTTAATCGTTTTTTCTCATCTGGGTGTCCGCCAAACCGGGCTGACGAAGGGAACTTTAGAGTGAATGGTAATTGGTTTGGGAAGTTGCGGTACTTTGTTGGTCAAGGAAGGTGTTTTAGTAGTGAACCGGAAAGAGAGTCCCTTCAGTACGATGTCGTAATCGTCGGCGCGGGGCCAGCGGGGTTGTCTGCAGCGATAAGGCTTAAGCAACTGTGCCGTGAAAAGAACATTGATTTATCGGTGTGCGTGGTGGAGAAAGGCGCAGAAATAGGTATGTTGCGCTTTGCTTTTGCTCAGTTGCTATATTCCAGCTTAATGGTCGTGTTATTTTCTTTGTTCCAAACTGCTTACTTGTCATGATTTAGGTGCTCACATTCTATCGGGAAATGTTTTTGAGCCGCGGGCCTTGAATGAGCTTCTTCCCAATTGGAAACAAGAGGAGGTGCCTTTTTCTTTTTTCGTCTCACTTCTTGTTTACTCCCTCATTTCGCTGCATGATGTGGTTGCTTCGAGAAGATTTTAGTATGAATATTTGTAGCTTCCTGTCAAGACATGATTTATGTACTTGATAGAGTTGGTTATTCGTTCACCTGAGGAGTTGCATTGTTGCTTGGTCCTAAGACTGTTGAAATGAGTAAGAGTTGATTTTCCCATTTTTCTTTGGATTCTAGTCCATGACATAAATGAACAGCAGGCGAGCTTATTATTAGTAATAACAACACCCATGGTAATTGAAGAGTTGAAGAGAGGTCATGTAATGGATCGATTGCATGGATATTTGGTAGTATTAAGTATATTTCACTACTCTGGAACTTAAAGTTCAAAACTAAGTCTTGAATTCAAGTTGACTAAATATGGTTGTCATTTATTGAGCCACTTGGGAGCATCTACTCGCTAGATACTAATCAGATAAGTGAAGTTACTCTTATTTTTTAACTAGAATTTGCAGTCACTATGTGTGAACAGATTGCGAATATCAATAGCAGCAGATTTCATCCTAAACATTTTTCTTGCTGTCCTGGCCATTATATGTGCAGGCACCGATTAGTGTTCCTGTTTCTTCTGATAAGTTTTGGCTTCTAACAAAGAATCGTGCAATTTCACTTCCATCTCCCTTTGATAATAAAGGAAACTATGTTATAAGGTACTTTTTGTGGTTGTTATGTTAGCAATATTTTATCACAGAAGCAGATAGAGAAATAATTAAGATATTATTGCCTATTTATTCTAATTAGGAAACTTAAGTGATCAGTTATTTCCCAGATAAATGTTTTTACTAGGTAGAATTGGAAAAAGATCTGGTAAGTGATTTATGTGCTGTTTTCTGGTTCGATGCAGTTTAAGTCATCTAGTCAGATGGATGGGAGTGAAAGCTGAAGAACTAGGGGTAGAAATATATCCAGGATTTGCTGCTAGTGAGGTGCTGTTTGTATCTCACTTGCTCTTAACAGTGTTCTCTGAATATCTTAATGACGAGTATTTTCATTGTCAGATATTGTATGACGCAGACAACAAGGTCATTGGGATTGGAACCAATGACGTGGGAATTGCAAAGGATGGTTCTAAGAAAGAGAATTTCCAGCGTGGTGTAGAATTGAAAGGTCTCTCTCTCGTATTATGCAATCTGTATCATCAGCCCTCTAAGTAGTATCAATCTAATTTAATCCATTTCATTTCTTTGGGGACAAGTAGGGGTACTCTTTTAGATCATCCTTAACCCCCTGAACTGGCAACACTCTTTGGGCCCTCTTGGTAGATTAATTCTTATATTTGATGTGCAAACTCATGTAGGAGGCTGTGCAATGTCTTCATGATGTCGAAATCTGGGAATAATTTCTCTTGTGCTAGGATATAAGATAGTTTTAGTTTTCTTCACCTGTGAGGAACTAGAGGAATTATGAGGGAGTGAATGGCTCTTCAATCATCGTAAAGCACAAATGAATGAAAGCTCTTTTGCTTTGGGTTATAAACTGTCATTTCAGTTATGACATATCGCTTTTGAATTTTTGGTGTTGCTCTGGTGCATAGTTCTTTTGTGAATGGATTTGCAACTCCTTGGTGCTTCTTAGTTAAACATTTTTTTTATATTGAAAATATGGAAGTTGCTGTTGGTTCATTAATTGTCTTCAAAGATAATATCAAGCGGTGAGGGCCCCATCTCCTTATAATATATATATCAAACAAGACATCCATGTATTGTCATCAAAGATGCATCTCTATATGATTAAAGAAAACAAATATACAATCACAATGCCCATGCCACAATTGTTGCTAAATTGCATTTGCAAGTTGCTGAGCGTCCTTTTGGTTTTTTGAGTCAATAAGAATGTGCCTAGTTACATCCTAATTTGCAGGTCGTATAACACTTCTAGCTGAAGGATGTCGAGGATCATTGTCAGAGGTTTGAAACATTGACTTTGTTGCTATTGTGGCTGATTGTGACATACTCAATGAGCTTGATCTGTCCTAACAGTGCCCAGCTTGTTCGGATTTTTCATAAGCAGAAAGTGTTAAAAAGGTTCAAGCTCAGGGAGAAGTCACAGGCTCAGCATCAAACATATGCATTAGGAATCAAAGAGGTAATTTAATCCTTATGGAAGTAACATTTCAGAATTTTCAATGCGGTTTTGGTTTTATTTCAGACATCTTTTCTTTGCTGTTAAAAAAGTATTTATGTACCTTATCCCCTTTGGAGTTCAGATAATAATTATTGATGTAGACTTCATTTATGGGCTGGTCCAGATAGTGGTTCCTGAAATGATGAAAGTAAGCATCAGGAACCATTTGTTCTAACTTAAACAGCTGTTTTGTTGATTTAAACAGGTCTGGGAAATTGATCAGAGCAGGCATCAGCCTGGTACAGTTCTTCACACACTGGGTTGGCCCTTGGATCACAATACATATGGAGGTTCATTTGTGTACCACATGAAAGATAGACAGGTAAGATACACACTTGGATTGTAGGACATTGCTGTGATTTACAGAGTCAGAAAGATGATTTATCTTTTTTTTTTTTTTTTGACATGCTTAAATGAGCTTAGTAGGACCAAAGAACAGAGAAAAGAACACTAATGTTATTAAAAAGCATAGTCATCTTCTTTATGGACCATAACAAATGCATTAAGAAGATCATTGAGCTCTTCTTTGTAGCCTTCAATTGCTCCGAGGTGTAATACATTGCAGTTTCTCCTTGCTTAGTTTGAAAATTTGAACATTTTGAATGTTTCATGCTTAGGTATAAAATATTACCATTATTGAAGTTCTGGTTTATGTAGTTCTATATGTTTAGAGCATTCTAATTATGGTTATTCTTCATTATATACTTTTATCTGTTGAAGAGCTGATTTTAATTCATGTCTTCTCTTCTTTCTGTTTGACCATACAGATTTCAATTGGTCTTGTAGTAGCTCTGAATTATCAGAACCCGCACTTGAGTCCATATGAAGAATTCCAGGCATATCAATCTCTCTCTCTCTCTCTCTCTCTCTCTCTCTCTCTCTCTCTCTCTCTCTCTCTCTCTCTCTCTCTCTCTCTCGCTCCCTCCCTCCCTCCCTCCCTCCCTCCCTCCCTCTCCCTCTGGAGCACTTTAAGGATATAAATATTATTCCTGATTCAATTGGTTCATTGTTAAGGCTTAGGTGATAGGAATGTCCGTTTAGGGCGAGCCTGGTACAGTCGTAAGGTTGCTCTGTTGCAACTTAGGGCCATGGGTTTGAGTTGTGGGTACATTGTCCCTCAGAAATTGTGCAAATGCTGCATTTGATAGATGACCTTCCCTCTTTCCTTTCAAGGCGAGGGGCCTTCTGCACTTTTGAGTGCCCTTTTTTCTTTTTTATTTATGAATTTCTTTGAATTTCTTGTTCTGACATGTGGTCTCCAGTCTCTTAGGCTAATTACACCTGCTCGGAGCTGACACACAATTTCAATGCACCAGGAAAAGGAATAAGAAATCCACCTTAAAACACTTGAATAATTTAAATACATTTGGAAGTTTTGCTGACTACTGCCTTTGGGTCTTGTTCATTTCCTAAAGTTTGATGTATAAATACATCTAATGTGAAGCCTGAGCATTTCCATCTTACTTGTACATGGTTTCTCTGACAGAAACTCAAACATCACCCCTGTATCAAACCCCTCTTGGAAGGTGGAACAGTGCTTGAATATGGGGCACGCACCTTAAATGAAGGTGGTTTTCAAGTAAGTTGAGTCATGTCATATGTTTTAACTTTAGTAAGTATGTATGTTGATTGAATGCTGTTCTTTTATTGTTAAGCATCAGAAATGTCCAAATCAAGTGCAGACTAATTCTTGAACAAATTTTTGTCACATAGCTGATACAGTGCACTTCGTAATAGTAGATTAAGTCGAAGGTGATTACCTAATTGATACTTCTGTGGTCAAATGATGGTTAGCTGTTTCTGTCTGCCTATATTATGTCATTGTGTATCTGAATATGATGCTAGTTACATTTCAGTCTATTCCATATCCAGTTTTCCCCGGAGGAGCGATTATTGGATGCTCAGCTGGCTTTTTAAACGTGCCAAAGATAAAGGGCACTCATACTGCCATGAAATCAGGTATCTAAGTTGTAGTACAGGGTTCTGCATATATCTGTTATATGAAAGCTTAGCCATCCTAGTGTGGATTGACAACAACACTATTTCTTTTTTTTTTTATTTTGGATTGAATGCAGAGCTAGTTACATTTAGCAGGAAATAGAATTTGTTTTTGGTCTTCAATTACTTGACTGTGATGCTATCCCACTATGATTTACTTTGTGTGTCCCACCAGCATTTCTGATCTATACTTTTCAGTAAAAACCAATGACGCCAAATCTGGTCTCCTGATTCATTTCATTGCTGAAATTGGAATTTCATTTAACCAACTTGCCATGTTATCGTTTCCCTTTATTCCCAGAGGAGGGTGGGGGGAAGGGACATGTGTGGAAGTACTTTTTTTTTCGCTTTCAACTGAAATCACCCTGAAATGTCTGTTCCTGTTCCTTGCAGGAATGTTAGCAGCAGAAGCTGCTTTTGGTGTACTTAATGAAGGTTTGGATTTGGAAATCTACGGGGATTTATTGAGGAATTCATGGGTGTGGAAAGAACTACAGAAAGCTCGGAATTATCGCCCTGTTAGTAAAGCTACTCAGTTCCTTGTCTTTGATTTAACACAGCTCCTATCATAGTATGTTGAGGCCTAGTGGCTTGCTGAGTAGTGTGTAGTTGAAGATAAATCACTCAATGCCAGATTCTCATATTTGTTGCTGCCCATACTTATTTCCCACATTCTTTGGAGTACCATTTTATTTTATGGAAGTTGGATGTTTAGCAATCCGCCAAACTGCTGATTGTATAGCAATCTTGAAATGAGATAAATGTTGGGCACTCAAACTGTGACCGTCATCTGATTAGATTGTTACATTTATTTACTTGGATTGTCTTTTAACCTTTTGCAGGCATTTGAGTATGGGCTTATGCCTGGCCTAGCTATCAGCGCGCTTGAACAGTAAGGCAACAGTTCTTTCAAGATTTATAGCATTTAATTACTGCTATCCATAAATTATAGGTAGTTTTATTATCTATTCATCACTGACAAGATTTGCTTACTGCAAACATGTGACAGCTATATACTGAGAGGAAGGTTCCCCATCACGCTGAAGCATGGGAAGCCAGACCATGAAGCAACCACTGTAAGCAAATCAACTTTAAATTTTATGATTGGATGTCTAAATGTTGTAGAAAATGAGGATATTTACAGTGTTGTACGTTGGATCTGGATACTTTATGCAGTCAATAACACCAGTTTGTTTCAGGACTGCTTCAAATGAACCTTTGGAATGATACTTCCAATCTACCTGAACTTGCAGAGAACTAATTTTTATCAATTTATGATATACGCGTTGCTTCTGAAGGAACTTACATCAGTCCCTTGCAACACAGGTTGCAAAGTTGCATTCTCCGATTCAGTATCCGAAACCTGATGGCATATTGTCGTTTGATTTACTAACCTCTCTGCACAGGTATCTGGTATCTGTCCACACAATTATTTACCCTTAGCTTCTAGTTTCTAGGGGATCTTGCTTGACCTGCAATATTCAGGATCGAACTTAAAAACATGAAAGCAGGATCTTTCCTATCACAACAGATTCATAAATGGACATGTTTGGAGTCTTGAATGCACGGTATCTTTTGACGATGAGTTTGTTAGGATGTCATGTACAACTCTTGTTAGGTCTAGTTGCTGAGGATGACAAGCGAGTAAAAACTGGACAGTGTTCTATTCTTTGTTTCAGTTACTTTCTCTTTGATGATCGGCATTCCCATTTTCAGGAGCAATACAAATCATGAACATGACCAACCAGCTCACCTCCGGCTGAGGGATCCTAAGATTCCGGAGGTTGTGAACTTGCCACAATATGCTGGGCCAGAGTCCCGATATTGTCCTGCCCGTGTATACGAGTATATGCTCTCTGAACCTGTCTTCTATTACATTAAGTTGTCTGAAAACATAAACTTACATCTTTTCTGGTTCAACTGAAGGTATGTCCCAGATGAGGGAGGAGAGCTAAAACTACATATCAATGCTCAAAATTGCTTGCACTGTAAGGTAAGGCCCTGGCTGAAACTCGTGATGGTTCATGGAAGTCGAAATCTGTTCCAAGTCTTGTCTACATTGAAGAGCTAGGTGTAGCAAAGTGTGACCAACTTTTACTGCCGTATAATTTCCAGGCTTGCGATATCAAAGATCCAACACAAAACATAGAATGGACGGTACCAGAAGGAGGGGGTGGCCCTGGCTATACAATTATGTAGACGGACGTGACGTCGAGTGCCTTTCTTCATTGCCTCGAAGCCATTTCTGTACAAAATCACCATCAGTTTCCTGGAATAAATGTAATGCCAAGCAGATAAAAGACACCTTTTTTATGGAATAAAACACACCCTTGTGATCTCATTGAAAAAAAAAAAAAAACAATTTTATTATTCCGGAGCGGCGCCAGAATTCCATGCATAACTGTCTTTTGCTGATGCAGATGCCTCAAAATTTCTTTTTGAGCAATATGAACATGAACTATGTGAAGTAGCTAATTGCAATTGAATTTCAGGCTGTGTAATGCAATTTCTTATTATAATGGTGTACCAAATCTGCTTATAAACTACTACTGTACTATGAAATACTAATCAAAGTTGTTACGATCTCGATTTGAATCTTAGGATTGCATAATTTTACGATTCAAAATCATGAAATTTTATTAGAAAGTAATAGAATCAATGAAATGATAGGATTGGATAAGATTTTGATTAAGATCTTAAGATCAGTAAAATCTTTCGAATCTATACATCCTACTTGGTATTGACTTTTGTTGGTTACTATTGTATTTTAGCTCAAATTAGATAATTTAAGTGGTTGGGTTCTTATTGCTCAAATTTGACTATCCAAGCTAGTAGTTATATAACTTGAATTGTGAAGTAAACTCAAAAAGAAAAAAAGCTCATCTTTCTCTCATTTAGGAAACAACTCGACATCTCCATAAGTTTATCGTTATTGTATTAGTTATGTTTGTTTACGGAGTTCTTTTAGACTTATGTTGGTTATTATATTAGTTATATTGATGTATGTTTTACTAGGGCTCTAACTGTATTTATACTATGACACTCATTGTGTTTGTATCATTGTTATGATACTTGAATTTTATTTAGTTTCTAACATAATTGGTATTTTATATGAATTATTTTATTTATTACAAGGAATTTAATTTTTTAATAGGATCTTACGATCTATAATCCAATTTTATAATCCTGATCTTGTATCATGAAAAACGATCTTAGGTAGAATCCTGATACTAGCATTCTTGATACTAATATTTATTAAAGAGCATGTTTGTTGTTGTAGTTTAATTGATCCGATAACATTTTACTTTGCTTTCAAGTGCAATCAGTCCCAAACAAAACTAATATCATGAAATTTGTTAGCAAACATGCAAAGGAAAATGGTCTAAACATTGTCTGAGATAAAATGAAAAAAGAAATATGTCTTGTACTTATTGCAATCATTTTGTGATTGTGAATAGGTTACTGTGTAATTTTTAGATAACAAAATCCAAAGTTTAGTTGATATTTTTATGATAAAAGTAAAACGTGTGAAACTAGATGAAAAGAGTTAAAAAGCATTATTGTAATTAATGCATGATTTTTACTTTATTCGTTTAAAAAAAAAAAGTCAGAGCGCTAATTTTGAGGAACTAGTTGAATCCATCACGGACATGGATGGTCATTGAGATGAAGATGATAACTGAAGTGATTAAAAGTTTGAGATTGGAGGACGAGAAACTCTGGGCAACAGTTAATATGTACAATACAAAGGGCGAACCCTACCCTAGAGAACGGACGCGTGGACTTAGCACTAACATTCTTCCTTCCACCAGGCGCTATGAAACAAGCAAGCCACAGTTATTATTTTAGCAGACGCTCTCTACTTTCAAAGGAACCTGGCGAAACCCTTTCCGATCCCACGAACAAGTACAAGATCCAGGCAGTTTTGCCTCATCAATGGTACATCTGTTGAGCTTCCATTCGTGAAAGATTTTGGTATGCACTATATATTTGTATGTCTTATCCACCTATTCAAACAAACCACTTTGTCCGCAACAAAGTGGCCCAATGGCAGCATGTTCGAACATCCTCCACCACAACTAGGGTTCAAATTATCACAGGCGCATTATATGTGTGCATTGTATGTCACTCTTTGCTAAATTGTAGCTTAATACTATCTAGGCTTCAAGAAGTAACAGATTTTTCCCTAACTTTGCATGATAACTCTTTAATACCATACTATACCTTGTACATGCTTTTGAGTATTAAAAAAAAAACACCTAAATACCTATTGCTCCCTGAACTATAGTGACTCAGACAGTTTGCCCCCTGAACTATGAATTGGATCAACCCGAACGTTGAACTTTGAGAAAAGGTCACTTTGGTCCTTTAACTTTGTAAATCGGTCATGTGTCGTGCCGTGACATGTACTCTATCAATTTTAGAACGTTACCAACATCTAACTGCACAAACATTAAACATTAAGGACAAACTTACTAAAGAACATGAGCTCAAGGACTTAAAGTGTGATTAAGTGAAATTGGGTTGCTTTCACCATTCACAAACAAAAACGTGTTTAATCTCGGGTTTTGTTTCTTTGGCAACAATCGGAGGCCAAACAGGACTAGGCAAGTTAGGAGCGACACGATGAGGAGGTTGGATGTGGTTTAGTTCGGTGGTAATGCCTAGGAGACGTGAATTGCCTGGGTTTGAATGGAGGTCCCAGAGGCAAAGGAAGTCACCGAAGGAGGCGAGGGGGTCCGCAAACGAGGGTTGAAACACAAGCTTGGTGAGGGTGTACCGGTGATCGAAGGAAAGTGATAGTTAGGGCTTGGAGAGGAAGAGGGAATCAGCATAGAGGAAAATACATTGACATGTTTAGAGAAGTCATAGATGAATCTGCCGGCGACAATGCGATCAAAAAAGACGGTCGAGGGTGCGAATTGGCTGGGCCTATTGGTAGCAATAAACAGAGGAGAAGAAAAGCGGCAAAGCATTTGTTGGCTTGGCTCATCGAAGGTGACAAACAATGGCAAGCAGTGGTGAACGAAAAACCTTGCTTAAAAAAAAACTGAAAACTTTGCTTAAAAAATCTAAGAGCCGGAGATGGTAGCTTGGATGTTAGAGATGAAAAATTATGGTGAAAATAAGAATAAATATAAATTTGAGACACTATTACATAGTTTTTCCGTTTCATAAATAGACAGACGTTAGGTCAGACGTTAAATATTTGAGTCAAATGACCAAATTGACCGTTTTCTCAAAGTTTAGGATTCGAATTGATACGGTTCATAGTTCAGGGAGTTAACTGTTCGAGTTACTATAATTCAGGGGAGCAATAGGAATTTAGGCTAAAAAAAAAAACAAGTCACTTTTTTCTTATATACATATTCTATATTATATATTCAAATATAATGCTTAAAACATTAACAAAAACTTGTAGACTACTTTTCGATTTGGTTCTTTCTTTTTTTTTTTTTAATCCTTACTTTGATCTAAGTCATTGTCCTAGTTCATGCTTCTTTCACTTAAATTTGGCTTAGAATTCGAGTTTTTGGTCTAATTTATTCTTGCTTTTATGTTCAGATCTATTATTCAGACTAGGTTTAAAGTTTGCAGGAATTATAAATGGAACAAGAAATTGGGGTGAGCAAACGACATTTTAAAGCAAAACAAACAATTTTAACTACATGCATAAATGCAAAAGGAATATCAATAACATCGATTAAACAACAACAATATTAATTAAAAAGCAGTAATTGTGAATGGAACATTAAACTCGACACAAAAGAACAACGATATCAACAAAAGTTGCAAGAGACAACAAAATCAACTAAAAGAGTAATAATATCAAGTAAAATTATTGAATAACAATCTAGCCACATGAACAGTAATTTAGATCAAATAAATAACAATATCAACCAAATGAATAACATGAGTGAACGAACAGCAGTACCAACTAAAAGAACATCAATCTCTAGTTGGAATAACAATATCAACTAAGTGAGTAACATAACTAAGTAAAATGAACAGCAAGATTGACTAAAAGAAAAAGAAATGACAGCTTCATTAAATATTAGAAAATATTACACTGTACATATACACAAATAACATTATTCTCTTCGTATACATATTGCTATTCTAGAACAACTTCTCCTCATTTGCAAACAATTGTTGTTTATTTCATAACAATTGTTTTTCTATATAATGTTACTCGTTTCAATATAAAATGCCGTTTCATTTGTACAAATTTGTTATTCTATAAAATTCATTTTGTACAAATTTGTTATTCTATAAAATTCGTTTAGCATGAAATGTTCTGGAGGAGATAACAGCCTGATATTTAGTATGTTTTCCCATCGGCAAGTAAAAAAAGATTAGATTATTAAAAAAAAAGAAAAGAAATACAAGCTCATCTAAGAGGCCTCCAAAGTCATCATCATCCTGAGAATATTCAACAATGATTGCATGTGTAGTTTCGCCATCGCTTTATCCTGCAACTGCTTAGCTCTTTCAACCGACCTGGTATAAATTTTAGTGACATTTTTCTTCATATTACCCTCCAATTTTACTCCAATTATTCAAAGAAACAACTAAAACAATCATATAAAATCTTTGTATTGCCTGAAAAATAAGAAAATTGTCATTGTTTTTAGACGAAAAAAGTACTAAGTTGCGGTTTCGAGCGGTAATGTGCCTGCCGATTTGAAACACGTCCCGGCCAGAGCCGCCACTACTTCCCACAACATCAAATGGACAATGCTAAGCAAACAGACGAAAGGAGGGAAGCAAGACCCAAAGAAGAAAAACAGTAAACTACTTGTGAGATTAACACCTGATGTGTCATCCAAGAAGTTACCCATCTCCGCCTAAAACCAAAATACAACCTGCCTACGATATAAATAGAATATCGTTTATATAGAAGGTATCACTAGGCAGATAGGTAAAGAGGATGAATGAAATGGGAATCAACCTATCTAATCTAACAATAAACTGTGAGTGAGTTGGAATTGATAAGCAAACCGCAATCATAGATTCTCAATCACTTGTACCAGGCGGTGGATTGACATCCGATAAGGGGCTATCTTTCTGGTTCACTGATGGCATAGTTACTCTCGTTCTCAATTCTCCGCCCTGCTGTTGTTGCTCCTGCTGTGATTGTAACTGTTGCTGCTGAAGTTGATGTAGCTGATGCTGCTGGAACTGATGCTGCTGCTTCTGTGAATGAATCTGAAGCTGCTGGAACTGCTGTGCCGTTAAAAGTGTGTGCATAGCTTGGTTGTTTGGATAGAACTGTTGTCCCCCGCCAAATGAAGTAAAGTTCATCATTGGTCCTCCATTCTGTATGCCTTGCCCCGTCAGCACCTTCAGATGCTGGATTTCCTCTTTCAGCGCATCATTTAATGCTATCGCAGCAAATAAAAACTGCATAAGTGATAAATGAAAAGCAGACAGCCAAAAAAAAAACATAAATCATGGTAGAATGAGAGCCAGACTCATGTCATCGACCAACCACAGACTATAATTGGAACAAGAAAATGAAACTAACCATGCAACAAGATAATAAAACAACCATCCAAATGAAACTAGGCAGAAAATAAGCAAGTCTTAAACCAAAGATGGTTTTTCAGTAATCCAAAGAAACAACAGCGTGAGAAACAGGAAAAATAACTGCAAATTTAATATCTACAAAAGCTAGTGCTAGTAAACAAGTAAATATGACAATTTATTTCAAGAAATGTGAAATGGCTAAGAGCACGGCAGACAGAGGATGGACACAGTCATGATAAGTAATCACTAAACATGTCAAAAACCATAACATGGAGTTAATCATCAAGATATCCTGTACATAGTTAGGTATCATGAAATTCTGTATGGAAAGTTCGTACTAAACCTATGAAGTAAAATGTTCTGGGAATTTAGAAAAAGAAAACGGACAGAGGTTCTTTCACCGCTCCCCAATGGGACAAAATTTTAGTGAAGATGGTAGTAAAATGAAGAAACGCGCTTGTAAGCAACTGCTTTTTCAGTTTAGTAATCCAACAGAAGTTTCCAAACACAGAATCTTTGCATTAAAAACAACAATGCATATCGTATTAGGACAAAAAATTAGCATGCAACTTTCCACTATAATGAAGTCGGAACCCATTTTCCTGCTACGATATGTGTAACAAATGAAAAGTTTTTCATATTCCTTTTGTGACATCCTATATTTTTGAATTCTTCATGCTATTTTAGATGGCTGCTTAGTAGCAACACTGCACAGTTTTACCTCAAATCTGTTTTCTTAAATGATCGCCCCTGGTTACTAAACCCTAACCAGATCAAGACATCATCAAGAGATGATCATCTTGCAGTAATTTGCAAGTGACGACCAGGTAACAGCTTCAATATTGCAGAACCAAGGCCCATTAAAATATGAAATGTATTGAGATCAGTTATCTAATGATTTCTCAGGACCAGGCCTTTGACCCACAAGCATGCCATATCATCAGATGCAATGGCCATACAAGCCACAATGCCTGATTCACAATGGCCCATACAACTTGACCAAACCAATCCAAAACTCTAGATCAGAAATCTAAAACACTCGTGAGACAAATCACTTCTGTAAGGTTCACTTTTGTTTTCCTCCAATACAATTCCAACCTTGAAAGTCATCCCAGTCTCATCAAGTCCATTATAACCTCTCTTACCCTGCCAACCACTGAGATCGAAAAGTTCCAAGCACCACACGGACAACACTAGAAATTTGAAATGGATCCGGACTTTTCCCACCTGTCCTATTTCACCTATTCTTTTTCTGAACAATTCTGTTGACATATAAAATAATAAACGATGAATTTCAAATCCTCAACACGTCATGCCATTAAGTCATGAAATAAATAAATAAATAAATCAGATTTAATGGGATTTTGAAGTGGACTGTTCATATAGGTCCAACTTAACCATGTGTTACTTCCAACTCATAATAATAAAACATGGAATTACTTTTTTTGTCCTTCTCATATAATATTAAATGTTGGATTTACTAAAAATCCTTAACACATTTAAGACATGATAACATCTATGACAACAAAAGCACAATCCATCCCTGAGGTCCGAAGCTGAAGCAATAAGAGGAAAATTTTCTACCTAAAGAGACTCTGTAGCTATGACATAACCTACATAATGGCTTCCTGGTACTTTAACATGAAAGGTACTGCAATTTCAATATAGTGCTAGCAGGCAGATTCAGAAATTCCAGGCAACTATGCTGTTTCTAGGACAAATGAATTAATGCTCTTGTAACATAGAGACATAATTCTCACAAAATCAGCGATGACAAGGTCTTTCACATACTGTCACACATCAATCAGAAAATGAGGATATAAGAGGCAAAATAAGATTAGCCTTGAGAACAAAATTAGGAGAAGTCATCTTTGGTGGTTGGGACACACTCAATGTAGACCAATAGGTGCAGCAACAGGATGAAATAATTCATCCTATTAAAATAGTTTCTCTCACCATCTTGCAAGTTAACCTGCTGCTCCATTGTTTGCAAGCGCAGTTTCAATTCGCTATTTTCAGCACTTAAGCCATTTGTATCTCTCTGCAAATGATTAATGAGAATCAGAGACATTTCTTTACAGGAAAAGGTAAACAGGACAACAGAGGGAAGGAACATAGCGGCTTTGTCACACAAAGACAATTAAAAAAGTTGAACAAGTACACGCAGGGAAAAAATTGGAGAATGCATTGTGAAATGAGAGAGATGTACCTGCAAGAGAGTCAACTGTGCAGACAATGATGTTGCTTCTGTCTGAAGTGTTTGCACTTTCCGTTCTAGCTCAGCTATATATCTCATCTTTCTCTCTTTTGACCGGGCAGCAGATTGTCTGTTTGCCCAAATCCTGACACGGCCAGCAAAAGATAAAAAAAAAATGAGACACATAAGAATATGAAATAGACCACCAATAGCTTTTCCTCTTTTTCTAACAAATGAATACATAACATAAAGGTGAAAGCCAATAACTTCCAGTCTAGGAGAGGGGATGATCAAGAACATGAAAAGGACAGGGATATAATACTTAGAAGAAGCTAAGGTTCATAACATATGGATAGAGTGGACCAACCGCCAATAATTTTTCCTCTTCTTCTGACAAATGAACACGTAAAAGAGAGGTGAAAGCCAAAAGAGGAATGAACTTCCATTCTAGGAGACAGGCTGATGAAGAACATGAAAAGGACAGGGATATAATAGTTAGAAGAAGTGAAGGCTGATAACATATGGATAAAGTGGACCAATTATTTGAACAGCCTTTCTCTAATCTAACATGCCAAAAGAAAGTCCGATTTCACAACACACGTAGAGCAGAAAGAAATTTGAGAACTTCACCAAAAAGCACATATATCCCCACAAGTTATTTCTATGCAGTAAATCAAGAAGCATACTTGTAAAATTGGTATCCCGACAGAGCATAGAGGGCTTCTTCCTATAAGATGAGATATAGATGTCCGTTTAGAAGAATAGAATAAAAAGCAACTGCAAAAGGCACCTAAATGACTCTGCTTCATAATTCGTGAAATGCTGTTGAAAATTCATAAGTTCCGAAGTTCGCAAAATAAAAGCAAAATGAAAAACTCCTAGAAGCAGGACTTCTAATAAACCTCACGGGAAAAGGCATTGTTCTTGATATGAGTGAGCATGGGTTGGGTCAACCCGAAACTAAAACCAAACCACCCCATTGGGTTGGGTTGGGTTGAGTTGGGTTGAGTAAAAATTGATCATGGTTCTCGGGTTAGTTCCACATATAGAAGAATCGACAGTTTTTGGGTTGGTTCTGGTTCCATATGGAACCAACCCGAGGTGGAACCGAACCCAAGATATATATATATATATATAATTATATAATAAAAATTATAGTATTACTAATATATCCACACACACACACACACACATATTTCTTTGAAGTATTATGATGATTATTTTGTATTTTTATATTAAACTCTTAAGCTGATGTTCTAAATTGAAACAGTATGAAAGTTGTGGGATCATTTACGAAATTTCTCCATATTTACTTAAATCACTTTGCTTCATAGACCCACCACTCCTAAGTCATTTTACTTTCGATCTTTCATTCCAGACTACTCTTTACGACACAATTATGATATTTTTTTCATTTGAGTCATGCAAAATTAAAAATTTATGACATCAACATATTTTAGGTTTTGATACTGAAGAAAATGGCCTTAAAGGCTCAATTTTTCATGTTGAATGTCATACCAATATTGGAATTATTGGAATGAAGTAAACTAGTTAAGATAAAAGATACCCTACAAGCAACTCTTTTGAACCATTTTTGTAAGAACAACATTTTAAACTCTTTTGAATGTATCTAAGCACATATATTTAAATATTAATTTAATTGTATATTATGTTGAATATGTCATAAAACTGATTATGGATGTAGATTTATTGAATTTTGGTGTTGTTATAGGTATATGGTATAAACCGAAAAACCCGAGAACCAGAACCGAGAAACCCAGAACCATGGTTCTGGTTCTGTTCAGTTCTCAATTCTGGGTTGGGTAGAAAAATTTTGGAACCGAAGCCATTTCGGGTTGGTTCGATTCCACCATAAAACTGAA
The DNA here is from genome assembly GCA_005392925.1 of Aquilaria sinensis. Classification (NCBI taxonomy): domain Eukaryota; kingdom Viridiplantae; phylum Streptophyta; class Magnoliopsida; order Malvales; family Thymelaeaceae; genus Aquilaria; species Aquilaria sinensis. Next base: position 304,821 of record SMDT01000186.1, on the reverse strand, counting down.
CCAACCCGATCCATGCTCACCCCTAGTTCTTGACAAAGGAAATCACTGTAGCCCTACAACTTGAGTACCAGGATGCACTGCAACTCAAAAGTAGAACCACAAGCAAAGCATCAAATACTACCATATTTCACACAGCCAGCTTTGAACAAGCACCAGGAACAAAAAGGATGACAAGTTAAGAAAGAAAATGCCTATTTATGAGCAAATGCAAAATACTTAAGAGATCGGTAAAATTTTTAGCACAACTTAATGGCACAGTTACTCAATTATGGGAGTAAGAAAGGCAAAAGTGAGTACCTCTTGGCACGTTTGGGATCAATAAGAGCAAGCTCAGCAAGCTTAGCTGCAGACATGGCTTTCTTAGAATCAGCTGGCGATACCTCCTCAGATCCAGAAAGAAGCATCTCAGGTTTAATACTTGTGGAGCCATCCATTGACTGACTATGCTGGTGTCTTATTCTGGGCCTCTCACTAGAACCAGCACCTACATTCTCAGCAGAGTAAGCTCCTCCCGCAGCCATGGCAAGTGGTGTGGCAGGGGCAGCTGCAGAAGATGGCTCGCCCAACTGAAGAGCAGATGTTGCTGATGAAGAATTAAACTTATCCATATCAAGATACATTGATAGCAAATCCTCCTCTGTCTCGTCTGAGAGTGAAGGCCCATCAGCAACCCCCACCACTCCAAGGTCACTGTCAAAGCTAATATCATCAGGAAGAGTGAGAATTTCTGAATGGGCACGACGATGGCCCAAGTTCTTTGGTGGGTTATCGGGCATTTTGCTAATATCATGACTAAAACTATTCATATCTGACCCATGGCCGAAATGGCCAGCATCAGAGCTTGAACCTGGTCCCAATGGGAAACAAATGGACGAAGATGGCGGCTCAGATTTCACACTGAAAGCACTTGGATTCCCGGTTGGAGAGTACCCGGAGAATCGACCGGATGGGGGCAATCCTCCATGGGCAGCTCCTTTTTCTTTATCCATTTGGTAACGTGCTAGACAATAGCCACTAGAGTAGTTGAAACACTAACAATGCAAAATTTCTTCAACAGAGAGAGTAGCTGACACTATGATTATAGAGGCACAAACAACCGTGTCTAAATGCTGAAAAGCAGCCTAATGCCAACCCCAGATTCCAGCCTCGCAGATCCTTCAAACAAAGAGTAAATGAAAAAATACCCTAGAGATCACAGATCCAACACGTTCCACGAACGAAACAAAATGGAACAAAACAATTATCCACTCAAGCGACAGAACAATCAACCTCGAAGCATAGAGAACGGCGCAACCTCGCGAGAGAATATTCCTGCTAAAAGACAAAAAACTTTCCGACAGAGTCAGGCCGACAAATCTCCGGCGAGATCTTCAATCACATGAAGAGAAGCAAAAATTCCCCATCAAAGCTCTCTCGAAAAGGGGAAGCGTATCCACCGCCTTCCTCAGAAAAAGAAGCGAATCGAATGAGCAAATCACATGGAGTCGGAGAGCGTAAAATAGATACGCGGCCTTTATGAATGATTGCGAACACTGAACCGTACCAGACTTCTCTCTCTACTTCAATTCCCTGCCATTTTTATATTTCATCGCTGTCTGAAGACCCTGAACTTAGAAGTCCGCTTTACAAGGTGCGTACCTTTTGGACAACGAATGCCCCTCAGAGTTTCGCACTGACCACCTCGTTCGGCAAGTACAACTGATAAGCGCATGAATAAACCCAAAATCCATCTTGAATCATCTCGAATTGGGTTATGTTAAGTAAAATTGACTTACAGATTATGATTTGGTTTCACATTTAGAAGAATTATCATTTTTTTTTGTTGATTTCAATTCTATATTGAACCAACCCATTATGAAATAAAATAGAGGTATATGTATAAATATATAATAAAAATTATGATATTACTAAATTGATCATATATTTATGTGTGGACATGTACATTACTAAATTAATCATATGTTTATACATAAACATGTAAATTTTTACTTTTTTTCTAAGTGAAGAGAATTTTATTGCAACCTCAAGGGAATCATACACCAAGTCGTGCAAAAAAGAAACAAGAAAAAAAGATGAAGTACTAAAAGTTTACTCATAAGATCTTGTCTCCTTTCTACATCATGATGCTAACACATCTGCACAAAAATTAGTACCCCTAGGAATATGGGTTACATTGCACCTAGAGAACTGCTACTAAAGCAGTCAAATATCATCAAGTAAACCCTTGATCTCCTAAGGACCTCCACCCTTTGTAACAACATCTATCATTATCCTAGAATTGGTCTCAACCTCCACATGATGAATCTTCAAATAGACAACTTTTGTTAGACCTTCCTTGACTGAAAAAGCTTCAGCTACTACACTAGAAACTGTATGCATGAAAGATCCCTCTACCAGAATAAACTGACCATCAAAATTCCTAAACACAATACCAATCCCAACTTGCCATGAGTTCTTTTGGAAAGCTGCATCTACATTCATATTAACAACACCAATCGAAGGCTTGACCCATATATGAACAATGTCATGAATAGTAGAATGCTGCTCCATTAAATTTAGAGAACTCAAGTATTCATCAAAAGCATAAGAACTCTTTTGAATCACAGAGTAAGGGCACAATTTTTTATGCTAAAATATAACAGAGTTCCTGGCCAGCCAAATATGCCAACATTCAAATGCAAGTTTAGACAAGAAAGCTTAACCTTCATTGTCACCTTATGCAAGATTCAACATAATAATTAGCAACATATTATTAGACTGCCTATATACTAGGAACATGTACATCTAAATGTAGATTAAATTATATATTATGTTAAATATTTCTTAAATTGGTTATAGATATAATTTTATTGAATTATAAAATTGTTAATTATTATATCTATATGACAAGAATGAAAACAAAAAAAAATAATACTTATGGTTTTAGTTCTATTCGGTTCTTGGTTCTTGGAGTGAGTAGGATTTTTTTGAAATTATTACTATTTCGGGTTGGCTCGATTCGATTAGAAAACCAAACTATCCCAACTTATACTCACCTCTGCCCAATGATGCATGGGACAACATTGTGATTTTCTTATTTTTTGCTTCTAAATTTTTTGTTTAGTACTTCATTCGTCTTGAGTTTTCTACTGCATTTTTATTTGACGTGGAGACTAAGGAATGGAAAAATTATGTATATTTTTATAATTTTAACCTTGTTTCTACCTAAGTATACTGCCACTGTTTTTCTTAGCCGCTGGCCTATTAGATTTAAGTGTCAATTTTTTTCTCTTGGTAATAGGAATTTTTTTTTATCTTATTGCTATGCAGACTGCGAAATCAGTACGAAACATTCCCATGACAAAGAAAAGTTGGTCACCAATGAAGCTAAGCACCACTTCCAGGGCTAACTGATTACTCGATAATGACAACCTAAATGGTGGGATTCTTGCCTAGCACATGACACATGACAGCCCTGCAAAGCCAACACCAACAATCATGATGTCAATGTCGGCATGGATAATCATGTCGATTATATAGTAGCGCATCACCTCACGTGACACAATTGACACCTTCAGGAGCACAAAGGCCAAGTTGTCTAGATTGTAGGGCAGAAATAAGGTAGAGGTGGAGGCCAAGATAGAAAGAGAATTAATTTCTTATTGGCAGAGGATTTTGCCCTAAAACTGAGAAACAGATGGGTGATCAAAGTTCCGTAGAAGGTAAAAAAGGCATCGGACAAGGCAAGAGATTCACGACCTATTCCAATGGTCGCCAGACAAAGATTGGAGAAAGAGATAACAGAATGGAGTATTTGAGCGATAGGATTAATATGGCTTTCAAAAGTGGAAAAAGGATGGTAGCATGGCTATAATGGTTCCAAGTTAATCATTTTCAAAAGTGAGAGTGGAAAGTGTGATAGTGATGAGCTCAATATAGCTTGATGAGATTGGCAAAGAGTTCATTTAAAATTTTGAAATTTCAAGTTGGAAAGGTGTGAAAGTAGGTTGGGATTGGATTTTAAAAAATGAGAGTAAAAGAAGGGATATAATGGTAAACTTACTTTGTAAAACTTACCAAATATAGAATGATACAAAAAACTTAGGATGACTCAAAATGAAAAATGGTACAAAGAACTTAGAATTGAGGGAATAACAATTTCCATTTTTTGATTCATAAAATTGGAATTAAAATTTTTGGAAAGAAGCAAAAAATATGAAAATACTATTATTATTATCAACATTTTCAAAACATATTTTAAAACTGGAAAATAGATTTTATTCAGTTTGTACTTTAAAATATTTAATAAAAATATTATTTTTAATTTTAAAGATATAAAAATGAAAATAAAACAGAAATACGAAATCTATATTATACGTTAAAGTGGAAGAGGTTTGTCCAGCGGTGCCACTTATCATGTGTGTAGTGGGATAATGATGGGTTTGATGCTCTTTGTTTTGTTTTATTTAACGTATGGGTGGATTGTCATCACATTGTTGCAATTCAGAGCATTTTGTTTTCACTCCATCTCCTAACCTATATTATTATGTGACTTATATGTTAATAAACAATAATACAAAAATATCATAATATATAACCAATCTCCTGACTTCTATTATAACGTGACTTATATGTTAGTAAATAATCATAAAAAAAATATCAGAATATAGATATGACTTATATATGCTAGTAAATAAAGAAGATATCAAATTATCTAAGAATTTATTTCCCCTCCATTTCCGCATTTCTCTTCTTTAAGCAATTGTTGACAGGTGTATGAATTTTCCTTGATGCACACCCTTATATATTGAATTATATTGTTATTTATTTATTATTACCAATTGTTGACCATCATTCCTTTGTATGTGTCCACTTGCTCCTCACGTTGCATTCTACGTGCCCCCTGCAGAATTTGTCATATGGTATATGTTTAGGATGAGATAACTTGCATAGGGGGGATTTCCATTGTGTGCCTGGCGGCATGTGCTACTACCTGGACATTATACAATTCGGACTTTGATCATGTGTTTTTTTTCTGTGTTTGTTCCCTTTCTTAGATACTCCAATATTTAAATAGGTGTCATTGGTAAAGTTGTGTTGTTTGGCTTTTTTTGCTTACCTATTGTCTTCGCACGTCCCTTCAGCTCTGGGAGTTATTTCCCCTACACTTTTAACAGTTATTCCCCGTATAGTTTCTTTGTTCTTCCTTTATTGTTGGTTCCATTATTAGTCATTTGATATTTCATTCTTGTATCCATGTCTAATTGTTGCTTAGTTATGATTAGGACAAGTCGTACGCCTGCCTTATTGACTATTGCAGGAAGACACTAGTGAATAGGTCTGTTAGTTCAATAATGGTTCTTTTATGACCTACTTTCTTACCTTTGAAACTTTCTCACACTGGTTTTGTTGTTCCTGCAGTGTTCTGGAGCATTACAATTTTATTCATGGTGTGTTGCTCTACTTGTCTGCTCTCACTTACTTTTGTTCCCCAATTCCTGCTCCATCACATTTTAAGCTCCTTATCATTGATTCTCATGATTCATTATGTTCCTGACTTTAATTCCCTGCCATCATGGTTTGGTTGCCTTCACAGTGTGTTGGATCATTACAGTTTCAATCAATGTCTCCACCTCTGTCTACCTTTTCTAAGTTATTTCCTTCTGCGAATGTTAGTCGACAAGTTTCATTATGCCATACTTTCATACTTATTACCCAAGATGGAGTTGGTTTGTTTATCATTGATAACAATTTTATCTTAATTATGTTTAAAGTTATCGTTGCCCATACTTTTTTATGTAATAAAAGCATTGGTTGATGAATTTTTTTCTGCTTCTGCCTATGTCCATATGCATTTTGTTTCACAAAATTTGATTCCTCTCATTGTATTTAGCTGCTCGAAACTTAATGTCGACCATGCAAAGGAAGAAACTGCTTTGCTTTCTATAAAAAAAATCTACAAATTGTTTGGTGTCCGCGTATGTCACTTTTGCTGTAACAGTAACAATTGTTGGTGCCAGTTGTATGACCATATATGCGGAAACCTTGAATTGGTGAGTAAAGAGTTTGATGATCTACAACAACATCTAATGAAGTTAGAGTAAGAATGAAGCCATGCCAATTTTGAAAATCACTAACTTCTTGTAGAAATACTTCAACTACAAGAAGAATTAATTAGGGAACGCCAATTTGATTGTCCTTCCGGTGAAAATAAAATTTGAGTTACCCATACATCTAGGCATAGTTGTTGTAACAGTTTGCCTCATCGTATGACACCTGTACATATATCACTACGTCCCAAAAAAAAAAACTCTCTGTAATGTGTTTTTTTAGGACATTTATAGGAATATAAACGACTTTGTGTTCTGTATCCATTGTTTTGTACATGTTATCATATGCCTGTTGTTCCCTGTGCTTTCACATCCACGCTCATTTTCCTGCATTATTGTCAGACGTATATGTTTACACCATTAACAACACCTTCCCACCAAGTAGAATCAATGGAAGAATGTCAATCTGCTGCACGCCATCAAGATCGATACTTGCTGCTTAACCGTCGTCGATTTGACCTTATGATTGTGGGAAGAAATAGGAAGGATACCAATCTATCAAAATGACTTAAAAACAATGAACTAAGTGTTTCCCCAGCTAAAGTATCGTTTGCTTTCCAAACGGGTCCCCCTGACCTAAATATTTAACCAGTGTATCAATGTATGCAATGCACATCGTTTAAGAATTATTTGTTTCTGTTATATAAGAACTGATATTATTTCCTTGGACATCTAAAACTCAATACCATCGTCCAAGAAAACAATGGCGAAGCAACTTTTATCATCTTCAGTCACACAACCCAACTACTCATTGGAATACCAATAATCCAACTTGCAAACAATCAAATGGCGGATAGATATGTACTACCCCCGCAAATAGAGAACAAAATAGGATTAACTCATATATTTCAAGTATCTCCTACCACGCAATCAAACGAGACTGTTATTGCCAACTTTCGTGTATTAAAAATATTTGATCCAACTGCTTCTATAAAATATAATATATATATACCTTCCTTTATTGAGACAAAATAATATCAAAAGCATTAGACACATCATCTATAGATGAGCAGGAACCCGAATTGAAGCAAAGGAACATCAGGCGAAAATTGTAAGTTACAAGCTGCTACAGCTCCCTCATATGGTACAATACATTAGACTCACCAACATATATTGAATTTGCATTCCCTTACTCTATCCTACTAAGGATTTCGAGTACCAAACAAAAGAGTAAAATGGGAGAAGAAAAGATCTCACTCACATCACCACGCATGACTAGAGCACAAGAAGAAGGAAGACAGCCGCCCTAACTACGTGGACACAAATGTGCTTCCTGTAAAACAAAAGTTCTCAGTTTATGTTGTAAAATATGAAGACACATACCACTATACTATATTATATAAATAAAAAAAGGCACATTTCTGTCAAAACCGTTGTCTCAGAAAAAACCTCGAAACCAACAACTTCTTTCAACGGCAAGTAAGCCACTCCCACCTACTGCGTAGTACGGGTCACAATACTAGTATAAACCAAAAAGCAGTAACAGTTGCCAAACCAAACAAGCTCCTACCAAATACATTTTTCTTTATAAAACTGAAAATAAAATAAATAACTAAAACAGAAAACAGGAAACAAGAAAGTTACCAAACATATCCACGTCTCTTATTTCCTGTTTTATTTTCAATTTTCTGAAGAAAATGTGTTCGGTAGTTTTTTTTTCTATTTTCGAATAAAATTTTGAAAAAAAAAATATGACATATGAAAACCTTATTTTCAACTTTTTTTAGCCCGGATTTCAAAACCCAAAAATATATTGCAATATTATTTTTACTAAATGTTCACTTTAAAATTAAAAAAAAACACACATTTTGTCAATTTTAGAAACCTAAAATAAAAGAGAAATGGAATTTTCAAAAAGCACAGAACGCAAAAACCAGCCTAAGAAACTTTGTAAGGGAATGTGGAATAAGCGCGGGCTGAATAATACTAAGCGGAATTACTGGCTTGTAATTCATGTGCTCGGGCGGAATTGCTGGCCTGTAATTCATGTGCTCGGGCGGAATTGCTGGCCTGTAATTCATGTGCTAGTCCCTAGGACCGTTGACGAATAGAAACAAGTAAAATCATTTAAAATTCCCAATGTCTTCTCAAATCAAAACTTATAATTTCGTTATTCTCTATATCAATTTTTATCCTTAAATTAACAACTATAATTTAGGATAAATTGCACCATTTATCCTTAAACTATACCTAAATTATAAAGGGATAATTACAATTTGTCTCTTAAAATTTAGGTGAAATTACATTTTATCCCTCCAGTTTTAGAAAATCTACACTTTACCCTAATACAATTCGATAGTAATTTCTAAAATCTTAATTTAGATATTATGGTAGTCATCTTCCATTAATTTCAATCTGTATGGTATTTTTTTTAAATTGATGGACATTTTAAATTATTAATTTTTTTTATTTCTGTATGTCTTTCAATTTTTAAAACAACAATTTTTAAATGTCAATTAATTGTAGAAAAAATATTGTACAGATTGAAATTACTTAAAGATGAAAACTGTACAGTCTAAATTAATATTTTAGGAATTACTGTTAGACTGTATTAAAAATATATGGGGTAAAGTGTATATTTTTTAAATAAAATGGGCAAAGTGTTATTTTACATAAACCTTAGGGGCAACTTGTAATTAACCCAATTACAAAAGAGTCTTTAAGATAACTGTGAATTATATTTTGCCCCTGATGTTTACCCTAAATTACATTTTGCCCCTTCTATTTAAGAAACCTCTTAAAGGTACCCTAAAGTTTTAAGAAGTCTACACTCATCACCCACATCTCTCTTCAAATTTAAAATAAATGGATTGATTACACTTTGAGACCTCAACTTTTAATTCCCTTTTAACTTTTATCCTTAACATAGAAATTGCTTCATTACTTTTTTTTTTCAAATGACATAATATATTTATATATATTGTTCCATTTTACTTACCTTATTATTTTTTTCTTATGATTTAGTTTTTATTTACTTTTCGTTATTTATATGTACTTTATTTTATATTTTTAATTTTTTTAATTACCTCTAATTAATAATTTCATTTTAATTTTTAAAATAGTTGTTACTTTCTATCCCCATCACATTTTTCAAAACTTTTAATGGTAACTATTAAAGCAAAAATCAAAGAAATAATACGGCTCATTTTATGATAATATGGGAACTTCAAAATTCACTTTGTTCAACTTAAAGAAACATTTGGTCATTTTAACATAATTTTTTATATATATTTATTGATTAATTAATTATTTTTTAATAAGCCCCCATTTAGTAAAACGTTTTTGAATTTCCTTAACTAAAAAATACATTAGCCCTTGGAGTAATGGTGATGACTAGACAATGGAATACCACAAAGAGCAATATCCTTCATTGAGTAGCATCATCTCTTTAGTGAGAATAATGACAATGAATACTTTCTAGAACAATATAAATGTGAGGAGTTGATGAATTATAACACAAAATGATTAATTATGTATTAATTGAAAGTGATTTTGAAGTTTTCATTGTTATTGTAAATATAAGCCTTATCATTTCTTCAATTTTAGATCTAATAGTTATCATAATAAGTTTTGCAAAAAAAAAATAAGTATGTTTGTGAAGCTTCTAAATAGAAATAAATAAATAAATAACTAAAATAAATTTTAAAATAAAAATAATATCCTTAATCAAAAATATTTTGAAAATAAAAAATATAAAGATAAAATAATGTATAGACAATGAAAAATAAATAAAAATAACATTATTAGAAAAAAATAATTTGGTGATGGTAAATTGAAAGGAACAATATATATATAAAGATGTATTGTATCATATTATTTGAAAAAGACAAATAATGAAATAGTTTATATGTTAAGGAGAAAGATTAAACAAGAACTAGATGTTTCTAAAATAGGATCGGTAAAGTGTAATTTAGTGTAGACGTTAGGAGGCAAATTGTAATTCTACCTTAAAATAACATAAATGGAAAATTTGTCATTAAATTATCAATTGTATAATTTACTTTCAGTCTATAGATTTCTATTTAGATGATAATTGGCAAACATAAAAGTTTATATTTAAATTTTACTAGATATACTGTTTAAATAATATAAATAGATGGAAATTTGATTTATATAATTTTTTATTACCAAATTAAATATTAACAAGTGTCAAAATGTGCATGTGATCCCTTAACTTTACCAACTTTGATGAGTTAGTCCTTTTTCTGACTTAGAGTGAGTTTGTCTTTTAATTTTGCAAAAATTGGCGAATTAGTCCAAATTGGATGGAAGGCCAAATGGAGTTATGTGCTGTTAATGTGGCATGTGGCTTGTGTGGGGTTGTGCTAAGTTGGGAATGGCAAGATAATGGAAAGGTAAACATGTTAGTACATGCCCTTTTTGCCGACCATCACCCATTCCTGGTCCTCCATCACGGAACTACTATGCCACTTCCTGTTTAGCATCGTGAAACTTGGACTTGGCAATAAAAAATTTGCCATTGCCTTCATCCAACTCCAGCGTCAATACCTACTCACTTTCTATGACATCAGAATTTTCTGAAAAATCTCTAGTAACAATGCCTCATCATTGTCTTAATTGAAATTCCAAGAATTCTTCTAAAATTAAGTCCTACATCATGTGAAGGACAACAAATTACTTGCTGTAGGCCTTGACACCACTTGGACTAGGTAGAGTGGTGATGGAGCTTGATGAGAACAAATGTGATGTCAAAGCTTTAGCAACAGAGCACCTTCTGGATTGAATTCTATAAGACATTCAAATTTATGTGAAGAGTTCTATTAAGATTCCTTCAAAATCCTTCTCCAATTTTGACAATTGATAGCTTTTCTGATTTTGGGGTGAAAGTGAAACTGTGCTTCCCCTAACCTAACATCTTGACCAAGCCCCAATCCACGATGCCCACTTTTAAAACACCTCAGCATCTCACACACGATGTTTAAGTCACAAACTACGCATGCGGAAGCTTTTCCATCATACATTGGACTAGTTTGTTTAGTTTAGCAAACTTGAGGAACTAACATGTTTAGTCTAGAAAGTTACAGGACTAAGTTGTATTGAGTCAAACAAAAAAGACTAACTTGTGCGAGTTTACCAAGTTAAAGGACCAAATGTACATTTTGGCCTAATAAAAAACTAAATATTCAATGCAATAGTAAGCAAATTTTAAAAATTAAATAAGTAAATTACGTCTAAAAAATCATATACTAATCCAATTTTATTTATTTATTTATTTATTTTACTTCCTTACATAGTCGTACTCATGCTCATTCTAGATGTTTACATTGGCTAACAACGAAAAGTTGTACCCATGACTCATAATTTTTTATTAATGTACTGTTTTAGATCATATCCTACATTTTTTTGTATAAGACATTCCTAACCTCCTAAAAAAATACTATTTTGAACCACAGAAACTGTTAATATGAACAGAAAACACCATTGTTGCACTCAGTGTCCACGATACAATAATCAGATGATTTTGGGAACGTGGAAAAGAAATAAAAAATTAAAAAAAAACTTGAAAAGAAAACCATCGGCCGCCAACTATCCGCATGTTTGACAAATCCTCCACTGGCATCCATCTGATCATTGATTTTTTACCTACACCAGACAGTAGATTGGTGCAAGCTACGATGAGAATCAAGAGTAAAATGGCTTGAGTTCAGGGATCCAAAGAACCAAGAGTTCTTAAGACTAACTAAACAGCGTAGGGGAGGTAGAGAAAGAAAGAGAGAGAGAGAGGAAAGTTTGATTTATTCAATTGATGCCTTTAATTGAGATGTACATGTGTTTTTATACTTCGCATCTAACAGAGAGATAAGAACGAAGAACGAAGGCCAGAGGCCTAATGGCTTTAACCGTTTCTCCCGCCTATGTGCCTGCTCTAATTACGTTTATTGAGTTCATTAAGGGAACGACGCCGTATGGAGACTGTTTCGTATCATTGCCATTTTCTTTAAATGATGCTTGTCCTCAAGCATCAGTAAACTCGGGGAAGCGCTGACGCAGGTCAAACAGGTATTCCCATGTAGCTTCTTCGGGTCTTGAGTTGGTCCAATGTACCAGAACCTTGGTGGCTGCTTGTCGCCCCCGCTGTACCATCTTCCGTTCCAGGATTTTGAGGGGTTGCTTCTGCAGTTCATCGTCCCACGTAGGTAGTTGAGCTTGGACTTGTTGGTCACCGATCTTCTTTTTGAGAAGGGAGACATGGAAGACATTATGTATCTTGACTCCATCTGGTAACTGTAGTTTGTAAGCTACCATTCCCACTCGTTCCAACACCAGAAAATGGACCATAATATCTGGCCGCCAGTTTGTGGCTTGAAGTATTCTTCATAGAAGTTTGTCTGTACTTACGTAACTTCAGATACACCCACTCTCCTGGTTGAAATTCCCTTTCTGATCTGTGTCTATCTGCCAGCGTTTTCATCCTCTGTTGTGCCTTCCTTAGCCTATCCTTTAATAGTACGATCATCTGCTCTCGAGCTCTCAAGCTCCTATCCACAGCTTCTACATTCGAATCACCAGAGACATATGGTACGTGGATTGGTGGAGGTTGTCCATAAATGATTTCGAAAGGGGTCATCCCTGTAGCTGAATGATAGTTGGTGTTGTACCACCATTCAGCCAATGGAAGCTACTTGACCCATTCCTTTGGTTTGTCTCCTGTCATACAACGAAGGTAAGCTTCCACGCACCTGTTTACAACTTTTGTTTGACCATCCGTCTGGGGGTGGTAGCTAGTGGACATTTTGAGTTCAACCTTCAGTTGTCCTATGAACTCTTGCCAAAATTGACTCATAAACATTGTGTCTCTATCACTAATGATGTCTTGAGGCATGCCATGTAGTTTATATATGTGTTCCATGTAAGCTCTAGCTACCGTGGATGCTGAATAAGGATGAGCTAAGGCCAGAAAATGGGCATACTTACTGAGTCTGTCCACTATGAAAAGTATGACTTCTTTCCCTTCTGATTTCGGCAATGTATCGACGAAGTCCATTGATATGCTGCTCCAAACTTTAGGCGGAATAGGAAGAGGTTGTAGGAGGCCAGGGTATGGTGCATTGTCATACTTAAACCTTTGACAAGTATCACATTGGCGTATGAAGTTTCGGATGCCTCTGCTCATGTTTTTCCAGTAGCAAAAAGTAGCTATCCGTCTTCTTGTTGCCTCCACTCCTGAGTGTCATCCGCTGGAATTGTGATGGATAGATTTGATAATCTTGTTCCTTAGAGAGTTATCCTCCCCTACCACTAACATCCCATTTTTTTTCAATCATTGGGCATCAATGGTATATTTGGGATGTGCCTAGGAGTCCTTCAACTTCTCTTGCAATAACTCTTGCAACTTGCCATCCATTTCAACGCTTCTTCGTATTTCCTTTACCAATGGCGTGGTAAAGGTCATCATCTGTAACTGTTGGCAGGTGACTCGTGATAAGGCATCAGCAACAATGTTCTCTCTCCCCTTCTTGTATTGTATTTCATAATCATATGGTAATAGTTTGATAATGAACTTCTGCTGTAGTGGAGTCAGTATTCTTTGTTCCATCAAGTGTTTCAGACTCTGATGGTCGGTTCGAATGATGAATTTCCTCCTTATCAGATATGGTCGCCATTTTTCAACTGCGCAGACTAAAGCAAAGAATTCCTTCTCATAAGCCGAAAGTACCTGATGCCTATAGGACAACATCTTGCTTATAAAAGCTAGTGGACGCCCTTGCTGTTGTAGAACAGCTCCAATCCCTTCTTTGCTTGCATCTGTCTCGACCTCGAATTGCCTATTAAAGTCTGGTAGTGCCAACACAGGTGCTCCAGTCATGGCCTCTTTAAGTCGAATGAAGGCTGTCTCAGCCTCATTACTCCACTTAAATCCTTCTTTCCTGAGTTGCATGGCTAATGGCTTGTTGATGACCCCATAATTTCTGATGAACCGCCTGTAGTACCCAGTCAGCCCTAGAAACCCTCTTAGCTGTTTCACATTCTTGGGAATTGGCCATTTTTGCATGGCTTCTACCTTTTGAGGGTCGGTCGCCACCTCCTTCTGACTGATGACGTGCCCCAAGTACTCTACTTGGGTAACCCCAAAGCTGCATTTACTCCTCTTCACCAGTAGCTCGTTGCTTCGAAGTAACCCTAATGTAGTCTCCACGTGTTCCAGGTGTGTGTTCCAGTCGGAGCTATAGATTAAGATATCATCGAAAAACACCAATATGAACTTCCTCAAATATTGCTGAAAGATTGAGTTCATAAGTGATTGAAAGGTCGATGGTGCATTGGTTAAACCAAATGGCATCACTAGAAACTCATAGTGACCTTGATGTGTTCGGAACGCTGTTTTATGTACATCTTCCTGACACATTCTGATATGGTGGTATCCTGACCTCAAATCTAGTTTTGCAAAGTAGGCAGCCCCATTTAGCTTGTCTAATAATTGCTCTATCACTGGTATTGGGAATTTGTCCTTGACTGTGGCCTTATTCAACTCTCTGTAGTCCACGCAGAGCCTCCATGTTCCATCTTTCTTCTTAACCAAGACTATTGGTGAAGAAAAAGGGCTTTGGCTTGGTTTAATAACCCCAGCTTGCAGCATTTCTTTTACTAACTGCTCTATAGCGTCCTTTTGGATTGTGGGATACCTATAGGGTCTGATATTGATGGGTGCTGCTCCTTGTACTAGGGTGATGTGGTGGTCGTGTCCTCTTTGGGGTGGCAGTGCAGTAGGTTCCTGGAATCTATCTTGGAACTTCTCCAGTAATTTCCCCATGTCTTTTTGCTACCCTAGTGTCATTAATTATGCCTTCCAGCAGCTGATACTAGACCTCATGAGCTGTATTGCAAAAGCTTGTCCTTCATTTTGTTTACAAACTTTGTGGAGGAGCTTGGTTGCTTGCCTTGAATCTTTCTGTACTTGAATCTGAGTAGCTCCCCTCAATACCATCTTCTGCCCTTTGTATCTGAACGACATCCTTAGCTGCTCAAAGTTCCACTTAATGTGTCCCAAACTTCGAAGCCATTGTACCCCTAGAATCATCTCATAGCCTCCTAAAGGAATTAGCAATACGTCAAAGTCAAATTCGACCCCTTGGATTTTCCATTTCAGGTTCTTACACCTACCAACTGTGGATATTAGTTGGCCATTTGCCACTGATACTCCCATAGGACCAATCTCTTTGATTATGCACCCTAGTTTCTTGGCCACCCACTCATCCAAAAAAACATGAGTGCTACCCGAGTCTACCAACATGTTTACTCGTTTGTTTTCCACATACCCTCCTATCTTCATGATGTTGTAGTTGAGAATTCCTGTGAGTGCATGTAGGGAAATGCAGGGGTTTCCATCTTGTTGCCAGGATGCTTCAGATTTGCCTTCACTTTCTTCAGAATCCATGTCCTCCACTCTTACTACCTCAATCCTGTTGAACTGAGGTTTCTTGCATTTATGACCTGGAACAAACTTCTCATCACCCTAGTAACACTCGTTCCTCGCTCTCTTATCACTTAATTCTTTTTCTGTTAATCTTCTAATGCTCTTGGTGTTATTACTGGAACCATTGTTTACTACTGGTTGTCTAGGATTAGGCAGTATCCCCTTCCCCATGTCGCTCCTTTTATAAGTTGTTAAGACAACTTCTTGTAGTTTAGCAAAATAATAGGCTTCATGTAAAGAACATGGTCGTAGTGCTCTTACTGAGGCTTCCAACTCTTTATGTAATCCACCCAAGAATTGGCCAATCAAGTGATCTTCGGGTAGATGACTTACTTGTGTCAACAGCATGTCAAACTGATTTTGATATTCTTGCACTGATCTGTTTTGCTTCAAGTTCTTTAATTCTGAGGAAGGATCCTTGTGAGCTTCCCCAAATCTTTCAACAATGCTGTATAGTATGACCTCCATGAGAGTCTCATTCAGCTTGGCCAATCGCACACAAACCTCTTATGCCAGTGTAATGCCGGCCCCTTCAAATGTATTGAAGCTAATTGTACCTTTTTATCTTCTGCAATTTCATCGATATTGAACAGCTGATTGCAGAGAAAAATCCACCCTTCTGTATCCGCTCCATTGAAGTGAGGAAAGTCCACCTTGCTAATTATGGTCATTCCGTACCCATTTCCTGAGTATTGGCTAGTTGGTCTCACGTTTGATTGAGTGGCTTCACTGCCGTCTTCCCTTTGATCAAATTGTGTTTGTGATCTCCTCGAACATTCTTGATAACCAATCATCCAATTTCTGCTCCAGGTGTTGGACCTTCTCCACTAGTTTGTCCTCCAACGCCTTCTTCAGTTCTTGAAAATGGGTGCCTTCCGCCATCGATTCCTCAGGTTCGCTGCTCTGATACCAATTGGTGTAAGCTACGATGAGAATCAAGAGTAAAATGGCTTGAGTTCAGGGATCCAAAGAACCGAGAGTTCTCAAGACTAACTAAACAGCGTAGGGGAGGTAGAGAGAGAGAGAGAGAGAGAGAGAGAGGAAAGTTTGATTTATTCAATTGATGCCTTTAATCGAGATGTACATGTCTTTTTATACTTCGCATCTAACAGAGAGATAAGAACGAAGGCCAGAGGCCTAACGGCTTTAACCGTTTCTCCCGCCTATGTGCCTGCTCTAATTACGTTTATTGAGTTCATTAAGGGAACGACGCCGCATGGAGACTGTTTCGTATCACAGATCCAATGCTCCCGATTGTGCTCGCCCTGTCGATTTCTTCCTCTTCTCTGCTCCGATTATTGCTACGGTTTGAACTTTCTCTGCTCCAATTCAGTGGAGACACGCCTAATTCGCGTCTAGTCCCACTGTCCTCATCTCCGCCCTTATCATCTCTACCCTTATCTCTCCCATCCCGCTTCCGGCGCTATATCTCTCGACTCTCCTGATGCCCTCATGCAGGGTGGGGAAGGAGGGGAGGCGGACAAGGAGGAGGAGCGGCGGACGACGGGTGGCCTGGGCTTGAATCGACTAATCTAGAGGTGGCGAATTGACGATTATGGAGATGGAGGATGGGCGGATGACGCGAGAAGTGGCGGACAAGGAGAAGGAGGGAGACGAAGGGTGGCAGAGGGAGCCGAAGTGGTGCAGCGACGATTGGTTAAGGCGGCAGGAGGCTGGGCGGCAGCGGTTGGCGTTTTCTTTTATTATTATTATTATTATTATTATTCTTTTTTTATTATTTTTCTTGCTTTTCACGTCATTGCCAGCAGTTAAATATTGTGCCACCAAATAAATCGTGCATGCTGGTGTGCCAGATGACTTTTCATTTACATTAACAGTTTTCGTCCACATAGGATTAAAATCAGTACACTTTTAGAAAGTTAAGAACGTTATATACAAAAAATATAGGTTGGGGTCTAAAATGATACAACAATAAAATATTAGGGGTCATGATTGTAATTTACTCTTTTAAGAACAAATATACTATATTTGTGACTTCGGAATAATTTTATAGCACGAGATATAATTTAAGAATAAGCAGTAGAATTAGCCTACATTTATGGTTTTAATCCTGTAAAGTGAAACTGGAAAAATGATTTTTATTTTTCAAAAAATGCAAAAATAAATTTGAAGATAAGGGCAAAAATGGATCATCCGTTTGACGATAAGCAACTAACTTGTCAATTCCTTAGCTGAATGGTTAAAAAACATAAATTAAATAGAACTTTATTCATATAAAATTACTGAAAAAATAGTATATAAACATCACATGTATACACCATAGACCCTATCTTTTCAAATGTTAACACCGTTTATACAATCTCATATTTTCCAGTTCCTTAGACTTTGAAGAAACGTAAACGCAATTATACAAACATGATTATCTAAAGATCATGGTTCATGATAAAAATACTCATCTTAAATCAGATTAAAATATAGTTGGAGGTTTTTTTAAACTCAGAAAGAGTTTGAACCTCCATATCTATTAATATATATGAAAGCAGGACAATTTGGCAAAACTGTCATTTCCTAATTTACAATAAATTCAAACTTTTTAATAACTTAATACCTGTTAAACGAAATAAAGCAAAGAAAGACATGTGGTAACTTCCAAAAGTCCCTATAAAATGCAACGTGTCACATTATCCATAATTTACGTTATTTACGTTAACTCATTTTCTTCTGTATTTACATGTTTGCCATATTCTATCACATATCAACTCCTGAAACCGTTTAACCCTCAACTAATATACAGTTATATCTTTAAAACCTCCACTTTATCAGCTAACCTCCCCACTATTCCTCCCACTGTTGATCACAGTTATGAAAAAACCACATTATCCCCTTTAACTTCCCCACTGCCCACACTGACAGTTTCCACTATCAATTACAGTTATTACAGAATATTATAAATACACCACCCTTACAATAACATTTTACATTTCAGTTTTGATTATTCTACCAAATTGACCTCTTTTTCTCATCACTGTTGCCGCCTGTCCAACTTTTGTGACCTCCCTCTACATCATCCTCCCTCTCCCCAGAGTTAAGCTCCGCCAATATTGTATCAGACAAAAGGACGCTCGCCAGGGCCAGTGTTACAACTAACGTGAAGGAGAAGGCATTACACCGGGACATTTCTGACGCTCTGAAGAAGGAAAGCAAAAGTGTGTCCTCTCAGCTGCCCTCTATTATCTATAGGTGAAAAAATAGAAATCCTAACCATCTCTTAATTTTTTGTCTGTTAGGTGAACCGACTAATTTTATTCCATTTTGATGCAGATCAGTTTAATAATAGTAGTGAACACAACCACCTCTTCAGCAGCACAAAATAGAAGGTTGCATTATAGTATATGTTTAATTACATAATTCTCTTAATTATGTGTATGCAGCTAACACTTATTTCTTATATTATTACTCAGCAGTAATTTTCAAGCACCAAGGAAGTCATGCCCTAATTATCAGCAACGCACTACCAGGTTCTATTTTAAGTTTGCATTTTCTTTGTTGCAGTTTCTAAATAAAATTTTCTATTGCCTGTGATAACATGGTGGAAGTAGATCGATTTAGCTGCCAAATAATAGTAATATGCTTTTGGTAGGAACCTTAGGATAGGGCTACACATAATTCAAAGGTCATGTATGGGAAATGCAATATGCTAAATTTTTCATTTTAATTTTAACCACCAGTTTTAATATTTTTCAGTCACAATGGAGATCATTGAGGTTTTCCCAATTCCCTTCGTCAATATCCTTGACCTTTTTTGTGCCAAGCCTAAGATAGATTCTCCTGTTTACACAAATGAGCTTGAAGGAGCAAAATTTAGGTTCACTGTTCAGTTAGAGCTTGGGAAGACTGAATATGGGGAGGAAAATATTGTCAAGATCAAAGGAGTGCCTTCAAAGGACCCAGGGTTTGCAATGGCCTCAGCAGTTGAGAAGGGAATTCATAGAGTCAAAAAGTCCTATAATTTTTACGTCCATGACATTAACTTTGATGCTACTTTAGAGCTGAGAGAAAGACTGACCCAGGCTGAATATGAGAACAATGGCCTGAGGTACAAGATGGACTTGTTTCAGTTTAGCCACGCAACTATCAGTAATTTCTACCTCGAAAGAATTAAGGACTTAGAAAAAGAAGTTGCTATGCTGAAGGCAGAGCTGCAGCAGCATGGAGGAGCGGAAGGGTCGGCTGGATTGGAGGAGGGGGCTGCTGGAATGGACGAAGGGGAGGCTTGAGGTGACCAAGACAACTCTACAGAGACAGATCCATCTAAAGCCAATAGTTCACAAAATGATCTTTATGACTAGGGGCTTTCTTTATTATTCTTAGTTGCTTTGTTTCCCAATCTTTATTCAGACATTAGTTTGTTTTTAAAATTTCTTTCGTGTCCCTAGGTAAATGCAACCTTTTCCAATTTGTTCTGTTACCTTTATATATGAACACTCTATTTTCCATTCAATCTCACTCTGTCATTTAAATTTATGCCTTATTCCTAATTAGAACCAGCCTTTCCCCATTTCTCTTATTTTCCTAATATATGAATCCTCCGTCTCCCATTGAATCTGGTTTAATAAATGTTTAGACATTGCAATTTCCCATACTTTTTAATCTCTTATTATTAAAACATACTTCTGTACATTAGTCTTCGGTCAGGTTTTAATCAGATTCTTTGGAAGCTCATACTTCCAACAATGATTTGTATAACTAAGGGGCTTCTTTTTCATTTTAAGCACCATCGTTAGTTTTAGTTGGTTGGTTTTATAGTTCTTATTCACACATGACTAGGTCTTCATAGTTCAATGTTACTTTTAAGTATAATCAGTGTTTTCCCATCTCGCTACCTATTCTTATTTATGAATTATATGCTTTCTATTCAATCTTATTTATTACTTTTGTGTTCCCTATTAAATCTTTTTCAAGAACCTACCCAGATTGCATTTCCCCAAACATCTTAAACCATTTAGTATTAAAAACCAGAACAAAAAGCAGCAGCCCTCCAAGCCTTCCTGAACACGTACTAGGTCTCCTCCACCCACTTATTCACCAGCAAGGGAATCTTAATACTTCCATCAAAGAAGGAAGACAAACAAGCAGAAACGAACAGAACCAACCAGTACACAAGTTGACCAAACAATACAGAGAGGTAAAAGGAATGCTCATATGTTAACATCAGGTCGGAGCAACAAAATAGGGAAACTCGCAAACCGTTCATGCCTTTAAACCCAAATTAAGAAAGGTAAGCCTATCAACAAAGAGAAAACTATCCAGTATTAGTTTTTCCTGTGTTGTTTATTTCCTTTATGATTATCCCAGAAACAAAAAGGAGTAGAACTGAACTAAATACCATCACTAACTATAAAGTCCTTATCTATATAGAGAAAAACTATAAATTCCAGGAAATTAAGCTTTGGATTATTGATGGAATTACCTTTTCGATTGTCTAGGAAGACTGCCAACACTGGATTTCTCCTCGGAATCAACGGCTATGCTTGTCCCACTATTACTGGTTGAATTCCCCATGATCGCTTCAATTTCCTTGAATCAGTGCTAGTGGCTGTTAGCGCCACCGGCGTTGTTCATTCTCTGAACTTCCACCATCTGTACATATCGCTCTTATCCATAGTCAATGTTTCCCTCATGCAAAATAATAATAATAATAATAAATTGCATTACCCTCATGTAGTAATAACATCAAGGTGAAAATGAAGGAAAAGAAAGGAAATGTCTAAAAAAAAATTACCTTGACGCAATCGGAGTAGACAAAATAGCCCCATAGAATGGAGGGAAAAAAATGGGGGGAGGATCTAGAATCCTTATCTCACATCAGGAGAACGATTCAGATGAACACTCAAAAACAAAACTCAAATCCTCCCACGAACCAGATCTTTTCAGAAACCCTAATCGTTTCACGGTAGCAAATCTTTCATAACCCGTAACCTTTTCATAAAACTCAAATGTTTGAAGAAACCAGATCTATTGTAAAAACCCTAATCATTTCATAGTACAAAATGTTTCCCGAAACCCATATAGGTCACGATAACCCAGGAAATTAGCAAACAAAAATTAGGGTATAAAACCTAAATTTCTAAAACCAGATCTATGAAAATCTGTTAAAAAATCGCATCAACTTGGGAAGACTAAGAAACATCAATTGATGGGGGAAAAAACTGGATAAATCAGCCTCCACGGTTGCTATGACGCCGAAAATCAAATGCTCCCGTAGAGAAGTCGCCAGGAAATTGTTGAGACAGACGAGAAGGCGAAAGAGAAAAGAGAGGGAGAGAAACGCTAAATGATGCTTCTGACGCCTAGACACTTCTACAGATAGAGGAGAAGGCGAAAAAGAAAAGAGAGGCAGAGAGTAGAGACGTGAAATGAGATCCGACGCTTCTGACGCCTAGACACTTCTACAGATAGAGGAGAAGGCGAAAGAGAGAAGAGAGGCAGAGAGTCTAGAGACGCGAAACGAGATCCGGACAAACCTTCTGTTTATCCTAATTTTATGGGAAAATTTGCACCTACTGCCTCTCATCTATTCTCCACATTGCACCAATGTTCCCATTTTATATCTTTCTTTCCAATATCACCCTAAAATTTTAAAGTCTCAACTTTTACCATTGAATCCTTTCTCCTAAGTATTTACACTAATTCCAACGTCTTTTGTTTGGATGAGCTAATTTCTCTATTATCTTATGGGGCCGAATTTATACACCAGCCTCAATTTTTAATTACACACATTCATTAACCTTTTTGTACAACCCATATTTTTTTATATCTCATATTGTTAAAATTTAGGCCACATTATTCCATATTTCAATAAAGGTTTAAATAATTACTTTATTCAAATATTCTTCAATATTTGGGTATGTCCACAATTATTTCATAGACACTACTCTATTTACTAACTATTGATTTTAAATATTTTATTTCTTCTTATATTTTTAAACAAATATGTATTTAAGTAATTATGAAGTACAAAAAAAATGTAATCCCTCCATTTCATATTAGCTGTCCTTTTTACATTTTTTTACTAAAGCTTGACCTGAATATATTTATATTAAAATCAATTGGAAAAAATTCTAAAAAATGATATTTCGAAACTATAATCTTTAAAGTCCCATTTTCATGTAAAAAGTACATCTTTTTGTGACAAATATTAAAAAAATAAAATAATATATTAATTTCTATGAATAGTGAAGAGAACAGTGTTTATGAGATGTTGGTAGTATTACTTTTAAACTTATATTACTTTTAATAAAAATGTGCAATTTCGTTTTATAAGTTTAACTTCTTGCCCAATTTATTAACAAGTCAACCGTATCTGGTTTTAAAAAATATTATGTCACCTTGGTTAAATTTATATGTGGTCAAAAAATACTTTTATCTTTTTACACTCTAATTTTTTATTTTTCCATTTTTATCTTTCGTAACAGTTCCTATTTCTAAAAAATTATTTAAATATTCATTCTCAATGTCTTACATAAATTTTATTTATTTTTTACACTTTCAAAATTAATACTCAATATTATCCAATCTACCATACAATATTTTTGTAAATTTCATTTTACTTCAACTTTCATTGTAAATTAATATTTCTTATGTTACTCTACAATTCCATAGATTAAGTATTCATTCCATCCGCTAACATTCTATTCCATTTTTCACTGTGCAGATATAACCATTAAGATTAAGATGATGAGATTACCCCTTGAGATTCTTGCTATCATTTTGTGTAAGGCTTTACATCGCCAATCGAAGGAATCTGGCAATCTAGCTTCTATTCACACTTTCTTCGCGTTGGCTTTCATTATCCCGGCCATTTTCAGTTCTTTGGATGTCTCATCTGTAATATGGGATTAGTACCTTAATCGCATGTCTCCTAGGTTCAAAAGTGTGAAGAATTCTGGCCATCCAATTGCGACCTTTGTACATGGCCTTTTATGTTATTTCAAGTATGGAGCATTTAATGAGGGGCTTTCCTTTATCTATGTAGCATCTGCCCATGGGATTCCAGTTGCAAGATACATCTTTACTATTCTTGGCAGTATTCGTGGCCCCATCCATATGAAACAAAGCATTGAATACATATATGAAGTAAAGGAAAAGGAGGGCACACTGTGGGGCAAGCGCATTATAGACCTTCGACATGAAGCTGATTTTATCATTTCAACAGTTGTTGAAAGATGGCCTACCCGAGAGTGCAATATCTTCATTGAATCTGTCGATCCAAATCTCCATCGTCGTCATTGTGGGATGTGTGTCCATTGCATCCTTATGGCTCCTCGTCTTGATAGTTGGCTTGAGGCGTACTATGAGGTTGATGATACTCGGCTATGTGAAGAATGTGTTGTAGATGATGAGTTTAGGTCATTAGTTGTTATGCTCTATAGGTTCAACTAGAGTTTTCAATTACCATGTTATTACATAGGCCTTCCGTTTAGTTTCGATGGTACCTTGCCTTTAGTATGTCCTATGTAATTAACTCCTCCATTTATTTCACCTTTCTTATCAAATGTTTTATATGTAAGTACAACCATTGCTCACTTTCATTCATGGTCAACTGTGCATTCCTATACTTTTCTTATTATTACAATGCACCGAGATGAAATATTAATAGGCATAACAACTTTATGTAGCTTGTCTATTTTTTCCTTAGTTTATCCATTCCTTCCCACATTAAGTAACAACTAATAAATAGGAAGATAATGTATTAATTCATCAATTTCATAGCTTTTACTTCCATATTCGCTGTACATTTGCATTTATTCATCAATTTATATTTCTACCTCATTTAATGTTGTATGTTCATTCATTCATTGCTATCTTACTTGCCAATGCTCTTATTTATGTAATTTTTCATCTATGATATGACTTCTTATTACAAATGCATATGCTATATTTGGTGTGCCATTCAATTGCTTCATTATCCATAATAACATACTTCATTCCCTTACCTATGTAAGGATATGGATTCTCATGCTCGACGAGCTCATCGCATAGAACTATGACGTGCTTATCGATAGGCTCGCCATTCAGGTTCAATTACAGGAATTCATAATTGTAACTCATCGGCACTGTAAAATCACTATTCATCTTCTACATTACCCAGTTCTGGACATCATGTGGTACCGTCAACTACAATACCTTTAGCCATTTCAACTGAGTGTTGGGTTAATCTCTCATCTCACCCTGCACTTGTTGATATTTCAAACTAGATGCCCATTATATGTGATTGTACTGCTCCTCCTATATCCATCAATCGGCATTCCTCTCATGCCACTCCTGTGACATCACATCCCTTACCATTACGACGTACTCATAGAACTTTTGAGTCAGGTGAAAGTTTGTCTGCTGCTTCCAAACGTACAAGTGATAAAACAGTTGTACTTCCCCAATCCGAACACATGTCTGTTACTTCATTGACCAATGTTCCATCTAACTTCTCGAGTACATATGTCTATCAGCCATATCTATTTTCCTTTTTAATCAATCTTTCTTGATATAGAAACATATGTGCTTTTCTCATACTATTCTACCATGTTAACACTACAGCCATGGGAACAAAATGTTGAACCTTCTTCTGATCAACCACATTTAACCTTAGATGCCCATCAATGTATGTTCTTTACCCTCTCACATCCACATACTTCATATATTACCTACAATTTTTTTTAATGTTAATGCGTGATCTAGGTATATATTCCTAGTATAAAGATCTTGGTCCTCCAAATTGCATGTGTTCCCATTGTGGCACCATTATATGGTATGCTGAAAGGAGTAATAAGTCTCATCACACTACAAGCCCCGAATTCTCTTTATGTTGCCAAAAAGGCAATGTGTTCATTCCTCATTCCCCACTACCACCAGAATTCATTCGTCATTTGTTTAAGTATAATGGCGATGCATTGTCCACATATTTTTTGTAGACATATTCGAGAATTCAACTGTAGATTCTCTTTCACATCCACTGGTGCATGTGTAGATTCCAGTACATATGATGGACAGGGTCCACCCACATTTAGATATTGTGGAATGAATTATCACCGAATTGGATCATTATATCTTAACAGTGGAGATCGCCTTCAATTTGCTCAGCTGTATATATATGACACTAAGCATGAGACTTATAATAAAATCATGAGCTTTGGTGATGGAACTTACACTGAGTATGATCAGATAATCATTGACGGTCTAATACAGATGTTTGATGAGCATAATCAGTTGGTAAGATTTTTCAAAATGGCACGGGATCGATTGGGCAACACGAGACAACCTCCTCTGCACGTATGACTTTTGAGTTCTAGGGGACGGGATAGGCGATATAATTTGCCTACTTCTAATGAGGTTGCTGGACTATTGGATGGTATTGATGAAGAAAATGGCAACCATCAGGATATATTGGTATACCCAAAGAATTCTGAACCCATACTATTGACTTTTTCCACCCAAAGCATTGTGCTATGCAGTTCCCTTTATTCTTTGTATATGGAGAAGATAATTACCATATAGAAATGAGCTATGTTACAGGGGATGGGAAACTTTCTCACACAGGAACTGTAACTCCAAGGGAGTTTTATGCATTTCAAATGCAACAACGGCCACATGTCGATTCCCTCATCCTCTTAGGTGGTTGATTATTCCAGGAATATGTTGTTGATGCTTACTGTGTCACACTTGAATCTCGATTTCGTTGGCTTAGATGGAACCGAGATCGTTTCCGTGCTGAAATATTATATGGCTTACAAGATACAGTGAATCGAAGTGATATAGATGCCTCTTTGTATGGTAAGAGAACTATTCTACCATCTTCCTTTGTTGGCAGTCCTAGGTACATGATACAAAATTATTAGTATTCAATGGCTATATGTCGGGTTATGGGGTACCCTGATTTATTCATTACCTTTACATATAACCCAAAATGGCCTGAAATTCAGCACTTCCTTCAATTAATCCCTGGGCAGCCTCTCGAAGATCGAGCTGACATCATTGATCGTGTATTTATGAAGCTCTATAATTTTAGACAAGATATTACTAAAGGGATTTCAGCCGAGTCATTGGAGATATCTGCACTGTTGAATTTCAGAAGCGGGGACTACCCCATGCTCATATTGCTCTTTTCCTTCATCCTAATGATAAGTTTAACACTCCGGATAAGATTGATCAATACATCTCTGCAGAACTCCCGAACAAAGAAAAAGACCCTGTGGGATATAAGGTAGTTGTTACACACATGCTTCATAGTCCATGTGGTACAGCTAACCTATGATGCCCATGCATGGTTAAGAATTCATGTTCTAAGCATTACCCACGATCATTCCAGAATGAGACAACTATAAATGAAAATGGTTTCCCTCTTTACCGTTGGAGGCGTGACAATCATTTTGCGGTTATTAACAGTACTCCCTTGGATAATCGATGGGTTATGCCACACAATCGAGATTTATGTGTTAAGAATGATTGTCATGTTAATGTCGAGATCACTAATATGGGCATGTGTGTTAAGTACTTGTGTAAATATGTTTGTAAAAGGTCTGACATGTCAACAATTGTTCTTGGAAATGGTGGTGCCGGTAGAGGTAACAGGGATGGGTCAGATGGTAATGAATATGATGAGATTAAACAATATATGGATTGTCGGTTTGTCTTAGCCTCCGAAGCAATATGGCACATTTTGGCTTCTTCATTCATGAGCATCATCCTTCTGTGGAAAGATTGTCTTTCCATTTACTCGGTGAGCAAAATGTTGTGTATGATGAGGGTGATGATCTTCGTGATGTTGTCCGTGCACATAAGGAAAGCATGACAAAATTTTAGGCGTTGATGCACTGTAATTCTGATGATGACTTCGCTAGAACCTTGACATATATTCAGTTCCCTGAGCATTTTGTTTGGAATAGACAATTCAAGATATGGACCCGTCGTCATAGAGGACGGAGTATAGGATGATTGTACTTTGTTCACCCAATTGCAGGAGAGAAATTCTACCTGCGCATGCTTCTTAATGTTGTGAAAGGTCCAAGATCATATGATGAAATTTGTACTGTAAATGAAGTCTTGTATCCAACATATCGAGAAGCATGTTTTGCACTTGGTCTTTTAGAATGTGATGGCGAATGGCATCAGTGCTTACGTGAGGCTGCTAACTAGGCATCAAAAGGTCAATTGCGTCAGTTATTCATGACCTTCTTATTGTTTTGTCGCGTTGATGATCCACTACAATTATGAACACGTAATGCTTCTATCTTATCTGAGGATATCTTATATCAGCAGAGAAGATTGTTAAAAAATTCTCAGGTAATTATGACGGATGATGAGTAGCAAACTCACGCACTGTATCAGATTGAACAGGCCATGAATAGGGTTAGAAGAAGTTTGCGTGAATTTTCATTATTGCCATTCCCACAAGTTGACAATAGGATGTTGGAGCAGAACTCTCTCTTGATAGAAGAACTCAACTATGATAGGCCGGCTTTAGCTGCTGAACATGGTTATTTGGTGTGTCACCTTAATGATGGGCAACGCCATGCCTATTCGTCACTGCTCTGTGTTGTTCAATCACGCGAAGGTAGTTTTTTCTTTGTTCACAATAGTAGAGGTACTGGAAAAACTTACTTATGGCGCACTATAATTTCTAAGCTACGATCATCTGGCCAAATTGTCCTTGCAGTTGCAACTTCTGGAATTACATCACTCTTACTACCTGGAGGAATGACAGCACATTCTAGGTTTAAGATTCCTATCCCTGCAGATAATACATCCATTTGCAACACTAAAAGGTCAACCCCTATGGCAGAGCTTCTTTGTAATACGAGTTTGGTTATATGGGATTAAGCTCCAATGGCACATCGTTATGCTTTTGAGGCTGTGGATCAAACCTTCCGTGATATCCTCTCTGTTGTTGACCCTGCTGCTACAACAAAAATATTTGGCGGTATCCCTTTTGCTATTGGCGGTGATTTTAGATAGATATTGCCTGTTATCCCTCACGATGGTCATGCTGATATAGTTCAAGCATTAATATTGTCATCTACCCTATGGCCAAAATGCAAAGTATTTTACTTGACAGAAAACATGCGCCTACAGAGCTCCACAGCAGCTAATGTTGTTGCTTTTAATAACTGGATTATGAAGGTTGGGGATTCTACCTTACCAGCATGCCGATTATTTGAAGATGAGGATGAGCCTACATGGATTAACATTCCCACTGATTATTTAATCCCATGAACTCTTGACCCTATCAGTGATGTGATCACCTCCACTTACCCATAATTGGTTCAGAGGAACGAAGACCTTAATTACTTGAAGGAAAGAACAATTCTTTCATCTACTAATGAGATTATGGATCAAGTGAATGATCGTATGATTTCAATGCTCCCTGGAGATATTCAAACATTTCTGAGTGCAGATAAAGTTTCACCTGTCTCTGATAACTTTGAAGCACATTCAATGTTATATCCCACGGAATATCTCAACACATTCAAGTTCTCAGGGTTCCCTAACCATGAATTAAGACTGAAGGTTGGTGTCTCAGTTATGTTGATGCGAAATCTAAACCAATCTTTTGGCCTATGTAATGGAACGTGCATGGTTGTTACACGGTTGGTGCATAGAGTGATTGAAGTTGAAATTATCACTGGTCTGAATTCTGGTCGTCGATTTTTCATTACACGAGTAGAAATGGTACCTTCTGATAGTGACTTGCCTTTCTTATTCTGTCGACGGCAATTCCCACTTAAGGTCTGTTTCGGTATGACTATCAACAAAAGCCAGGGACAAACTTTCAACCGTGTTGGCCTATATCTTCCACAACCTGTTCTTAGCCATGGCCAATGTATGTTGCTGCATCTCGTGTTACCAGTCCGGCCGGTTTTCGTGTGCTTCTCGAAATGGATGAGCCTAACGAGTCATTAACAAGGAACATTGTCTATCGTGAAGTCTTTCAACGACTTCACTGATATTCTTTCTACCTTTATACTTCATTGTGTGACCAACACTTTTCTCAATATATCTTATTCTGCCCTTTCCTGTACATTGATATTTAATATGATTGTTTTTTTATTGGTAACAGGTGAATATGAGACAACAAATTACACATCTCAATCAATTGACATCACTGACGTATAGATGGACAATCAGGGTATAACTCACCCGTTTAAGGGAGGCTATTAATGTTAACAATAATAACCCATTTGGCATTTCCATGATATTCCTTGATGAGCAGGTATTATTACTACTGTTCCTTAAACTAACACTTTATCTTCAAATTCTTAATTATTTTGGGTCCAAATTTTGTCATATTATAACCCCCTATTGTTTATTATCCATTTTTAATGTCTTACCTTTCTCCTTTAGAATGATCATATTCATGCGATGGCGTCAAACTTCATTGCCCCAAATTCAAATCTATACTGCAAGAAGGGGAGGTCTACATGATTTCAAATTGTAGTGTGTTCAGAGCTGATCGACAATATAGACTTGTCACTAATGAACATATAATTCGCTTCACTGCGTCTACAAAAGTCACATTCATCTCTATCCCCGTTCCAAATATCAAGCGTTACAAGTTTGAATTTGTTTCTTTCCAACAAATTCATTTGCGTCATCTTGAGAATATGCAACTATGTGGTATGACTTTAAATAGTGACCATTTCACATTTAAACTTTGACTATGGTTTCCAATCTTATATTATTGCTTCTTCCATTATAGATGTTGTTGGCAAGCTTATAGAACTTGGTGATGCATCTGAAACTACACGATCTGATGGATTACATACCATCAAGCGTAATTTAAGACTCAGAGATTTAAAGTATTGTTCTACACATAATAGATGCACTTTATTCGTACTGTTTATTGATCCGATTACAATGCATCATTCTTACATACCACTATTGTATTATAACGGATCAACTATGGATTTAACTTTTTGGGGAGATCAAGCCAACTCCCTTGACTACAGGTCCTTGAAGAACTCATCTACAAATATAATCCTGGTTGTTACGTTAACTTTTGTTAAGTTATGTGAAGGTATTTTATTCAATAATATATGCTTACTGCTTCAATTAAACTTTTTCCATAGTTTTCACCTATCTACTATTATTATGTTTTCTCAGGGCAATATAATTTGTCATCAACATCGGGAACAAAGGTTTATGTCAATATTAAGATTGATGAAGTAAACCAGTTTCTTCATTCATATGACGCTCTTAACTCATCTCTAACATTTCTTTCCTAGCCATCATTTTTTACTTTACATAGTTTGTTATTAACATAACCTTCTAAACAACATTACACCCTCCATTTAGGCAATCTACTGGAATGGATGTTGTGCGAGATTATGTCCCGAATCTAGCTACACGTCGGCCAGAGTTAAGATTGTTATATAGGCGTCGAAGGACTATTGTAGAGATTAACGAGCTGTTATCCCATGGGGCTTTACATGTGAGTTACTTTGTTCTTAATTCTTTACTTATTTGATAGTACTACTTATTCAAATTCCTTTTTCATTGTCAACTTCAATTCCTATTTTAGTGCAACAACTACACTTGTCGTGGAACTACAACACAACTTCTTACTGAGAGAGGATGGTGGTATTACGCATGTAAAAAATGTTGCAGGAAAGTTGATCCCATAGGGTTAACTTTCTTCTGTCCTGTATGCAACATAGTGAACCGGTCGCCACCAATTTGGTACACATTTCTTCTTATTTTGATCACAACCACTGTATTATCTTATTTCCTATGACTTTTATACCAAAAAACTTACACATCTCGCATGACTAACTTTACAGGTATAAAGCAGTTGTGAAGGTAGTTGACTCTACTGGAACTGCTTTATTTACCATGCTTGACTCTGTCGCTTGCAAGTTTTTTGGTTCCTCTACTAGATCTCTTTGCTCCCTTGAACAATTGGTTCATCCTTTTTTTTACCAATTTTCTCATTTTCACTTTCAATTGCTCTCCAACTTATACATTTATTTTATCCTTCCATTTTAACCTACTAATTCCCCTTCTGAATATTTTAACTTTATCTATAAGAAAATGGTTCCGCGAAACTTCAGGCACGATTACAAGAATCACTTAATCGAGAGCTTATTCTCGAGGTCGAGCTTAGTTCCTTTAACTTCCAAAACCCCTCTTCACCATTGACTCTTAAGAGGTTTTGCCCAATAAATCATGAGGATGAAGCACTTGCATTCCGATTGAAGGAACAGATTGTATGTTTCTTCCGTTTTATGCTACTAATACTTTTTTCCCTATTTATTTTTAATTTAAACTTGTACATTATTATCGTTCTACAGGCACCAAGTCAGTCAACGCCGAATTCTTCTATATTGTCCTCCATTTGCCAGCACTACATACCTCCGCCATTTGTCCTTCCCATACAACCGATGCATTTGTATACTATTGTTCTTCTTCATCCCACCTATGCCATTACTTTAACATTCATTGTTATTATGACGCACTATTCTTTGTATTACAGGGAACCAACTACTTCAACTTATGCATATGCTCCAGCATCGACGCTTACTGTCCCATCGACCACCGAACTTGAAGTTGCTTCGATTTTGTACATCCTTCGTCAAAATAATCTTCCTTTACCCTGACATCATATAATTCAAGCTTACTTTTCAAACCTAACATTTTCACAGATTGGACCTTCAAAAAAGTGCTCCACCCTCTCCCGCTTCAACTTTAGGCCTCCAATTCGCTTCCTACATCATTGTAGCACATGAATGGTAACAACTATCCCTCTACACATACTATCACTTTCAGTACGTATATATTGTAAATCTAAACTTCTCTTAACATCTTAAATGATGTATTTTTAATTCACACTCCCACTTTTTTACAGGGTACAACTTTTAAAAGACTGTGATGTTCTTGCTGAATTTCCACAAATAAATCCTCACCAGATATGAGTTCATATTATCTTCCAGACTTCCTAATTCTAAAACAGTTGTTTTTGTTATTGTGATTTATTGCCATTATTGTTTTTATCTTGTCAATTACTACTTCATATTTAATATGAATTTCTATCCCGTCCGATAGACAGGTTATGAAACTAGTTAAAATTGATCATTAGTATTTCGACATATTATTATTATTATTATTATTATTATTATTGCGATAATTGATTTTATTACATCTATTGTTATACGAGATAAAAAATATGTTCTGAAACAGTATGTCAGCTTATGAAAGAACAATCTCGTACACCAGTAACTCCAAAAGAAATGAACAGAAAAATTATTCTTAATGGTAATAAATGATACAAATGGTACTCCTACAAAGGGAAAAATAAAAGAACTGAAGTTTCCAAGTTTTGCATCTCAGAGTGAATAACAAACAAACATTCTCCTTCAGACACGTCGGAACTTTGAGGGTAAGTACCTGATCTCTATCTAGTTTTAGAAGTCACAAAACACTGCCACTTTTTACAGGAGGGGGCGAACAGAAAACAAAAAAGAAAGGATGAGAAAAGAAAGGCGCAGACGACAGACTTGCAAGGGGCGAGTCTTTTACAAAGGAAATATGAAGGTAAGAAAAAAGTTGACCTATAAAGAGGGAGATAAACAAGAAGACGGTCACTTTGATTCATAGTGGTACATCGCAAAGCCCATGCGGAAAGGAGTAGGGGAGAGGCGACAATTTCTTGGAGATTCCGGCCTAGCCGTATTATTTGTTCTTCAGGAGGCGATAAATACTGGCACGAGGCGAAGCAATGGACCAACAACATTAGCTGCGTCGATTACCGTCTGTGGCGAGTAGAGAGGTAACCTACAGCACATAAATCGACCAAACAAATCATCAATACGCGGCCCTTTTTTCTATAAAAGATTCGTCACTTTGAGAGCCGATAGCTAAGACCAAACGCAACGAAACGAAACATATCATTGCTCTGCATCATCTCACCACAACATGTAAGCAACCATTTCTTCTACTAATAACAACAGCATCCAAAGATCGTGCTTCTTCAAATCATCAAAGCCAAACCGGATGGTTCGGTTAGTTCTGAGTATCATGTTGATGACATTTATTTACCTGGTAAAAATGATGGGAAGACACTGCACTGATCGAGTTGTCATTGATTATAGTTAAATCTTTAAATTAACTCTAAATTCTTCAATCAAAACGAAACTCAATTGAGCCAGCCAAACTCACGTAGGCGTGTTAGAAGAACTCTGAAACAGTAATTGATAGGAAAGCACCAAAATTTAGGAGACCTGACTCGCATTATCCAGGAATTATTTCAGTTGGTCATCCGGCTAATTTTTTAAACCTTTGCTAGCTTTATTGGTCCATTTTGCAGGGAAACTAGTCCCCTAACAATTGATTAACGGATCAAGAGAACCGAATACCGGAGCAAGAGAACGAATACCTTAATGTTGCTGGCAAATTGTACTCAGACTTCGCACATATATGCAGAAGCTGACGAATAAAAGCTCTTTAACCGTTCAAAAATTTATATTTCAGATTTAGTAATCGTTTGACTATATGGTGTAAAGGATTAAGTTCCCAGCAACCAGCAACTCATGTACTCCTAACACCTTCAATAGTTAGCCGACTATCTCGATAAGAGCTCAAAATCATATTATCGAACTTCGTCAACTTCACTGAGATCCTTGGAAGAAACTACCCAGCCAACTCAAAATTCATCTGTATTTAAGCCAGCCTAGACTTCCGGGTTTTAATTCATTTTAAAACCCCAACATCCTACTGACTGTAAGACTCCACCCAATTTGCAAATTCCTACCCAACACATTAACAAACTCTGGGTTACACCGCCTCTCACGATCCAGTGGCTCCCGCATGTAGCACCAAAGAAGGATGAACCTCAACATGGCCAAACCATTTATGCTTCAATGATTGTAAAGCTAAGATGATGAACGATTAGAGGGGACACTAGCCTATGTTTGCAAAAAACAGCGGCTCCTGATGTTGCCTTTTCCGGAGCAGAACGCAGAGCATTTCCAAGATGGACTCTCAGCTTCATTCAAAAAAGGGGCAAATTTGGCAGTTAAACACAGATAGGCGGTCGCAACTGGAACGTAGGCTTTTGTGTTTTTATCAGAGGCATGATAACATTTGGTGGACCGCAACTGGTAAATGCCTAAATTAAAAAGTTCTGCAAACGGGTCCTAAATCTGCATAAACGGTCATTGTGTTAATCACTGCAAGAGAATTGAACATGGACCATACGACACCTATTAAAAACTTTTATAACTGAAGTTGGCGACGTTGATGGGAAGCCATCAGCATTACAACAATTTAGCTGCACCATCTGTGGTGGCTTCACTCATGAAGGGTTGAACCATCTGATTGGTGAAGTATTTTATTTAACTCAATACATAGACGCCAGTTTCAGATGGCATGGAACTGGGATGCACAAGTTTTGGATCTTCATTAGAAAGCTGGAAGAGATTTGATAATAAAGTTTTTCGCCCTAGCAATAACTATATGTTCAAATTTTAGCACGTCTAACTGAACAGAACTTGAGGAGTCTATGAAAAATGTGAGCGCCCCAGCAATCTTTCTAAAGTGCTAGCCGTATAAAAAAGTTTTCTCTAGGTGTATCATTCTCTTCTTTAGTTCTAACTCCACTTCACAAAATGCAATTACAATCACAGTACTTACAACAATAAGTATTAAAGGGCTACCACTACAACACATGGCTCAGCATGATCTATAATGACAAAAAAGACTACCTTAAACAATCCAACCAAGCAGTAAGAAAACAGTAAGCTCAACATATACAAACAGACAACGCACCATAGATGTCAGAATAATAAAAGAAGTAATAAACAGAGACAAGAAAAACAAACATAAAGCAAACTATAAACATAAGAACTACTTGCACATAGAAGCAACAGACACAAAAGAACTGGAAAGGAAAACAAAGAGAGTTAAATCATATAAATCCACAGACAACCTTTGAATCATGAAACCCAAACTTCGGACTGAAATGATAAAAAGAAACTTGGGTATTAGTTTTCAAATATTCATATCATATGCACCCAAACAGCATCAAATTAGCCAGAAAGATAAATGTTCCAAGAGATGGAACAATCACAAAAAGAGGAGAAGACAAACTTCTAGTGGGTAGTAGGCAATCTCCAAGACCAAAGAAGGAATCTGGGCAAAACAATTAGACTAATGATGCACCATCAGACACTTAAAATCGCTCTTAAAACAACTACATGCGAGGAAAATCTCCCCAGCCACTTGATTATTTTCTTGATAAAGAAATTTCCACCAACAAATCACCCAAAGAAACCTCCATTCGCAATTGAAATAGTATCCCATGACCTAATTGACTACTAAGGCAAATCCATCAAACAAAGACTTCAAAAGATTTTCTAAAAGAAACCACTATGGACTCCACCATATGGGATCAGACCCCCCCCCCCCCCATCACAGAACTACCCTTTTTACAACCCCTCAAGTGCAACCAAAAAGTAAGATGCTGACACCAACCTTCAATTAGCATCCGTTTATATACTCAATTAAGACTAATGTCTCACAGAAGTACTGAAAGCATGAATATGCAACCTAAAGAACAAGAGACCATATAACTAGCAACTTTAATAGCAGTATCAAACCAAAATCCACTGAAACAAGACAAATCCTAATAAATAAAGAATCTAACATGTGATAGCTCACAGTAAATAAGATGCAATCAAATCAAGCATGCAGGAAGAAATATTTGCGCCAAGTAAAATTACCTAGTTGAAGCCACTAAGAGATCTCAAGGCTGACTGCCTGCTCCCAGTCCACCTGGAGTGTTGGTTTGCTGTTGCTGCTGCTGCTGTATCTGTCGAAGGAGGTCAGCTGCAAATTGTAGTGTTGATTGATATCTCTGGTTCTTATCAAGCTCCCCGTCTGATGTGCTCTGACCAGCCCCAGCTCCAGAGAGGACAGATTGCAAATGTTGCACTTGGTTTGGAGGTTCAGTACTCACTCTATCAGCTGATGATTGCATCAAGTTTTGTGGTTGGGGAATATTGACCACATGAACATGATTAGACATGGCATTAGGATCATTGGATTGCTGAAAAGTGGATGAACCATAGAATGCAGATGCATCTGTTCCATGCATCATTCCATAGTCAGCCTGATATGGAAGACCAACTGTTCCAGAAACAGCATTCGCATTTTGGGGTGGTGCACTCAAATTCGTAGCAAATGCCCTTGAAGTTGCCATTACTTGATTTGTACCAAGTGTAGCTTCCTGAAATTGAGAGTGGCTATTAAGCATTTGGGAAGAATGGCTTGGGATACCAAGTTGTGATGAATAGTGCTGAAGTGGTGCTGCTTGGGATAGAGAATTGAAGTGACTCCCAAATTGCTGCAAAGAATGGGTCACAGGCTCAGAAGCTTGCTGATCCTGGCTCCAAGCTTGTGATGCTACTCTACCATGTGCAACAGTCTGCGCAACTGAAGTTTGACCTGCTGGTGACACTACCAAACTCTGAGTAACTAGAGATGATGGCTGTGAGGTAGCTGGAAGCAGAGAAGTTAGAGTGGCTATGAGATCTGGTGTTAGACTAACTCCACTTTGGGATATTACCGGAGCACTATTAGATAAACGGTTTTGCAAAGGCGATTGTCCAGTGGATCTTTGGGGAGGCTTACTCTCCTCAGGCATCAACCTTCCATAATCCATATGTGAAACCTGCTCTTCTTTTGAAGGTGGAAGATTATAATCAGCCCGCGTAAGTAGCTGATGCTGAACTGATGCTGTGCTCGGTAACTGAGGAGGCAACTTCAAGACGACCCCATAAAGCCTTTCAGGTCCCTTTACTCTTAAAACCGTTGTCAAGAAATCTGATGGGGGTACCAGGAACATGGTAGTTCCATCATGAAACTTTGCAACTCCAGCTCTGTTTTTAGAACCAAGGTAGCGAAGGAACTCAGTATAGGAGGCAAAATCATCTTCACTGTCCGGCAAGAAGAATACAATGTCAAACCCGATAGCTTCGGCACAGTGTTTTGCAAGCATATCCAGTCCAGTTCTGGCTGAGCAATTAACAACTTCTGGACTGTAAACATTTAAATAAAAGTTAGCAAGTATCCCTCTAGAAAGAAGAGAGAGCATTTTGTGGGAATGAAAATATCTATTGAAGACAACTTAAGTTTGAAAGTTATTAATCCCTAGTAAGCAAATCATAGAATATAAACGACTTATTGTAACATGATGAGAAATTCACAGAATAAGTCCATCACTATCAACAAAATCGTTTTCCCTTACTCGCAAATGTGTCTGCAACATTTATATATTCCCACATTTTTCAACCTTGAGGCTTAGTCGAAATTGCATTTATCCACCTCCTGTTCTAGAAACCTCTTAAGAACCCCCCAAGGTTTCAATAAACCTACAGTTACCCCCCTTCCCAGAAAGTCCATTTTGGGGGTTAAAACCAATAGATTAATTATACTTTGAGGCCCTAGCTTTTAGTTATTGTTTAAGATTTCTCCTTAACATATAATCTACTTCATAAATTGTATGTTTCAAATGACATGATATATTTTGTACATAGTTCCTTTTAACTCACTTTTTTCAAAGATTTTTCCTTATGCTTCAATTTTTACTTACTTTTCATTATCCGCACTTATTTTTTATTGATTATAGTATTTTCTTGTTAAGTTTTAACTAGGAATCAAACTGTGCCTATAATGTTTTATTTTAAATTCAAAAATGAGGAAAAGATGGGTAGTTGCTCAATTTTGATTAAAATTAAATTAATTATGAAAAATCACATATTTTTTGTAAGGTAAAAACTAACACTAAAAATGCAAGGTCGACAATAGTTAATTTTCTACTTTTGATGTCAATAAGAAAATAAAAGATATCCTATTAGTTATGCAATTTGTAAAGGTAAAAGAATTGACTAAATCTATGACTTCTAGAGCATTTTTTAGTTTAAGGAAATTAAAAACCATTTTAGTTAAATAAGACATTCTTAAAAAGTGCTTAATTAATTTAAAAATATATAAATATAAAAACACAAGAAAATCACAAATCATCCAAATTCAAACATGAAGAATTTTAAAGTTTACATCTTATTTGAGGAACAGCCCTTATAATTACTTCTCTTTTAGCTTTAGGAGGAAAATCCTAATAAGCAGATGGTACTGTAACAAACATGTTACCGTATCCAATTGAAGCACTTGACATCACGTATAATGGTCCTTAGCTTTAATAGTTACCCTAACAAATTCTGAAAAAATGTGAGAATGAAAAGAAAAGGAGAATAATAGCCAATTAAAAAAATGGTGTTATTAATTAAAGGGAACTAAAAATTTGAAAGTATATAAGAAAAAAAATAAGTACAGAGATTCAAAAGTAAACCAAAAAAGAACGGTAAATGATTTAAGGAAAAAATGACTGAAAAAGGTAAGCTAAAAGGAACAATATATAACAGTATATTATTTCATTTGAAAAATAGAATTTATGAAGTAATTTGTATGTCAAGGAGAAATCTTAAACAATAACTATAAGCTAGGACCTCAAAAGTGTAATTAATGCTTTGGTTTTAACCTCCAAAATGAACTTTAGTGGGGTAACTGTAGGTTTATTGAAACCTCAGGGGTTTTTTTAAGAGGTTTCTGAAACAGAGAGGGACTGTAATTTTGACTAAACCTCAGGGGGTATTTTTGTAATTTTCCCTTATAAAGTCCAAAGATGACCAGAAATTTTGCAGACAATCTGCAGTACACAACTACTGTATTTCAGAGACAATTAATGAGGATTGTTATCGATGATTAAAATAATAATGAGGATAGAAGAAGTTCCTGGATTCATGAATAAGAGAATCCATTGTTTGGTTCTTGCTAAACCAATAATCAGTTTTGACAAGGTGCTCTAAAACCATTTTAAACGCATCCTTCAGGATACAACTCATTCCGAGCAAATAAAATAAAATCTTCAGGTTCTTATCAAGCAAATGAACAACTTCTAGAGCATGGAGCAATGAATAGACCATCTGAAATCATTCTTGGAAACCTCATTCAGTAAACACCGACCCAGAAGGTTTAGAACACCATATGTGAAGTTGAACAGAATTTTTACAAGCAAATTGATTTTTTCAAAAAGAAGATACCAATCAAAACCGAAAAAAAGCAATAAAATAACAAGAAAAAGTGATAAGCCTGGCCTAGTCTGTAAATCACACGCCTGCTACCAAAATGAAGAACACAAAAAAGTAGAATATCAAACAGAAACCAAAGTAATGAAGCAAGGAACTTACAGCTCAGTTTCTATTTCCTTCCCAAACAGGATGCACCGAGCATGACAAACAGGTGTTCCACCCTTGGCAATAATGCCACGCCATATGCAGTCATTATCTCCATCAATTCCAGGACTTGGTCGATTCCTGCCTTGAACATTCATAAATGGGCCAGCCCCCCCATCAATTATTGGGCCAAGCAGATATGACCGCTCCAAACCCACACCAAGACCATCAATCTTTCTTAAAGGAAAAGCAGTTTCATCAACAGGTGGAGAAGCTTCAATTCTTGAACGTTTTGCATCTCTCTGCAGCTGAGTAGCATCATAAACATCCCACGATCCAGATGCTTGTCTCATTGAAGGCCTGATACCATGTACAGAAGATGGGAGAGTAGGTGAGGCCCTTCTCCAGTCCGGACCCAAGGGACCAACATCAGGATATTCTGAACCTGGGAGCAGGGACTCGAAACTACCCTGATGTCCAAGAGGCCGAACAGGTTGTCCGAGAATGCTACCCCCTGGCATTGTACTTGAAAGCACTGGGTGATTTGGACCAAGCATATCCATCTGTGAAGACCTAAAATGTTCGTTGAAGAAAACATCTGGTCTAGGTCCTTTTTCACCTGAATGAAAACCAGGGTATTCCTTACCCGGTGCCAGCTCACTACTTGAATACATAATTGTGATTCTTGGATCATTGAATAATCTACCTTGCAATCCCTCCTTTGCACGCCTAGCTTCCTCCACACTCCTGAATTCCACAAATGAATAATGCCTTGAAGGAAAACTCTTTATTCTCTCAATCTCACCAAACAGTATCATAGCATTATGAAGCATTTGTTCATCAATCTGTACAGAGGGAGGGTATCCAACCCACAAGACCTTACTAGGTTGGCCATCTCCTTTACGCCCTCCTAAATGAGGATACTGCAAAGTTCATATGATAACATGTAAGAGCATAAAATGAGACCAAAAGTTTACAGCATTCTCTAGTTAGTTCCAGCTTAGAATGCCATAGTTTTTTGGCACCAAAGCCTAATTCTTATTCCAAAGCTAAATGTCCAAGATAAAAACAATTCATAGATGTTATAGAATTGTAGGTGGCAAAATGAGACTTACTGGCCTCTTAGCTCCAGAAGTATAACTATCTGTTACCCTGCCAGAAAAAGACCCATCTCTGGACTCATGGGAGCTAGGCCATTGTTCCTGACAACACAATAAACCATTAAAATTTAAACCAATTAACAACTGACTCAACTGAACTTCAAATAATAATAATAATAATAATAATACCAGATTGATTTGAATCAGTCACATTCATCTTTTTTCACATATTCATTACATAACAGAAATAGGATACATGTCAAAAAGCAGTATGCATATTTCCAATGTTATATGCAATTCAGACCAGCTTATAGTGAAACTGAACATAATTTTATTGAACTCCAAAAATTTTCAGTTATAAAAACAATGCGCTAATATATTATTTCTACATCAATGAAACAGAAAATGTACTTGGCCAACCCATTAAAAAAAAGAGAAATCACTAGCTCATATACTCAAACAGAATTATGATAATTTCACAATATCTAGCATCAAACATTCTCCACCCAGAAACAGAACTAAAATTTCTAGAAACTAGTTACCCTTCTTGATGGATGTGAACGTAAGAAATCCACACGTATTTGATCACCACCCATCCGCTTCCCATTCATGTTTCTGATTGCCTGGGAAGCATCTTCCAATCTAACGTACTCCACATATGCCGTACTGCGTTCTCTGAGAAACCTGAAATCCTCAATCTTACCAAACTTTAGAAACTCCTCTTCTAGCTCTTCCTTTGACACAGATGGGCTAATTCCACCAACCCAAAGACTCTTGCAGGGTTTTGCCTGAAGAAAAAAGAAAAAAATTCAACACATCATGAGTGAAGATTCTTTAGAATAATGCAGATTGGCAGACCATGTATCTCCACACGCATACTATTGGAAGGAAAGAAATTGACTATTTCTAATTTGTCAAAAAGGTGCCAGGTGCAGCTAGGCACCAAAGGTCCTGACTTACAAGAACAATGTCTGACACAGCTAGGCATAATTTTCTTTTCTCCTTTTATGATAGTTAATGCTCAATGGACGTGTTAGTCTTCTTCAATAGAGAAAATGAAGTAGACCAATAGATAAAATCATCATATCAAACTTAATAAAAAAACAACACCTGACACAAGTAGAGGTCAATAAGATTAAAGCAGCTGAAACAATGATTAGTAATTGTTGTTTAATCAGACTCAAAAGATAGGATAAGTAATATGGACATAAGACCAAAGCATCAAAAGTGAAATCTAAACCAAGGGAGAGATTCAGATGGATGACATGCTCAACTGTATTCTTTCAAACTCCAACACATAACAAGATACTAGCAAGGAAGAAGCAGGTTGTACTGAGGTTTGAGTGACGAAACTCAGATGGATGACATGACAACTGTGTTCTTTCAAACTCCAACACATAAGATATTAGCAAGGAAGAAGCAGGCTCTACTCAGATTTGAGTGAAGTCAGCATCTTCATATACTTTCTTTTTCCATTTAAGACAGAGATTAGTAAAATGGAGGCATTGAAGTGGGGAAATCACAATTACCATGGTTTATTTTTCAGACAGATGCATCTTACGAGAACTAGAATGTGAAAGCAAATATAAGGAGTGAAAAAACACCTCCCAAATCCCAATACTCCTTTTAAGGAAAGTTCAAAACATGGACCACATGAGGAAGCTATGTGAAGCGTAACAAAGGAAGAGTTACTTCAAACTTGGTTTGCAACGATCATGGAAGGAAAGAATCAGGTGCTTCTAATTGGTAAAAGGTGCCAGTTTCTACTAGGCACCAAAGGTCCTAATGCACAAGAAGCATGTCTGAGCAAACTAGGCACATTCTTTTCGTATCTAGGACAGATAGAAGTCAAACTATTACAAAACACTGACAAATAGAAGTTGCATGTGGTGCTTGCCATAAAAGCACCAGGCATGCTTTTGGCACACTTAAGGCAAGGCAGCTTGCCAAACCACTGATAGGCACCAGGGGCCTAGCGCCTACACCTCACAGCTTAGCCACATATTTGATAAAACTGTTCATCGTGTTCATACAATGACTTCAAATTAGATAGTAATACTGGTCACATTACGAGTACTTCTCTGAAAATGACTTTCAGGGTTACAGGGCTATGAATAACAAGGGTTATGGGGCTATGAGTGACAACAACATGACAATGTGTGGGGAAGTTCTTCAAGCAACTACATATTTGGCAATTAATCATTTTTGCATACACAAAAGCCTTGTTAAATGGATCTTTAATAGATGAGCCATGATAGAAGCATGATCATCTCCTTCCTTTTCCTTCAGTAACACTATTAAAAATTGTTTTTGGGAATAGATGTTTAGAATGGAAGCATTAGGGATTGGTAAGACGCCCAATCCATGAATTATTGTGAGAACAAAAATAAGCAAGTGAATGAAGCATAAAGTTCAATGCATTTGTGCCTTGACAATTCATTCCTTAAATACAAATAGGTGCTTGAAAAACAGGTAAGTGAAGCTCCTACTCATTATATTTTGGACCTCAAAGGTTCTGATAACTGGTTACCTCACTGTGCAAAGGGATGGGTTTTTTCTATAAAATAAAGGAAAAAATTTATTGACCTAGACGGGAGCCTTCAGAGAGCATAAAGAATACCTATAGATGTAGACATCTCATGCACAGAGGTCTCTTAATCTAGCAGATGACTTTTTGCATCTGAGTTTCATATTGTTCTGACCAACAAAGGCCAAAGTTCTTGTTGCTTCAATACTGACATCATCTGTGCACTAATATAGGTACTAAAGGTGTACATATTTTTCATAAGTTAGGTAGAAGGAGACCACTTTAAAAGGGTGTAGCCTTTTAAACACAACTTAGATTCTAAGAGAGTAAAATATATGTCCATGTACTTTCATGGCCATGCTCGAGTAGCCCCTGTAATAATGATATGAATAGCAAACCCTTTGTACTGGGTTCAAGCGTTTATGTTGTGTATGTGTACAGATGCTCAAATGTGGAACTCTGAACTCTATCACTGAAGAAGCTATAGTAGCCAGTATATAACCATCAAACTTGTCAACTCTTCTCACAGTGTACGCCTTGCCTAAGCAGTCCAACACTGGCTTTTTATTGCATGCTTTAAGACCAAACAGCACTTTTGAACGTGGCCTATTTATCTCGAATAGAATCTATCAGCTTGAAGAAATCAAACATCAATTTTGTAATGGATAGCATAATGACCAAA
Source organism: Aquilaria sinensis (assembly GCA_005392925.1). Taxonomy (NCBI): domain Eukaryota; kingdom Viridiplantae; phylum Streptophyta; class Magnoliopsida; order Malvales; family Thymelaeaceae; genus Aquilaria; species Aquilaria sinensis. The sequence goes on along the minus strand of SMDT01000186.1, from coordinate 260,751 downwards.
TCGGAGGAGTGCTCATTACTTTGGGAATGACATCTGGTTTGTCGGGAAATAAATGAAACCGAAGATAATTTGATGAGACAAGGTTCTATACGATGGAGGATAAATGTCAAGCCAGAAAAACATACAGCACTTGACTTCCCTTGCAAGCATTACTTCAAAGAAGGCTATCGAATTGAGCAATCTCAATTTGATTCACCTGTCGGCAGCCTTAATTGTCTTCTAACAAAAACAGATTGGCACAAATGAATAGCTTTCTTCCCCACCCCAAACCAAAGTTTGAATGTCATGTTAATTAGAAATTTCATATTAGAGGGTTTCAGGCCCAACATAAGCATAACTCACACGAGTCTCCCACCTGACAACGCCATTTAAATACGCATACCCCAACTCATTGATACTCAATTCAATTGACTCATTAGGTCTAAATTTTCTTTCACAGATTTCTGCAAGATTATGTTGAGAGTCTGAAGAAAAAAGCCAATCGACTGCAACATGTCAAAGTTGTTTTTGAGTTTTGAAAATTCAGCTTCAGCTCAGCCCAAACTCCACTTTTGTTATGCGTAACACTAGAATCGCCGGTGAGCCTAACTAAAGGATGAGTTGTGTTACTTTGGTAGAAAACGCAGATCATTTCGATTCAGATGCATAACGCACATCATTTGCTTATCTTTATCTAGAACAAACTCTAGTTGCAAGGCACGAATGTTGAAATAATTCCAGAAATCTGGATTGCCTCCCAAAGCATGCCAAATACAGAATCTGTAAATCCACACGTACGAAACTAAAAAATTACGCAAGAGGTAGAAGAGAGCGCAACAACCTCGAAAGTAAAACCTAAGGAGACCTAAAAGATGAGAACCACAAACCGGTCGGGCAAACTCGATCTTAATCTGGGCACCGTGCAAGGAGGCTCCCTGCAGCGCGTCTTTAGCAGCCTTGGCGTCCTCTACGTTCTTGAAGTGCACGAAAGCGAAGCTCCTGGCGGAGTAGGTGGTGACGTTATCGATTGGCCCGTAATTGCCAAACATCTCGATGAGATCGGAGTCGACCGTCTCGCCTGGTAGATTCCCGACCCAGAGATTGTTCGACGGAGTCTCCATGTGCTCAGAATCTTTCCCCAGCTTCGACGCCATCGTCATCTCATATGAAGCACGATGCAGGATTTTAGGCGAGGATTCGGCAGAACAAAGGACCGGATCTAGGCGCGAAATTCTACAATCTGAAACCCTAGAGTTGCGGCAGAACCGCCTGGATGCAATTTAGAGAATAGGGATCGTTGAGAACAAAGAAAAGGAAAGAGCTCGTCTGTTGGAAAAGTCGTAGCTAGCAAGTGAGAAGAGGACCAGGAGCGATTGCCACCTTACCATAGGGAAGACTCTACGGTCGAAAGTCCTAAAATAACCTTAATGAAAAATTAAAATTTCTGCCATGTCCCTTTCCTCTTCGTCCCCTGTTTGCTTCATTATCTCTCCATCTCTCTTTCCTGTTCCCGAAACTTATTTGACCATCCAAGAGTTTCTTGCCGCCGATGCGCGGCATTCGGACGATATGTTCGAAGGTCGATTCTGCTCTACTCACACTCTACGACGAGATCGGGATTTTGTTCCCACCACCATGGCTGACGAGTGCTCAAAATCATGTTCTCATCATTTCCGGCGACATAGCACCGCTCAGAGATCTGTTCTGCCGGCGAGGCTGGCATGGGTTCTGGTTACGGCATTTTTCTTGAACTTTTTTAACATCGAGTGATTCCATTGTGGGAATGATTGTGGAATAATATGAGTGGTAGAAGCCCCTTGATTGGATGCAAAATCGTGCCTGATTATGGCTGAATTGAGTGTTGGGTTTGCTTGGGTTTTGAAGAAGAGCATAGAGGAATTTGCGACTTCCAAGCATAGGCTTAATGTGCATCTTGCCCTCATAGTTTCTTGTTTCTTCAAATTTAATCCAACTATCGTATTTAGTTTGAATTGAGACCCATCTTATACACGACCTCCATCCGCTGGGCGCGGTATCAATATGCGTGCACATATATTTATTCTTATCTGTGTATAGTTAGAAAAATGGAAAGTTAAAAAATAGTTAAGCAAACAGAAATATGATAGTTAATAATCTCATACCAAACATACTATCTCTGTTTTTACTTTTTCTTTTTTTGTGCAAAGTGCGTTTGAGGTTATCTGCACATGTTTTTGTGATAAGACTATAAGGGTAGAGCTTGTTCATATTTATCATTCAATTTGTATATATACTTAATCTTAATTGTACATCAAGTACATTACATATGAATCTATGCGCGTGTATGTATCATTGATTTGTACTTGTCACTATTGTGTTACTGCTAATCAATTTATTTTTATTTTTTTTTGGGAAAGTTTGATTTTTATTTTATTTTAAGAAAATATAAATTTATGCATAAACTATATGATAATATTAATAAATATAAGACAAATTATATGAAAAAGTTATGAAAAATTGAATATGAAACTATATAAATGATTAAAGTGATACATACAAACAGTTTTTAGGATTTCATTTATATATAAGTCTTCCAAAACTTATATATATCCCTCATTGTTTTTTCTAAATTATATCTTTTACCTTTTTTATATATTAGATTCATGCATATTTGTCATCTAATTTGTACATATCTCTACTTCTAGTAGAAAATAAGATTTTACACATTCATACTTGTTTTTATATAAGGAAAGATAATTTACGAATATAAATGTATAGGGTAAAATTTATTTGTCATCCTTGACTTTTTTTTGTTATCCTAAACAGGTCCAAAACCTTCTGTTTGTCCTCTTAAAGTCCTTAGGTGCTAGATTGTGTTCCATTCACTGGCCTTCCGTCACTTTCATAGTTAAATTTAATGAAATCTAAATGAAAAATGTCAACTTTTTATCCTTATATCTCATTACTCCCACTCAAAGCACCCTTGAGAATGCAAAGTTATAGATCCCTCATCTTCTCATCCCGTATACCCACCATCCGCCAGCTTCCACCATTGTCCCTACTGTCCATGTCATCAACAACCTTCTTTTGCTATTTAAATTTTATAAACTTGAATCCATTATAAGAAACTCTCCATACCTTATCTCGCCCCATCATCTTTATTGCCAACCTCTCTTTTCTTACCATGCCTTGTTCCAAAATGGAACCATATACATCAGTAGCCCCAAAGCTTAAGGTCTTTTCAAGATCATCGCCTCCAACCAGCACACCATTAGCTCCACCTTATACGAAATCATATTATGTGACCCACATTTAACCACAATAATATGATTTGTTATCTAAACCCTAGAACTAGGAAGCTCAGTCGATTCAACTTACAGTATCAAGGATCTACGAACAAGACCAATTCTAGATTTGTTATCTCAAGATGAAAAGGAATCAGCTAAAATTGATGAGAAATGAGATGCTCAATTTTCTTATTGCCACCACCAACCCCTTAATTAACCAAAAGCAAAAATGCTAAAAGTGTCTAACAAGATATGAAATTGGAGGAGCTGAGAACAAGTGAGACAAAAAAAAATGGTTGATAAAGGAGATAAACTCATTTTTTAGTTAAAGCAGATTGGGGAGGTGAAGTGCTGAGTGGCAGATTGGGAAATGAAGTAGAAACCCTATAGATCGATGAAGTGAACATGGGAAACAAAGTACTTTAGTTTACATCTATTTTTTTGCAATTTTCAAGGAATCTTGCTGAAGTGCATGATAATGCCATCACTATCAAAACCAAAAAAAAATTAAAAAGTAGGACAAGCTTGGTTTCAGGCAATGGCGAAGGATAATAAGAAAAGGAGAGATAAAGAGATTGAGACATGGTGCAACATGGTGGAAATCTGCATATTAAATATGTAATTAAATATCTATACTTCAATTTGAAAAATTCAAGAAATTTAAAGATCCAACATCTTAAGACTATTAAGGGAGATGGACAACTCATGGCGGGAGCGGAGACTTGGAGGGTAGTTCAAGCATGGATGGTGAAGAGCCATGTAGTTAGTCAACAATGGTGAGAAAGGCAATATGGTGGTTGTCGAGGACAGTAGGGGCGATGGCAAAAGTTAGCAGACTACGGGTATACAGGATCAGAAGAGCTGGGATTAGTAACTTTTTATGCTTGAGGATACTTTGAGTGGGAAAAATGAAATGTAGAGACTAAATTTGACATTTTTTCACCAAAATTCTGTTAAGTTTAACTGTAAAAGTGATGGAAGGATTAGGGGTGTTCGTGTGGTAGGTATAACCGGGTTTCAGCTCAACCTGACCTTACCAACATCATTAATTGGGTTTTCCAAATCACTATCCAACTCAACCTGCATACCATAAAACATAATGAAAAACCAAATCATATAAAAATTGGTACGGGTCGGTTCAATAAGTTTTCATATTTTCCTGTAAGATGAGAATTTTTATCCAAAACAATTATAAACAAGTAAAAAACACACAATAACTTCAAAATGTAATATCCATAAAAAGTGTCTCAATCCAAATAAAATTCATGTCACCAACAAGTATCAAGCAACAATCTTATGAACAACAAAACAAAGAAATGAGAGTCACAAAACTCATAACAACTGCCAAGAAAAGAGATATCAGAAGAGTAGTTCCAAAAGCTTGATAAGAAATATCCAACTTGTCTTCCATCTCTTTCACATCCCACTTGTCATCCCAACATTTGAAACTCAAGCACCAAATACTTAGCTTGGCAATAAAAATGGCTGCAACATATACATTCAGCATTAAGAATCCATTTCAAGTAGCTTTTCACTCATACACATAGATTTTCACACGACTTGTTTCCATCATATTTTCATCAAAATTTCAGCCATACATACAATGTCAAAATGACTTTTAAGCATTGCAATTATTTACAGATTTAGGAGCTTATAGATTTTCATTAGAATTTCAGTCATATGTTCAAGTTAACATAAACTTACTGTTTCAAATTACCAATACAATGAAGGAATTTCCTCATGCTTCACCACTAACATTAAGTGATTGTTTTGCTCGTCTAGAGGTAGAAAGTTCTTTAGGAACATAAGTTGTAAAATAAATTATATGTATCATTATGTTATGAGTATACAATACCATATAATAACCATAAATAGAAAAAAAATGATTTTATCTGATTCAATTAATTCGAGGTCATTAATTCTTTCCTCAACCTCTTATCAAAATGGTGCAACTCTGAATCAATCTTGTGCACAAATAAGAGCTTCTATTTTCAAAACTATTAACTTTCCACCAGTTCAATATGTCAAATGGAACATCATCATCACCATTATCAAAGTTTTCAGCAAGGCACATCTCTAATTCAAATTTAACACTTACACATTTTTCTTGATATTTGTGCTTATTATACAATTTACTAATTTAATAGAATTGGTACTAGTAGGGAGTAATGCGGTGTTTTTCTTTTGTTCTTCACCTTGCTCAACAACTATACTTGTTTGCCCGTGAAGGATGTAAAAACTACACTATATTATTTAAACATTGCAAACAACTTACACTAGTAAACTTAATCATTTTAACACCTTTTCAACTTCACATAATCAAATTTGTATCAAGGATCAAGAATTGCAACAAACATTCATATTCTTGACATTTTCCTAATACTTTTCATATTTGCCTTTCATTTTCTCAATCATAAATTTTAAGTTAACATTATCACTGTTCTTCATCTCATTCAATACCTAATCCCATAAATTTTATGGAAAAAATTATTTACAGTCACATACAGGGAACTGACACAAGTTGTTTCATCAAAATGCTGTAGGAATTGCACCATTAGCCTAACATAAGTCTAATCCTCATCTATAAGAACATCATCATTCTTCATAAGATCAAATCTATATAGGGGATTATGATCTTGTAAGTTATTAAATGTCTTTTGAAACTTACAAGTTGTATCTAACATTAAGAATTTGAAGTTTCACGTAGTCTTTACATCTAGGCAAAGGAGGCTCTTATGATTAATTTTCACCGCAGCTACACTTTCCTTAAATTTGTGTGACCTAGATGGAGAAGACTTAATATATCTCACAACATCTCAGATATGAACAATTGAATCATTTATCTCTTTTAAACCATCTTTCACAACGAAGTTAATAATATGTGCACAGCACCGCATGTGAAAATACTCTCCATTTAGGACACTTTTATCCTTCATTTTCTTTTTCAAGTAGGAAAGACTAACATCATTAGAAGATGCATTGCCAACCGTTATAGTGAAAACCTTGTCAATCCCTTAAACTTGCAGACATTTTTCAATTGCCTTAATAACTTCTTCACATTTATGACTATGAATTGGATGAAGGTTCAAGATTCTTTTGTGCAAATTCCATTGCTCATCAATGATGTGAACAATTAAACACATTTAGTTAACATTTTGGATTGATGTCCATGTATTAGTGGTAAAACATACCCTATTAGCCTTCTTGTTTAAAAACTTCCTTATGCTTTGCCTTTTCTTACAAATATAGTTTAAGGCAATCCCTAGCCACAGTAATACAATAAGAAACTTAAAATTTGGGGTGCACGACACTCATGAAGTGACAAAAACCATCACATTCAACCATTTTGAATGGAAGTTCATCAACAATGATCATGCGAATCAAAGCCTTTCTACATGATTTTTTATCAAATTTCCAATTGACAATGCCACTAGAATTATTCCCACCAATTTATTTTTGGAAATACAAAGATTGTTGTTTTTTATCATTTCTTAAATCAAACCAATCTTTATAACATCTATCAACATGGTTTCTTAATAAGGTTGTACCATTTCTAGGATGACATTTTAGCTCATCACCACACTTAAGGCCCCAAGCCACTTTATTATCTTTTTTCTCACAAGACAATATTTCAAAGTATTGCCAAACCAAAACAGGCTGCCTATTAGCTTTTTTCTTACTAGTAATAGTAGAGTTTTGCGTTGGAATATTAGTTGTAATATTTTCTCTTTTTTTTCTTGTAATGAACCTTCATGATTGCTGGATGATTTTTTGTGAGTGGAAAAATTGTTATGTCCTGTTCCTGAATCTGTCATTTGTAACATTTGATAAGTTTGTCAAAGTTCATCCATCATTACATGTACATTAAAAAACATCAGTTGTATTCTTCAGCTACTTTTCTCATAATGATTCTACTTCTAATTGGCTCTAGTCTACAGTGTTTCGTGTTTCAACTATCACACAAGAACTGCGTTAAGACAAACAAAAAAAAAGATACATAACAGTTATAAAAAATATTAGCCAAAATGAAACTAAAATCATAAAATTAAATAAGGCGGGCATTGAGCAATATACAGGTTGAAAATTTGAAAAGAAAAATCAAATAAAACTTTATAAAAAAATTCAAACAAAAGTAAAACAATTATCATAGTCAACAATATAATTTCAAAGACCAAGAAATCAAATATTCTAGTAATTCCTCCACTAACCAGCTATGCAGTACCAGAAAAAAAAAAAGACATACCCTTTTTCAGCTGTGCAAATACCGATAGAGACTGAAAGAGCACCAAATGATGAAGCGGACAAAGAAAGGAGGTTAAAAGATCAATTACGTGGCAAGGCAAGATACGACCAATGAAGTGAGGTTGAGGTGAACAAGAAAGATTGAGATTTGATAGTTGAGAGACCATTGTTAGTATGCGATTAATGTGCGAGTGTTGCATTGCCACTTATTTGGATTGCAAGCGCTTAAAAAACAAAGAACACCAGAATAGATCATCGACCTCGAGCGTCAAAAGAGATTGTGTATTAAGAATTGAGAATGAGATGAGTGAGCTCGATGTTAGTATGTTAAGGATTACTATTGTATTGCCCAGGACATATATGATTGTGTTCACATTTTTACTACCCTACCCAACCTTAACCCACATAAAACTCGCATAGCTATCAGTTAAGTTCAGTTCAATGCGCACCAAGTTTACGGGTTAGCCGGGTTGAATGAACACCCATAGGAAGGATGATAGATAGGACATGATCTAGTACGTTAGGGACTATAAAAGGACAAATTGAAGGTTTAAGACCCATTTAGGATAACATAAAAAAAATTAGAAATAACAAATGAATTTTATCTTAAATATTTATAGACATAATAAGTATGGTGCATATTTGACTTATCTAATCAGTTGATAGGCAATACGACTTAGTTTGAATGATTAATAATGAGCTAAGTTAAGAGGAGCTAATTGGTTTTGGTTTGGCATGATCTGAAAAATAGTTTGGTATGATTAAGGTTTGGGCTCAACAGTATGCCATTTTGAAATGGCATTTGTTTGGCCATGATAGCCCAATGGTTTAGTTACAATTTGTCCCCCAGGTTTTATGTGATATTACACTTTAGTTATTTTATTTCAGAAATATACATTCTACCCTTAACCTTACATTTTACCCTATTAAAAAAGTTGGTTTACATTTACAAAAATAAAAAATAATAACTCAAAATGTCTATTAAATGTAAAAAGATACCATACAGACTAAAATTACTGGGAGATGACTATTGTACAGTTTAAATTAAAATTTTAAAAGTTGCTACTAGACAATATGAAAAAATAGGGACAAAGTGTATATTTCTAAAGCAAATTGTAACTAATTGCCCAATAGGCGGTATAGCCAACGGGAGATCATGGCACTTGCACATTGAACTACTATAAGTCCATAATATAACTCCCAAATCTATCACTCAAGCAAAGTGATTTGGAAGGATGACCTGGTTTAATTTTTGTTTTTCTAAAACTCCTACGGTTATTGCATGGGATATTGGACAAATTATTAGCCCAATATACATAATAAAGTATAGAACATTTTGTTTTTTGGTATGATTCTAGTTAAAGATACAGTGACTGCCTTGTAAGGCATAAGCATGAACAAATCACCTTTTCCATACTCTAGATTAAATTTTTGTAGCTTTCTCCATCTTCCAATGTTATCTCAACAGTGCATATCAATACCAATTCAGATTTTTGACATATAATTTGAATTCTGTGACATTGGTAGTGATAGTATGTGCCAAAAGAAGGTGAGTTAGTTTGTCAAAACCCTTATCCTTGGTTGTGACCTGCGGGCCATTCTCAATTTTTATAATCCAAATAAAAAAACTGCACATTTAAGGAAGATGATTTATAAGTGATTATTTGTATAGTAAGTATATGGAAAAAAAGTATGTTCTCAACTTATAATAATTAGAACTTTACACTTATATACTAATTATTTGCTAAAAAACTCATTATTTTAAATTTTGCTGATCTTTTACCCAAAGTCAATATTATTTAAAAGCTAATACTCTACCTAGCTAATAATCACTTGAACAAAAGATTTTTATAAAGTAATAAATTTTTTTATCAATTGTTCCCATACCTAATCTAAAAATAAAATCAATAAAATATATCTATTTTTTTTTTTTTACATTTTTCTACTTAAAAGTACAAAATAGATAAAATGATCAACAGGAATTGGCACTTTTGGCCAACTCATGAGTTGGTTGATAGCTCTTTTAGACACAACAAACCAGTGCAAGATGGAATTTGTCAAGAGGATGTCAATTTTGCTATCCACATTTCGACTGCCCCTTGAAGGCCTTCAAGAATCTTCTAAAGCTTAAGAGGAACTTTCACATTAACAATAGCACCTTGTAAAGGTGTCATAATTCGACCTTTTTTTGAATCAAAAGCCACCATACAAAACCTCTTACTAGTGAGTGAATATTGAAACCTTCATCAATTAGAATTACAGTTAGAAAATAATGTACCATTTTCTTAGAACCCCATGATTTAAAAAGAAATAAGGGTGTAAGATTTTAACCCCAACCCGATCCTATTTTTTTGGGTTAAGATCAGGTTAATGAAAGAAATAAGTAGTATTTAGATTGATCTTAACCTGAACCAATTTTAAGATGTAAACCTATACTATAAATACCTAACTTAACATCCATAATATTAATCCATCATCATACAGCCGCCATTCTCTATGTGTCCTTTATTGTCATTTACCGTCATTCGTTGTTGCCATCATTAGCAGCGTTCATCATCATTTGTCCATTCGTCGTCATTCATCATTCGTTGCACTGTCGTTCTTCGTCCGTTTGTCTCGCCTTTTTTCATTTGTTCATCGCATTGTTGTTCTTCGTCCATTAGTCACATCGTTGTTTTGACTTCCTCATCGCCATCCTTCGCCTTGGCCTCCTTTCCCTTGCCACTGTTCTCCTCCCTTCCTCCTTCCCTCCATTAGTCACACTGTCGTTTGGCTCCCTTCCATTGCTGTCGGTCAGCTTCATTCCCTTGCAGTTATTCGCCTTTGGTGTGTATTTACTATCTTTCATCACCGTTTGTCAGATCATCAGCAGCTGCGCGGCAACGGTAAAAGTGGGGGTGTTGGGTAAACCCAACCCTAACCTATATTTTAGGGTTAGGGTTGGATCAGTTAACAGGTAGAAACAGGTCTGTTCGGGTTGGGAAGATGGCACTTGCATATGCCTTCGAAAAATTGGGTTTGGGCCCAAAACCTAATTCTCAAACCCCTATAAAAGCCTTCAAAATGTGCTATCAAGACCCCTGCTTGATAAGTTGTGAGAATAGGCTTGATTTAAAATATGAAGCTCTTGGTCTTGTTGATAAAGAATATCTACACGATTCAAAGATCCATTGTTAAAATTTATTCCATACCGAGCCAATCAAAAGCTTTATATAGTAAAACTGTAAGGATGATCACATACATGCGGGTACCTTAATGACAAGTGTATTATATAATGTCTTTAAACCAGGGAAGGAATGAATCATTTGCCCTAGCATAGTGGATAACCAGAGTGTGTTGCCACACAAAATTGTTTGAAAATTATTTTTTTTCCGCTTTTTAGAGTATAGAATCTCAATTGCTATATAAATTGAGTAAATAATCACTATGTATACAAAAATCACCTAAAATGCATTTTTTTTAAATGCTAGCCGGACACTCCACTTTAAAAATCACTTTTAAAATATTTGTGGGAAAATAAGCATTTTTTGTTAATTTTATTTTTTAAAGCTTAGTAAGGAAAAAAATCGTAAAAGTTAATTACATGGGCAAAAAAGATAATATGTGTTAGATATAGTATTAACTTTTAAATAATATTTATTCTAGAGAAAAAAAAAAGTAAAACTTACAATAATTGATTATATGATCACTTAAATAATCTCCTTTGAATGAAAATAAATTGAAATAGAGGATAAACTCCACTTTAGTCCCAAATTTTTCATGATTGTTTCAAAATGGTCCTTTGTTTTCACTTTCAAAATGGTCCCTAAACCTTGCTAACAACTATTCGTATTTGTATCTACCTACTAATAACATGAATGAATTTTTTTAAAAGGTAATAAAATAGAACTTGTTTAGCCAAATGGATTCCCAAAATTCCCAAGTTTCTCTCATAATGTTTTGTGTTTTTTAAAAGATTTTATTCACCTAACGTTTTATCAGAAACATGATATCAGAATCATCCATTCTTTGATTGCCCTTATCGTTATGAGGTCTGCATGGCAGTGATGCAAAAGATGGGGCCAAGACTGACCAGGAACATCTGAGGAACAAAGTTAAAGTCTAATATCAGGTGACCCCTCTTCGCAGCCCAGCCACTATCTACTACCTCGGCCAAGAACAACAACTGGCGTTTGTTTAATGACCCTCAAACCCATAATCTGTTGATGTACACCGTAGATCCCATGAACACAAAACATATACCAATCAATGCACCCTCTGTCTGTAAAGTTTAACAATGATAGGCAAAAATATTGCGGCCGCACAAAGCGTCTGTGAGGCAAACTTTCTTTATATAATGCTTTACAACTAGAGTTTGACTATATGTACAATACAAGTAAGATAAGGCTAAATATAACAATCAACATAATCAGATACAAACGCATTAATATCCACGTGTATCTGAAAGAGCTTGGTAGCTATCCAAATTCTTCAACACGCCCCCTCAATCTCAAGGGGCGAGAGAGGACATTGAGATTGAATCGAAGACGTTCAAATGACTGAGACGGTAAAGGCTTGGTAAGAATATCTGCCACTTAGTCCTTTGATTATTATCAACGCATCAAGAGTCTCGTGGACACATTGGTTGCTGTAGGAAAGCCACTTCAGGAGTATGAAGTCGTGTCTTGCCTCCTTGCTGGCCTTGGATCAGAATACGATCCATTGGTGACTGCTGTCACAACCAGGTCAGAACCAATTGCTCTTAATGATTTATATGGCTATCTTTTGAGCTATGAGCTCCGCTTGGAACACCACAACACAGCTGTCCAGATCCCTGCTGAAGCTTCTGAAAATGGACCCTTGGCGAACATTGCCTCAAGAAACAATTTCAATCAGTTAGGACGTGGTGGTGGGAGCAACACAAATCAAAGAGGATGGAGAGGGCGTGGCCGAGGGAGACACAATCAACGCAACTCAGGGAATGTGAGTCCAAAAGTAGTCTGTCAAGTATGCAAGAAACCGGGTCACTCAGCCATCTCCTGTCACCATAGGTTTGATCACTCTTATCAAACCGAATCCAGTCATCTTGCAGCAGTAGCTTCTACACCATCCTATCAAATAGATCCAAATTGGTACACGGACTCAGGTGCCAATGATCACATTACTGCTGATCTGAACAATCTTACAATTAGTGAAAAATACAATGGCTCGGATCAAGTACAAGTTGGAAATGGAGCAGGTTTGCAAATCAATCATATTGGTTACTCTCATATCTTAACTCCACATTCCTCTTTAAAACTCAACAATGTTCTGTATGTCCCTCAAATAAAGAAAAACTTAATCTCTGTTAGCAAACTCACTCGTGATAATAATGTTTTTGTTGAGTTTCACCCTCATTGTTTCTTTGTCAAGGATCAATCCACGAAGACAAAGCTCCTACAAGGCCCATGTAAAAATGGCTTGTATTTGATGCCTAGCTTCTCCTCACCATCACAACCTCCGTCGTCATTCCTTGGTGAAAGAGTTAGTTATAACCAGTGGCACAAGAGACTTGGTCACCTGTCTTCTTCTATTGTTTCAAAAATCATTCATCTCCATAAACTCCCCTGTGAGAAACGAGCTTCATTTATCGTTTGTGATGCTTGCCAACAGGCCAAGAGTCATCAATTGCCATTCAATAGCTCCAATTATGTGTCAAAAGAACCTTTAGATCTTGTGTTCTCAGATGTTTGGGGACCAGCTTCTATTTCAGTTAATGGTTATCGTTATTACATTTGCTTTATTGATAACTTTAGAAAATTTGTTTGGTTCTATCCCTCATCTTGCAAATCTGATGTTAAGAAAATTTTCTTTCAATGGCAAGCACATGTTGAACGTTTGTTAGACAGGAAAATCAAGAAAATCCAAACCGACTGGGGAGGAGAATACCAAAAACTTCATTCTTATTTTCTGTCTAGTGGTATTGAGCACAGGGTCTCCTGCCCTCATACTCACCAACAAAATGGCACAGCCGAACGCAAGCATCGTCACATAGTTGAAACCAGTATGACACTTCTTTCTCACGCTTCTATGCCTCTCAAATTTTGGGACGACGCTTTTCAAACTGCATGTTTCCTCATAAATCGCTTGCCTAGTCCCGTAATTAATAATGTTTCTCCTATAGAGCCATTATTTCATGTCAAACCCAACTATTCCCTATTAAAAGTTTTCGGCTGTGCATGCTGGCCTTACCTTAGACCATATAATTCAACCAAATTGGAATTTCGTTCGAAACAATGTATATTCTTAGGTTACAGCAGTAGACACAAGGGATATAAATGCCTTTTTGCACCAACTGGTCGTGTGTATATCTCTAGACATGTTTTCGACGAAACTTTGTTTCCCTTTACTCAATACTCCAATGCACCTACAAGTCCCAAACTATCCACATCTCATATCTACCTGCCACCAACTTCTCTTTCACCACCTGTTGAAACACTTACTTCACTAAGGAATGACTCCCCTCTGTCCTCTAATCAATCAATGTCGTCTACCCTTCATTCAACCTCGGCTTCCACACCCTCATCACCTAAACCGGCTGCTCCAATTCATCATCCCATGAGAACACATTTGCAAGATAATATAAGAAAGCCGAAACGATTCACTGATGGTACGGATGAATCTTATCGATTGCAAATAGGTGTTCAAACTCAAACGATGTGCCGATGGAAGTATTGAAAGACATAAAGCTCATCTTGTGGCAAAAGGTTTCAAACAGCAACATGGAATCGACTACACTGAAACATATAGCCCGGTGGTAAAACCAGCCACAATTCAAACTGTCCTTTCCTTGGTAGTATCTTAGAACTGGCAAATCCGACAACTAGACGTCCAAAATGCCTTCTTACATGGGTTTCTCTCTGAAGAAGCATACATGAGACAACCACTTGGTTTTGTTCACCCGAAGTACCCGAAACATGTTTGTCATCTTCAAAGAGCGATTTATGGCCGAAAACAAGCCCCTAGAGCTTGGTTCTCTAGGTTGAGCTCGTGCTTACTGGAACTTGGTTTCCTCTCCTCAAAGGCCGACAGTTCACTCTTCATTTTTAAGCAAGGGGAGGTTATCGTATATATGTTAATTTATGTTGATGACATTATGCTTACAGGAAACTCTACTCCAGCAATGGATAAGCTGATTTGTTCTCTTCAGCTAGACTTTCCACTCAAAGATCTTGGTTCATTAAATTACTTTCTTGGCATCGAAGCTCTTCAGGACAAGCAAGGAATCATTATCTCCCAACAAAAATACATCCTCGATCTTTTGACACGGACCAAGATGACTCATGCCAAACCTGTTAATACACCTATGTCATCCACCAAGAAGCTGTCTCAACATGGAGGGGAACCATTCTCAGATGTTACTCTTTATAGGAGCACCGTTGGGGCACTTCAATACATTACGCTTACAGGGCTCTGATACCATGTAAAGTTTAACAATGATAGGCAGAAATATTGCAGCCACACAAAGCCTCTGTGAGGCAAACTTTCTTTATATAATGCTTTACAACTAGAGTTTGACTATATGTACAATACAAGTAAGATAAGGCTAAATATAACAATCAACATAATCAGATACAAACGCTTTAATATCCACGTGTATCTGAAAGAGCTTGGCAGCTATCCAAATTCTTCAACACTGTCATGTCACAGACTAGTTCACTTGCACAACACAATTTGTTCCAGAAGTAGTAATTGTTTAAGTGAATGAATAGAGGTTTCGTTTCGTCAACAGGAACCAGGAGGTCAAATGCAATTACCACATCATTCAGGAATTAAGAATGATACAAGTCGTGCATGGAAAACAAACCAAACAGATAATCACTCTTCAAAATCTTCAACTCAGTGCCCTTACAGCCTGTCTTGTACTTGTACTGAAATGAAATGGACATCAATAAATTACCAAGGAATTTCTTTGCCATCCCAGGCAAAGAACTTGCCGTTGTCATCTCTCTTCGCATTGTTAATAATGTGCAATAGCTTCTGTACTGAGTACTCTTTTGTGAAAAGCTTGCCCTCAGGAACATTCCTCTGAAATGGCTTAGATAGATCCGTGTCCACTGTGCCTGGATGCAAGAGAATGCATATAATAGAGTCCCTCTTCCGACCAAATTCCACGGAAATGGTTTTCGTCACTGCATGCATGATGGTACAGTATAAAACAACCATCTTTAGATGAATCATTCCAATCAGAGTCTTGAAAATAGAATATATGCTATGACAGAATCAAAGAAAAGTCGTACACTGGTTAAGTCCAGCCTTAGAAGATCGATAGGAGTGCCAGCCTCCAAGATTATTATCTCCTATAGATCCCACTCTAGCACTTAGGTTGGCTACAACTGCGACGTTCTGACCAGTAGTTGAACCTCCCCCAGCCTTCAAAAGAGGCCACATATGCTGCAAGTACAAATTGAATACAGATTGTTTGTTATGTGCTAAAGAAATATTTCTCCAAAGTCCAACATACCAAAGAATGGAATAAGACAAAAAAGAAACACAAGAAACGTTCGAGAAAAAAATCTCTTGTCACCCAGTGATCCTCAATCCTCGTTAACTTGGAAGTAACCCACTCAAGACAACCATTTCTAGAGTTCAGCACCAAGAACCCGCAGTTACGGTTAACAAGAACATGTTATACATGTGGATCTCCTCAGGCCAGCAGCTTTATCATGCTCCCATCAACATCCAAGAGGAATAGAAGTAACAACCCTGATGAGCAGCAGAATTCCACTAATCCCCAATGTGTGTGTGTGCGTGTGTGTGTGAGAGAGACAGAGAGAACATCAAGAATAAGTAGCTTCTGCATCCAGGACTCTTTTACAACAAATAATTGCATCAGAAACCATCTGAGGGTTCAAGAATGAATTAAATACCTTAATTACAAGAATGGGACCTACAGCATTAACCTCATATGCAAACATCAAAGATGACTTCTCCACCTTGCTCAAAGTTGTTTCTGCACTGGAATCAGAGATTCTAATTAAATACATTTACTTCCTGAGCAGGAGGAAAGGATGGGAGAATAAGAAGGAGAAGTTCAAGACCATGTTGGTCTCAAAACATTTCTGGAAGAAAAAAGCAATCTCCTTACCAGGCTGAAGTACATTGGGAATTGAAAGAATGCCTGATGCATTGATCAGAAGGTTGAGAGAGCCATGTACTTCTGCTATTGACTTGGCTGACGCCTGACATGTGGGTGTACCAAGTTAATTACAAAGTTTTGCAAAAGAACACTTGGGTTATATGGAGTATATAATGGGATGCCAAACGGATAAAAAAAGTAAACAATGAATAGTCAGTTATCTCCTCAATCGATAGTAGCAGTAAAGTATTCCAATCTCTTGCAACCTTTATTGGATTCAAAGACGAATTACTTTAAATGGTTAATGTCTAAACATTTCACCATACTGCTGACCCAGTCTTCTTTTGACATTACACTGCCGAAAATGCTAGACCGTAAAGCAAAGTTCAATTAAGAAACTCACCTCTATACTATTCTCATCAGTCACGTCCAAAGGCAAGACCGTAAGGCGCTCACCAAACTGATCCTTTAATTCAAAAAGTCTTGTTGCCCCAGTGGGATTACGGCAGGTAGCCACAACATGACCTTTCTCACTCCTTTCCAGTAGTTGTTTAACCTGCACCAGAGTAAAGATATCAAAATTGAGCTTCGGAAACTGTTGCAACATTATGGAAAATTCTACACGAACTAGCTTATAAAAACGGATAAGAAGCACAAAAATGCGCATGCCACTCTAATAAAAGAGAAGGACATTGATCTAAGCTGTCCACTTTATTACATGCTCACTTTGGAAACATATGTTCCAGTGAGCAAGCACAGCGCATACCCAGACACACACTGAAAAAGTTGACAATGACCTTTAAATTAAACATCACACCCGACAGAGGGAAAAGGGGGGGGGGGGGGGGGGGGGGGGGGGGGGAGGTTTGGGAGAGGGGCATTAGTGGACATGCTTTGTGTTACATAGAGCTTATTGTAGTCCACAGATCAACGATTTCATGTGAAAAGGAAGCACGAAGAAAAAAGACATCAAGCACAAAAGATGGTCAATTGATTTGTATTTGAATCTATACAACCTATGGCCATTGAAAGTTAATTGACATAATAATTTCAGGCAACCAGTTCCAACGTGTTAAGATTGTTCTCAATTGATAATGATCAAGTTGATAAATGATTTGTTTCATGCAGCCGGTGCTCACCCTCATTCTTGGGATACTTCGGCCCTGTGCCGGCAATTAGCGTTTAGAGTTTTGTAAGCTTTTAGCTTTTAGTTTCAGCAGTTTCATCTTCACCGTTAAATAAATTATCAAAAACTCTAATGTTAATCACAAAAGTTATTCCCAAATGGGGCTTTACTATGAATTAACTGATCTAGGAATCATGGGTTCCAGACTTTGTCAGGCCACCACACCAAGAATGTTCTGTTTATAGCATAGTCAGAGATGAAATGAGTTATCACTAGAATCGATATCCACCTTCATCCCCCCCCCCCCCCCCCCCCCCCCCTCTTCTCTCTTTTCCAATTCGTCTCTTCACTATCTCGATCTAATGGCTATATTGGAACAGCTTTTCCTACAATATAGATGAACCAGCAAGTAAAGTTGTTTTTCTTTCATTCCATGTTTCCATCCTCCCTGTCTTAGCAAAATGTTCTGTGGAGCTCCAAGTTCTTGTACCATAGGAAAGTGATATTCATGTTACCAGCTACGAAAAAAATCACAAATGTAATACACCCAGTTTAGAAATTAAAAGTCAAGTAATCCACCAACAGAGTTCTTCCATCAATGAAACAAAAGAAAGAAATGATCCAAAAGTTAATATATCAACCAGCCAAGCAATGTACTTTGATAGTCATAAAACAAAGCCAGCGTACAGTGCAATATTCGACAAAATTCAGCACTTTATCAATCACAGTCATGGAAAGAAGAGGAGACAATCAAAATATCATTGGGAACGAAGACTCACAAATTCAAGGCCAATTCCTCGAGAGGCCCCCTGAACCATGGAAACCCCGTCTTTCCATTTCACAGCAGAAGCAGAAGTTGCAAAAGAAGCCCTCAATAGCGATCGCAATCCTAGGGGAAAAGCCATGGGAGTACATTTCCATGGAAGAGGGAGCCTCATTTGTTGAATAATCCCTTCGAAGAACAAAACTTTGGCGAAAAAGGGAACCTTGTTACCCCAAAATCCCTGAAACAATTAAAGAATGTTATGTCCACTGGTTGAAAGCGTCATGTCCATCGAACAGCAGGAACCAGGAAGGAATAACAATGAGCAGAGAACCGCATCATACTTATTTGTTCCGGTAAGTCAGGACTCAGGAGACGGAGAAATTCAAATACTGGCTTGTGGAGCTCGGACGATACACGTTACTTACCCTCTAACCAGTTACTAAAACTCAAAGGCAGGCTTATTTAAATTGCAAACTGCCATCAATTTTTCTTTTTAGATAAATTGGACGATATAATTAATGAGCAAATCAACTCGAAATTAGAGGAAATAGTTTACATACCTAATGTTACTATGGCTTCTAAATTATAGTCATCAAAATAATAATTTTAAAAATA
Organism: Aquilaria sinensis; assembly: GCA_005392925.1. Classification (NCBI taxonomy): domain Eukaryota; kingdom Viridiplantae; phylum Streptophyta; class Magnoliopsida; order Malvales; family Thymelaeaceae; genus Aquilaria; species Aquilaria sinensis. The sequence continues at coordinate 241,660 of SMDT01000186.1, read as the reverse complement.
TAAAATTGATCTCAACATGGTCTTGAGTATTATCAACAAATTTAATTATTTACGTCAGACATTTATATTGAAAATCACAAAAATTCAAGTGGATAAATTTTTGTCTTCCTCATGGATTGTTTGAAGTAAATAGAATATTAGTTTTGAATTGAATTAGTTTCAAACAAAATTGAAAACAAGAAGTTATAATTTATTACTCTATGCCCCACGAATACATCCGTACAACTTATAATTTTTATCCAGCTTTTCTTGAGATATTAAGCAGAATGTGAAACAATTGAAAAAACTTTAAAGTCAACTTAGCAAAACAAAAAAGATCAAGAGTGGAATTGTGATTCTGGAAATCCTAAAATGATGGTCCAGTGGTCAATATGTGAAGTTCAATACTTTTTGGATACACACAAAAATTGATGGAGATTTTGGGAACTAATCTGTCAAAAGTCACTTGAAGACACTAGCAGTAAATGGGGTCGTTAAAAAAAAAAATTGAATTTCTATAATTAATTTGAAAAGCAGAAAAGCATTGGAGCGTTGAAATACCAAAAATGTCCCTACAAATACATAAGTTCTCATCAGGATATAAATAAAAAAAAAAGCTTCACAATCATGAAAAATCTATTAATACTGAGAATATTAATGTGATTTTCTTAATGTGAGTCATTAATTATGAAAATAAATTGTCATATGATATGAAAAAAGTCTATAGCCAAAGGGAAAATGTGCAAATTTAGTACTAACGTATTAGCTATAAAATGATTTTGCCATCAAATTTATTTTTGTCTCAAATTTACCATTTATTTTTTTTATGGAGCAAATTTACTACTATCATTTAAAAATGTCGGTAGTAAATTTGCGATAGAGAAAAAAATTGATGGTAAAATCACTCTATGACAAAAAAATAGTGTTAAAATTGCTTCGACAGAAAATATAGATGGTAAATTTGAGATGAAAAAAATATGATGACAAAATTACTTTTTAGCCAATATATCAGTTGTAAATTTGCACATTTTCTCTCCAAAAGATTTTTTAGTCCAAAAGATGTCTGTATAGCACAATAATGGAAACAATAAAACTTGTTTTTTAATACTATACTTAACAAAATATAATATGGGTTTAAAAAAATGGGACAAACTCATAGTTTCCCAAGATTTCTTAATGACCAAATAGAAGTTAAAAGAGAAGGATAATAAGAAATATTTGAGTCAATGGACGGACAACTAAACTCAATTTGAGGAATGCTGGAGTAATTGTCGATGTTTGGACACGATTTCATTAATTAATTTTGGGACATAATGAAAAAATAATACACTAAAAGTAAAATACAAATAATAACAATAAATGAGTAAAAAAGGTTAATTAAACATTTGATAGTTTGTTATTATTCTTCATCATTTTTATCTTTTTCTTGAGTAGATTCATCATTCCTATTTTTGTGAAAGTTTAATGATAACCTGAGAGAGTATTATCCCCGTGGATATTTATTTATCTTTAATACTAATCTTTATGTTTATTTATCTTTAAATTAGAGAGGCGACCCTTGGACCCATTTTGAAGTTGCATTGAATTGGCCATATGATCATACAAGTTGGATTATTTTTATGGCCAACTAGGGTGTGCTATGTCTTCTGTTTTTGTACATTACATGCACATCACAATATCTCACAAGTTTAGGAGTTGTGATTGTTACAATCCATCACTAATAATTGTAATTTGGTTTTTCCTGTATTTTATGTTTATGTTTATTTAGCATAAATTTTCTTTGCCGGTGAGGGAAAAAGGCTTTAATAAGTCTTCTTTATTAATAATTGTCAGCAGAAAGGGAGAGGAACAAAAACAAGGGGGGTAAAAAGCCATGTGGCATTCCTTTGAAAACGGGCATGTCTAGTTCATTTTTACATGATTTTTAATTTTAATCTTCACAAGTAGAAGGAAATATGCATTTCATATATTATCCCGGAAATTTATTTGTTACATTTCTTATAAAATGTACCTAACTATATGAAGATGTAAACAAATCCTGGGCACTGAGCTTAGTTGCTGGCTAACGGACATTGGTTCGGTTAAGGCTAAGGTTCAAAACCCACAACAACACTTACTCGATGAAAATTATCCAATATGATTTTATACCATCTACATTTTGATCTCTATCATTCTTATATTATCAAAGGTATCTCCCCTAAATACCTAGAAAGAAACTTTTGATATAAAAAAATAAGGGTAAGCTTCACTTGTCGTCCCTAAATTATATCTCATGTTGTTTAATTATCCTGAAACTATCAAATGTTGCATCAATTATCCTTAAAATGTTTAATTGTTACTGTTTTGTCTTATTATCCATCACGCCGTTAAGGGTAAATGTAAAAGTGACGCTTCATTGATAATCACATCATTTTTGCATATCACATTAGCTACCACATCATTTTTCCACCAATTCTCAACAGTTGTGATAGATAGTAAAATGATTAACCAACATTAGATATAGTTTATGGATGATTAAGTAACATTTAATAGTTTAAGAATGATTAAGCAATATTTGATATAGTTTAGGGATAATGAGTAGAGTTTACCCTAAAAATAATTAACAAAAATTATAAATAGCATAAAATAATTCTTTTTTGGTAATTATAAGTATCTATGCAAAGTACAAGAGTTAAGAGCTGCTCATATTTAATGGAAGGGAGTAATGCTGCTTTTCTCAAAACCTAAAAAGCATCCCGATCCAGTACTATAGTATTAGGTTGAATGATTGAGAATAACATAGAATGAATTGCGTACAAAGTTACTTTTCTTTTAAAAGATGGTTATAAAAATGTATAATTCACCGCCTATCTCACCATATATGATACTTCATCCGTTTCATATTAATTGACTATTTTACCTTTTTTTACTAAAGTTTGACTTAAACATATTTATATTAATTTGTATTGAAATTTTTTTAAAAAAATAATATTAATTAGTATTGAAAAAAATTTTAAAAAAATAATATTTAGAAATTATAATTTTTAAAGTTTCATTTTCATATAAAATATTCATATTTTTATAATAAATTTTAAAAAAATAAAATCATAAATTAATTGCTATGAATAGTAAAATGGTCAAGTTTTGTGAAATGGAGTATTTATTTTTGCATTAATTACTGTAAATTCCATCATAAATGTTTTTTTTTTTGTCAAGTTAATCCTCAGAAAGCTACTTTACTTTGTGAATGGATTGGTATAATGTACGAATTTTGTTAACCCACCAAATGATGATTATGACAATCATTCAGTTATTCTGAATATTAATTTTTTTAGAGGCTTAAAAAGAAAAGAAAAATATATTTTCTGACACAAAATATGTATCACTTTTTATTCTTTTATGTACTAAAGTAGGTGACATTGTTCTATTTTTATAGATATTCTTTTCCATCTTAGTCGTTGTATTATGTAAAACCTGTTAATGTAACTACTAATTTACTATAACCATTCTGTTATTTAGTGAAGAGTAATCTTGGAATAGCACACTTAATATGTTTATGTGACATACCGTAAATAATCTTCAAAACAATAAAAAATATGAAAAGTTATTATGAGATTTAGGAGCATGAGCCATTCATTTCAGTGGCCCAAATTAGCATAACTTACTTAAAAATCAAGTGAAAAATAAATTTGAGTAAGTCAGCATTAACCCTAGCATACTCTTCCACTTAAATAAAGAGGAATATTAGCTACATAAGTACGGACTTAAATCCTGTCATAGATACAGTAGCAATATTAATGTGATGAGATAAAGTGATTAAAGCTATTACTTATTCAAATTATTAAGTTTTGATTAAAAAATAATACATCGATCCTAATTTTTTGCACCATTTTAATTTTTTTATTTAAGTTTGATTTAAATTTATTTATATTAATATTAGCTAAAATTATTTTAAAAAAATTATATTTAAAAAAACTATAAGTCTTGTACTTTTGAAATATAAAATTTTTAAATACCTTTAATAAAGATTAATATAAATAAATTTAAATTAAATTTTAAGTCAAAAAACTGAAAATGGTGTACAAATTTGAAACAGAATGAGTAATTATTTAAAATTTTATTAAGGTTGGATAAGTTAAAAAATAAATTATTTTTTAAAAAATATATTTTATATACTCCAGACTTATTAATTGAAATAAATAATTGCTTTAAATAAAAATAATATAAGTCATATATTAAAATTTATTTAAACTGGCCCTAAGGAAAAAAAACGGTAATAATTTATTACCGCGAAGTCGGTTGTGCTGAACGAAAATCAATTGTGGAATGCGGCAGCCAGGAACACAGTTCCTTTTGTTGCTCAACCACCGCTAGCTGGCGGCGAATCGAAGCTAATTTCCTCTTCCGTTTCACCGGTTTCCAGGCGCTCGGTAAGTTTTCTCATTCTGTTGAAATGGTTTCACCTAACAACTAAGCTGGAGCTCCGAAGAATCATTCTCCGTTCTAGTTGACTTCAAGATCTTGTTTTCGCAGTATTTATTAGCCTAATCGGCTGTCTTAAGCAACTGTTTCCCTTGTTTCGATGATTGACCCCGATCTTTAGCATGTTTGTTCTACTGGGTATATTGGAGGACTACACATCCATTATTGCCATTCTTCGCAACTCATTTCGATGAGAATTGCTCCTTCTCTTTGCCTCGTTCCCTTTTGAAGCCTGGGTTTTTTTTTTCCTTTAACAAGAATCTTTTTTTTTTTTTCGGCTCAATTGTGTAGTAGAGCCGGCGAAGGATGGCAGGGCCACCGCCCTCTACTGGAAGTGAAAAAGGCAGTGGCAGCAGAGAAGGGACGACTAAGGCCATGGTTGCCGAGCAGATGTCTCAGTCCATACAGTCTACCTCCAATCTTATTCACCTTATGCAACAAACTTCGAGTGCTCAGGTAAACTTACTGTCTACACTCCTTGCTTCATTTTTCGACATGGTGGAGCTGTGTGCAACCGTTTGTGTTATAGATTTCTGAGTGAGAGTCAGTGGTGATGTTACAAGTATTTGGCACTGGTGATGTTGTCCTATAATTTAGAGTTTGGAAAAACTAAACAGTTTGTTGCTTCTCTATTTCGCTTTTATAACCCGTTTCCTATTATCCTTAAAGCAGCTCATGAATGTGGGAATGTATGTACTAGTATCCATCTTATGGCAAAATGTGCAGTGAGGTTGTTTGTTCCCTGGGAGAAAGAATGACCACCGTCTTGCTTCTTCTCTTAAGAAGAATCTGATCATTGGGTACTGACGACTGTTTGTGTTCGCTTTGTTATGTTGATTAAAGCTTCTTAATTGAACTTCATTTTACAAGTTGGGATATATAAAATCCTTGTGTTATGGCAAGTGCTGAAAGAATTTGAGCTGCCCTGCCCATAGTGAACCACCACACCTTCCCCCCCCTCCCTCCCCCCCCTCCCTCCCCCCCCTAATTACCAGTTTAAGCTCCTTCATTTTGGTTCAGCTTGTGGATTGCTTTGCCCCATCTGTTGAAGTACAATAACTGTGAATTCCTTACAATGGGAAAATTTAGTTGCTTGAGCATGACATTCTTAGTGAGCTCTGTATTTCAATTTGTGCCTGCAGTTGCTATGGAAAAATTGAGTTGTCTCTCCAATGTTACGACGATGCCCTTTCCCATTAGATAATCTTGACTTCTTTGCAGAATGAGCTAATGAAGCTCCCCAAAAATCTATTGGCCAAAGCTTCTGTTGTTAAGAATACTGGTCAAGTACGCATTCCCCTGGACCGTTGTGTGAACAAGAGGTACCAATTGTTGGATTGTTTTCCTTTTATCGTAACTTCTCTCCTCCCTTTGCACAGATGCTAGAGCAGATGCCTCGTGCGATTTCATCACTTGATGCCTACACAGAAAATGGATTACAAAGGTTACTTCAATTTTTCATTGTCTTTTAACATTTATTATTTCCTGATAAGGGTTATTTGTTTTGCTGTTCGTGTTACAATCTGTAGCATTCAATAAGTCTGATTCTATGGCTTATTTCAGTTACAAAATTTTGCAGTGTTCCTCATCTAAAAACCGTAATCAAGTTACTTGAAAATTTGGAGAGCCACCAGCTTGCGTTTCTTTCTCAAGAGGTACATAGCTCTCGCTCTTCTCCTGACCTGTTTTTCTCGTCCTATTCCACCACCTGTCTTATCAACCATGTCCAGGTACAGGGAGAATGATTCACTGGCTTCCATGCAACAGTGGGCGCATTGAAATACATGCATTCCTTGACTTAGACTAAACATATCCTCATTGAAGTTTTTGCTTATCCAGGAACACCATCCAAACCCAGTGCCAGGTGCTGGATCACCGACTTAACTGTTGACCACATGGTGTCGTCGTTTGTTTCTTTTTCCAAGCATTCTTATAAGACAGATGCGCGGACGTTAGGAGGCAATGCCGTCACGATGAATGCATAGACCGGTCTGAGTACAAGTCCTGCTGAATTTAGGCTACTCAGTTTAGGCCGACTATCTGAAATATCATAGTAGTAAACAAGTCCCTACTGAAACTGCTGATTTTTTATATTTATCTTGTTTTGTTTCCTCCGTTTTTCCGGACAGACCTTTGCCATGTTAACTCTAATGACCGGACGCTGTCAGGTTAATGAATTTCTCTGTACTTGATTAAAACATCCCCATTCATCTGAATTGAAATGGTTAAACAAATTGAAATTGCACCAGGACACAAACTTTCAAATTAGGCGTATAAAGCCAAGAATCCTCAAAAAAACAGCAACAGAGACATAAAGGAGAGAATTGCAACCAACAAGAAACATCACAATGAAATGTTACTTTTACTTAACCAGTTGACAAAACTTCGGATCAAAAGGCTTCACAGGTCTTGCACAGTCAAACCTGCAAAACCAAAACGAACATACAGCATTACAAATAAAGAGGATCATCTTATCCGAGAACCAACATCCTGCAACTCCAAAGACAAACAGCACCCAAAAACAAGGCAGAGCTCAAACCTGGAGGAAGAGACTGCTTCAACTTGGTAGCCTTCTCAGAGTCGAAGACACAGAGAGTGTAGAGGTACTTGGAACAGCGAACCTTGAACTTGACAACATCCTTGCTTCTCTTGATCTTTACCGAGCGGGCATCCTTCCTTCTCGCCGTGAGAAGAAAGTCCTTGATCTCGTGGATTTGCTTAGGCTGCATATCGAAACTAAATCCAATCATTACTGCTACGTTGGTCATATAAGCATTTCGCTCAGCTGAATGGCATTTAACTCCAATTCTCATTATAGTCCATTCTTTTGTCCCCTGTACAGGATCCTGGTTCTAAATTCAGCCCAACTAACATGCTAACACATGGGTGATACACAACATCAACAGGTTCAATACCAAAATCTGCCCAAAAAGTTTGCATAGAGTTACAGAACAAAGCACTCTTAAAACATGACGCTAATGCTGTCTTGCTTCGCTAGCCTACTCTTAAAATCAAGCGGCTTCAAACAGAAAAGCAATCGTACAGGGCACCCAGAAAAACCCATCTCAGTACAAGAAAGAACCCAACCAGAAGCACTAAAAAACCCAATTTTCCGACATGAATATTTACATCAAACATAAACTGAAATGGCAAAAACTTAGAGACGGACGCATATATGAAGCGGAAAACGGAATCGTAAATCACAGAGGAAAACAAGAAGAGAAAGCATTGAAGACGAAGATGCAAGCACACATAATAGATATCTCAAAAAGAAACTTGAAAGGAATGCATTTAGAATACCATTTTCGATCAGCCTTCTCCTCAACTCAGCAGCGGCGACAGTCAGGCACCCTCTCAACACTGATTTCGTGACTTAGTCGGGGTTTATATACGCACATACTAAAACCTAGAACAAGAAGATACTGGGCTGGGCTTTTAAAGATCCATCTATATTGGTCTTGTAAATTTCCTCGGCCGACTAAGGTTTTCTTTTGCAAAGACTCGATGTTCCCTTTATTTTATCTTCTTCTATAGTGGTGCCAGATCAGTTCGCGTTAATTGAGGCCAATTAACACGTTTTGGTTTTGCAATAGTTATGCGGGTTGGACTAGTGAGGCCCACATACTAATTCCGATTTTGCCCTATCAGATGGTTGCAATTACCACAGCAGGGTTGGTAATGTTAATTGTTTCCACGTGCGTATCTGGAGTTATCTTTTCCCCCACCAACCAACCTATCTCAGTTGTAACAGGCTCTTGTTCGCATCTGAAAAATCTCATCAACCAAGCATATGTAGGATCGAGACAGCGCACGAGTAGGAGTTTTCAGATCTTCTTCATCAGAGCTGGTGAGCGACACTAGCACTGGGTAAATGAGAATATTTTAAGCGTATTTACGGAACACCCGTCCTGTTATCTTGGCCGAAGATGTTGAAGGTAATGGTGTTTAAATCCTATTATTTTTGTTTACATTATTGCGATTGAAGTGTCTATCTGGTGAGGTGTGTGGGAGCTTGATTTTTGGACAGATGTTGTTGTTAGGAAATTATGGTTTCACAATGGCCTCATTTTGTACCCAATTCATAGGCTGTTCATATTTTAGCCTATTATTTTTTGACCTTGCTTGTAATTGCATAGAAGGTATTGCGATTTATATATTTGATACCCGGTTTAAATGAAAAATATGTTTTTTATGGTTTCATCGATCATGCTCTGTTGTTAGTTCCCGTGTGAATGCTCTGTTGGCAGGTTCATATGTTGTTAGTTTCGTTGTACTGATTATTGTTGCGTGGAAGAAGGTGTAATAGTTTTCAAGTTCACGGAACCGATTAATGCCTGACAAGTATTTATCCATGATTTTTCATGCATGAAACACATAAGTTGTTTACCATTTTAATTATACATTTTCTTGTACAACCATCGAATTTCAATGATGATGGATAATGAAAACGTGCCTTTGTTTGATCCCAATTAGGATGAGGAGATGGAACTGTACATCATGCGTCTGACCCCATCTAGAAGGAAATGGACTGACTTGTTCTTTCAGTACGCAATGGGTGCATATACACGAGGAGAATTTGATGGTCAGTGTTTGACTAGCACTAGATGGAAAATTCTGCGTGATCAAATGCATGATAGCAGTGACTACCCATGGACTATTGTGCATTTAAAGAATCTATGGAACAAACTAAGTGAGCAATATAAATCGCTCCTTTTGGCCATGGGTCCAACGTCGGACTGAAGATGGGACCCAAGGAGTAGGAAAGTCATTGCCTCAGATGCCTGGTGGTCCTGTTGCCTTCAGGTAATATCTCTGTTGGTTTTTGGATCCCTTTTCAATAAAATGTATGTTGTAAGGTTTAGGGACCTCGAGCATGTGCTATTGTGATCAACATCCATTGTTTGCTCCAAGAAAATGTGTTAAGTTTGATCGTGGAAATGTATATATACCAATTGCATTGCTTGTGCTTATTCAAGTTTTACTGTGGTGATGAATAAACATGTCACTTTGAACTTCAATGCGTATTGTTGTTGGTTGTTTTTTTTTTTTTTTGCTTCTTTATTAGTATACTTGATGCCATAATTTTTCCATATACCTTCACAGTCACACCCAAATTTGGCGGTTCTCCATGATACTGTTGTGCCCAATATGAAAGCATGTGTTGCACTTTTCTTGGGACCTGAAAATGGCACATCTGCACCTGTGAATAGGCGGCTGTTTGGGTCTGTTCGCCGGGCTGACACGGAGGTTATTGATGTTCCATTTGATAGTTCAACCAAACCCACTCTAGTATGGCCTCTTACCTCTGTACCTCCAGCAGGGTGGCCTCCGCGTAGGTCTGGGCGCCCTGCGCCACCTTTGCCCTCTGTATCATCACAAGGCTCTGCCAATATCCAGCAAGCAACTCCACTGACCATGAAACGATGTATGGAGATTGTTCACAGTTTACCCGGGGTTGTTGAGGGTGACACATTTTGGGTGAAAACCGCTTCATTCCTCACTCATTGTTCTGTGGCTCGGGATATGCTGTTGAATGGAACTGAGAATAATGCAGCCCGGCTCTCATGGCTTCAGCTAGAGCTTGATCAGTACCGAATTCTATAGTGGCTTGTCTTGCTTCCATACACTGGTGGTAGGTAACCTAGGATGGTCATGCTCCCCTTTTGTTTATATGTATGTTTTTCATATGACTTTGGTAATTTGCTGTGGTAGTTGTATGGTCGATCAATAGGTGCTAACCCCATGGGACTACTAAAAAAAAGTCCAGATCACCATTGGATCGTCCCTTTTTTGTTAGTCAAGTTTAGCATCAATTATATGTTGTTAATGAAGCCAGCAAGTATGGTTTTAATGTAAACGATGTAATGAGAGTGGACCATGTATGAAAGTTATGATATTATTCTACCTAGTGATAAAAAAAAAAGATCATCATTATGCATAAGAATCTGACATTTAAAAAAAAAAAAGATTTTCATCTATCAAAAGAAAAGATAAATGTTTAAATATGTTAGCTGTTTTACATTGCCATGATATCCATTACTTATTTAACCATAACATGATTCAGAAAATGACATCTGGATGACATACAAGGATCTCCCACAAATTGTCGGCTAACTTGGTCTATCGTCTTCTTCGTATAATATGGCCCCCAAAATGTCCTGATATAACACGTGCTATTTCGTCCCTCATTGCTGCCATAGATGTTGTTTCACTCATGAGAGTCTCGTCATCTACGTCTCGCACAAAATTAGCAGCCTCATTTGGTAGTAGTCATGATGCTGAAAATTGAGAATATCAATGTCGCGCTTGTCACAGTAACGTACATACTTGTGCAGTACATAACATGCTATAACAATGTCTGTCTGTAGCTCGGGTTTGAACCGACCCATCCCTAACAAGATCTTCCACTTCATTTTTGTGGCCCCAATTATTCGCTCGACAACATTTCGTAATGACGTGTGAGCGTAGTTGAATGTTTCCTTTTCACCAATAGAAGACCTATTCCCAAAATCATTATGATGATAGTCCACTAACCTAAAGGGCGCAAGAAATCCCTCCATGTTTGCGTACCCAGAGTCCACCAAATAATACCTCCTTACAATAATAAGTATAAGTTGGTATACGCCAAATCAGACAAAGTCAACCATTTAAAGTTTTTAAATATGACACCTGTAAAGTTTGAAAGGGGACTGATAGTGTACCTGTAGGGGGTGCTGGGAAAGTAGACCCGGGTTGTGAATGACATTGACGAAGAACACAACTGTCATGTGCTGTACTGGGGGTACTGGCGTAAACATGTGTATATATCATGTTAAAGTCACAAGCGACTATAACTTTTTGTGTCGGCCTCCCTAAACGGCCACGGTAATACTCCCTATCAATGCGTGGGAAAATGCCTCCAATATGGGTTCCATCAATGGCGCCCAATGCACCAATGAAGGCGGCCCCCTAGCTAGAGGCAACTTATGGGTGGACCTCATCAAAATAGCCCTCAGCAGGTGCAATAATAACTCGAGCCAGAAATATAACAGCAGCTAAAACCTTTCGAGACCACCGACAAATTGTATCTATTGAATGAGGGAAGATCTACCGCACATCTCGATACTTGAAACCATGTGCACACACTGTTAGGAACATAGACAAGCCTTCATAGGAAGCTACCCGATGTGAGCTCCTCAAATTATAATTGTCAACCAAGTCCTGATGAAAGCGCCAAAAACATCGAGTCGACATGTGAAACCATTCATAGAACTCTCGTTCATTCTGACCTAGGTGAAATAAGTACTGAGTACCTATGAAAAGGGGCTCCCTTTGGGAAGGTATTATATGGGGCTCATTATGACCCGTGAACCATGCCACTCTAACTGCCATCTTAATTAAGTGATGCAAGCATGCCTCCTCCAAGTCGAGGTTATCCTTACTTGCAAAAAAGCATCGAGGCGAAGTTGGGGGTGATGATGTTTGGGTTTCCCACGGTATCTCATTATCAATCCCAAGTCCAATGTTTAAGTCCATCTGCATGCACATAGGAATTATATTTAGCTACCTACACAAATACGCCATCTAGAAAACAAACACACTACATTGTTTAGCAATAGGTTATGCAAATGTCAAAACATCGTTAACACATCCAACACTTCATGGCTGACCCTCTACAAACAACACCTAGATAAGGTAGACAACATATATACAAGGCACTAACCATTCCCCACCAACATAATATGACAAAACATTACATAATGAGCCACTCTAATTTATAAATATAGTACATCTTCTGTGACAGAAGTCTACATCCCTGGCATACCCTTAAAGAATCTTACTTCCCTTGCTCGACCAATCTCAGCCTCCAACCAAGCGACACGGACCTCACTCGTCAAACAACCATATATGAAACACTCCCTCAGCGTTGGGTCGCGGGTGAGTAACATGGAGGCTGCGATCCAAGTACGGTCACCAACAGTAATACCTGAAAGATAAAAAATGATAGACATTACAGTCCCAATACTGGTATCAGCACGTCGGCCTTCACGACAACCTGATATCTCACTGAGTCTATCTTGGCTAGCTCGAAGGATAGACAACATCTCACATGTGTCTTCCGCATCTCGACCACGACTGACCCTTGATCGCTTCGAAGTACTGGAACCTTCGGCCCTACTAACAGCATAAGTTTCCATCCCCCGCGGAAAATGGCCAGACCCTGAAGTAGAGCATCGAGTTCTGATCGGTGGGGAGGAATGAACTCGTCTAAGAGTGGGTGACGAACCAGAAGTCCTTATTGGTGAAGCCCCAAGCTGAATCGGTGGCGTCTCATCAGTGACGTCAGGAGGGACTTCAACTGGAAGGGGCTGTGAGGATCGTGGTGAAACCTGTGTTCCTGAACCCTGTCTAATGCTCTCCTGATGTACATAGGTGATGTCGGTTGGGGGGGAAGGTTGTTGTGATGACCGGCCATAAGAAGAGAAGTCTTTGCTAGGCCCGAACATACAGCACAAATCATCCCAATTAGGCATCTTTTGATTGCGTAGATGCATGACCTCGGGTGTCGCCTGCATAACAAGCTACAATTACTGAACACATGCATATGGGAGTTGCAAGGTATCAATATATATAACATTGCCAACACCATAACTAGATTTTGCCATTTCTACATGAAATTACCAAACAGTAACAAAATCCACAAAGACTTTAGTAGTACCTGGATACGGCTAGCCCACCAATCTTCATCAGCAACAATGGTACTAGTTGCTGGGTCCCACCCCAGCCCGGTGGTTGCTCCTAACAGTTGTTTCCAATGCCGCCAATTGGTCTTTAGAGACCTAAACTTATTTTTAATTTGTTCTAGTGTGTATTGCCTACTTGTCTCAGCGCAGAATTGTTGAAGGATCATTCGCCACCCACACTTGGTCGGATTTCCACCATCAATATGGCCGAGACTAATCACATGTGCTGCAATTCGACAGAACACAATAGTAGCATTGTGATCCCATTTTGCTCGATCGTGCTGGATAACTGAAGTTGCTGCCACTGGAACAGAAGATGTACCAACGTGGCTTTCCCCCATAACCTCGCCTATCATAAATTCAATATGGCGGAGATGCTATGCTCACGATACTATAAAATTAATGTAAGCAAGACTATTTGGAATATCATGCAAACTGGTAATCCATATATGACACAGGGCAATGGATCCTTTATACAAAACTATAGCCATACATACAAACCGATAATGCACACATAAACACCATAAAACAACTAATTGGAATATCATGCCTATATGTTTATTTAATTGGAAATCATCAACCACTCGCCACAAAACCCCACATGCATTCGGACAACACACAAAATTTGCATTAATTATTTCATAGTGGAAGATTTTCATTAATTATTGGACTTTGGCTTCAATTCACATTGGCGAAAATTTTCAAAAATAACAAATATATTCGGGATTGTCTGGAAGAGCATTCTACAACCTCTTAAAGACAGCAATAGAAAATGAAAGGAGAGACCGAACACCCAACTTACCTAATCAAACTGGTGGTGTAGCCAAGGTACAGGAATAGTAATGGCAACCGAAAATTAGGATGAAGATTCGCTTGGACGACAAAACTATAGCTCAGTCCTCAAATCTCACCCACTAACCAAAACACCCCGTGTGTAGTTGACTCGAAACAATAGATCTGGCAAACACAATGTGGAGGCCCAATGTATGACGGAGGAGTTCACTGCCTTTCACTGTAAATGTGGAACAAGGATCCCACCTTGTAGATGTTAATCGGAGCACAAATCCAATGACATTCACCTAGGTCCAGGCTTCCGGCCTTGCTTTAAGCTCCAAGCACCTTTACATGCACTCCAACACCAGATTTTTTATTTTTTATTTTTTATTGTCTCTAGTAAGCATGTTCTCTCTTTCTCTCTCCAGCAAGAGCAAAGACTTAGATAAACAGAAGCTTTACCATGGTCGGATCGTAAGTAAGTTCAAGTTTCAATGGCAATGATATTTTCGGTTTTTTTGTGACAGAAGCCGAGGTAGACAAAACGTGTTAATTGGCCCCAATTAACGCGAACCGATTTGGCCCTAAGTTGCACAAAGTCCATTGAACGTGGGAGCGGGAGGAAAGAGCGAACGTAAGAAAATATCACTTTTAAAATTTAAATAAGAAGAAAGATTGTAAAAGTAAGAGAATGAGATCAATAATTGAGAGCAGGAACGGAAATAGAAGTGGTAACCTAAAATAAAATAATCATATAATTTAGGTATTCGCTTGTAAATAATGACATTGACAATATGGAGACGTACGCCAAAATCTTATATCATGTTGGTTGTCACATAATGACATAAAAAGTTATTGTGGAGATAAGAAAATGACACTGTCCCACATCCTCAGGACCACTTTTTTCATCGCAAAAGGAAAACCAATTAACCACCTTCACATAAACATGTATATTTATAGTTTAGGAGATCATTATTGTTATTATTATTGATGGAAAAGGATATCATTGAAATCAATATTTATATAGTAGTATTAAGCTTGAATCTATTAATATTACTGTCATCTAACATGAAGAAGCTGCATCTTTACACTTTTGATGAGTTAATGTTCTTAAAGAAAATTAAAGTTTTAGGATAGTTTTAATTTTAAATTTATATCATTTAAAAGTTAATATCTTATCTATTTGATCATAATTTATGTAAAAAATAAAATAAAAAAGTGATTACTTTTTTAAGAAGTACATTCCATTTTGAATTAAATAAAGGAAAAAAATTATGAAAAATGATTCAAAAATTTCTAAAAATATGATTTGAGATTTGAAAGAATTGGTTTTTGAATGGCACATAATCTTGGAACGAAAAAAAGAAGTATATATAATGAATAATTTTTAATAGATTTTTTTTAAAGCCTCTATCAAATAACAATCCTCGACTACTTTGAATTTAAAATCCCATGATAATAAAACAAAATATTTGGTATTAGCGTGATTATATTTTTTTTGGAGATCTTTAATGACTAATCTTAAATAAAAGGAAATATTGAAGGAATTTTTAAAA
Source organism: Aquilaria sinensis (assembly GCA_005392925.1). Classification (NCBI taxonomy): domain Eukaryota; kingdom Viridiplantae; phylum Streptophyta; class Magnoliopsida; order Malvales; family Thymelaeaceae; genus Aquilaria; species Aquilaria sinensis. The sequence goes on along the minus strand of SMDT01000186.1, from coordinate 226,167 downwards.
AAATTACCATATTGAAAACAAAAGTGAGATAAAAACTGTTAACACCCAATTTTGTTCGGGTGCTAACTTTTATTTAGTTCTAGGTTAATAAAATTACTTTAGGGGGACAATTTTTTTTGGGGCAGTTTGGTCTTTTTGGTCATTTTATAGCTTAGGAAGTTGGTAGGGTTAGGTGCGTTTAGATTATGTTATTATTTTGTGTTATGAATTTTTAGGAATTTAGAATGTTCATCTAGGATATAAATAGGAATTAATTTAGTTTATATACTAATTTGGAGTCATAAAGGTTTTGTAGGGTCAATTTAGGCAAAAGCGAGAAGTTTGGGTGGAAACCGAGGTTTTTAGGATGTTCTAGGCAAAATTGAAAACTGTGGGACAACTCTGTCAACTATAGAGAGTTTTAGGCAAATCTGGCAAACTTATAAAGTTCTGGGCAAAATCTGATGGTTTAATAAAGTTCTGAACTAATTTGACAAATCTTGAAAGTTTTGGGTTATATTGAAGTCTTGCATGAAATTGAGGACTAGAACAATCACCTAAGAATTTTGTTAGACTTAAAACTGGTATTATGGCCAAATTATATCTTAATCCTATAAAATCTGATTTTGATGAGATTTAATCTCTCAAAAATCTGTTAATCACGCATCTAATTCACCTGTTATAAAAAGGATGTCAATGCTTGGAAGAAGGGGAGAAAAAAAAAAGAAAGAATTTTGATACCCTAAGCACCAAAAAGAAAAAAAGGTTAAAACTGCAATTTTAGTCCATGATCTCGCCTCCTTCCTTTCTAGAAACCCTAAACTTCACTAACTATCGCTGCCACCTTTGGAGTGTTACTGTAGCCGCCCGATGCTTGCAGCCCCTTGTCCGACGCCACTCCTGCCTCTGCCAATGGTTGTAGCCAGCCGGCTTTTGTGCGCCACGGTGCCCAAGTGATAAAGTTTTTCAACAAATTTTCAAGAATCCATTCTTAATAGATTTGATAAAATCCCAATACGGATTATTCATTCGAATTCGATTGGTCTGATAAGATTCACGATTTGAACAAGATATTCCTTTTAAATTCTTGGTGAATTTGGTAAAGTCAAGGATATTTAAGACTTCATATTCGGTTTATCTAGTAATATTCATGATTTGAAATTAAATTAAATTAAACATAATTAAATAAAATTTATAAAAGTTATTTTCTTTAAAGGTTAGGTAAGTAAGCAAAATTTTAGGAAAAGAGAAAACTGAAACCCCTATGGTACCAATTTTTTTGTGCAGGTTATTTTAACGTAATTGACTCATAATCTTAGAATCTCTCGTGGAACATAACAGGTATCCAATCAACCTAAGTATAAACTAATTGACGGTGATTTCAAAAAAATGTGAAAGAATAAAAGTCATAAGACAAACAAAAAAAGATTAAAAAATAAATAAAAAAGCCGCAATAGTTTGCCGCTTGCCTAAAATGGAAAAAACAACCTATTCATATTAGGATTTGTAACTTAATAAATTAAGCAAAATACAGTTAGCCTTTAAGTTGTACAAAATTTCATTTTAGTTTCATTCTTTTCATTTTTCTCATATCACTTAGTGCTCATGCAAAACAAATACAAAAAAACAATGAACTTGTGGTTGGACCATGATTGGAGGCCATGGCAATTTAAAATACAGTTCAATTTTAAAAACATTAGCCATAATAGTGCGATGCTTCAATTAATTACCAGACAAAAAGAAAAGAAATTCATGTAATAATGTAGGGAAATATGCTAAAATTCTAAATCAATCCTAACCATAGACTAGAGTGAAGCATTTATGATTATAAGAAGCATAAAAATAAGAACATCATTAAATTTTTGTGAATTTTTATGGATTATTACATATATATGATATTGACTTTCATATGAAATTAATTTTAGTAAAAAAATATAAAAATAAAAATAAATCAGATTCAGTTAACTTAACATAAAACCAATTGACTTCAAATCTTTAACCTAGACTTAATTCTCTATTTCCTCCATCCACTCACTCATGTACCAAAAAAGTAAAAAATAAAACTCTAGGCTTCACGAGGGCAATACGGAGGTATAATCCTCCACATAACATATAAACAAAAACATGCGACAAAACCAAAGACAAAATTTGTGACTAAATTTAAATTTACCCAACTCCACCAGTAATCAATTATTTGCATCTTTCTGATCTCACTCAGTAGATGTCAGGATAAAAAAAAATTTCAAAACCAGTTGATTCAACTCAAATAGAATGCCAAGAAAAAAAAATGGTCTAAACTCATTTTGCCTCCTAATTTTGTTAACTTAGGCATTTTACCCTGAACTTTGGTTTGAGTTCATTCACTCCTCAAACTTTTAAATTGGTGCATTTTAGTTTTACCCCTCTACCTACTTAAATGAGACAGAAATTGCTTTTTGGGTTATATGAGTACCGGAACGAAGATAAAAGGAAAAATGAAGGTTTAACTAATCATTTAACCCACATAAAGCTCTAGTTTTGTTATTTTCAATAAAAAAATCAAAAAAATTTATCATTTTGGGTAGGGTGGTTGTGATCTTCTAGACCCTAGTCATCATCATAAAAAAATCCTTTCTAATGAGCATCAATTAAATGGGTTCTTTAAGGTTTAATAATTTCTGAAATAGTCTGTGAAACAAAAAAAAAAACAACTTTATAAGCTAAATTGCTATTTTCTTTGCTGGGTAAAATGACTTAAGTTAATTTTCTTTTGGTTGTAGATCTAGGGTTAATAAAATTGCTATAATTGTAGGATGAACTTTCATTTTATGTTCAAAATAGAAGAACTGAAGCTTTATTTTATGCAAATGGTTAGTCAATTCTTCATTTTTATTTTTCAATCTTTGTTTCGGTCCTCATACATGAATGGATCCACTTTATAAACAGTGTGGTAATTGGACAATGAACACACTACATTTCTAAAATTTTTTTATAAATGTTAAATATTTAATGAAAAAAACATTATAATTTATAAAAATTCAATGTAATTTATAAAAGGATCCCATCGATCAACCAAAAAAATAAAAGGAAAAGAAATAAATAAAAATTATTATTATTATTATTTTCTTAAACAAATGAATTTTTGTATTAAGATTGAAGTCAAATTAAAATTTTATTTAGAAGAATATAACAGTTACTTTAACATTTCATATTCTCTTTCAAAAGTCTACTATATGTCAAGATTCAATAATATACAGTCACCCCATTATAAATTTTTTCTAGATCTATCACTGTTCTCTTATCACTCAAAGAGTCATTTCTATTTCATTTAAGTGAGCTCAAGGAAAAAAGAGATACCAATTTATAAAGTTTAATGAGTGAGTGATCTCAAGTTAAAGTTAAAAAGGGTAAAAAATCCAAGTTGGTAAAATTTAAGGGCAAAAAGGGTTTACACAAAAAATCTTTAGAGCTTTTCCTGATCAGGCTAAATCCGTCTGTTCATTTATAGTGGGATAAACCCACAGTGTTAAATATACAAAATTTTTTGCATCATAATTTAACTGAATAAAAAAAAGGACAAATCATATCGTCAAAATTTATCATATATAGATTATAAATTTATCAATCAAACTTCTTGATAAATTTTATAAATTTTGAGTATTATTTCCATGATCAATCAAAACATACATTATCAATTTCGAAATCACAATTCGAAACTTAGAAAAAAGAGGGGAAAAAAAAAACTACTTGGTTGGGCTCGACAAGGACACCCAATGAAACGCATGATTGAAGCTGTCAAATTCATGGGCAGAAAGTGCCAAGCCGAACTCAACCCCACCAACCTCATTTCGGCTCTCCGCAATAGCGACGGATCCGAAGGACCCAATATGAGCATGGTCTGTTTTTTTGGGTCTTCCCCACCCAAAATCAATCTCATAAACCCCAAATCTTGGCGACCCAGCAATGGTCATCACCTGCCCTGATGCGAATATTTTCTTTGATCTATTCAGCCACCCCTCTGCCCCCTTCACTCCCTCCTTCTCCACCTCCTCTATTGCTCTCCCAATTGCTTTAGCAGCTTCGTAAAGGCCGTCTTCTCCGACAAGTTCTCCCCTCTTCGCGGCCGCGTAGCATGGCCGGAGGCAGTTCCCGAAGTGGTTGTCCGGCAAGTTTAGCCTCTCTCTCAAATCCGCTAGGAACACGAAATTGCAGACTGCTGTTCCATCACCATCATCATTGGTATTAGCTTGTTTGGGTTGGGTTTCTTGCTGTGCCCGTACCAAGCACGCCCAGACGAGCGCGCATGTGACGATAAACGTCGACGTCCTAAGCGGCGGGGCTCGTGGATCCTGATGATCTTGCATGGACTTTCTTGTGACCCAACTTTTCAACTCCTTCACTTTCAGTGGCGCAACCTCAAAAGTGTAGCGGAACTTTTCCATGGGAATGCTCGCAGTTGCCAGGGAAGCGCGATCCCAAGACGAATTCCCCTCCACGTTGATGGAAGCTATTTTATTACCAGGATCTGAGATCAAATCTCGACTATGAACGGGAAGGGACTCGCTGATACATTTCGAGTCCCCTCCTGACCTACAAATGGAGGCCCATGATTTAATGAAATGGACGAGTGCCCTCCCATCCGCCGCGACGTGGCTATACGTCACGCCGATGGAAATGCCGGAGTTTGGGAATACGGTTATTTGAAGAGCCATGAGTGGCTGTCCCCGGCGCCCATCTGTTTCTTTGGCCGGTGACGGCAATTTAGGCACCAGTGCCTGCACTTGCTCCAGGCTGCGCGCACCATCACCTGCAAGATGATCAAAATCCATGTCAGATTGGCAGACGGCGACGGAGACAGAGTCGCCGCCTGCGCAGCGGATATAAGGGTTCTGAGGAGGGGAGAATATGAGGCGACCGGAAAGAGGGAAGAAATGTTGGAGTGTGGTGGATAGGGAGGTTTTTAGATTGGGGAGGATGGAGGAGGTGAAATGGCCGGTGGAGAGGTCAGGGAGGTCGTAGAAGAAGAGGCGCTTAACGGGAACCATGGTGAGCCAAAAGACGTCGAAAAAAGTGAGAGGCACGGTGGTGGGAATGGTGGCGCATGGCGGTGGCGAGACATGGAGTTCTTCAAGGAGCTTGACGCTAGCCATGTGAAAGGTGGAGAGGCCTGAAAGGGATACTAATTTTTGCGTGAATTAGTTTCAGGTGGTTTCAGTGGCTTTGAAATAGTCCGCAAACTGCATCATATAGACAAGATCAAAGAAATGCAGCTTTATACTTTTTTTGGAGGAAATACGCGAATTATATTAATGCAAATCCAAAGCAGGCGCTAACCAAAGCTGGGAAAAGGATATTCCCAAGAAGTTCTCCCCGAAACAAGGACGCTTTTTGAAGCAAGAGAATTGGCAACACTGTTCGCTACTCGCCTAATAAAAGAAAACGAACAAACAAAAAAAAAACTAGCAAATATCCTGATTTCATTTATTAAAACACCAAAATAAAGCAGAGATAGAGACTGACTCTTATTACTCTTAGAAATGACGCAGAACGAGTTTGACGCACAACGAGTTTGACTCAAGTAGGGGGGATCCTATACCATGTCGACTTGCCTTTTTTAAACCCCAAATAACTGTCATGGCTTCCAAATATGAGATATTCTCTTTATTGTAGGTCTAAGCATATGACACTGCATACTTAACCAACCCCTTAGCTTGGCCAATTATCCCTATTGCAGCTCGCTTTGCTTCCTTTCCCAATGATGTGTCAACATTAACCTTGATCATTGAAGCTTTAGGCAGCTGCCAACAGATTGGTGTATGAGAGCATGTAGTACATTGCTCCTTCGTTGGCTTGCCAAAATAAGTCGACTTCTCAATCCATGAAGAAATTGCCTTATTGGTTTGCTTTGGATATTGGCAGAAGGCTTCGTGGACAACTAAGTTATGATTGTACCACATGAACCATCCAAAAACAACACCTGAATTGAAGCTTGTTCATCTCCACCTATAACACCATGCAATTGATGCTGCCACAAGTTAGGTGTTAAAGGAATGTCCCACACCAACTCTTGGATGACATGACAAGAGAAAGAACACTCAAGTACAACAATTGTTTTAGAATTTTCGTAACAAATTGGGCATGCCAAAGGAACCACCAGACCTCTTTTCGTTAAGTTGTCTCCAGTTGGTAGCGCGTCCATGCATGCTTGCCATAGAAACAAATGAGCCCGATGTGGGAGAGATAGGCTTTAGAACCAAGACCAAAAGTCGGATCAAAGTAACAAATCCCTGCCAAATGACAACGCATAAGCTAGGTAATAGGCCGACTTAACTATGAAGGCACCCAATTCATTCATTCCCCAAGTTAGAACATCGTGCATGAACTGAGGCAATAATGGGATCCTTTTGATAGTCATTGCATCCAAAGGGTGGAAAAGTGCATTAATCAGATTGTAGTTCCAATAGAAACCCCCTCGATCGATCAAATGACCCACATGCTAATGCTCCGTACTTAGCACTATTGCTGTGAATGGTCTTAGCGTTTTCCCAGGCATCCAATTATCAAACCAGAGAAAAATACTTGTGCTAGCCCTTATTCGCCAATAGGCTCCGACATGCACTATCTCCCTACCCTCCATAAAGTCCTGTATATAATAAAGTTAACTGCACTATTGGACCCTAACCTTTAATTATTATTTCAGTTTTAATCCTAACATCCAACTTGTACGTTTCGACTCCTCACTTTGTTTAAATGTTTCATTTTGGACCTTTGGGTAATGGGACTCATTAGTTTATACAAAAAACGTCACATCAGCATAGAATGGTAGGGGAAAATGTTAACTTTAATCCCTTGAAAGCTACTCATTTTAACAAAGAATCCTTAAAACATTGAAATCTAACCAAAAAAATCCCTTCCTTACCTCAACCTCTCCCACTATTGCTTCTTACTCCTCTTCTTTGCTACCTCCCCTACGGTCACCATCAACACTTCCACCACCTACCTTATCAATGCCTCCATAGCCCAATCCCTTTCTTACTTGCAACTCATCTCGTGCATTAACTTCCTCACACTAACCCTTATTGCCTTTTCCACTATCAAGTTTGTTGATAAAATTTTGCCTCTCAAATTCAGCAACATTCTCCTTAACTTGCTCAAGTTCACCCATTCCTTAACTCAACCTACAAAAAGAAATTGAAGCCTCATTGATGAGAGAATTTAAGTGAATCCGAATGACTTAGTAGTGATCATATACTCGTTGAGAACGACTAAGCGAGTGAAGGGAATGTTGCTGATTTACTAAAACCTAATCGCGGTAGTTCCCAGGTATTACCATCTATAGCACTAAGAAGATAAGGAGGAGGAGTTGATAAGTATTGTAATGTTTTTCACAGTATAGTTGTTTCATGTGTTTGGGTTCTTTATGATGCTGAGGATGGTGGTGATGGCAATGGAGTGGAAGAGAAGGTAGAAGAGAAGAGGAAATAAAAAAAGGATGTGCCTAATCCAGTAGCAGCAGTGGTGGTCTTATTAAGATCTGATTCCATCTATTTTTTAAGGGTAAAGAAGGAAATGAAGTAAGATGGCTGGGGACAGAGGATGAGGGATGGTTGGAGGATGAGGGTTGGTGGCATAAGAGGCCAAAGAGAGAAGCCAAGATGAGGGGAGTTTTTTTTGTTAGATTTCAATGTTTCAAGGATTCTTTGTTAAAAGGAGAAGTTTTCAGGGGTTAAAGTTAACATTTTCCCTTACACTTCTATGATGATGTGACATTTTTTATTCAAAGGTCTAAAATGAAACGTTTAAACGAGGTTAAAGAGTCATAACATATAAATTGGAGGTTAGGGTTAAAACGGTAACAATAATTAAAGGTTAGGATTTAATCATGCAATTAATCTGCAATACATTGACAATAGGGCCCAAAATCGAATAATAGTACTCCTATTTTTTCTTCAAAAAGGTTGTTTTATTGTTATGAAAATCACTATATTAAGTGGTTACAAATTAATTCGAGTCATAGGTGAAATTATAATTTATTTATTTTATTTTAAAGATTTGCACTTTACCAAAAATCTAAACATGTATTAATATGGTGATTCAAAAAAATAGTTTGTTTGCTTCTAGTGGGCTTCGTTAGGGTTTTTCCTTACTTGCGGCGTAGTTTCCTTGTCACTTAGGAATTCCTATTAAATTGAAGTTGGGTTTCTGGTGATTCTTTCGGTTGCGGTCTTGTGTGTTTTCTTACTAGTTTTTGAAGTTTGCGTCGTGTGCTAACGGTGTCTCTTGGTATTTGCGTTGGTGGTTGTTTGATAAGATGCATTTGCTTAACAAGTGCTTCACCACGATGAGCCTACGAAGGAGGAAAAGTCCTCATGTAGGTTGTTGATTTAGGAAGAAGCTTGTGAAAGATTTTCTAAACTGATGATCACCATGAAGGTTTTGTTCAACAGGGTGGTTTAGCTCAAACACTTGAGAGATGCATTGTGTATGGCCTGAAGGTACCAAATTGCATTCACTCTTCGGCCGAGTAGCCCTAACCTGATGAATAATATCTTTATAGCTCACATTAAGAATGAGGAGGACAAGTCGGCAGTGTTCCAAAATGACCCTTAGGCTTTCAATAATCGTGTCATTGCCATGCACCAACTACAGAGGAAAAATAGGCCCTCTTCACTGCAGTTCAATCGATTAGCCTTCTAGGTTCATATCATATATGCCTCATTCAAGTGGTTTATAGAAAACATTGCTAAAACATTGGGTAGCCAAGTTGTGGTTAGGATAGATGTCTTAGGATCATCGTTATGTGTTTGAGTGTTTATAGATATATCTCTGCCTTTTCGGCGTGGGATCACGGTAGAAGATGATGTAGGCAAGCAGTAGTTCTATGTTCGGTATGAAAGGTTGCCTGACCTTTGTTACAAGTGTTGGAAAATCTGTCGTGTGGAAAGAAAGTGTCTTGATAGCCCACCGGTTCAGATAATGATGTTTCACAACACAGGGAAATGCTTTGCTATTCGGCTTCCTCAAGAAGTGAGGGTGTCCAGCATCACAACTATGAGGCACCTCAGTCGGATTCTGCCTCTCAAGATTCAAAGGGTAGGACACTAAACATGGAAGACAAACCGGGTAAACAGGAACATGTTCTAGCCATTTTTAAGCCTTCCCTAGTTATTTTGTTGATGGATGGGGAGGTTCTTTCGGAGCTAAAAAGGGATGATGTACGTGGTATCACCACCCCATGGCATCATGTGGTTCAGAATGCTACAAAGGCAGCAGGTGCTCTAGTGCAAATGAAGGCGTCTCTGGTTAAACTAATAGCTTCAACACTGAGAGAAATTTTTGTCTTCAGCTCACCTGGGGGGTCAGTACATGTACTCAGAGTAATCGGACTATAATACGAGTGCATACCTCTAGAGCACTATCAAGGTAGGGGTTGGCGTGGTACTTGAAAAAGGGCGGGTGCTAGCTCGTGAGTAGGGATGGATACCCAGGACAATGGACTTTGATCACACCATCCAAGAGCAAGAAAGCCTCGAGATTACAGTTGGAGCATGTACCTAAAGCAAAGAAATGAGGCGAAGAGTTGTTTCGGGCAAGGTTGAGTCAATCCTATTAAGTCTTCTCAATTTGAACTATCAAGGGCTTAAGTCAGCCTGAACAATTCATGCCTTGAAAAGGGAAATTGATAGAAGGACCCCCTATGTAGCTTTCCTCCTTGAAACTTGGAGAACTACATTAGAAATGGAGTAAGTTCAAAGAAAGAAGGGGAATAAAGCAAAAGTTGGCCTTGCTCTAGAAACTGAAGTGGGATGTGAATCTATTATCTTTTTCACAATTCCATGTTGATGTTAAGGTTATGGCTTGTGGTTCTTTTTGGCATTTGATTGGCTTCTATGCAAACCCAAGACATAAGCTTTGACACCAATCATGGTCTTTGTTTTGCCAATTGGCATCTCAGTATTCACTCCAAGCCTTCTAAAGACCCAAAAAAGTTCAAGGTAAAGGTAAAGTTAGCTCGTTAAGTCATTGGCTTCTTTAAATCTACAACATTATGCTCCAAACATAAATATCCAATATAGCATTGACCATCTAACAAAGTAAATGACTGAGAATAGAGTTTCCATGCAGACATAAATGTGCAGAAACAAAATCCTAGAAATGACTAGGCTAATTTCACAGCAAGAAGAGCATGCTTTGATGAGCCAAGGCAAAAACACATTTTGTCTCTAGAAGGCTTAGCAGGTTTGGGCCTAGCTGGTACATTGAAGTAAGGCAGTGCATTCTTCATGATACCCTGTAGAGGAACTATAACTTGAAGAATGTGTACTTGGAAAGATCCTATCTATTTGTCCCTGGTTTCAACAAGCTCAAGTAAACAAAACCAGCACCACAGAGAGTTAGATTCAAGTTGAGGCATGTCACATGTTATGTACTTTCACAAGGGAGAAAACAATGTCGAAGTAGATGACCACTAAGATAGGGAGAAGTGTGCACCCCACTAAGTACAGTTCCCAGCAGATCGACCTTGCCTTCATGGATTCATACAAAGATCAACTCTGCATATACTGCTTGAGAATCGAGATCTTTCCATATCCTGCACTACTTCAAGGGGCATGTATACCAGTTATCATTGTGTTTTCTCTAGGCATAGAAGTGGTCTGACTAATCATCCACACTGTCAGAATTCTCAAACAAATTTGCCTGTTCAATTTCATGGCACCCTTGTCCACCTCGACAACTACCTTGCACTGCAAGAAACAGAAGAAAACATTTCATTCTCCTTTGTTTTTTCTAGTATTTTCCAAGCACACAAATGAACAAATGGCTAGAAATACATTCATAAATACTACATATAAGACATATAAGTGTTCGTTTCTGCACGTATTTGTGTGTGTGTGTGAGGGAGGGACGAAGGGAGAGGGGAGGGAGATCCATGAAAGAAGACATTAAATGTAGCAGTTATCATCTTCCTTGCAGCAACTCTTCACATGAATGGGTTCTTCATTTTCAGGAAGCACCAAATACTATAGGAGCATCAGCATCTCTGGAATTGTACGTTGCTCATTACAGCATTACCAGTCCTCCTATAAGTCAGAATTTTGTACCAATAAACCGAGGCAATTTATTTCCATCTCACAGGTCTGAAATTTTTATCTTACAACTTACAAGAAAGTCATTTGCAATGCCGAGTTATCTAATCCTTGTTTTCCTTTTCCAAAATGAACAAAGGATTACAACTTAGAAGAAGGTTTCTTGGAACTCCGACCAGCTATGAATTCCTGCATCTTCTTGAACTGCTCCTTAGTCATTCCGTCGTAATAGTCGTGAGCCCTTTCCTGGTGAAATGAAAGAAAAATGCAGTAGCTCCACAGACATGAACAAGCAAACAAATCAACCATGTGATGCTGGTGAAGACGTTCCACATCATTGACACACCAAATTCATACATTTCAACATCCAAAACATCAATATTTCAATATACCAGCTATTTTAAACTCACTCCTTGTACAACATTCATGTCAACCAGGCAGCATAAGGGAATGGCAGCATTCTTCAAGCATTTTGAGCACTTCAACTGCTACGACAATGACATTTATTTATCATTTACATTATAAGCATGCAGTTACTAATATAAAGTCATTATACGGATCAAACTGAGCTATGAAGCTGAAATTATATGTCTCAGTAATAAGTACTATAAAGCCATTTAAGCTAATATCCATTAGCAGTGCATTCCATGTTACAGTAATGCCATGATTTGTGCTCAACCCATTCCAGACCAACTAAGAACTATTCTGCCTGACCACATAACTACCAAGAACTTGACCCGCGATGCAGTCAAGTAAATGTGGCTTAAGAAGCTGCAATTCCTGCCCTCTATCCAAGCCACTACTAGAATCCTCTGCACTCCATTGGCGCCGTCATAGTGCATGTCACACTCGAAGTCCATATTTTCTTATTTTTCTATGATTTCAATACAACAATCTAGGTATAGAATGGTTAGATGTTTGAGGTCAATTTTCCCGTGTGTAAACTTCTTAAGGTCGACGAAGCCAAACTTCTTAAGCTCTGGGATAATGCAACTCAAAACTACGTTCTTATCTCAATAAGATAGGGAAAGCACCTTCTCGAGAGAGAGAGCATGGCCGAGGTCCAACCTGAGGCCGTCGTTAATCACGGATTTGTACCTCAAAACTAGGTCTTGATTATTCTTAATTATTGCCTCTGCAATCTGACGAGCCTTCCTCAACAAGTCACCTTCTTCCACAACGTAATTTACAAATCCCAACTTCTCAGCCTGCTCCGCCGTCAAAGGAGTCGCAGTTAAAGACACTTCCCGAGCTTTGTTGGGTCCTACAATCCTCGGGAGCTTCTGGGACAAACCCCAAGAAGGAAAGATCCCAAATCTGCATCAAGAGGTTGGAGAAAGCAATGCAACAGGACTTACTCGAAACCTTCGAAAATTATTAAGAAGTCAACCGAGAGATGGAACGGACAGAGCTGTAACCTGGCGTGCGTGTCCACAAATTTCGCTCCTTTGGAAGCAATCAGAATATCACAGGCGAGAGCGATCTCGAAGCCAGCGGTGATCGCAAACCCGTTAATGGCTCCAATAATAGGCTTCGGACACTGGTCCATCTGGAAAGCCGTGTCGGACGCCGGGTCCTTGACATCGCCCTTGAAGACTTCCTCGGCAGCGGTGAGATCGACCCCGGAGCAGAAGGCCCGACCCGAGCCAGACAAGATGATGACACGGACGGAGTCGTCCTTGCCGAGAGCCTTGAAGGCCTGGGCAATGTCGATCATCATGGGCCGGGTCAACGAGTTGAGGGATCTGGGTCGATTGATCGTGATGGTGGCGATTCCGCCGGGCTCGCGGTCGACCAGGATCAGCTTCTCCGATGAGGACGGATCCATTTTAGGAGGATTTGGTTGAAAATTTTCAAGTCCGAATTTTTAATTAGGGCAGGAACAGCGAAGATGGGAATTTTTCTGTTGGCCTAAATCCACAATTCACCCCACAACTTTTGTGAATCGGATACTTAACCCCTTCAATTATGAATCAGGGCAACTCCACCTCCAAATTTTATAAACTAGAACACATAACCCCTCTAACTGATGAAAATATTCTTTTTCATTTTTTAGGGGTTTAAATGACAATAAAATTAAATAAAAAGGCTAAATTTTTTGTTTTAGCAATTGTTGTTTGACAGTTCATTTTCTTCCACAGTTTTAATTAATATATTGAGAATACTCTCAATTTTCTAAGGAACTCTCTAACCTTCACATATGAAGCTGTAAAAAAAGGCAATTTCTCAAATAGTAATATGCTAAAGTACCAAGTTCAGTCTCCTTACTCAATGTTATTATCATATAAGTCCCTTGGAAATCAAAAAGAACATTTTCGTCAGATGGGAGGGGGTTATGTGTCCCAGTTCACAAAGTTTGGGGGCTGATTGCTCCTATTCATAGTTGAATGGGTTAAGTGTCTGAGTCAACAAAGTTGGGGGGTGAATTATGGATTTAGGCCTTTTCGATTTTGGTTATCGGGGAAAAAGTGTCAAATTTTTATGGTGTTGGACTCTTGAGTGGCGTGCCATCTTATCCACCTCGGCAGTTTATTTATTTATTTTTACTCAAAATGGTCTTAGTTGTTGATCTTTATTTCTCGCTAAGTGTTGTTTTGATTTTATTTATAAATATCGATTATTTTATTGCCAAATAATCATACTTTTACTACATCATTAGTTATAGTCTATTTAAGAGAAGAGCTAAATGATGTTGCATTGATGAAAAAATCGCTTCAGAAACACAACTTTTATTTATATTTTTGTTTTTTGTGGCTATATTTTAATTTTAAACATTTTATTTGCCTTTTCATTATTTCTTATTTCCATATTAAATTCAATTCGAAAATATGTTAAAAAATATTAAATTTAATGTTGCTAATAGTAGTTTTTCCTATGAAAAGACTAAGACATTGTTTATTTGCAAAATCTTTATCTCAACTTAAGAAGAACTGCAATTTTAAGTAAAAATATTTTAACAATAAAAATAAAAAAATAACTAGAGATACATCAAACGCTGCAGTAAAAAAACAAAATGAGAATAAAATTTCAATGCGTACATAATTATTATGCACTTTTACAAAAAAAAAAACGCTTAGTAATTTTGCAATTTTTCTATGTTTAATTGTTTGGGGTTTTTTCATCATATAATTTTTTATATTTTATATTAGAAAAATTGAACTCGAAAAATTCTTTCTTTATTTTTCATGAACTTTAAATGACTATTTATTAATAATTTCAGAAAAATATTGGAACAAATATTTAATTTTATTGTCGAAATTTAATAACCCAGGACCAGCAATTTATCCATTGGTGCATATTTTACTTGAATTGAGTTTAAATAATTTAGAAAATGGCTAAAGTACTTCTACATAGTTGATGCAATTGATTGAACAAAAGAACAAAAAGCATAAGAAAAGAAATGACATGTCGATAGACAAATCAAATTATGATGCAAGCAAACAAGAGGAAGATGACTAGGCTAATGGATGATGAGGTGGCATTAAAGTACCCACTATTTGTAAACAAGGTTAAACTTAAAGCTACACCCGTTAAGAAATAATATGATCTATAACCATACCATTAGTAGAAAAAACTCCACCTCGGTCACGTTTACGAATAGCGGGGATCCTGTATTTGGGTAAAGCTCCCCTCAAGTAACGGGGCTGCCGACGTGGAAGGCTAGGCCAGGTGGGATGTGGCCAGTGGTAGCGCAAAGGGACGTGGTGGCTGATGGGGAATTGGAGTGCCAGGTGTTTGTATATGCTAGCATAATGCAAGTATTCACCTGTAATACTTTCTATTTTTGACAATGTATTGTATCTATTTCACTTTCTCATTTTTTAACGAGAAGATCAATTATGTCTGCTCACTCAAATCTGCATTATAGTACTATTACTTTAATATGAATACTTATTATTGTGATTATGCTTATTGTAAAAAAAAATTGACTCTACGCATGAATTTTTAGGTTCAACTATTTATAAACAAATCAAATTACAATTTTTTGGAAAAAAAATTAACTAATTACGAATGTTGTAGCCATTTAATTATACGAAATATCAAATTGAAAAAAAGTTGTTAGCAACGAAATAAAATGAACCTAGTAGCAGTGACTAACTTGCATTGGCACAACTTGATGAATAAAATTAATTTTTTCAAAGTAAATAGACAACCAAAACTATCATTATTTAAAGGTTTTTGATAAAATATTAACAAGGTAAAATTTGTTGATCCACCGTGTTGCCACGAAAAATAGGCCACTTTCTAATTTGGGACCAAGTGCCCAGCACATCTAGTTTTTACGGGTCAAAGGTGATATTTTAAAATATAAATTAGATAATAAATTTAATAAATGCTTCTTTTACCAAAGTAAACACATAATATAAATTCTTTTCGGATACATAGAAAAAAAATTGTTTGCTTAGCACCTGAAAACTTGTCATAATAACAACAGCCTAAAGATCCTTTTCGCTTTTGAATTTTGACAAATTAGACTTTTTTCTTCTAAATTTTGATTTGAATTTACTCACTCATAAAATTTTACAACTAGTACCATTTACTCCCTCGGTACACTTAAATGTCTGTTGAAGTTATATGAAAACTGAATTGAAAATAAAATAGACAATAAAAACTAACTAACCATTTAACTCAGCTTTTATATTATTTCGATCATTTGCTTCATATTTTTTATATGAGTAATTCAGAGCTCTATCCGCCCTATATAATCTACACAATTCAGTGAGAATTTTGTATTGAAATATGATTTATTTAATTATAGTACTTAATTTGTTTAACATAACTAGAGGTTTTTGTGAGAAAAATGGCTAGTTAGTCATTCATATTCCATTTTATTTTCGTTTCAATCCTCATATAAAATAAAGTAGTCATTTAAGTTAGCCGATGGGATAAAATGTACCAATTTTCAAAGTTTGAAGGATGAGTGAGCCCAAAGTCAAAATTCAAGGAATAAAAGGTCAAAGTTGGCAAAGTTTAGAGAGTAGCAGGGATTTTAGACCTAATAACAACTTATATATGCACTAGTGTTGCCCTTAATCTAATGGCTAGGGTTAAAATCATATGCATGTTACAAACATAGATAGAGTATGAGAAGTAGGAGTATTTCAGAAAGTCGCGGGTGAATTGTATGTCCCACGAAATTTGGAAGATATCAATATGCATTTGTCACTTTATTGAATTGCAATTAGGGTTGAAAATAAGTTGAATCGAGCCGAGTAGTAGAATATGATTATGTTCTACTTGAAATACCTATCGGCTTGATCTTTTGTTCATGTTTTGATTGAAAATAATGTGAACGAGTCATGAATAATTTTTTAACTAATCGAACTCGATTTGTTCATTTAAATTAAAAGGGAAAAAATTAAAATTGAATTGTGTCGAGCCAAGTGTTAAGTAAATTGAGCTTTTTGTTTGAATTTTGCATCAAGCTTAAAATTTTGTTCAGACTTAACTTAATAACAATTTGAATAAGCCACAAACGAGCCTTAAACTAGGACAAACTTAAGCTATTCATTCACTTTTCACCCCTAATTGCAATGTTGCAGGGGCAGGAGTTGAACTTGGCCTGGATGTCTGGCCATATGCCCTTCTTGCCATTATCAAATAACTCCCACATGAGCACAATAGCTTGAAAAATGAGAGGTCCAACTTTTCTTGTGTAATTCACCTATATCTACCAATGTTATATTAAATAACTTAGTTAATGCATTAGTATGACTAACCAGTAACTTAGAATCATTAAAGATTCATCATAATTTAAATACCTGCACAAAAAACCTTGCTTAACAACCCTTCAGTGGGTGTTAGGTTTCCACTGTTAGTATCTGCATAGGCTCCCACTGTTAGTATCTGCACAATATGACATTTAAAGTGATAAGAATTACAAATTCTCAGTAAGAGATCAAATACTTGCAAGAAAAATCTTCAAGACCTAGCATATATAACATATATACACATCTTAACGTGAGTTTAAAACGTGACATTTGTTATTTTTTAGGATGGCAGGACTACTTAACAATAAGTAGTATTTTTGCCTTTGAGAACTCACAATTCACATGAACTCTTAACCTTTCCACAACCCAACCTGAATCCCAACCATTGTCTACCAGTCCTTAACACTCCATATATCATACCTATCCTTCAACATCTAACACTCCCTTTCTTAGCCATAGCAAAAAACTTATATTCCAGCATCTTCAAAGTTGTCTTCATCCATAGCCCCAATAACCAACCTTGTCATGACTGCACCCCCACCTTTAACTCAATACACTGTCGAACTTCCCCCAAACCAAAAGGCAACTTCAAACAATCATTCTCAATAAACTGTGAAGAAAATAGGATGTAGCCTTCTTAAATAAGGGTGGAGCCAGAATTTTAAGTTAGGTGGCATACTTCATTTTAAAAATATTAAAATATTAGAGAGACCACAGTAGAGATAATAAAATTTCTTGAACTTTATCTTCACATATAAACATGGATAATATACATAATTTACAAGAATTTTGAGGATGTGGGCACCCCCTAGTCTCCTTTCTCCCTTCGCCACTGCTCCTAAGAAAAAGTCTCAACTGACATTAGGCTTAGAAATAGGCCAATCGAGTGAAGGGTATGGTGGCTTCCTAGAACAAGCCACCCAGGAGCAATGTTAATTCTAAGTTGGAATTGTCAAGGTTTGAGGGCTTTGCTGACAATTCAAAACCTGCAAAGGATGCAAGGAAAGCTTAAGCCCCATATTTGCCTTCTAATGGGGACAAAAAATACGCAAGAAGTGGTAGAAAAAAAAAAGAGGAAAGATAGCAAGTTTGAATATGGAGAGATTGTAGACTTATTGGCTTGTCAAGTGGATTAGCTCTTAACTGGAATTATTCTCTATCAGTTATAATGAAGCAGACAACCAAGAACAAGGGAATGAAACCAACTTCTTGTATAGGTCATTGATTGTTTTCTTTGATAAGAAGTAGCAATCATGCTCCTTGTAGTTGTGTACAAATCTCTTGACCCTCTCTTAGGCATCATTATAGTCAAAAGCCAACTATGTCATTTATGTTCACTTTCCTTTGTGTTTGAGTCCAAAATTAAGCAAAAGTTACATTTCCTTTAATCAAGGGGCTTACATGTCCCAATTTGTAAAATTTAAGCGCTAAGAGATACCAAGTTATAGTTGGGGTGAAATATAGTTTTAGTCTTATATATAAAGGGGTCACTTAAGGAAACGAACCAACTAATTCTAAGAAAAGTTGATAAGGGTTTTTTTTTTTTTTGTGATATTTAGATGACAAGTAACATATGTCATGAATTGGTCGAGGCTGTCCGTGACTGTGAGACCGATAGTTATGGACAACTGAAATTCATTCACGATGTTTGTCACTCATCACTATATAATTTTTTTATTTTCTTTATAATAAGTAGCAACGGGTTTTTTTTTTCAAATTTTGATTAGGCATCACCTGTTCGAAGTTGCCTCCTTAGATCCGAACATTAATGTTTTTAACCAAAACATAGGTAAGGAATTTACTGGAAAAGGGAATCCTGAATAAGATCAACTATGGAATTATAAATAAATGTTTTTTTATTATAAATAAAGATTTTAAAGTTCATTACCTAATTAGAGCGGTTACAGCCATTGTGACGGCTCTCCTAGTTGGTTAATCAAGTAAGTGTTATTTTACTTTGATTAAGTGTTTATTAAATTAAGTACCTCAAGCTAGCACTTTGATAAGCAAGTAAGATAAGCTTAATTAAGTAAGTGAGTTCCTAAGTGTGATTTGACATAGTTAAATCAAGACCATTAGTTATTCTAGCTTTTAGAACCATCCTTGTGAGTTTTGAGAACTTGTGGCACTAAGTGTGTTTTTGGGCCATTTAAATCTTAAGTGGCTAAAGTGTCCAAGAAAATTAAGTATGAGAAGCTTTTAGCATCCTTTAGAGCAAAGAAATGTAGTTTTGGGTGAGAGTTTAGTAACTCATTTGAAGCTTTTGAGAGTAGGAGGACTTAAGTGCAAGGGAGGGAAAAGTTGCTTTATAAGCTTATAAGCTAAGTCTTCTTCTTCCTTAGTCATTTTGTTCTAAGTCTCAAATTCGTAGCTCTCTCTCCTTCTCTCAAAATCACAGCCCAAACTTCCATTTTCTTGCAAGTTTCATCAAATTAAGGGTGCCCAACGTGTTAGAAAGCATCACCAAGCTTCTTTGATAGTGTTCTAGCTCAAGTTGCTCTTTGGAAGCTAGTTTTTGACTCAAATTCGTGGGTAAGCTTCTTGAGATCATTTGGATTGATTCTAGGTTGTTTCTAGAGTTAGAAATGGTCTTAGTTTGATTGGGTTGGATGCCAAATTGCATTGGTTTTAGGGGTGGAACTCAAGGAAGCTTAAGGAAGCTTAATTGAACTAAGGAGGCTTTGTGTCAATGCTTGCTTGTGTGGCTAAATTGAGGTAAGGGTTCAAGTAATTAAGTTCAAATAATGCATGGTTTGGTAGTTTTGTGTGTGGGAATGAGTTAGGAACAAGACCCATTCAGTTTGGACTAGAAATGAGAGAGTTTGAGCAGTTGGTGTGCAAGAACGCAGCTGTCGCGCAACGCAGAAAACGGCGTTGGCGCCGCAGCGCCAGAAATAAGTGTACTGGCGCCGCAGCGCCCCGCAGAAAACGGCGTTGGCGCCGCAGCGCCGGAAGTAAGTGACTGGCGCCGCGGCGCCAGGGGGCGATTTTTCACTCAGGAGGTTTTGTTCGCCG
This sequence comes from Aquilaria sinensis, assembly GCA_005392925.1. NCBI lineage: Eukaryota > Viridiplantae > Streptophyta > Magnoliopsida > Malvales > Thymelaeaceae > Aquilaria > Aquilaria sinensis. The sequence continues at coordinate 206,396 of SMDT01000186.1, read as the reverse complement.
GCGCTGTGCTTTTGCTCTATGGCGCCGCAGCGCCAGAGGTGACCTTAAGGAATTTTGGGCCATTTTTCCGGCCATCTTAAGAGCAACTTAGACTCTCGGTTTCTATTCCTAGGCTATTCTAAGACGTTCCATAGCCTCGGTTGGGTCTAGAATTCATTCCTAGAGCGGGAATTGTGCATTATTTAAGAGGTAGTCAAGTTGTGTGGTTAAGAACAAAAGTGTGACTTGGTGGCTAAGTTATTCATAGTGCTTAAGCTTTTAGATGAGCATTAAGGGGATTTAAGTGGGTTTTTAGACTCTTTATTGGCCGTATAGAGCGTCATTTACATATGGTCAATGAAGAGAAAAACCTAAGTTGATCCCAACCGAACCATTTGGTTTGGTAAGCAAGCCACTAGTAGTGTTCTGAGTTAAACCTTGAGGGTTTGGCTAGTTAAACCACATAGGAAGACTACCCTGTACAATAAGTTAAGGGTAAAGGCGGGTAAGTTTGAGATAGGTGACGACCTACTCTAGAACCCGTAAGTGGGACTTAAGTGAGGTAAAGTATCCGGGATACGAGGGCCAGTATCTCAAGTACCTCCGCCGTTTGAGCTCACGGCAAAGTTTTAAGGCACCTAGAGTGCAGAAAGTCCCAAGTGCATATATTGTGTCCATTTCATACCATACATCCATACATTGCATATCTTATATTTTGTTGATTGTTTGAGTTGTTTGTTGGTTGAATTGCTTGTTTGGTTGCTTGGTTATCATATTTGCATAGTGTTGTTGCATTTTTCCTTGCAGGTATTCAAGGGATCCTTACTGAGTACTTTCAAGTTGTTTGAGTTGTTTGTTGGTTGAATTGCTTGTTTGGTTGCTTGGTTGTCATATTTGCATAGTGTTGCTGCATGTTTCCTTGCAGGTATTCAAAGGATCCTTACTGAGTACTTTCAAGTACTCATTCCCTTAAGTCTTATTGTGCAGGTTCTAACTCCGAGCCTAATCACTAGGTGATAGCTAAGGCCTAAGCTTTCTGTTTTGCAGGTATGTCTCTTGAGAATCCTAGTGATTCTAAGTTACTTGTGGTATAAGTTATGTGCTAACCAAGTTGTGCCTTTACAGTGTAGAGGCTAAGAGTACACAAGAACAAGATCTAGTGAAGGGTTACACTTGGAGCTCGGTATAGCTCAAGGTGGGACTCAAGTAGTTGATCTTAGTTAGTAGTTTTTGTCTCTTGTACATAGTACTTTGTGTACTAAGTAAGCTGCCTCTAATAGGTTACATTGTGATGTAAATCCATTTTGTTACTTTTGGGTGCATGCTAGAGGTGTAATGTATGCACAAACTGTTACTTGTAGTTAAAGCAACCAGTATTTCCAAGGTCTTGGCACGTTTTATATATGTTTTACTGAAATGCTCGAGCAATGTTTTTATTCCACGATTTATAAAAATTCGTTTGCATTGCCAGGACAGAAGCATGCATAACTTAAACTGAGTAGGCTAAGAAACTAGTTGCATATAAATTGTTTAATTTATATTGACAAGTAATAGTTAGCCAATAGTAACTAGTGGGATTCATAATCCCTAAGGGTCTACGAGATTAGGGGCACTAGGGCCCCGTTCCGCGACAGCCATGAAGTTAGAATCTAAACTTTTTGTTTATTTCCAACAAGTATTAATATCCTGTACATCAGTGACAGAATTTAAATTATCAAAAAATTTACCTATGAAAAACTGGTGAACTGACCAAAGATTTAATGGAAGCAACAACAAAACAGCCCCTGCTTTTACCTTCCATTCAATAAAGTAGGCCACAAGAGTGGTATATACAAATTTGATTTGCATCCCTAAAGGGCCTAAACTATAACCATCTCCTATCCTTTTCTTTTTTCCCCCATCAAAAGAAAAGAAAATGTATGAATTTGTGTATTTCTTTTCTCAACTCCATATTTCTATCTGTACAGCTGCTATTTTAGCTACCGCTATAAGGGGCAAAGCCACAGGAAACTGCTTGCGCATTTTCCGATTAAGAATGCTGAGAAAACAAGAAACTATAATCTCTAGAATGAACTCCGTTCAACTGGACTAGCTACTTCTGTTTTAGCAGGCTTTAAAGCACTTGCTGAGGCATACTGATCAGGCTTCACAGAACCATCAGCCGGCTTAAGTCCTTGCTCCCGGCGAGCAAGAACTGTCCAAACCAAAACCAAACCCATCATTAGGATGGAGAGGGTTACCAGCGCTGCCCAAACCATCCGAACAAATCGCTTCACAGGACCGCAATGCTTGGAAAGGATCACCGAAAATGCATCCTTCACAACCTGGCATTCCACCAAACTTTCCATGCCTGGATAAGCATTTAGCAGGTTCTGCATTGAAGTGGTGTAAGCCTCAACCAGTTTGAAGTCATTGTAACGAATGAACTGTCCCTCTCTACAGGTTCCGTTGGTGTCATCAGAGCAAGTGAACACTGATAATATCTGCATAAGCACATAAATTTCATGTGTCACATTATTAGTTTATCCCTGTTAATTTAAATTCCTCAACTTTGTTTTGCCTTACCTTTGGGATGTCTCCCAAGGGAATGGTATTAGCTGGGCAGTTATTTGGCTGGTATTGGTACTCCGGAGGGCCAGAGAAAGGATTGCAGACAAAAGAGAGATTCGGATATTGTGTTTCCTGCAGAGCAGATATGTTTTCATTCACCTGGTTTTGTTGCAACACAAAACAAAAACAAAATCTTTTGTTAGTGATTTGAGTAGAAGGAAAAAATTTAAGTCATGAGGCTTTAAATCTATCTCTGTCAAACAGATACTGAGCAGCAAGTTGGAATGCTAAAGATTATAGGATTTCACTTTGAGATGGGGTTTGAAAATTCTTACCTGGTTAACAAGATCGTAGATTCCTTCACTAAATTCAGACAAAACAGGCTGAGCGGTACGCAAATCATCACAAGGGAGGATGGAGCTCAAGCTGTTGTTGTAGGGATCTTCTTGGAAATTCTCAAGAGCGGTACATGTGTCCTCTGCAAAGCTGGAAAATTTAAAGCATTGAGTCTTAGTGAGCAACTGAAGACACTGACTTTCGTAAGTCTCGAGACAAAGTAAATTTAGAAGAAAAATGGGTGGAACTTTGGGTTACTTTTCCAAGAAGTAATAAATGCCGAAGAAGATCCAACATAGAGCTACTAACAACCAGCAGATGATGATTAGCCTGCAAGAATTGGGAATATATCCTTAAGTGAGTTTCCTAGATGTTGGATGGACTAGACTAAGCAATGTGCTAAACTTGTTCTTAACATTTGTCTACTGACCAGTACAGTGCTCGTCGTAACCTCAAGATTCCAACCACTGGCAAAAGAAAGAAAAAGAAAACAAAAGCCAACTACATAAGCACCATTTATATGACTAAATGCAAGATCAACTTATTCGATAAACTTCTTTTGATAAGTAAACTATAGACCTCTCTGGCAGACAGAACCATACCTGATAAGGCAACAATAGCAATCAGAGTGATGGGAATGGCCACTATTGTGACAATAAACCTGCAATCACAAACTCATCATTACTCTAAATGCCGAATGAGACATTACTGTTACTTTAGAACAGGAGAAGAATTTTGAGGTTTACACAATCTTAAGACCCTTATTGATCAAGCGCCTGTTCTTCCTAGCCTCCCTTTCTATATTAGCAGAAGTAGAATCAAGTTCTTGAGAAGTGGAGGTGAGGAAGGCAGAAGCCTCAGCAGTCCCATCTGTTTCCCCCAAGTTGCCCCTCATTTCTTTCATGGCGCCGGTTGTGTTGTATATGGTTTCGGAAGCATCATCTGCTGTGTCCATAATGATCTTCACCACAGTTTTCGCTTCGGAGTGGAATCTTGCAGTTGCTCCAAGAGCCAAACAAGAAGCAGCTCTGCAGATGCATTTTGATGTGATCAATAAGACCTCATGGTTTTGATGGAGCTGAAAGCTAGCAAAAGGTTGCAGTTTGCTTACACTGAAAGAACTGTGAAGACCAGGACAATTACAATGGGCCAAAATGGGCTACATTTGTGAGGACTTGGAACTTTTTTCTGCTTCCCATCCTTTCTGATACAATACTTGGTTGCTAGAAGCAAGCTTCCATAAAGTATCCCACACAGTAGCCAGAAGACTCCAATTGCATACCCATAAATCCCTGTAAATGCCGTAGACTGTATTTTGGAGAAAATATATATAGATATATTAGGATTGCTACAGGGGAAAATGAACTGAAATTGTTTAAGTGCTCTTTTTTTTAAAAAAAAAAAAAAGTTATAGAGATGGGGGAGGAATTAATTACACTCCAATAATGCTTGTTTCTGATGTCATAACCTCCTCTATATTTCTTGAGACCATCCAAAGGATCAACCCTGACCGTATCATCTGAATGTGAATCATTTGTGCCTACAAAACATCATACAAAATCAACTCAACAAAACTACTATTTTTTTTACCTCTGAAAGCAAGAAATATATAGTTCGTTTCATAAAGATATCTAAAGATATCGAATAAAATCAACTCAACAAAACTACTATTTGAAGCCTCACCTTCTTGTCCAGAAATATGTGTGAAATTAACTGCTAGAATTGTAAGCAGGAGCAAGGAGGGGAGAAACATTCTTGTGCGGCCCATGATTTGTGATTAATCTGGAAAGCCAATTGCAAGTAATTATACCGTATATATATATATGGTGGGGAAACTGAGCAAGAGAAATCCAAATTAATTAGCCAATAGCCATGTGTTCCTAAATTCTAACAAACCCATTATTACCTGGGAATTAAGTGGTTTAGGAAGCACATAAACTAAGAGTGGGAAACTCACCTAACCTGATCCCTCAAACAAGTAAAGTTGAAAAACCAGTCGTCTACAACCCCGCGTCAAACAAGTTCTTAATTAATTAATCAAATGATTATGACCAGGTCCAGATCGATCGACCTGACCAATGAAATTGATACAAGCTAATTCATTCCTAGTTCCATGCCGAGAGATTTTGTTACGTGCGGTGCAGGTGCAGCAATTAGAGAAGTTAACCTTGTAAATACAAATGTGATTAATTAATTAATTAGCAGAAGTATTTTGTTACACTTTAACAGTGTACGTTACTTGTGGTGCTGAAATATATATCTTAGTTGGCCTATACATTTAGTACTGAAAGGCAATAGAAAATTAATTTTTTTTAAAAGAAAAAAAGAAAAAAAAAAGCAGCATTTAAAAGAAAAAAAAGTCCCATAAATACAAACTTGTGGTGATTAACATTTGTTAAAAGACAATTCTTGCGAGCTTTCAGAACACATGCAAATTGCCATGGTAGTGAATCATTAAAACTATATATATATATAACCCTAAAAGAATCTACTATTAATTACTTACCAGGGAATATATATAAGCTTCTTAATTGCTGCGTTGCGGAATTGAGAGGGAAACAATTTTGTCGTTCAAGAATTTTTTTTTTTTTTTTTTGGGACAGCAAAAGATACAATCTGAATCACCAGCAATGCAAACAGCTGAATAAGTAAAATTTCATAAATACTGTACTTTTATATATAAAGGCCGAAGACGATCTGATCTCAGAGAAAAGGTCAAAAAAAGCATAAAAAGCAGGCTGCGGCTCGTTTGCTTTGAATAATGAATCGTACATTTTGAAAAACTGAGTAGGAAGCAAAGAATTTTATTTTAGCCGACAACATGAAACACACGTTTAATTTGAAGAAAAACACATCAACGTTATAGAAAAGAAAAGTCAATCAATTCAAGATTTCTCTTTAATTTTTTTCCTCTCCCCCAGCCACCCAAAAAAGAATCATGAAAAGGTTTCAACGGCGGTGCAATATTCGTAGCCTAATCCACACCAAATAAAATTCAGTGCAAACTGGTATAACTTTTTTAACTTTAGATAAATTGCATCATTGATTACAAACCTATAATTATCGGTGCAAACTGGCTATTAATATTTGTTTCATTGCATATTGGTACTAAATGTTTATAAACTAATATTGCATATTAGTTCCTAGTTTGTAGCCTCATATATTGATCGAGTTCGTGGAGAAACTAGATTTAAAAAGAGAAACAATTAATAATTTAAATTGTTACTTGACTGTAAAAAAAAAAATTATAGCATGACTTAAATTTATTGTAAGATAGTTAATTAATGACTTAAATTAAATTTTAAAAATTTAATATTTTACTATTACATCAAAGTTAATGAATTTTACAGGGTTAGTGACGACCAATATGTAACATATTTTAAAAGTTTAGAACCAATATATAACGAAAGGGAGGTTGGAGATTATTCACAATAGTAATTACAGGTTTAGAGCTGACACTACATTTTACCTAAGTAAATTTCCATACTATCTTTAGCAATATTATTGTAGTCAAAAAAGGGATCAAACTGATCAACTATGGCGGAGTAAGGTAAGAACTTCATGAAAATAAAGAAATTAAGAAGAGACTAATTGAAAAAAGAGAGCAGTTTTAACTTACATGTCATGCAGCAACTGAAAAAAACATTTTTTCATGATCATCTCAATAAAATTACGCACCTAATTAAGCAGCAATGAAATGAAAGTGATGATGAGATGAATATTGTATGTTCTCTTTGGTTTTCTTTCTATGGCTGGCCACTCTAATCTACTACTTCAATGCCCAAACTCCGCTCTGGACATCTACGCCCAGAAAAATAATTACCTCAAAACAACAATATTGAAGCTGCTGCTGGGTGGCCTCTGAAGCTTTAGAACTCTATGATATATACATTTGGTGTGTGTTTTTGTATAGAAAGATGGGGACTCTTGAAGACAAAATTTGATTGTGAAGTCGATTGCGGGCAGGTCTCTCCTCAGATATATACGACGGGTATTTCTTAAATAATTATTCTAGTGGTGGCCAAGCCAAGGGAAAAGGGGAAAAGAAGGAAGGATGAAATGTCCAAGACAAGAAGTTCAACGGAAGCACAAGGATGCGTAGATCAATCCCCGACCTCCTTTTTTGAAAACCATATCTTCATTTGATTATTTAATTACTTGTTGATTAGTCGAAACTTAATCCATTTCAGGACTAGCCCCAGCCAGCCTCCAATGTTAACAAACTCCCCACTCTCTAACTTTTCTCCCTAGAAATAGATATATTAATTAATTATCCATCATTTTCTTTAATGATAAAATGCCAACATATTTTTTCATTAAAATTTGATGTACAAGATGAGTTATCTGAATATGATAAACTCTACATATCGATCAAATTTAAGAGTCAATCAAACAATGACGATTTATTAGGCAAGCCAAAACTTCTTCCATAAAATTTTCATTTAATTTACAAAAATAATATATAATTTTTATTTATTTCATGTAAGATGACTAGTGATATATATGCACAAATGCATCTGGATAAGGCCAACCAGAACAGTCTTTCATCGCAAGTCAAAAAACAACAGAAGAAGAAGGACTCTATTTTCTTTTCTTATTTTCCCGCTAGTAAATTGTTTGGTCACGATTCAAGTGCTTCTTTTCGTCATGGTCATACTAATATTTTATTCCTACTGCGAACCTACTCACTTTTGTCAATCTTATTTTGCTTTTTCGTACCCTCTTTGGCTGTTTCCTTTCCTCTTAAGGTTTCAATTCATTTTAACATAAATTAATTTAATTTAAAATAATTTTTTTTTATTTAACTTTTTTTATCAACAACCAATTTTATTTAAAAGTTAATATTATTTAGATCTAATAATCTATTAGAAAGACAATTTTTTAATTTTATTAAATTTGTAAAAAATTTTCCTTTTAATACATAAAAATAGAAAAAATCATAAAAATTACTAACTTCAAGGGATTTTATTTTTAAATGAATTATTACATTTACATAGTATTACCTTTTAACTAAAATTAATGTCAAACAAAAAGAATGTAAAAACAAAAATAAGTCATTTCAGATTTAATTGATTTAAGTTAAAATGAATTGATAATTTTTTATAATAATAACATATATAAAATTAGTAAAGAAAGATATTGGAAGAGGGGCAGCAGAAAAAGAAAACATTCATTGATGGATGGAGGTCCAAAAAAATAAATATTCAAATTTAAATCAAATAAAAGAATGGAACGTTGTGTAAGCGACTCATTACAATTTGGGGTGTGTGAAAAGAACAGATTTCTCCCATAAATTTGAAAGAAAAAAAAATAAAACAATTACTGCTAATTCACATGTGATGGTAAGCCCGCCAGGCCAGGAAGCCTCTCTTTTTGGTATTACCATTACAAACAAAGAGCTGCCCTGCCGGTCGATAACTATTCAAATTTAAAAGGGAACGGCCGCATGCAAGTATCTGACTGACATGACATCACAGCTTATTGTACTGCACCCAATCATCAAAATTAAGGGCAGACACAAACTTGTAAACCCAACACTTCCACCAGCAGCCGCAATATCTGATTCACCAACGGTTTGGTCTCAGTCAGAGACCTCTAACTCGCTTTAGTCCGTTCCATTCCATTCCATGCACACGACTAAGATTTTCATGTAAAACAAAAATGATGTAAGGGATCAAGAACCTTCTGGAGTGTTCAAATTTGACCCAGACCCACCTCGTTATGAATGGGAGAATAAGTAAACAAAATTACTATGGCTTAAGAATGGCTAAAGGCCCACCCAGTGAATGTGAAGCCCTGGGTTGTGCTTCTCTGTTTGTTATTTCCTCACGCAGGTATTGGGGTTTCTTCTCTTCGGCCATTGAGTGGTTTTATTGGGTTTCATTGTTCTTGTCTCGCAATCCTTACCAAATTGTGATCAGAGGCGTGAGATCATGTAAAGGTTTTCAGAAGTCTAGAATGGCATTGGCAAGCTCCTCATTCAGTTTATCAGAAAGTGGTGGCATCTGCTGCATCACTTCTGGCCTGCTATTCAAGCTGCACCCAAGTTAGAACTAACAATCAGTATAATAATGTTGATGTAAGTGAGGAGGGGGGGGGAGGAAAAAACAAGGTCTATTTTCTGGAAAAAGAAAAGTAGGACATTTAGGATCGTGTTCTACAGGCTCACTATCAATCCTAGCCAGCTAGTGACAGTAAAACACACAAATTTAAAGAAAAAAGCAGTAGAAACTGTGAAATTGAACTCTGGGATTCCTTCCATGCTGATTCACTTGGAATGAGGTCACATCAGTCCATTCCACTGCCCCCTTTTCTGGTATTAGATGCCTTTTGGCTTACTAATTGGGTGAAAAACCAACATTTGCTACCAGGTTTCTTTGAAAGATGGGAAAAAATTTATTGATATTTGAGGGTTGCGTTAACTCTCCCTCTCGATCTCGATCATATGTCATGAAAAACAACCAACCATGCTAAGAAGTGTGCCTATCCTCATACTTGCAATCTAACTCTCTCATGAAGGTCTGAATCATATTTATCTTAGTGATCTGCAACAATTGATGATTGAGATATCCGCATCATACCACCCCAAAACAGGCGGACAAAACTTGTAGACACTTAAAACAAAAGTACTAAAATCTGACACATGCATTTGCACATGCCTGCCTGCACACATACACACATGCTGGCAGAAGGTATAGGGTAGCCAAAAAGGAACTTACCTGTTCATGATTTTGTAAATGTTTTCACGAGTCTGGCGCAATAGGGAAAAATTATCATGTATCTGCAAAGATCAACGAAAGGGAAACATATAAGACACTAATCAAGGTTGAAAAAGAATAAGCAAAAAAGAATGAAGAAACACTAATTGCTGGTCATGGTCAAACACCAGCGGAATTAACTCCTCCATAAAGCAACAGTTGACACTTGGTGTAAAACATTTGACACAAAACTGAGGGTGCATATATCATGTCTGCCTAATTTCCCCTGATCAGAAATCTCTAATTGTTTCACCAAGAAACTAAAAATTTTTTTGCATTTATTGAACAGTCCAAATTTGGCTAGGACGATTTACTAATTTAAAAAGTTTGACTCATCCGGAAATTTCCATACAAACTCCTTGAGATAAATAACATTAGTAATATACAAAAACTTATCAACAGGTCTAAAACTTATCATGCACCTAAGAACTTTATGTATTTCTATTGCACCAATGAGAATCAACTTCTTGTAAATGCAATTAAATCAAGTAATGTTTCTTTAAAACAAATCAGCTGATATGCGGGCAACACAAGGACACAGTAAATCATAAAACTAAATAAAAAAGTAGACTACTTCTATGACTTCTTACGAGAAAGTAATGTCCACCAAAATAACAGGAAGGGAAGACAACAAAAAACTGTAACTCATAAACAAACCACCAAAAAGATCTCTTTCTTACCTTGCAACGATGGTGACAAGAAAAAGACACATGGACATCCTTACATAAAAGGGATCATCGAATTATCTAATAATTGCAATTGAGTATTATCCCAAAATTTATAGAATACTATGGAGCAGAATGGTTATGTTTCTAATGAGCAACTAATTGTGATAAGACTCATCAAAATACCATGAGACTCATAAGGGCAGAGAAAACCAAGTGGAGAGAAGTAGTAAAAAGACAACATCGTATAACATAGTTATTAACCTGAAAAGTTGCCAGATTTGCACGTATTTGGCTGAAGGCCAATGCATTCTGCTCAAGAAGCTGTCCCGTAACACCACCAATGGCTAAAAAACAGAAGAATGACAGAGAACAAACTTCAAGCATCAGCACTTGTAAAAGAAATACTTCTCGGTAATTCTAACCATTCTTCCTAGCAAATTAAGCATTCCTAGCAAAATTAAAGTACTCCTAGTTTCTTTTCTTTTTCTCATTTTCTAAAGCCTTCTGTCCAAGATCTCTGTTCATAAGATCATTTACTACAAGATTGCCACAGAGTAGAAGAAAATGTACATGCCCATATACTAAGTATGACCAAGTATAATGGTTTCAGTGGCAAAATGCAAATACTCAATACTTGCATTTTCTACCATCTGACAATGCTCTAGCAACAAGAATAACAAACATCCTAATCCAGCTAAACCATATCTACTAACAAGGATACAGATATAATTAGTTCCATTGAGAAAGAAAAAAAGATTGAAAAGATCTCACAGGCAAAAGAGCCAAAATAACAAACCTCTGTACGTATTTATATCATGAAAGCACAACACCATGGGAACAACTAACAAGACTACCATTTCAAACCAATAAAAGAAAATGATACCAGCAAATCCATAAAGGACCGGTTGCAAGTCACTTGCAACTATGTCCTCATCGAGCAGTCCAAACTGGGAGACTTGCAAACCAAGTTTCTCAGTTGCCAGTTGCCAGTTGCCAAACCAAAGGAAAGACACTTATGCTTCGGATCCAGTTATCAAGGGAAAGGGAAGTATAGCAAGGGGAAGAGAGGAGGAAAAGGGAAATAAAAAATCCCTTAAGATGACACTCAACTTTTATGTTCCCCATTGATTCTCCTCAGTTTGGGGGAATTAAAAAAAAATAATAAGAATTAGGATAGACATGGAGGAGAAATACATAATTTTCCTTGATTTTGATTCTCTCCCCTCCAATTTATCCCATACACACCTTGTAAGAATGATCAGATAGTATGAAGTAGTCCTACTCCCTCTAATTATCCTAAAAGGGCCTCAACTGATACCAGTAATATTTAGAAAAAAATAGCAATGCAGCATTAGTTGGTAGAAGATAAATACAATAAACCACAGCTATATCTTGCCAGAGTTGGTCAAAATTTATTAGTATTGAAAGATGAAATTCTAACCATTGTATGAAATGCCATCATCATGCTCCACAGGTGACAAAAATGGAGGGACATTTGGTTCGACTCTGAAGTGACCTTGATTCACCTGTTGATCAACAATTCTTTCCTGAGAAATAGAAGAAATCATACAGCTGACAGAACATGTTTCCTTTCCTTAATCTGTTCATGCACCCGCACACAAACATGCTCCGTCTCCTATTTCACAAACTTTACATTGCTTAGCCTCTTCTATCCAAACAGTGATCTCTTTGAACACTGAGCTAACTAAGTGTAATCACATCAGCCACAACAAATATGAAATCCAAAAAGACAAAAGCCCCTTAAATAGCAGATGCATCCCAAACTTACTTAACATGAACACTGCTGCATAAGGCAGGCAAGAGAGCAAAGGACACAAATACATAAACATACTTTATACAAAGTGTATATGAATGGGAGATGAACCAACCTGTGTATCAAACCCAAAGGGAGGAATGAGCGGAAATAACCTGTTGGTAAATTCTCTTCTAATTAACCAAAACAACTGCAATATAATGTTTGGATAAATGGAATGGGCACTGAAGTTACATGCACTCAGTATACTAAACTAAGGGAACATCTAAAAATAACAATTGGTTTCATTTATGGAATCAGAACCCAACTGCTTAAAAGGAAATCTGTTCTTTGCTTTCATTTAGCAGTTTGCTTCTCTATGGTGTTGAATCCCTAGTGCCCACACCACCCCACCCATCATAGTGCTGATGCAAAATACCAGATGAACCAAAACAATAGCTCAGAGACAGAACAAATGAAGTACCTTTTTTTCTTTGCCTTTTCTTATTGGATTACGTTCCTCCTTCCTTCTCTTACTGGTTTCCTTTTTCTAGAAAAAAGAAACAAGAAAAAGAACAGCTACAGAATTTTTATATATGAAGCAACAGAAGAATAAATGCACCAACTCATTTCTTTGAAGGCAGAAATTCATAATGAAAGAAAAAAATAGAATAAGTCCTTTGAGAGCATTTTAGTCTAGCATATCTTGTACCTCCTTATATTCTGTTGAAACAATTCAACAAGTTCAGCTAATCCGAGAATGAAAATACGACTTACGGCCATCCATCTGCAACGGAATGTGACATCTCGAACTGTCTTATTTGGAAGCATCATAGCTATCTTGGCATAACAATTTATGCTTGATTCTAATACATGTCTACATGAAACCAAGATTCTTATATCAAAACTTTATCCACAAACTATTAGCATTTAGGCAACTTAAGCCATTGCACGTAAAAAAACCCCTACTTTCCATTTTCAAATTCCCTGTCTTAAAAATCTATTAAGGCCTGTTTGGTATTAGCGTCAGTGATCAATATTAGAGTTTTGGAAAAGTATCAAATGCTACCTTTTAGCTTTAGCATTTTCACCTCCACCATTAAATAAATTATCCAAAAACTTTAACACTAATAAAAAAAGTTGTTCCGTGGCCTAACTACTTCCATTTTTTCGTTTACCTAGAGCTTCTACTAGAATGTCCAATCAAAATAAGTAAATCCTCAAAAGCAGCCAAGAAAAAAAAAACTATACACGCAATGCCAAATTAACAATCCCTATCAAACTCAAGATAATAAAACAAGAACCCTGCTAAAGAATATCCCAACACCTGATGCTCAACCAATCAAGCAATTAGCCTGACAGCGATTGGACGAAAGCAAAATACGTCAAGCACGAAGCAAGAAACAGCCCAGATTAAAATATTTCTTCAAGAAAAGCTGATAAGAAACCAGACAACACTCACCTTCTTAACCCCTCCTCCAGTATTCCCTGTTCTTGAGCGGACCAATCCAGCGAGATTCCCGGATTGTGCTTCATGACCAAACTCCCACTCTCCGGCGACGGATAGCCATGGCCACCGCTTGAGCTTGCTGGGTTGAACGAAGACGACTGCGCTCGAGCCGCCGCTTCTTGATCATCCCCAGACGGATTCGCCATATATCTATAGAAAGAACACCTGGAAAATGCCCCAAACTGGGAACAGCGGGAAACCAAGCCAGAGGATCTCAGAAACGACCGTTGCGTTGGTTCCCGCCACAAGAAAGATAAGACCCAGATAGCAAATGGGGTTGATTCGAAGATCCAGGGGAGATTCAGAAGCGAAGAAAACGAGAAATTAGAGGCAGAGTTATAGATAGCTATCTGGGTTTTCTAGCGAGAGACGAGATTGTGAGAGTGAAGTGGAGGTCTAATGGAGAATAAGGCGGGAGAACAATCGGAAGTTGGGAAGAGAGAGAGATGTGTACGGAGTCCGGAATCAAAAATTGGGAGGGTTTTGATTTGAAGTTTCATAGACCACCTTCCAATCATCAGGTTCCATTTTCGGCCTCTCCGTTTTATTCTCTCCTCTCGAATGACGAAAATGTCCTTGCAAACAAAATTAATGGGCTTTTGCAGTAAGGGTGGAACTGACATTTGGTGTATAATTTGGATTTTGGAAGAAGCTTGCGGTACACACACGCAAACTGCACGCAAAAAAAAAAAAAAAGTACACTCGACATTTTACTGTTTTTGGAAGAAGCTTGCGGTACACACACGCAAACTGCACGAAAAAAAAAAAAAAAAGTACACTCGACATTTTACTGTTGATGATTTGCCAAAGTAGTATTATCAAATATGAAGGGGGAAGTTAATTTTGCTACCATTTGTCAAAATTAATTGGCCGTTATCAATATGCTGGGCCACGACCACTAGTGTACAAGAAAATGCTCTGCTTTACAGCACTCAACTAGTTTCAAAAATTGTCTAACCGAAAGAATATTAGTTCATATAAATATGTGTCTTTTATTCAATATATATCTAAGATCTTAAACATTAAATTTTAACAAAAAAATGTAATACATTCAAACATTGTGCGGATGAGGGGAATATAAGATTAGAGATAAATGATGTCATTAACAGTATAAATAATTAATAACAATATGTTCATCACTAGACAACATTAAGGCATATAAGATAACAAAAAAATAAATGCAAAAGTTTACTCGAACTACAGAGTATTATAAGTAACAAATTAAGCTCATTCTTGACAACACATTTATTGCACATCATTGGATCATCAATCTCAAGTTTAAATAACATCTTGAGTATAAGTTTTATGAATGAAGAAATATATTTTAAGAGAACTTTCATCTAAATAAGGATGATGCAATTTGATTTTGAAGTAATTGGTGGGATGCTAGAGAGTCTTGGACCAAAAACAACATTAAGTTGTAATTTCCTTTCCACAAAAAATATTTATTACTTAACTGCTTTCCATATATAATGTGTTTGACAATGTAATGCACCAATCTTTTCTGTCAACAACATTTTTGCAAAAGAAAACAGTTTTTTGTCCATGTGCTTCTAATATACTCATTTTTGTAAAACAATTAACAACCATAGTAAACATGTGATTCATGGCCACAAGTGATTGCCACATACAAAATTGAAAACTTGTTTCTAAAGAAATATTGGTAAATGGGGTTATGTACTAATTAATTATATATGCACAAAGGGTATACATATACTAAGAGATAAAATAGAGTTAAATGTTTAGATTTCACAAAACACAATACTGGTCCATGTATATCACTACTAAAAAAAGACATTTTTCCAACGGCCAAATTTTCAAAGGCTTGGCCGTTGGAAAATCCTAATGCAATGAGCTGTTGGAACCTGGGAGATGAATTTCCAACGGTCAGGCCGTTGGAAATTTCCAACTTGTTAAGTTATTTGAAACCAGCTTGTTGGGAATTTTAAAAAGTTCAAAGGCTGTTTGGAAATTTCCAACGCAATATGGTTAGAAATTCTCAAGTTGGACATTTCCAACGTGAGGCTGCTGAAAATTATCAAGTTGGAAATTTCCAACAGGAATGCCATTGGAAATATTAGGCTATTGGAATATAAAATGAATTTTACAATTTTTGAAAATAAAGCAGCATTTTGAAAATATTTTGTTATAAATGACAATAATAATAATAATAATAATATATGTACATACATACACACACACACACACCACACACACACATATTAGAAATAAAAATAATTATAATATGTATATTTATATTACATTGATATTTATATTTATATATATTCATATTGATATATTTATAAATGTTTATATACTATATATATATATATTATATATTTTTGTGTGTGTGTGTGTGTGTGTGTATTTTTATTATACAATTTTAGAAAGTAAAGTAGTATTTTTGGCCCATTTTGTTAAAAAAAAATCCTAATCTGTATATATATCTAATCCTATCCTCTCATAATAATAATTCCATAATATGTTTATTTTTACAATTTTAGAAAGTAAAGTAGTATTTTGAAAATTTTAGTAAATACATAAATATATATATATATATATATATATATATTTATATCAATGTGTGTGTGTGGTGTGATGTATCTGTAATAATGATATAATAATAAATCCTAATAATATAATAATAATATTTTTAATAATTATTATAATAATATTATAATAATATTATTAATCAAGTAATAATATATATTATGTATTATTATTATTATTATTATTATTATTATTATTATTATTATTATAGTTATTTTTTATATATCACAGACACACACACACACACCTGCACACACACACTATATATATATTAATATACACACCACACACACCATCAGATGTATATATAATATTTTTGTACCATGTATGTATGTATGTATGTGTTAAAAATATAAAAATATTTATCATTTTTGTTTTACAATTTTAGAAAGTAAAGTAGTATTTTGAAAATATTTTATTATAAACAACAATAATAATAATAGTAATAAATTTATATATATAGTTTATTAGAAATAAAAATAATAATATGTGTGTGTGTGTATATATATATCATACATACACATATATGTCTCACACACACACACATATCATATCATACAAAAACTCTTTATCTCTTAACCTTCCCCATTCTCTGCCTCACTTCTCCCTCTCGACGCAACGACCAAGCTGTCTCTTTTCCCTCCACCGCCTCACCCCAACCCTCGCCTCTACTGGGCTCGCCTCACCCTAACCGATCGGTGACCGTTCTCCCTCTTTATCGCCACTGGGACGGTTTCTCATTCTCTGCCAACCTCGCCGTTCTGCCGTTCTCCACCGTCACTGTTCGTCTGATCGTTCGCCTCGTTGGCTAATCATCCATCGTTGCCCAATTGTCCGATCATTCGCTGTTCTTGCCCAATCGTCTGATTGTTCGCTGTTCGTCCAACCATTTGCTATTCTTGCCGTCACCCATTCGTTCGCCGTCACCTAATAGTCCGTGCTCGGCGTCTCCGCAAGCCAACCGCCCATGCTCTGCTTCTCCACTCGTCGACTGGCTGTGCACCAGATTCGCTCGCCGCCACCTTGGCTTCTCCGTTCACCGTTCTTCGCCATCAACCTTGGCTCCTCGCTTCGCCACCCTGCTCCACCCGCTGTGTTTGCAGATTTAGGATTTGAACTTTTGTACTTTGTTTTTAAATTTTACGGATCTGGTTTTATTTTGTGGTTTTATTGCATTTTTTGTGTTTTGTGTTATATTTGTAGAGATTTGTTTTGAGTAAGATTTTTCTGATTTCTCATAATTTATGTGATTTTTTTGACTTTTTATTTTTGTAATTTTGTGGTTCTGTGGTACTTTTAATTTTGAATTTTGTAAATACAAGTAATAATTTTTTTAAATATTTTTTCAGGTTATAAAATATAAAATATTTTTTGGTAACATATAAAATATATAATTTATATTTTTTTATTTTGGTATAAAAATTTTGCTGCTAGTGTATTTTCCAACGATTGAAGCCATTGGAAATTTCTAATGGCCAAACTGTTGGAAAACCTCTTACATGGCTGAATAAATTACGTGACATTCGGCCATTAGAAATTTCTAAAGGCTCATTTTCTAACTGCTACCCGTTAGAATTACTAACGGCAAAAAAATTAGCCGTTGAGAGTTTTTTTCTTCAATGAAGCCTTTTCCAATGGCTTTGCATTGAAAAACTCATTTTTTCAATACGAAACTGTTGGAAATTGCCCATTTTTTAGTAGTGTATATGTCTTTTATTTTTCATAATTTCGTAAATTTCTGATGGGTGTATATATTTTTATACACGTGTGTGTATATATGCTTAGGATCTATACGCGCCCATAGCCATATTAGCTTATTGCAATTTTGCGATGAGGTTTGTTGAATGAATTTGTTTTTTTTTTTTAATTAAGTAAAAGTGCCATTGGGCACAGGCATTTGACAATTAACTTGCTCTCACTCGACGGTGACATTTTCTTAATAACATTGACAAAAGTTTTACTATTTACATAAAATAATTACAGATAGCTAAACTTTGGTTACTACATTTCACTAGCTAGAAAAAAGAAAACACAAAAAGACAAGAAATGGAGCCAGGTAGGTAATTTGAAGGAAGAGGGACAAGCAAGAGCCAGTTGTTGATTAGCAGAGTTGGGGTTGGGATTTGGCATCAAAACCCAGGTCTGTTCCAAATGATTGGCATGGGAACGAACAGCCTAAATTGGTTACGGAACAATTGTTGTTTTGTTGTTGTTGTGGAGTTGGGACTTGGGACTTAGGAGTGGCACACTTCTCAGCCGTTTCCATTGCATCATCAAAATTAAAGCAATCCATTTCTGTCCCAATTAAAACGTTAGTCACTAACAGAAAGAAACATAGTCGGCTTCATTTTTACAAAAGTTTCTGGCCAGTTACAAGAAATCGATGGATATCATATATAATAAGCTAATAAACCAATTAATAACATGTAAATTTCTAATATATGAGTAACACAACCTATTCAGGTTGCTTGTCTACTGTTTTCCCCCACGGCAAATTTGAATTTAATAAAGTTCAATTTAATAAAACTAATTATATGCTTGTTACAAATCTAAAAAGAGACCTATTGGTGCAACTAGCATATGAATTTTAGGGCCGAGTCATGAGTCCAACTCCTTCAAGTAGACTGAATACCATGTCTAGAGACTTTGTCAAAAAGGACATTTAATCAATACCAAGGTTAGCCTAACTTTTTGGGCCAGGTTGATTAAACTTAAAATGCAAAACTAACAGCCCATTCGGCGAGAGTTAATACAAACATGTTTTTTCTTCAATCAGCTAAGCTGGCTAATGAGTCTCACATTTTCTTTTCATAAATGCCCTTGATTATTGTTGTTTTTACCCTAGTTTTACCTCAATCTTGTTAAAAAGTACCCATATGTTTAGTTATATTTCCCCTTCTCACCACCAAACAACCCGTCCTAACTCGAAACTCAGCAGCACTATGGCTATGGATTTTGTGTCATTGTCCAACCGTCTTGCGCTAGTCATCCTTCCACTGGTTGAGTGAGTCTTTTTTCCCCAATTGTCTGACCCTGTAGTTTTCTTACCTCCTACTTATTTGGTTAGGCAGTAAATGAACCTTTTCTTTTCCTTAGTAGAAGTTGTACGTTTCTTTTAACAACCAGCATTATTATTTTTTTTTATTACATATGATAGGTTAAGAAGTAGGGAATTTAACCCAATGTTGCGATAACAACTTCTAAAAACATTGGTCTTTCAAAAATTGATATCTTGTTTCATCCAAAATCATGATTATATGAATTAATCTTTCAAAAATCACCATCTTTTTTTGTTTTTGAATATTTAGCTTTTTTTTTTTTACATCAGCGCTACATTCGGAAACATATGACATTAAAAAAAGTGGTGCAAGTGAAAAAACCTACAGCTACGACATAGGTCAAGATCATAAAACATGCATGAACCTAGATTAATGTATGGAATCCTTATTTCATCCGAATAATTGTAACCAATAGTTACTTTAATACCACAAACACAAAAATATCAAGCCAATTTTTTTCAACTTAAGTCAATTAACTTATCAAGCCAATTTATTTCAACTTATTTTTACTTTTATATATTTTTTATCTGAAACCAATTTCATTTGAAATTTAATATTATGTAAATACAATAATCCATTTGAAAATAAATTTTCATGATATTGTTAAATTTTCATGAAATTTACTTTTTTATTGCCTTAAACTTGAAAATTTCATACAAATTTATTAAGATTGCAAAAATTATATTTTCAATGAATTATTCTAATTACATAATATTGGCTTTTAATTAAAATTAGTTTGGGTAAAAAATACGAAAGAATAAAAATAAGTCATTTTGAAGTCAATTAACTTAAGTTAAAGCTCTTAAATGTGAAGATGTTTTCTCAAATTACATCAAGCAATGAACCCTCTCTTAACTTTAATGAGTAATTTTACTATTCATGGTGCAAAATAAGCAATAAATTTATGTTAATTGATGAATAGTGCAATGTCATATTGCTAGCAAAGAATAGTGGTATTATAAGTTTCTAGTGAAGTTTCGCCAACCAACAAATTATAATAATTTGAGAAACTTCACCGACCAATAGTTAAATTTCATTGGTGATAGTTAATGAGATCATATGGGTTTGGCTCCATCTCTTGATGAACTTTAGACTGAGATCTTATACATAAAAGCAATGTTAGAAGTCCGGGATTTTTTCTCGGGGAAAATCATTTGATGACCAAGTTAGTCCTCCGGTGAGCAGAGAAGAGTAAAAGGAGTATAATGTGAGAATGTCATACCTCGAGATTGGTAATTAGATGAGTTTATATAACTAAGGGGGATTTGAGGAAATCGCTCGTAATTTTCGGATTTCACTTCCATCTAAAAGGGGGTATCCCACATTAGCTCATTGGGTCTTCTAATTTCGATTCATTAAGCTTGGATTCATCAGCTTTGGGCCTCGTATTGAGTCTATTTCTTACTAATTGGCATCCTTAAGCTAGGAAACCCTCTTTTATTTGATGAAAGCCGTGGATTGAAAAGATTATTTTGCTTGTCTGATTGTCTCCCCACTTCTGTAATAGGCCTAAAAAGTAGAATATGCAATTTATGCATCAATAGACTAGTGTTTACAGTGACATGCTATTGTTAAGGATATATGCAAAGAAAGGAACCTAATTAAGTTAGACACTTTTAAAATATAAGGATTACAGCAATATGTCTTTAATGTTGGGAACAAAACTTGATAATTAAATGTTAGGGCGATATTTGAGCAAACTTGGCAATGTTGTAATTTATTGCACAATTTAATAATTTTAGTGGTTTATTAGACCTAAATAAGATCGATCAATTGCCGATCTAACATATAAATATTAGTGGTTTAGCAAATTTTTTCCAAGCCAAAATACGGGTTGCATTTACACGTAAAAGGAATTTTGAATATAGTATTTAATTTTGAAGATATACATACTTGAATCGAATTAATAGAGTTCTAATTTCTTTTTATTGCTTTTGGATTTTTCTCTTACAGTTTTAAATTTTAACCGTCGACGAAAACATTCACTTTCTTTCGGTTGTAGTGCGTAGTTATGATGCTTCTTAGTTAGTTTTTTTTATTTTCTTTATATATATTTGAAAGAAATTCTAATGGTTGCAAATTGCAACAACAAAAGAAAAAAAAGGTATAAATATAGTTGAATGTGCTTCTTCTTTAGAACTTAGACCGTACTCGATCGTTATATACGCGAAATGCTTCTAAAAGGGAAAACAGAGTACAAGAAACTTAGAAACGCTTCAAAGGCTGTCAATTGACTAGATCTCCATTCTTAAGGAAATTTAAATAATTAATTAAAGATTATGGCCAACTAATTAAAAATCAATTAGCTGTTGTTGCTTTCTTCAGTTCTTCTGCCTCTGTAATCAGGTGAAATGAGTGAAAGTTACTTCAGAACGACGTATTATTAGCTTTAAGTCGTACTTAATCCACTTGAGCGGCGCACAATTTGCCTTTTCTTTTCTTTCTTTTTCCCGTTTTCAAGATTTTGGTCAAACCGGTGATGATTAATGACTAATAATTAGTTCATTCCTTAATTACTTCCATTTAATTTATTTTTTAGTCACAGTCAATGATCAAAGATTCAAACGTTACTGACAAATCAGGTGATCAACGATGTTAGGAAACTGAATTTGAGAAGCAAGAAAATAAATGATGAGAAACAACACATAAAAATTTACTTTCTTTGTCCGCTGCAGCCCGCAGGGAGCTCGGACGTCTACCGGGTTCAACTTACATCAAGATGTATTGTTTGTAAATTACATTTGAAATTTTGCAGGTTTTAAAATGCAAGTAAATTTCTTCATAAACTTTCATAAATATCATCTTATATCCTAATATATCCTGTAAATACTTCTTACAAAAAAAAAATTACGTTGTTTGCTCAATATAATGATATGTATATAATAGATAAGGATAAAAAAAATTTCATTAAACTTGAAGAATTACTTAATAGTATTACTGACAGAGCTAGGATTTTAAGCTAAAGGGTCAGATATCATTTTAAAAATGTTAAAAAAATGTGAGAGCAACAATAAAAATAATTAGGTTTCTTGAACTTTATCTTTACATATGCACATGGGTAATATATATAATTTGTAAAAAATTTTTAAATGCCGACAACCTCTAATCCCCACTTTAAGATGCGGTAAAATACAATAATTAACAATTTAAAAATATGATATTTTGCGTTGCAGAGCCCCAGAAAATGGAAATGAATCAAATGCATGTATCATACTCATTGGTCGACTAAACAAATTAGTTACAAGATCCAAAGCTAATAATCATGTGATGTATAATTTGTCAATGGGGACAATTCACCCATGGAATTAAAACTATTACTTGCGAAAGACCACTAGTATTTATCCTATAGTATCAAGTGCCCGGACGCATTCCAGATCATAATTAATTTTATTTTTATATAATTTTTATTTGGAACCAATTTTATTTAAAAACTAATATTATATGTATGTAATGATCTATTTGAAAGTAAATTTTCATGATATTATTAAATTTTTATAAAAGTTTCTATCTTTAGGCATTAAAAAATCATAAAATTTTAATAAAATTATAAAATTTTATTTTTAATGGATTGTTAAACCTATTCAATTTTAAATTTTAAATAAAATTAATTCTAAATAAAAATATTAAAATTAAAATGAATTTACTATAATCTTAGGTAGTGGAACCGAGAACCTTAAAGCTAAGGTAGAAATCACATGTACGCGTGTTGCTTGTTCCCGACGTTACTTTGCTCAATAGCATTCACACATGTGGCGTAGCACATACAAGAATGTTAGAGCAATTAGGGCATGTGACAGCCCATTGCCTACACGCTTGCTTCGCACCTACGTACGATGCCCTCTCATGGTCCTCGTCTTCATTTTCCTAACCGTGTTAATTAACCACAAATACACCAATCATTTAAGTTGATGTATCATTAGTTTCATTTTATATTAGCATCAATAATATTTTAGCGTCAGGATTTTAAAAAATATATTTAATGTTAATTTTTAGTTTTGATGATTTCATTTTCACCTTTAAATGAATGATCTAAATAAAACTATAACACTAATTATAAAAGTTATTCATAAATGAAGTCATAGATTGGGATGCGTCCTACAAAACTTCTAACTTTTAATTAGTTATGAAACTACTACTGTACCTTAAGTATATAATCTGTGCTCCTTTTATGGGGTTGAATTCTTGAGTTTTAGGGTACTTGTACCTTCTTCTCCTATAAGATAGATAAGATTGTAACTTTTACTTTTTAGTAAAATCTTTCATGGCTTATAAAATTGGCAAATCTAATTGTTTCTCATGCTATTTGATAACTTGTTTCCTATTGTTATTGTACTTGTTCATTAAATTATTCTTCATGTTGTCTTCATAATTATAATTGTTCATTTGTTGGATATTCCTATATTCCTTGATAAACTGAAGATGTTGTAGAATGGCAATTATTTCTACTTGTTTCTAGGTGTAATCTTTATATGTCTTGTTCCCTACATGTTATTAGTTGTACGTACCGTTGTAACAACTACTATTGCTATATATATCATTCTTATAAACTCAATCTTTCTTCTAGTTTATTTTTCCGTTGTTTACGATCTCTTATTCTTTGTTAAAAAAAAAAGAAACGGGAAAATAAAAAAAAAAAAAGGAACAAAAACTAAGGAAAAGCATTAAGCAAGATTCAAACCCAGGACATGCTAGTAGGGTAATGTGCCTTGGCCACTCCGCCGAACAATAAGGTATGTCTAAATTTTAGTTAAGTAATATATAATCAATTCAGGTCGAAGTGTAGATTATACGCTGAACGCTCTACAGTCTAATTAGCCTAGTGTCTATATTTTTCTAACTAATTAAAAAGAAAAGTCTTCGCTCTTTAATATGCACAAAAAAAGGATTATATTTTCCAAAAAAAAATCGCGAAAAGATTAGGCTAAACGACTGCAACAAAAGTTGTATATTCTCTCTCTATATATGGCCAAGGTCGAAATGTTTAACCCTATTTTTTTTTTTTTTGTTCAAATGATAA
Organism: Aquilaria sinensis; assembly: GCA_005392925.1. Lineage (NCBI taxonomy): Eukaryota > Viridiplantae > Streptophyta > Magnoliopsida > Malvales > Thymelaeaceae > Aquilaria > Aquilaria sinensis. The sequence goes on along the minus strand of SMDT01000186.1, from coordinate 182,216 downwards.
AATATATATACGCGCGGTGCTATTGGATATCAAAATCAGAAGTCATTACAATTGAGAAGATAGAGAAAAATTAACTAACGTACCCTTGTTATTGCGGGCAAAGCTAAGCAACGTGACTGGCTAGCTTAAACCTATATAATCTAGGCTCTTTCCACCAGATTGCCCTCCCAAAATAAGAAGCCAAATTAGCCAAGTCAGTTTTCCTTATCAAGCACCGTACGTAGTTAGTAACATGAATATGAGGAGAGGAGGAGAACTGTTGGTGGTTTTGCCGGTAATTGCTGTTGCATTGGGCTGGTGCATCCCCGGCGTGGAAGCCGCGACGGGGCTGCAGCCGCCGGTGAAGTTGGAGTTGCATTACTATAAGAAGCACAATACTTGCCATGAAGCGGAGGTTTATGTGAGGCACCAAGTCGGTATATTCTGGTCCGAGGATAAGTCCATCACCGCCAAGTTGCTCAGGTTGCTATACTCTGATTGTTTCCCAACTGTAAGTTCTACCTCCCTAGCTATCCCAGAAACTTGAAGTTTTTGCACTTTTGGGCTCACGATGTAACCCAATATTGGCTAGGGTACGTACGGCACCAGAAACTTGCTAAATATACGCAAGTCGGTATATTTATGGTGTGAAAACGTTAATTTCATCAAGTAACAGTGAAATAAATAATAATAAGTACTTTGATTTGATTTTTGGGGGAGTAAATGGTATTGTTTTATCTGTTACTCATTTGTATGAAAATACAAATTTATAGGGGTGTGATGCATCAATCTTACTTGATGGTGAAAAATCAGAAAAGACCGCACCACAGAACAGTGGGTTCGAAGACAGAGTGTTTATTGTTATAGACAAGATTAAGACAGTTTTGGAGGATCGCTGTCCCGGCGTCGTTTCATGTGCCGACATCCTCAACCTTGCCACCAGAGACGCAATTCATTTAGTAACGAGCTACACTCTTATTAATTAGTTTCATTCATCCATTGTTCATTTGTATGCAATTAGCTAGCTTTTAATCAACTTTCTCCCCTACACTTGAAAATGAATATTTTCCATTAATTTCATTAGGCAAACTTGTAATAAATATATTCATACTATCATCAAACAATTTAAATTTATCAACAACACATGAATTTGGTTTAAGGATATTTTCAAAATCCTTAAAAAATAAGTTCATGAAAGAGTATATATCACTTCAAAAAATCTAAACAACACAGTATTTGATTAGTTTAAAAAATGATTTCTTGGATTCTTGTTTTCTATTACAAATCATTTATTCACAATTTGTTGTAAAATGATTTTCGAGCGAACTATCAATGGATTCAATACCTCTTTTGAAGAATAATAATCCAAGAAATCATTTATTCTAGGGAAATGACAATTTTGGTCCTAAAACTTTACTTACTTTTCTATTTCAATCCTATTACTTCTAATTTTTCAAAATGTGTCCTAAAATAAGTAACTATATAAACGATTAATTCTTAAACTTTTCAATTTTCTAAATGATTCATAAAATTTTGCAACTACATATAAACAATTCTAAAATTGTTTACTTTTCTAATATCAACTTTCCTTTGAAAAAATGGTACATTAAATTATTTGATAATTATCTTTCAATAAATTCAAACTATATAATAATTTTTTAACAGTTAGTGAACCATTAAAATTTTTTTTTCGTAAATCATATTTTTGTTTGATAATTGCGACCAACACCTTAGCAAAGTTTTAGGACTCATTAGAAAAGTGAAAAGTTTTTAAAACTTAAATAGAAAAGTATGACAAATTTTAGGACTAAAAATATATTTTCATTTTTTTTTCTATCTAAATCTAACCAAACACCATTTATATTGTATGATTTTTTTTTTCACCACTAATACCCAACAACTTTTACGCTTTAAAAATTATGGATTGTAACTTACGACAATATAACTCTCCTACAATCTTATTCTCCTAGGATTTTGAGAATCCTTAAATCAAACTTAATGGGAAGGTGGGGATTAAAGTGAAAATAGTATCAGTGAAATACACTTATTTAATTAAACCCCAATGTAAATGAAAGAACTAACTCAACTACATACGTACGTATAGGCGGGAGGACCCTCTTACCTTGTGTACACAGGAAGAAAAGATGGCATGTCATCTACAGCAGATTCTGTGGATCTCCCATCACCCTCCATTTCTTGGGAAGCTGCACTCGCTTATTTCAACTCAAGAGGCCTTGATGCACTAGATATGACCACCCTTTTAGGTACCTACTTCTCTTAACACCTTCCACAAATTTGATTTATTAGTGAAATTACGCTTTACCCACTTCTATTTTTAAAAATTCTAGAGAGTTCAGTTTACCCATTTCTATTGTGAACAGGAGCACATTCGTTGGGGCAAACTCACTGCAGGTACATAATGGACCGCCTTTACAATTTCAATAACACAAATAAACCCGACCCAAGCATGAATCCATCACTCCTATCGAATCTCCGAAAGCAATGCAATGGGAGCTCGAGCAATCCCCAGACCGACTCGAAGGTGTTCCTGAACCCTGACTCCGGGTCCGGGGCAAACTATGGTTACTCCAACTCCTACTACTCCTGGGTCCTCTCCCACAAAGCCGTCCTGGGAGTGGACCAGCAATTGCTCCTGGGCCCCAACACCAGCCGAATTGTCCAAGAATTCGCCATTGATTTCAAGGATTTGAAGAAGTCCCTCGCTCTCTCCATGAACCGTATGGGAAATATAAAAGTCTTGACGGGGGAAGAGGGAGAAATTCGTAGACATTGCCGCTGTACCAATAAGCAAAATTGTCACTAGTCGTAATTGGCTGGCTTGTGCTGTAATTTAATTGAAAGTTGTGGAAGCTAGTTGGGTAATTAAATACTTTAATTTTCATTTACCAATACGAACGAGGAATTCAGAATCATCTATTTTTTATTGTTCAGATTTAAATAAATATCTATGTACTATAAGTGACGGGTTGTAATAATTATAAGAATGAACTATATCTGCAATTGCAAACTTAATTCGATACTAATTATAAGCAATAAAAAAGTACTCAAATCATATATATATATATATATAGAGTTCAGTTCATACATATTGGTGGCAGTATATTATCATTGTTGGGAGGATGGCTTGGTTTGTTAGTGTGTTACTATTAAGTACTAGTAGCTACGTTGGTAATAAATCTTAAAAGTTGATATACAATTTAATTTGAAGTGGTAAATCCGTAAAATTTTTGGTACAAATTTGATCATATCTTTCAACATTCATTTATGTCCATCCTATATATATCTGGCACAATTCTAACTAGCACGCACAAATGCAAATGTAAGCGACAAACATATAACATGCAGCTTCATATTGAAAATTTTTTGAGAAAATAGTTGATTTTTTTTCAATGTTTTTAATGTATAAAATTTAATTGGTATATAAGTTGAACCAATAATCATTATATATCAAAATAATAACTGATAACTCATTTTTAAAAAATCAATGCCAAACACATTTTTATTGGAAACTTTTAACTTAAATTCATGTTTTCTATTTGTTTTTTATGCCTTTCCTCTCAAATCTACATGACATCAAAATTGTTGGTTATCAGCCTAAAGATTGCTCGCAAGATAGGTTGCCCCAAAAAGTCCTCCGAGAAGATTAGAAGAGAACCAAAAGAAAACATTTTTGAGACTATAGGAACCAAAACAAGAAGATTTGAAGTTTGAGGATCTATACAACTATACGGGGGATAATAACCATAAATTAGGAACTACATAAACAATTTACCCTGCTAAATACTCCTTTCATCCCATAAAAATTGCTCTATTTCAATATGGCATGGAATTTAAGAAATTTTACCATTTAATTTATTTTTTTTCTAATATTATCCTTCCACTTCTAATCTCTCAACTTTAAAATCTTAGCCACCTCTTAGGTCAAGTTCTCAATATTTTAGCAATTTGGTCACCAACAATATCAGCCTTATCAAAATACTCATTGATTGCATTGACGATCTCTTTCAAGTCATTGTGCCTAACCACCATTTTCCTATCCAACTATCCGAGATTTCTCCAATCTAGTAACTGTTGGCAATGACCCTACATCCTCTAACTCATCACACTTGCCGTTGACATATATTTGCTCAATGAAGTATAAAATATATTTGCAATTGGTTTTCTCTACTAATTGATATATATTTGCTCAATGAAGTATAAAATATACTTATCAACATTTAACTAAATTTATTATAAAAAAATAAAATTTTTTTAAAAAAAAAAGATACGGAGACTTTATCATGTAAATAAGCATTTTTATAAGGCTAAAGAAGAATGTTATTAGATTTTACATACAGAAAATATTTTTCATTAATACAAATATTACTGTGAAATTTCACAAAATAACTACAACAACAAAAGAGTCAAGCAACAAGCACACCTTATCTCCTTCAACCTGTTTCTTTCTGTTGTCTCCTCCATCATTCTCTACCATTTTCGGCTTAATCCAGACTTCGGTCAAATCTAGCTCGTTCTCTTTCAATTTTTTATTGCTTAACTGGCCTTATACAATGTTATCTATCAAAATTTATGGTAATGCAATCTTCTTCGGGTTTGGTATTCAAAAATGTTTCGAGACACAAAGTAGATCTCCAATTGAATGCAAACAACGATGGATTTAGGTCTCTTGAGTTCACTAGAATCTCAGTTCTACTGAGGTGTTCTAATGCTTGAAAACAAATATGAAGATGATTGTATAGATTAAAGTCAATCTTTATTTTTTTAGGTTTTATAAATAATATTATTACTTTTATAGATAGTCTTATTTCCAATGCTTGGTTGTTTCTAGTATTGCTTATTTATTGTTGGCTTGGTCTTAGTTTTATTTTAGTTATTTGTGAGTTCTGTATTCTAGATTTATTCTAGCTTATCCAAAAGATTCGGCTTGATTTTATTCTCTTTTCTTCATTTAGTATCGCAAGAATGAGTTTTATGTCATCGTTGGTTTATAAGATACCGTTTGGCTCACTTATAATTGAAATGAAGCATCTTTTATAAAAAAAAAAAATAACTACAACAAATGCATAAATAGTGTTTTCTATTTGGCTAACAAAACAGAAAATTCTACCTCCTTAAGGGTAGAAGTGGGAAAAATTAAAAGAGATGTAGGAAAAATATACAATTGTCTCTTTATCCTGCTCTAGTCAGGGCTGGTCAACGGGGTAAAAAGTCCTCCCAAGAAATTAAAAAGCGACTACCAAATGTTCTTTAATGAGTAACCTAGGTAATTGGGCCTATTTTATTGCCCAATGAAATATTTAGTACTTTATTCCCCTATAAATTGATACACTTAAATATTGTTTTTTTTTGTTGGCCCAAAGGCAACCAAGATAGAGTGAATTGGCTACTTTAAAAAACCTTGACAAAATCAAATTTCACAACCAAATTCACTCAACCAAAGATCAAGAATAAACCAAACAAATATGAGAAAAATATAAAGAAAAATAAAAAGAGAGACAAGGAAAGAGTGCACCGGAATTTATAGAAGTTCAACTCTACCAACCAGAGTCTACATCCTCTCTTTAAGCTCAAGCTCGCCCACTTGAGAGTGCTTCTACCATCTCTTGATCAAGATTACAATATTATTTTCTTCAAGATTCACACTTAAGCAAACACTAGTTTTTTCAATGCTAACTAAAAACCACTCCCTAGTTTTCTTTAAAGATCATTAGGAACTACTCCCTCACGCAAGAGAAACCACTCTTTAGTTTTCTTTAAGGATCACAAGAAACCACTCCCTTACACATGAGGTCTTAAGATTTGAAATGTTTACAAGTTCACAAGCACACACAATAGTACTCTTATTAGATATACAAGTGAAAGCATAACCACAACAATGAATTTCTTAAGATAAGTTATTTCTCTTAGATTTGATGATAAATCTTTACTTCTAATGACCAAGAGTTGTTTACAAAGTGTTTCTTGATGTATTTATGCATATTTGGGTCCATTGGAATATTAAAAAGCCGTTAAGAAAGTCTTGAGATCAATTTTAAAGAAACTAGTAGTTGTTTTGTCTTCTAGTGCACTATTTGACAATTTTCAACCAGTTGATAATTTTCAATATGTTGTTTTCTGATTTTCAATAGCTATAATACATTTCGCCTCCAGAGATCAACTAGTTGGTTTATTTCAACAGGTTGCTTTGATGTCTTCTGAAGCTAAAATGTCTTGGATGCAAAAAATTGCTCCAATTTCAACAGACTGAACGTGTTCACCCTTTTGAAACTGCACCTTTAGGAAATTTCAACCTCCAAAACTTCTAAATTTCAACATTAATTTCTTCCAATGAATTTCTTTTTTCACAAACAACACTTGGAACATTTCAAACTACTTGAGAAATAATAAACACTATCTAAAAGACATATAAATTTGTCTAAATGCCTTGCACGATAAGAATAAACACATTAGTCTTTCATAAATGCTTTATTATTATCAAAATTCTAAGTTAATTGATTGAAACAAATCCAACATTTTGGAATAGTTTTGCTTTTATATTTATCTACTACATTATGATTTTTTTTTCTCTTTTATCATACTTTCAGCCTTATCGATTTTATGTAAGTTCTGATTTAGCCATCACCTTTTACGTCTAATTCATTCCATCTTCAACCATTAAAAGAATTCTCGCTATGAATAAATATTAATATTATTCTATCTATCCAGTGAAATAATCGTGCATGAGGTCATTTTTATCTATAAAAATTTCTTGGTTGCTTCCCCCTTTCTTTTGTCACTCTATTGGCGGCAAAGCATGTCAATTATGGTCATTCTGCTTTTGCTCTTAGTGGTAGTAACTAGTAAATATTTTCTCCTCATTTTGTTGGCTTCATTCTGAACAGTTTGCTCATCTTCCACAGTCGTAGCACCATGTCCTTTTCTTCATTTCCAATCCAGAAACAACCCATAAAAACATTTAATATCGAAATGTCATCTTGCCACTTGAGTTTAAGTGGCAAAAGGGCATGAGATCTCTGGCCAAATCTCCTCTGCTCATTCCTTTTTAATATTTCCATAATACTGCAATTTTGGGATTGGTTGTCTTTCGGTGCCAAATAAATTGACATTTTATTACCTTTGTATTATGATTTTGAACTCTAAATCATATATATTATACTACTGATTCTGTGTACAAAAATAAAAAAAAAAATCAACTCTAGACCCTATACCTAATAGTTGAGGCTCGAAGACTAATGACCAACTCGAGGTGAGAAATAACCCATACGAAGATGTGCAACATTTCATACTATTAATGACTTAATCTTGCAATTTTTAGTTGTGGGTGAAAATGAATAGCATAATCTTGATTCAGTTTAAAATTTGTCTATGACTTGTTAAAATTGTTATCAATCAAAGCATAAACAAAATTTTAAGCTAGATAAATAATTTAAATAAAGCTCCTTCCACCACTCAACTCAGCTTAGTGCAATTTTAGTTACTCCCTTGATTTCAGAGAACAATTTGGAAAGCCTAGCACACGTTCGATTCAAGGCTTGATAGCTTGTTCACCTTTTTATTCAAATATAAATAAAATATTAAGATCAATACAAATTCCAAATTAAACATGATCAGCCAACTATTTGGCTGGGTGCAACTCGTTTTAAGCTTTGAACTTGAGTGTGAAAATTGCAACATGACTTATAATAACTCAAGACCAATCGTGCAATGTTTACCATTGGGGATAGAACTGCAACAAATAATATAGTTTTAGGACTACTTGCGCAATTCACCGCAGTGATGAGTTTTCGACTCTTTGTTCTGTCGCGCTTCCACGGTTTTGCGTCGCAGCCGATTTTCTGTTCGTACGGCCCCAAGAGCAAGAGATGCAGAACCTCTGCCGTTTCGTATCCCGTCTCTCCACCCATTCTCTCAATTCTGGCAAGATTTTAAAGGAAAAACGTGTTGGCAACACTTCTCTGTCGATTGGGTCACGCGCTTTTTCCATTAAATCGGTCGGTGGCCGCGGCGGGGGCGATTGGAACAACGTGGCAAGCGGTGGAGGCACTGGCGATACCGCTTCCGGAGATCTGGGTTGGGATACGGTATCTTCGTGGTCGACCGGATTGACAAAGGATCATTTCGACGGACAGAGCACCAGCCGGGAAGCTGGCTCCTCAGGCGACGGAGGAGGCAACTCATATCACTCCGCCCTGGTTTCTAACCTGCAAGACTTCGAGGATAGGGTGAAGGAATTTGGGGCTGAGAACAAAAAGAGCGAGGCTTTTGTGAGGGGGTGGGGCGATCGAATGCGGGAGATATCTGTGCTGCTGAAGCAAGTGAAGGAGCCCGGAGCCAGAGGGAGTTACCTGAAGGATATAGAGAAAGCTGAAATGTATCGTTTGCACAAGGAGAATCCTGAGGTCTACACTGTTGAGAAGCTCGCGAAGGATTATAGGATTATGAGACAGCGGGTTCATGCTATTCTTTGGCTCAAGGAGCTGGAGGAGGAGGAAGAGAAGAAGCTTGGTCATAAGCTAGACGACTCTGTCGAAGTCTTGCTAGATAATTTCCCCGAGTATGATCCTCTGCCTCTGATTTGCTTATTTTTGGTTCAATTGATGTTCACTATATCTTATGAATCTTGTGACATTAGCCCAGCCGCGAAACTCCTAACGATGTTATCATTTAAACACATTTGCTTCCTATTTTTGAGCTCTGCCTCTTTTTTATCCTTTTTCTTTTTAAAATCTTTGCTTGAAGTTAGTTAGAGATAGAATGTCCTAGTGATTCCACCGTTTTGGGGCATATAAGTGAAAGTTTCTTTTAGTTTCTAGGACAGCTGTGTGTTTTTTGAGTTTTTAGCTAATTTAGTGTTCCACTGAGTGCAAGAGTTGTATCCTTGGTTATTGTTTTCTGGGTTCAGCAAGCATCTGGTTTCTTGCCGCCAACGATCTGTATGTGTTGCTCTCTTCTTTCTATCTGATAAATGGAGTGAACATGCTCGTTTGATGGTTAGGATTTTCTTCTACCCTCTTTAAATTTCTTTTTTTGTTTTGGCTAAAAACGGAATGTATATTGAGTTTTATGCAAGGGCTTTGCCTTTTTCTTTTCTTGGAGATAGAGACGAAATTCGTGGTGTGTAGCACTTTGTGTTATGTCCAATAATATGCAGTAGACCACTCGATCACTATATGATATGCATGTTAGGCTCCCAGAGATTATGGGTATTTGTCGAAATCTTGAGTCAAAATGATGAATCAATATGCAGTTGGCATGCAATATGGGGACTCTGGTAACTGTGGGGGAGGATTACTTTTGTACCTTCCTTTTGCTGTTCTGAGTTCATTCTTTAGTGGTTTCTTTACTGATTTGCAAAGGGATTGGATTCAACAAAATGGACAGCTACAGATGTTTAGTTGCTTAGATCCTCCGGGGAATAGTCTGTTTGTTCTTTAGCGTGGTTTGTTTCACAATCTCTGTTTCTTTACGTTTTCAGGTTTTTCATCTCCCATGACCGGGAATTCCATGTGGCATCTGGGATGGCACAGCCAGGGATCTGGATGAAGTTCATTATGAGATTTCAAAGAAAGAGGATGAGATGTTGTATCAAGATTTTGTTCAGAGAATGAACTTTAATAAAAAGAAGGTAGGGTTATACTGTCTTGTCTCTGTTTTCAAGAGGAGCCAGAAAATAGAATGGTACTATGTGTAAAACCTCATTCGCATTGGAGTTCTAATTTCTCTGCCATGTACTTTGTCATTGTCTAAACTCTCAAAATGTGTGCCTGTAATTTTTGTGCAGATGGCTGGCGAAGTAAAATGCCATAAGTACAGCCGTAGGCGCCCCAGTGAAGGTTGGAAAATGACGGTGGAAAAACTGGGACCCAAAGGGAAGCGTGGAGGGGGTGGTGGATGGAAGTTTGTGAGCTTGCCTGATGGGTCTAGCCGACCGCTTGATGAAATGGAGAAAATGTATGTGAAACGAGAAACTCCACGGCGCAGACGAAGGATCCTGCCCTGATCATAAGTCTCTCTGTGCAGGATATTGGGATTCAGGTTTTTGTTCAACTTTCTCTGCGTTTATCTTGAAACATTAATCTGCCTGCTCTGCTCATGGTGCAGTAGATGTGTGTACGGTAAGAGCCCCAAAAGCTGGTTGTAAGCATCAATTTTTTCACCCCAGAGGTTGATAATTTTTTTATTTTTTCCTCTCATGGCAAGCGGTACATATGAATTTTGGTTTTGCCACCGCCACAAGGCGTTTATTGCTTCTAATTTTGAGCCATGATCAGCTGTTGCTCGAGCACTGAGGAAAAGGAAAATAAATGATGATAGTTAGTACTTTGTCGTCTGTTCTCGAAGAGTTGGTATAAAATATTGTACCTAATCAATCTTTTTTAAAGTAGGGTTCTATTTATGATTTCTATCTGTAGTTTGGTTCGGATGGTCTTCTTGTTAATGAATTGTAGAAATGCGAGTCTTGTCCATTTCTCAGATAAGCCTGTCGGCATTTTACCCATCTAATCTTGCATTCCTGTGACACACAAGAAACCACTCGGGAAGCAAGAGCTGTACTCTACATAGATGCCTTGCAGAAAAATGTCTAGGAAGATGGCACAAGGCTATTAACTTAATTGAGTTATTACCCACAATTTTTTTTATCCTACAAAATAGGCTTTTTTATTTTATTTTTTTCTACTGTTTGGAACAGGTACCATTTAATTTTCTAAGCTCTGATCATAGAGAAACATTTGTTTTGAATGGTGAATTTTGACTTTTTGTGCTTATGATTTTAGAGGACTAAAGATTACCCATGCTCTCACTCATTCTAATATAATCAACACATCAGTGATTTATACAGTTCATTCAACTTAAGTAAAATAACTGATAATTATCAATATATAATCTTATGTAATACATTTTCATAGTTTTTTTCCTTGAAAAAGTATATAAAAAGTGCATGGATAAATGAAGAGCACCTCATCAGAATTTGACATTGTTTTTATTGCTTAGAATAATTTACATTTCCTTTCGTCAATAATGAATTTCCCTCCCATCAAATCAAATTGAAAGTTGGGTAGAATGCATTTCACACAATTTAAAAATAGCCATTTCCAACATCATTTTTTTATATGGGTGAAAGCCGTGACAAATTCAAGCTGTTAGAAGTGTTTTAGTGAATAATAATTTCTGATGGCAAAATGTCGAAAAATAATTTCTAATAGTTTGCTAATGGAATATTCTTGGAAGTCTTCGGTGACATTTTAGATGGCTTGTCATCGGAATTGTCTCAGAAGCCTTCAATGATGTTTTCGTCAGCTTTCCGTTAGATTTTTTACGGTAGTCAGCTATTTTCCCAGAAGCTTCCGGTGATGTTTTTGACAAACGGACATTGGAATTGTCCCGGCAGACCCCTGTTGACATTTCCAATGGCTTACAATCAAAGTTTTTTTAGTGGCCAACCATCAGACTGTTTTAGCTATTGGCCATTGGGAAAATGCTCAGTCTTTTTTACCACCAAAGTTTTGTGACAGCAAATTTCTTGACTGTTTACCCTTAAAAAATTGTGACGGTGCCGTTAGAAATCTAAAATGATGACATTAGCCATTATACCAATACCTCTTAGTCTCATGGTCTTAACCATTAAAATTTAAAATGTTTATTAGATCTTATCATAGCATGAGTGCTAATTCCATATATTTGGCATAACGAAATAGTTTTTAAGGAAATGTAGGAAGACAAACTAAAAAATTTTGAAAATAAAATATAGAATATCTTATATTAAGATAGATCATCATTTTTATGCTTTTCTAGTGTATAATATTACTTACAAGCTCTTTTTTATTTTTTAAAGGAAAAAAAACTTTTATGTTGATTTTGTTGGGAATGAGAGCCACAAATAATTTTCAACCTAATAAATCAAAACAAGAAAATTTAAAGTTTCATAAAATAAATCAAAACTAAGATACTTGAAATCCATTTATTATTTGTGGCGAAGAAGGTAAAGATATATTCAATTAATGCTGCAACCTTAAGAAGTAAAAAAAACTAAAAAAGAAGAAAGAAAGAAAGAAAGAAAACAAAATTAAACGAAAATATTTTTATTTTTATAATCAGGACCAAAATAAAAGGAAAGCAAGAGTAAAGTGAGGAGTGAAGATGTTAGGTGATGGGCTAGAGAGACACATTCTCAAGGCACAATGACCAATGAGCAGTGATGAAATTTCTCCAGAAGTAATATTAGTGACTGGATCGTAACTATTAGCTTTGGGGAAATAATTCCCAATCCATATAGAGCTGCCCATGCTTTAAAGTAATCGAAAACAATAGTGATAACTTGTAAATTCAAATTATTGGTAAAAGAAGCTCTTCTTAAACGAAAATATGTTGCAGCAAAGTGAAGAGAGCTTTTCACAAGTAAGTGGTCTAGTTGTATGTATTGGAAACATTATGGTTAAAGAGACAATATAGGAATAAAAGTGATGTAAACCTGATGGTTGGTATAAAAAAAGACTCAATGTTATGAATCTTACTTCTTTTTACCTGTTCGAGTCTGCGGCTGCAGTGTTGAAAATTTAGCCTCAAACTCAAATTTCAACCCGAACATGAAGTGTCAGGTTTGATAGCTAAAATAGGGAGAAAAGAATAGACCCAACTCAACTATGGTGCTTGAAGTTCAGTTCGGTTCAACTCTGAACCCGACTAACCTAACCTAACCTTACCCTCCCCAAGCTCATTTTCCCAACCAGCTCACGATTGCAGTTTCAGTTGGATTGTTTTGTATGGGCCAAAATACATCCAAAGCCCCTAAACTCAACCAACCATGACACATTTCCTCCTGAAATTGAACTCAAGGGTCAAGGCAACTCAGTTCTTAAATTTGGTCAATTAACTTTTTAGACTATTTATTAAAAAAGGGATAACTACATAAAATCCACTAAAGTTTCTAATTTATCTCTTTTACACCCTAATCTTTAGTCCCTAATACTGTTACCTTATTCAACTTGTTGCCCTTTACAGTTGGAAACCTACCATCTTTGACCTTTCAGCCACCAAATTATAAGGGCGACACATCTCTGAGGACAATGGATCCTCTAATCCCATCTATTGTAGTAAGTACCAAATTGGACAGCCACCACGGTGTTGCTATGGGTGGAAGAATTGAAGCAAAATCTGGCGAGAAGAGGCTGATGCAGCCTACTTGAAAAACCAGGAGGATTTCAGTGCCAACTAGAATGATGAAGAAGGCCACGCTATCGGTGGAGGAGGGGGCACTGTCTCTTGATATGGGCGTGTAATGCCTAACTTAAGCTGCCAGGAGATTTGTTGCCACCCTACAAAAATGGGAGAATTACAAGTGTGTCATAATGGCTAAAAACCATTATATTGTGTAATTCTCACTATAGTGATTGAAGTGTGAGGTGTAAAAGGTATGATCAACACCTCCTTAAAAGTGTTCCAAGTTGGTAAATTGGTCCTCAAGAAAAGCCTTAAGGATTGCTTGTTTGTCAAGCAACTTATGGACTTTTTTGTAAGATTTTGAAAATTTGGGTATTCAATTGTAAAAATTTCACAAAAGAGATTTGGAGAGTTATGGGAATGATATGAATAGTATGAAAGTGCTATTGAATGACCAAATTGCTTATAGAAGACAAGTATGGACAAAGGAAAACACAAAAAGGCTTTAAGGACTTAAGTGTCTTATTGTATACCTTTGGTTGTCCATGCTTATGACTTAAGTCAAATGGAAGGTTTGTGGGGTTATCCCACATACGGAAGGCTGCTATGACATAGGATAAGGAGGTAAAATGTAGGCCAAAAGATTAAGGTAAAGAAACCATGGTCTTGTAGCAAGGAAAATAACATAAAGCTTGGTTAAGCTTGTTAAGTGTGTTTAGTGCACTTAAGACCATCTAAGTGTTCATTCTTGGTCCTTATCTCCCAAATTTCGGCCTCCACCAGCCAAAAAATAAGCTAGCCCTCTCCTCCACACTTCCTCCATAGCCATCATACTTTCAAACTCAAAATTACTTGCAATTGAAGTCAAGGAAGCACAATTGGAAGCTATTTGGTGTTATTGCTTGAGTGCACCTAGGGTCAAGCTCCAATTTCAGCATTACCCATCACAGTAAGGGTTCTCTTGATCTCATGGGTTATTTTCTGTATTTTCAAGCAACCATGGAGCTAGGGCTAAGCTTGGAAGAGAGCCATGAGCTTGATGAACCAAGTTTAAAGAGGAGAGTGCATTTATTGAAGGTTTTGTGATCTAGTGTGAAGTGCACAGTGATGGCAGCAAATTTCTGGGGTTCTAGAGCCCAAAAGTTAGTACTAACTACTATTAAAATCCTCCTAAGACCAAGCATTAGTTTGAGGAGGGCTGCCATAGTGATTTATTTATGTTTATTATCTATTTTATGGATTAACTTATGGTATATGTTGCTGCCACATTTCATGTGTTTGTTGGTTGTAAATGGCTACTGCATTTTATTGCTATATCTTTTATATATGTATTGTATTTTTTGTGTTTTAGTGTCTTTGTATGCAAGTTTTAATGATGGTCACATTGCCTATTGAATTCAAGTGTTACCCTTACTAAATTTCTCAATGAAACTTACTCCCCCCAATTCTGTTATTTCCGGTCCAGCAGAAAGATCACATTCAAACTGACCTTTTTGGTTTGAGTTTTGATTTGAAATTTTAGGTACATGAACTTTCATGTGTCTAGTTATGATCTGGAAAGTTTGGTAATTTTAGGAGCACATTTGGTATTTTTGGTGATGGTACTTATTGTGTTGTGCAGCAGCTATCCAGCATCCTGTTTCTGGAGTCCATTGTGTCTCAGGCACTCTTGTAACCTAGGGTGCGTATTTAGCTGAGTTAAGACCATATTGTAGTTCATGTATGCATATACATATAATGTATGTAAAATGAGATAAGTATGTGAATATTTGGGTAATGTTTTGGCTATGTAAGTGATGTGGTGCAAAAAGCTGCCTAAGTGTGAATGATGGGCTACTTAATTGTAAATTCTGTTTTGGTCACATAAAGTTGTTAAAAGTAAGGGAATGTAATTCTTATGTGTAATGGACATATATGGGATAGTTTTGGAGGGTTTTCCCCTTGTGAATGAAGTGTTTGCACACTTATGAAATTTTATATGGACAAAATGGTCATAAAGTGACCAGATTTTTGACTCTGGACTTAAAGTTCTATATCTTCCTGTGTAGAAGGAATCTTACTATGAAATTTTGACCACGCCTAGATAACATCTAGTGGTTGAACTAGCATTTGGAATTTCTGAATTTGGAGCCCTGTAGCCAAAGATATGACATTGCAAAGTTGGCTAAGTTACTGTTCATTGGTCAGAATTTTGTAACCAACTTTAAAAATCCATAACTTGGTCCATAGGTGGGCTATTGATGTAAAACAAAATTCCTTGTTTTGTTCTAAGTCTCTACTTGGTAATAGAGCAAAGAAAATAGGGGGTATATAGCTAGAATGATACAGTTTATTAGTGGAAGTTACAGGTGCAGTGGCTGGCCACTAGAACTTAACAAGATTGCCTAATGTGTGGTAGCCAAGATTAAGATTTGTGCTAGTGTTTTCCTTACTTGCTGCCTGGTGTGTATGCAATGTGAATATGTGTGTGATGGTTGGACTAATATGCATGTGTTTACATAATGCCCAAGAGGGCCATTTGGGTATGCACACTAAAGGTAGTGTTTTGATGGCCTACAGAACATTATCAATTATGAGAGTCTAAATGCATAATTTTGGCACCATAATTAGACTGCCCTGGAGTGGGTAACAAGATTAGTGTCCCTTTGATTTGCAAAATGCAGCTAATGGAGATGAGCATCCCCTTGGTTCGCAGAATGCCACTAAAGGAAACGAATGTCCCTTTGCTTCGTAGAATGCCGGCGAAGGAGGCAAGTCTGGGGAGGATGCGACTGTGGGTATACGGAAATTGTGGGAGAGGACAAAACGGCGTTAGGGTATTAAATTTCACGTGATGGTGTGTCTAAGTCAAAGTATTTGACTAACCCACTTTTCCAAGTTCAAGGGCTGAGTTGCCTTGTTCTCAAGTTTAGGGGGTAAGTGTCCTGGTCATCCGAAATTTGGGGGTAAATATGTATTTTGGCCTTCTCCATATCTTACGTTTCATTTTTGGCCAAAATGCACATATGGTCCTCTAACTTGACAAACTCGAGCGAGTTAGTCCTTTCTGTTTGACTCAGTGCGAGTTAGTCATCTAACTTTTCAGATTAAGCATGTTAGTCCCTCAACTTCTCTAAATTAAACGAATTAGTCTTAGGCATGACGGAAAGCATCTTCCAGGATGACACGGCGTTAAAGCCACGGCGATAGAGGTGGCTTGTCGTCCGCCTGAGGGATCGTCGAGAGAAGCCGTCGTCTAAAACAAAATAACCGGCAGCCGTCGTCTGAAACAAAATCACCGGCAGCCGTCGCCATAATCGGCACCTTCCGAATCAGTGACTACATGGGAGCGTTGAATAATCGAGCGGCCAATAGACGATTTCTGGATCAACGAGACGAGACCGACGGATAATAGGACGAGACCGACACGACGGGAGATGCGAGATCGAAGGGAGACAAGAGACGAGACTGACACGACGGGAGAAAAGGCGAGACCGACGGCAAAGGGGGAAATGAGGTGGGTAGGAGAAGGAAGTCAACGGCAGTGGGAAAGGGATCCGGTGGCACAGGAGCAATAGGCTGACGGCGATGAGCGAAAAAGAAACGCTGTTTGTGATTCTGTACACCGGGGGACTAACTCGTTCAATTTTTCAAAGTTGAAGGACTAAGTCACACTGAGTTGAAGTTGAAGGACTAACTCGCTTGAGTCAACCAAGTTGGAGGACAATATGTGCATTTTGGCCTTCATTTTTCAAATATGATGGCTTTTATGTTCGATTACCAATAATAATAATAATAAAATAAAAACAAAAGAGCGGGAGCATGTCTTTCTGTGGCTCCTTCCCCTCTTGACCACAATTGCAATTTCAATTGGATTGTTCTCTACATCTCACGCAACCCTCCCTAACAGAACTAATCTGAGTCGTCGTCTCACTCTCACTGCCGTAACTCTCTGCTTTGCCCCTTTCATTCGCTTCGCTACCGAATCCCTACTTGCCGGCTGCCGCCCTCTTCGTCTTCGCCACCATCACAGCCGACTCTCCTCCTAGTCGCCTCACCCTCGCCCCACTTTCTGTCTCTTTCTCGTGAAGTGCTCTCGGTCTCCAGTCCTCTAGTCTTTGTCTCCTCGTCTCATTTTCAAATCGTCTTACCCCCTGCAGAATTTGGGACTCCTCGCTCCTAATTTTGTGGCCGATAAGCTCGTACAAGCAGAAAATTTGAAGGTTATTGGCGATTTCATTGATGTATGTGGTTGCTCTAGGTTTTATCGGTATACTTTTGTTCAGAATTTGGCATGGTTCAAAATCAGAGTTTGGTGCTTTCATAAATTTGGTTCAGACTTTGGTTATGTTTGATCAAATATTTTGAGTCATGAATATAGAATGTATTCTGGGGCATGAATAAAGAATGATTATGATCAAATTTCATAAACAGCTACAAAGGATAATTGCTCCAAATATTCAAAGAGCTTGCTTATCATTGTATTAGCGTCCTTCGACGGAGCAGTTGGACTAAAACAATGGCGTGGCCATTATTTGGTTATTATACGATTATTTTTTATTGAAGTGGTGACTGCCATTGAAATGGCTAAGAAAGAATTATGAGTGTCATGGTATTTGATTGTATATACATCCGCATAAGGTTCTCCTGGGGTAAAGCTTATGAATGCAGTAAATCCCGTTATATCTAGAAAGAAGGTAAACACATTACACATGGAAAAAGTGGCACTTAGCCATAAAAGAATCAGAAAAATGTGGGTAAGAAATGGTGAACAAGCTAAACTAATAAAAGGTTAGGAAGAAAAATGTTTGTCATTCTAATGTTGGACTTTCTTGACTTTTAACATCAGGTGGTTGATAGAGAGAATGTATTTAGGGGAGGAGAATGACTTTGCTTGATGGGTGGAGGCTTGGGGGCTGCTGAAGGAGCTAGTGCTTGCTGTCTTTGTTTCATTGTGTTATGTGGATTTATGTTGCCACTGCTTGATTTCTGTTTATGTCATTTTGTTATCATGGCAGCTACTACTGGATTTATGTTTATGTCATTTTGTTATGTGGATTTATGTTGGTGGTGGAATTTATGACTCAAAAGAATGTTGTATTTCTTTGCTGCTGGATATATATGTTTTGCTGTATGCGTTCTTGTGTTTTTTCTCTGTTTTTTTGGTTCGAGGTGGCACACAAATTGCAAATCGGGTTGGCTCAATTTTAATCAACCTGAACCCCAAAATCTTTAGGATTCAGGTCGAGTTGGGTTAATGGGAAAATTGGGTCAGGTTCGGGCTTATAAAAAATTATAGAAGAGCATGCATATTTCAGGTCTTGGCATTTGAATCTAATTTGGTATTTCAACCCGACTTTCACCCCTAGGACATAGTTGAGTCTTGGCATTTGAATCTAATCTGGTAAATGGTGAATATTATCTTAGATGGTATAAACAACCTTAAAACAACCTGAATAAGTCTTGCTGTTCTTATTCTCACCTTTGCCCTCAACTTTGTATGTATGATGACCAGGACAAATTTATCTACGTATCACATGCATGGTTTTCCACTGATTTATTGTAAGTCAGTATAATAGAGTTTTATTTTATTTCTTATCACTAGAACTGAATGCGCTATGTTTGGGCCTAAAACAATGAACTAAATATCTTATAACTAACTTCTCTTCTTGCTTAAGCCGGCCAGTTTTGGTAGTCTTTTTCTTAAAGAACAATTACATTTTAATTCATAGAAGTAACCGAGGACCTTTAACCTAATCATTTTGGTGGTTCGATTTAAATATTTCATTGCTTGAATTTCTTTAGTGTCCTAACTGCTCTTCTGATTTTGGTGACTTTTCTTCATTATTTTTAGAGGGAAACTCTAGTTAAGGGTAATATACTCATTTTTAAATGTGATGTTTCATAAGTATTGTTGTTTTCAAGTGTTCATTTGAACGAAAGGCTAAAGCCTGAGTCTCGGTTTGTCAGCAGGCTCTTTGCTATTTTTTACTAATTTTTTACTGTTTGATGCAGGCACTTAAGATTTTAACTGAAGCTCATACTTGCTTCCCGTGCTGTCATCCTGCCACCTCCGCCATCAAACACAATTGTTGCACCTCGAAAGAGGTATCTAGTGGATTTATTAGCCAAGGTTATTAAAATCGTGATCCTGATTATAGGATCGTACGATCCTACGATCCTGATTGAACAAACCTTTTCAACATGTAATGGGATCACTGGTAACTTGGGATCGCACAGGATTACTAGTAGGATCGTTAGATCCTACGGATCCTATGTGATATTAATTTATATTGAGTTTAGTGTTATATGTGGCCAAAATTATAAAACTTGGGTGATAAAAAACGGATTTTTCATGAAGTGGGCTGTTCTGAGCCCAAATTCGAAATATAGGGCAAAATTTTTATTTGGGCAAAATATAGCCCAAACGAGAACAAGGCTTTCTGTCGAGTCTCTCGAGTCTAGACTCTCTTCGTCTTCGCATCAGGCTGCTGTGCTGTCAACTCGTTTTTGGTTTGCTCGCGCGCGATCTCCTTTCCGCAGACGTGCTTCAAGACGGAGCTCGGCAGGGCAGTCGCGCTTCAGAAGGTGCTCCAGCCTCCGGCTGTGTCTCGCGTCGACCGTCTCCACCAGGCTTCGTCTAACATCTCACTGCTTTGTGTAGTTGCTCTGTGTCCGGCGATTTCTCCCCCAAGTTCCACCGTTTCGTCTCGCCTTGTCTCACACCGGCGCTCCTCCATCGCTCGCGCCTACCGTCTCCACCAGGCTTCGTCTAACGTCTCGCTGCTGTGTTTAGCTGCTCTGTGTTCGGCGATTTCTCCCCCAAGTTCCCCCGTTTAGTGAGAAGAAAGTTTCTACTTCTATTGAGGTAGGTTGAAATGTTCTGTTTTGATGTTTTGTTATGCAAATGATTTGGTTGTGTTTTAGAATAGCATTCTACATTTTCAGTGACATCTGATTTTCATTCTTTCAGGCCCTTTGTCGGGGATATCCTACGGAATTTGCCTCGTATTTCCATTACTGCCGATCCCTAAGATTTGATGACAAGCCAGATTACGCTTATCTGAAAAGATTATTTCGGGACCTCTTTATTCGTGAAGGTTCAAGCTCTAAATGTCCCTTGTGTTGGCTTAGATCTAACATATATATTCCTATGCTGACTTAGTAGATCCTTTTGTAGAAAACATATTTGTTTGTGAATTCATATCCAAATGTTGGATAAAATACTGTAGTTTGTATAAATATGTTTTCCAGATTCGTAATCATCTTATCATGCTAGTTCTTTTGCTGTACAGGGTTTCAGTTTGATTACGTATTTGACTGGACCATTTTGAAGTATCAGCAGTCACAGTTAACCACTCCCCCAGCTCGTGCCCTTGTAAGTGCTTTGGTTGGATCTCTAATGTGAGGGTTTTGGTTTATTTAATGTTGTTTTTCATTAGGGTCCATTAGAGGGTGACTATAATTGTGAAGTAGGTGGAGGAGAAGAAGAAGATCTTGCTATAGAAGAAGATAATGATGTTGATGCAAATGCTGGTTTTGTGCCTTTCAACATCTTGGACGGATAAATTCTACTGTTGTTGTTCTCTTGTTGTCAGAGTGGTCTGTTCTTTTTTCAGGTGGCTGGTACTTCGTGGTCTACTAGTTACCTTGATTCTTACTTCTTAGTGAAATTATTGTGGAAGGAGCTGCTGTTGTAGACTTGTAGTTGTGGTTTCTATTATGGCCTTATTGTTCTTTGCTTTTACTTTTCTTTTATTCCTTTGTTGTAATGTTGGTTTAGTGTTGAGCACATTTGTTCTGTTGGAACTTGGAATTGTCTATGTTGGGTTGCCCTAAATCATATTAAAAGATTATGTTGTATTATAACATTGTTATGGTACTTAAGCTTTATTTGGGATTTCAGTTGAATTGATCTTTTTCATGAACTATATTATTTAGCTAAGAAATTTTAGATTTTGATAGGATCTTACGATCCACGATCCGATCTTGCGATCCCAATCTTACATAGCAAAAAACGATCCAAGGTAGGATCCCGATCTTAACAACCTTGTAATCAGCTACTAGTACTTGTTTTCTTCTTCAAAATGGACTACTTTCCTGCCAAACTTGAACCATCAAGGTTGTCATTTAGTATGGAATGGAATTAGATACATAAGCAAATGAATGGAACTGATCTCCCATTTTTTTATTTGTTTCTCTTGTTGGATTGGATGTGTCAAGATGCACCAACAAGGATTCAAAGTTTGCTGCTGCTTCTTCATATGATTTTGTGTTATTAACACAAATGGTACCTCTCAAATAGATTTTTAGGTCTTTCTGATAGTGGATTTTTATGTTCTGTTCATGTTAGATCAGTTTGGCTGTTTTAAGATATATGCCCATGATCTCTAAAATGTAAATGCCCTTTGGGCTTTTGATATCAATAAAAATATGTTTGTTTGATGGCATTTCTCTATTTTTTTTAAAAAGAAAGAGGTTTGCATTCTGTAATTTTTAAATTTGACAATTAGAACTAGCTCTTCATATTGATACTAGTTAAGCAAAAATAAACAAATCAGCAGCAACAAATTAGAACCAGTTAACTGGTGCTAGTGAAAAAAATAGAACCAGCAAATCAGAACCAGTTTACTGGTGCTAGCAAAAAGGTTTAGAGCCCAGCAAAAACATGCTTTCGATCAGTTAAAACTGGTTCTTCACAAGGCCACAATTGTAGGCAAGTGATTGGCATCTGAACCCGTCAACAGGCTCTATAACACTGGTTCTAAGTATAAATCTGAACCAGTTGCTGTTGCCGGTTATAAAATCCTAGAGCCACTTTATTTTGAAAGCTTGTGCTTTTCAATTATAACTTTGATTAATCTAATCTTTCCATTTTCTATGCAGAAGAGAAATTGGAGGTGTTGGGAACTGTGAGAAGGAGTTGTTCATCACAAGTTAGTATGATTGTTCATCGAAGCCAAAACGCCGTTCTTCCATCGATGAATCTTTTGAGGCTTAAAGGTTTACCAGTACTACAGCAGCTACAGATAGAGGAGAGACTGCTTCGAACCTCCACAGAAAATTGGTGCATCATCAATGATGGGACACCCCTTCCTACCATTGTGATGGGCATTTCGGGGTATGTTGTGTTGTTACTTCTTTACACTGATACCAGCTAGATTTGCCTTGTGCTTTTTACTACCATGGATGATTGTATTTGTGTTGTGTCTTTAAGAGGACTTGCACATGTTTCCACCTTTTGAGCTATCAACATGAACTTCAAGTCTGCTAAAAGTTTCGAATCATTAAGAATTTGTGAAACAGATTTCTAATTTTAATGTGCTGAATCCTTAAGAATTTGTGAACAGGTGCATATCCTGCAGCGTGTTTACTGGTTGCAGGATATGTATCTAGGTTTTTAATGATTTAGGAAAATCAAAATTGAAAAGAAAATAAAAGAAGAAAAAAGAAAGAGAGTGCCTTTGTTAGAAGGAACTGATAATTGAATATGTTAGTCACGTAGCACAAAAAGTTATGATCTTTATTGAACTTATCACTCTTTGTTCAGTTGACGACATTGGAAACAGATTGGGTTGGTAAATGTGTGCATATGAGCACGGTCTGACATCTTACCATCTCTATTGGCTTTTGATATCCTATGATTATAACAGATGTAAGTGATTCACAAAGCGTATATAAATGTTATGCTTAGGAAAGCTGCTGAACTTGTGGAAATTCAATCAGTCTTACATGATAAGGTTCCTGTCATTAGAAGATTCACAGGGGGGGGTACTGTTCTTGTTGATCGTGGAACAATTTTTGTTACTTTCATATGTGGCAAGAATGCACTGCCTGACTTGCAACCATATCCTCGGCCAATTATGTTCTGGAGTAGTGTACTGTATAATAGAGTGTTCCATGGAATGGGTGATTTCCATCTCCGAGAAAATGGTAAGGAGATCCTTGGTTTTGCTTCTGTTCATGAGTGTGAAAAAGAGGGCCCATGTGAGGGTGTCTTTGTGTTGCTTATTAGTGATGTCTGTAGCAAAGTGTGCCGAGTTTTAAGTTGAATTCAAGAAGTTCCAATTTGAAAAGATTGGTATAAATTGTTTAGTATCTATTATGAGTTAAAAATGAAATAGGTTCCTCTGGAATGTGTAGCTTAGCTATTAACTTTTCAGTAGCTATAGTGTTTAGATGAGAAATGACAAGTTGCATTGGTAACATTTTATTCTTTTTCAAGCCTTGTCTAAGTGTAAAGTTTGTTGAGCACTACACTGCAAAAACAAGGGGAAAAAAAAATGCATGCAAGTGATTTGATTTCTGTCTTTTCTTCAGGCTTTGCCACTTCACCTAAAAAAATCTTTTCTTTTTCTTTTTCTTAATCACGTGGGCATACTATCTAATTACAAGTAACCATATGTTAATGCTGATGATTGGCTAGAACTTCTATGTAAGAAGCAAAATGATTAGCCCAGGCAAATTCCCCCTGCCCTCTAGGTAGCCCAATTGTATCACAAATAGCTGAAGTACTTGAAGTACCTCATATGAACTTCGCATGAACTGGTACTGATAAGTAACTTTAATAGTTATTTAACACTATGAACTTCATGCCTCTAACCTCGACATACTTGGGATTATGGTGCTGAGGAGGATGGCGATGATGACCTGAAGTACCTCATTTATGCTGTTTGAATCAAGTATCACCTTCTCGTACTTTTTCCTTACTCTCTCTCAGGGTATAGTGGGCTTTGAATATTAAGCAAAGGATGAGGATACTCCATTTTTAATCATGCATTCCTGGAAAACAAGTAAATGCATTTGGAAAAAATTAGTCTTGATTTTGAATAATAAATGCTTATATGTATCCACTTACCTGATGTTGAAATGATAAATGCTTGGAAGACTTTTTGCCTCCTAGTTAATAGTTTTCTATCTAGTTTTTTCCAACTAGTGAGGAATTCCATAATGCTATATTGTTTGCATCTTCTTTTAGATTATGTTTTTGGAGACCACAAGTTCGGTGGGAATGCCCAATCAATCACTAAGAACAGGTGGATCCACCACACATCATTTTTGTGGGACTATGAAGTTAGGAACATGAGTTACCTGAAACATCCCAAACGGGCACCTGAATATAGATTAGTAAGTTTACCTAATTTCTACAGTAACTTTCTTTACTTGGTAAATGATTATGCGGTGTTGTCTTTCATGCCTTTGTTTATTGCTGTCAGATTGGTGCTCGCGTCTTGTACAAATTTTAGTTTTGTTCTTTCACACCGTCACAGCACTTGCTATTCGTAGTAAGTTTGGAAGGTGGGTCAATGTCGTTGTAAAAGAAATGCCAGTTCTCGTGTAGGATCAGAACTTAAAAGGGGGACAAAAAATTGTAGAAATGTGTGTGTATATATGTGTATATCTGTCTTAGTGTGTAATGTTTGTATGTTAAATAATATGGGCTTTCTATTGTTCCCTTCTCTCCTTGTCAGGAAAGAAACCATTTGGATTTTATATGTCGTCTGAAGGAGTACATGCCAAGATTGAGTTTCATTGAGAAAACTGTAGAAGCAGCTGAAAGTGAGTTTTCTGTGAAACCTGTATTGCTGGAAGATATTGATAGTTACTCGAAGGTAGAGTTCTCTCCGACAAGCAAGTTACTGTCAGAGCAGGAGTTGGAGGCAGCTCTTCTTGAGTTTGAGAGATGATTATGTAGGCTGACACAATTCTTGTACAGTTTTGGTTTCAAAGGTTGGAAATGCCATTCGTAGGTTTCAATTTTTGAATGATTTTTATGACAATCATAAAGTGCTCTTTGTCCATTGTTCAGAGAGTTCCAATGATGGATATTCATATTCTCTCTGTCAAATAGTTTGCTTGTAATTTTGATGACGATCCAACAAAAATTAATTTGAATGCCACGATTTTCGCTTGCCCCGTTGTTTGCAATTTCATCCTTGAGGATATATTGCAATTTCTTCCCTCCAACACCACCGCCTTACCACCCTTTGTCAGTTGGATGATTTCTGGCTTCAAGAGTCAAAGTTAGGTTCTTTACAGGATCATCTTGCAAATTAAATAGGCAAGTCTGCCTTAGACTAGCGGGCACTGCATCAACTCGTTCCTTCAAAGTTGAAGCCAAGAAGGGTGAGTAGCTTCCAGGTTTGGCATCCCAACCTACCTCAATGGATGGTAACAAGAACATTGTCGTGAACAAACTTAACAAATGAATAAGTTCGTGAACAATGTTAAATGAATATGTTTGCCAACAATATAAATAAATGTGTTCTTGAACAACATAAAAAATGTACACAGACAAAAGAATAAATGAACTTACGAAAAATGAATAAAGGTACGAACAAACAAATAAATAGACAAATAAATGAACGATACTTTGTTGATATTTGGTCGTCTAACTTAAACGAACATAAACCCTAAACCCTAAACAACATAAAAAATATAAACAAACAAAAGAATAAAAGAAAATGTTAGGAATAAATAAACTTACAAAAAATGAATAAAGGAACGAACAAGCAAATAAATAGACAATAAATGAACGACACTTCGTTGATGTTTGTTCGTCTAACTTAAACGAACATAAAATTCAGATCATGATTGTTTGTTTAATTAAATAAACAAATATAAATAAACTTTCGCTGAATCATTCATGAATGGTTCACCAAATATTTTGTTTATTTATAGCACTAAAAGTGACCAAGTCATTGCTTGCCTCAAAAGAAGAAAATTAGTCAACAGGTTTTATGGCAGATATAGGGTTATAAACTTCTTTGACAGAACAGCACGAGGTTCGATTAACTTGTTAGAGCATATGCAAGGGGTTATTCTTCATCTTCAAGCAATTCTTATTTTCCTTCATCATCACCTAACAGTCCTAACCAAATAAAAAGAATAAGAATAAGATAATTGTCATTTAGCTGTTCAAGCAATTCTGATTTTCCTTCATCATCACCCAACGGTCCCAACCAAATAAAAAGAACAAGAATGAGATGGCTACCATTTAGCAGCTGTCAGGATCAGGTGACGCAAGTGTTTGTAGAAGGGGCATATTGTCCCATTTACAAAGTGAGTAGTGTTGAACTGATTCAAAATTCAGTGAAATTATTTATAAATTTTTTAGATTTGAAATGTAGCGAGGCTCAATTGATTCTCAGACTCTCACTGTTTCTTAAAAAATTCATATTAAACAACTTCCAAGAGTTTATCTTAAACAATTGCCTTCCTTTCTTATTTTTTGTTTAAGTTCCCCTTACATCCAAGAACCAAGGAGCTGATTTACCCAAAAGGTCAAAAAAAAAAAAAAAAAAAAAAAAGACAGAGCGCAACGCTTCAAAATTTCTTCCTGAAGAATTTCCAACCTCAAAAGGCAAATATACAAATCCAGGGGTCATCCAATTTGCTGCGGCTGGTAGTTTGTGACTGCTGATTTGTGGGAGGTTCTAATGCTCAAGACTCCATCATTGCCAGTAAGAAGAAAGTAATCCTCCGTCAAGGATAATCAGCAGAGTGCGTGTCATGAGAGAGCGCCAACCTACGCCTGAATAAGCTCTTTGGTTGGAGGAAAGCTGTCCAGTGACCCCGAACTCGCGACAGAAAACCTTTGTATCCAACTGCGTCCTAATTAGCAAGCAAACACGCCCAAGTGAGAATCAAACATCTGAGTTCCTCCGAATCTTCTTCTGTGATTTTTCCTGCTCTTGGTATCTCTCTCGCCGTTCTTCTCTCCTTTGCTTTCTTGACAGCTCCTCATCCTTGGATCTCTGCGCTTCCATTTCTTTCCTTCTTTGCTCATCTTTTAGTTTTCGTTTCTTCTTCTGCAAAATCAGATCATAGAGAATGACAAAGCTTCCAGTATAAGCATAAGTTTTATTGCTTGCTAGATTTGATTGATCGCATGAGTAATTTATATTGACATGAACAACAAAGGGTTATATCAACAATTCCTGAGTAAATAAACAATTAACACTTCTAGAGTGAGAAGGCAAAAGGCAAAGAAACCTTTTCATTCCTTATCAACTGAAGTTGTTGAAGAAGAGCATGAACTCTTTTTTTTCATGTGGCTCCATGACCACAGCAGGTCTTCTGTCTTCAAGTGAAGGCCGTTTTTTACGAGGTATATCCTTTGGCTTTGATGCAAAGGGGAGATTAGCTTGTAAACCACTAGGAATTACCAAAGGGTTGAATTTCTTTGGCTTTCTCTCAATTGGCTGTGAACAAAATGGCATAAAAACAGAAAGGTTGAAGTCTACATGTTAAAAGAAAACCGAAAAGGAAGAAAAAGAAAAGGAAAATGAATAAAAAAAATGCCATGTACCAAGATGAAAATCACCATGAGTTAAATGCTACCTTGTAAACTGAGTCCTTGTTAACAGGAATTGGAAGATTGAGTTCTCTCCTCAACTCCGCAACAGTTTTCATTCCATGCCAGGTCTTATCACGGGGTTGCAAAGCCGTCGTCAATGGGTTGTAAAACTGAGGAACTTCAACTTGCGTCCAGGCACGTAAAAAGACAATGTCACTCATCAATATCCGATCCTCAAAAGTACACCTGGCAATCCCTTCTCTAAGTTGACCACCTTTCTTTTTAGGTTGATTCCCGATCTCTTCTTTTCCAGCCTGCAAAGATAGATGTGTTAAACCAAATATATTGACCAAAAGGAAACGATATGGAAACAAGTATGATTTCTTGAGCAGTCTACAGGAAATTAAAGTCATCCATAGGGTGATCAAAGATCTGGCCAACAGTTTACACTAACACATCAGCCTCAGCTCCAATTAGAAAAAGGTGGACCCAAGAGGGCTGCAAACCAGAAAAGTATTACATGAAAAGCAGTAAAAATACACCCCAGAACATGAGGGGATTATACATTAGTCACTAGCTTCCAAAACAAATTGGCTTTAACTTTTTCACCTGCCCCCGAATACTGCTGACTGTGTGAACTGCTGCACCTTCAAACCGAGCTATCTCTAGATCTGAAGTGAACATATCCCTAATAAGAGCCGTTTTCTTGAAGATTTTGCAAGGATACCCAACCAGATTAATTTTTTTAACTATCTTAGCTGCATGGTTGGACTCAACTGTATATGCTGTAGCTGTGATCCTGAATGCTGCCTGAAGTACCAAATACCAGACTGTAAGTAAAGAACAAATATAGAATGAAAGAAACAGGAGGGAAGGGGATAGGCCCCAACAGGAGACGGATTTAAAATCATCCCAACAAAAACTTCCAGAGAAATATCCAACAGAAGTGAGAGATGAACATTGAAATAAAAACCAACTGTACTAACTTATTAAACGCACACACACTAAAATAATTTGTTATTTCTTTAATAAACAATGAAGATGAAAAAGAATCTAATACACTAGAATCTATACATTCAAAGAATAATTGAACAGACGCTTACAAGAAAACTTTTGATGCAAGCTCGCCAAAAGTAAAAGGGGGAAGGAGAGAATAGCATAAATTTTCCCACAAGAAAAATATATCATACTGTGTACTCACACAGGCACAAAACCATAATACATACGTCAATAGTCAATCAACTGAGCCGTAGTCCCAACTAGTTGGCTTCAGCTATATGAATCCTGTGTCTCCATCCAGTTCGGTTGGTAGCAAGCTCCTCTGATAGTCCTAACAAGGCAAGATCCTTTTTGTACTAAGACCAATTAAGTTTAAGTCTCCTCTTGCCTTCATTTTCCCCGCCTAGACCTACCCAATCATTTTCATGCACTGGCGCACCTATTGGCCTCCTTTGAATATGCCCAAACCATCTAATGTGACCCTCCTTTATTTTATCCTCGATTGGGGCTGCCTTTACCATGCTTCTAATGTCTTCATTTCTTATTCTATCCCTTAATGTACACTCACTCATCCACCGCAACACTCATTTTGTTTGCATGTTGCTTTTTCATCACCTAACAATCAGTACCATAAAGGAATGCTACTTGGATGGCTGTCCTATAATATTTTTCCTTCAACTTGAGAAGCACATTTTTATCCTGCAGAACTCCAGGTGACACTTCTCCATAATGCATACCCAGATAGAAAATACAAAAGCAAATTAGGGTCAATGGTCTGAATCAATACAAACTGACCATGTCAACTCTAAGTCCAACTACGTTCACTCAATCTGTATTTTTCTGATAGTCTTCTAGCTTACGTGTGTGTGTGTGTGTGTGTGTGTTGTTATAGTAGGCCTCATTTTTCTTGGCTAAAGATTTACAGACAGATGCCCTTACATGCCATACCACACATGGGCAAACATGCAAACACTGGCTACACAGTAGATTACATAATCAATCAGCAGAACATCAACAACAATGTTCAAAACAAGACCAATCCAATATCTCAAGCACTAGCAGGAGACTTATTGACGCCGCATAAAAAACTGCCTCAGAATAAAACCTGGGAAACACTGATTAAGCACCTGTTTCACTGGAGAAAATCTTGATCTAGACTAAACTAATACTTAAACAACAAAGGCAGAATACTAGAATAATAAAATTTTTTTATTTGACATGTAACATCATTAAAAAAACTAAATCAAAATACTGGAGGAAAAACAAATTGGAAAATCTTTTCTGTGTTTTTTGAGGGATAAAAACAGAGGGAATAGAGGCAGTTTCAGCTCTTGGAGCTCCCATGCTGTGAAATGCTTTTTAAGACTAGGTGGGCGCACTGTGTCCCGTAAGGGTGCATGAAGAATGCCAAAGGGCGTTATTGTTGTTCCTCGTGGTGAAAATCGATACAATAAAATAAAATGAATTAAGATAATAATCTAAAATAAAAATAATATCACCGATGGTACAAAGGATTTTTTAGCTGAGGCGTGGAGCTGTCCACTTTCTTTTGGATGTTTCGTACCACACCGGTGCAACGGCCTCGGGTCACGCCACCCTCAGGATACAACAGCCCAACTTTGTTGTTTTAGTTCTACTCACACTTGCACTATGGTAGAACAAAGCTTCACTCACACCTTTCTTTACCCAATATTATTTTGGACTTAAAGTGAAAAATATCTTTGTGGAAAAAACTGAATAATAGGAGAGGGGGAGAAGCAATAGCATATCAATCCGAATGAACAGGAGATATATATATATATATAGACTATGAAAGAAAACGTTAGATATAAGTAATTGTAATTTTAGCCGTTGTAAATAAAACGTAGCCGTTAAGGAAAATTCAGCCGCAAGTTGACTAGGAGAGAAAGCGAACGTTTAAGTTTTAAAGTCCCAAACGGCTAAAAAATTAATTTATTGAAATAATTCTTAACATTTCCCTCTCCATTTCAATAAAAAAAAACTAAAATAATATATATTTGGGTAAAGACAGTTTATTATGCTTAATAAAGGTGGTGATACCTTGAACCTTTACTTAGTGAGCCGGCTTCTTTGTTCCATGACCAATAGTGGTACTACCTTGAACTATGGTCATTTGCGGACACAAGTTCACCTGACACACATAATAAACCAGGTGTCCATTGAGCTTATAAGCCTGCACTATTGATGGCCATGTGCAAATCCTGATTTTTTTCATGAGCGATTTTAGTAGTAGCCCACAGAGCGGCCTCACTCCAACGCTCATATAGGTGAAAATCCGTCAAGGATGCTCCTGTAACTTTAACACCCCACTCAATAAAGAGCTACAGATTCTCATTAAGAGCAAACACTCAACCCTCAATCATTACAGGATAGATACATCCACACCATAGGGATGAGTCGAGAAAAATAGTGCATCTCTTAACGGCTTCACTATGATTTGTTTTTCCCATTCAAAACCCAAGCCTCAGGATCTCTGATTTTTGGGTTGGGTATCCTCATAGGAAGCTCCATTCATTTGGGCTTCAATCCCATCCCCCTCGATGTAATCCAAACCTTGTCTCTTGCAAGAGATTTTGTTAGCGGATCTGCAATATTTTCACATGATTTCACATAGTCCACATTAACAACTCCATCAGTCATATAGGATCTCACAGTACTGTGTTTTCTTCGAATAGGTCTGGATTTTCTGTTATAATAACGGTTATTCACTGTATGTATTGCAGCAGTATTGTCACAATGTATTAAAATAGAAAATGTCTGCCCCCCCCCGTAACGACCCTTGCTATCTATCATACAAACTAGGTACCGGTTTTTCCCATAAAGGGATTTCAAATAAGAGATCTCTGAGCCAACTAGCTTCCTCACATGTAGAGGCTAGAGCAATTAATTCTGCCTCCATCGTGGACTTTGCTATTATTTGCTGTTTTTTAGATTTCCAACACACCGCACCACCTGCTAAAGTAAAGACATATCCTGTAACAGATAAAGAATCACTTGACAAAGTATTCCAATCAGCATCACAATGGCCCTCAAGTACAGCAGGATATCTTTGAAAAAATAAACCATAATTTTTTGTATATCTCAAATATCCCATTAAGTGATCAATAGCTCTCCA
Organism: Aquilaria sinensis; assembly: GCA_005392925.1. NCBI lineage: Eukaryota > Viridiplantae > Streptophyta > Magnoliopsida > Malvales > Thymelaeaceae > Aquilaria > Aquilaria sinensis. The sequence continues at coordinate 150,645 of SMDT01000186.1, read as the reverse complement.
ATGATCCATATTTGGTTTACTAGTAAATCTCCCAAGTATACCCACTGCATATGAAATATCAGGTCTAGTACAATCTGTAAGATAACGCAAACTACCAGTTATACTAGCATATAAAGGTTTGATTAACAACACTTTCATCATGCATGGTAGGCAACAATTTTATACCATTTGACATGGGAGTTAACACTGGTTTTGTACTTGCATAACCAAACTTACTCAAAATTTTATCAATGTAATGAGATTGATCTATAAAAATACCATCAGAACACCTTGTAATTTTCATGCCAAGAATAACATTTGCTTCACCTAAGTCTTTCATGTCAAAATGTTGATGCAATATATTTTTTATAAGATCAATCACATGCATAGATGAGCTGAAGATGAGTAAATCATCAACATACAAACACACAATGGCATGACAATTATCAAAGGACTTAAAGTAAATACATTTATCACATTCACTAGACTTGAAGCCATTATTTATCATGCAAGAATCAAATTTTTCATGCCATTGCTTAGGAGCTTGTTTTAAACCATAAAGGGACTTTGTAAGTTTACAAACTTTGTGCTCTTGGCCAGTCACAACAAAACCTTCAGGTTGATCCATATAGATTTCTTCTTCTAAATCTCCATTTAGAAAAGCAGTTTTGACATCCATTTGATGAATAAAAAGTTTATAAAGAGATGCAACAGCAATCAGAAGTCTAATAGAAGTTATTTTGGAAACAAGAGAATAAGTATCAAAGAAATCAATTTCTTCTTTTTGTTTAAAACCTTTAGCAACAAGTCTTACTTTATATTTATCTATAGAACCATCCGATTTAATTTTTTTTCCGAAGAACCCATTTACAACCGATTGTTTTAGAACCAGAAGGTAAATCAACTAATTTCCAGGTATTGTTTGAAATTAGAGAATCCATTTCCTCATTAATAGCTTCTTTCCAAAAAATATATTCTTGTGATTCTAAAGCCTCTTTGAAAGAAATTGATTTGTCATTGATATTATAAACAAAAAAGTCAGGACCAAAATCCTTCTCAACTCTAGTTCATTTGCTTTTTCGTAACTCGAATTCCAAATTTTCTTGACTTTCCAAATTGGTTGTAGAAGTACTCAAAACTGGTTCTAAATTGTTTCTTTTTTTAATATCATGTTTTTCTTCTTTCTTGAAAGGAAATTTATCTTCATGAAAAATGGCATCAACCGACTCAATGATAACATTGTTTTCAAGATCCAAAAAACGATAAGCCTTGGTTTTTTGTGCATAGCCAAGAAAAGCACAAGTTGTTGCTCTAGCTCCTAATTTTAGTCTTTTTGGATCATTTAACAGCACATAAGCCAGGCAACCCCAAACTCTAAAATAATCCAAATTTGGTTTGTAACCTTTCCATAATTCAAAAGGAGTAATATTTATTTTCTTACCTGGAACGCGATTCAAAATATAACAAGCGGTGAAAACAGCTTCTCCCCACAAATTAGAAGGAAGCACTAGAACTAACAAGCATGGCATTAGTTAAACCAATCAAAGTTCTATTTTTGCGCTCGGCAACACCATTAGAAGCAGGAGAATATGGAGGAGTTGTTTCATGAATAGTGCCCAAATTTTGAATAAAGATTTCAAAGTTATTGGAACCATATTCCATTCCTCTATCACTCCGAAATCTCTTGATTTTCCTCCCAAATTGATTTTCAATTTCATGTATAAAAACTTGAAATTTTTCAAGAGCATCACTTTTTTGTTTTATCAAATAAACATATGTGTATTTTGAAAAATCATCAATAAAAGTGATGAAATATCTATTGCCTCCACGAGTCAAAATTCCTTCAAATTCACATATATCAGTGTGAATTAATTCTAGTAATTCAGTTTTCCTCTCTACACTTTGAAAAGGCTTTCTTGTAATTTTTGTTAGACTACATGATTCACATTTTTCAAAATTAGAAGTGACTTTGGGTATTAAACCAAGAAAGCTCATGTTTTTCACATATTTTTCATTTATGTGACACAAACGTGCATGCCAAAAATTAGCAGAAGAAAGCATGTAAATAGAACTAGTAGATGCTTTATTCATTTCAATATTGAGCTTAAACATGCCATCACTAGCATACCCTTTACCCACAAAAATACCATTCTTAGAGAGTACATAGGAATCAGATTCATACAATTGTCTAAAACCAGCCTTACCAAGTAGAAATCCGGAAACCAAGTTTTTTCTCAAGGTTGGAGTAAACAAAACTTCCTTGAGAATAAGAGTCTTACCAGAAGTGAAGTTCAATTGAACATCACCTTGTCCCGGAGCCTTAATGATATGGCCATCTCCAAGTCTGATTTCCTTTTCCACTTCAAACTTAGTATAAGTTTTGAACCAAGATCGATCTTTGCAAACATGCCTAGATGCGCCAGAATCAATCCACCACCCTTCTTTGTCACCAACCATATTGATCTCCGTCAACATGGCCACAAACGGCTCATCATCATCTACCATGTTGATTTGTGGCATAGTTGCAGTTTTGCGAAATTTGCATACTTTGGCGAGGTGACCTGGTTTGCCGCAAACAAAGCATCCATGATTTGGATCTTGTCTCATTGGTAATACTTGGTTCCTGCTCCTTGGATTTTGTGTGCCAAAAAATTGCTTCCTGAAAGGCTTTTTCACAAAAGTCTTTTTGGGTTTCAAGTGAGCATTATACTTCAAATTATGGCCTCTTGGTACCTTGTCATTGGAGGTAGTAAAATTTACCTTGGCTCCAACATTACCATTATTGAAATTGGCTCTTATGGCATCTTGGTTTCTAGCCTCCTCTTCTACTCGAACACGAGTGATAAGGCTTTCGATTGACATCTCCTTTTGTTTGTGACGCATGGCTTTTTGGAATTCCTTCCAAGAGGGCGGTAGTTTGTCAATGACTGTAATCACTAGAAGATCATCTCCAATCTTTACTTCTTCGGATCTCAGTTCATGAGTAATGAGGCTAAAATTTTTGATTTGTTTCACTACAGATAGGTTGTCCACATTTGATAGCGAAGCCATCGACTTCCAGCATATAGTTTTGCACCAGCCTCCTCAGTATCATATTTTTTCTGCAAAGCTTTCCAAATCTTCCTGGTACTATTATAAGAATTTTCATAATAGTCATAGAAATTGTCAGAGAGACAATTCAACAAGGCATAACGGCAATCAAATTCATCCATCTCATATTTTGAAATCCTTTCAAAATGCATTTTTTTCTCATAATCACTCATATCATCGGTAGATATTTTGTGGGGTTTTTTCTCAGAAACCACATAGCCAAAATCAAATATTTTCAAGTAGTATAAAACTTTTCCCTTCCATCTCTTAAAATGTTCGCCATTAAACTTGAAAGGCAAATTGAGTTCATTTGAAAGCTTGATCGGTTTTTCACCACGAGACTGGTTCATTTTTTCTTTAAAAATCGAAACGTCCAAAAATTGTTGTTCCTCGTGGTGAAAATCGATACAATAAAATAAAATGAATTAAGATAATAATCTAAAATAAAAATAATATCACCGATGATACAAAGGATTTTTGAGCTGAGGCGTGGAGCTGCCCACTTTCTTTTGAACGTTTCGTACCACACCGGTGCAACGGCCTCGGGTCACGTCGCCCTCAGGATACAATAGCCCAACTTTGTTGTTTTAGTTCTACTCACACTTGCACTATGGTAGAACAAAGCTCCACTCACACCTTTCTTTACCCAATATTATTTTGGACTTAAAGTGAAAAATATTTTTGTGGAAAAAACTGAATAATAGGAGAGGGGGAGAAGCAATAGCATATCAATCCGAATGAACAGGAGATATATATATATATAGACTATGAAAGAAAACGTTAGATATAAGTAATTGTAATTTTAGCCGTTGTAAATAAAACGTAGCCGTTAAGGAAAATTAATTAGCCTAAACGTTTAGCCGCAAGTTGACTAGGAGAGAAAGCGAACGTTTAAGTTTTAAAGTCCCAAACGGCTAAAAAATTAATTTATTGAAATAATTCATAACAGTTATTCATTCAATCAAGTATCAACAACACCATTGTTACTGTTACAGAGAAACTGACCTGGTTGCTAGACAAATTCTGAACAGCTAGGATCCCTGTTTTTGGAGGGGCAAGAGGGCCCCAAAACATTGCAAGGCAGTGCATATGTTCGGGAGAATATTTGAGCATGCGATGCCTTCCATTTTGATCCTCAATTGCATAAATAGGCATGGTCTGATAACGCCTCCATCCAATTGAAACAATAATTGGATCTCTTGTTTTCAACACCTTCTTGTGCCACCTACGCCGTTTGAATTTAGCCTGGAAAGAGGAAAAAGAGGAATCACATTGGCAAGTTGCAGATTAACTTATGAAAACAATTTCTCCTTTTTTTTTTTAACAAAAAAAAAAAAAAACCCATGTAACCATTAGAATCTCACGCAACTGAATGCAAACAATTCACCCAGCACACTTGCTATTTCAACAAGTTTAGGATCTAATTAACTAATAGCATTTTCTGGCAATTTCTTCAAATGACCCAAAAGTGAACGTTAATACTAATCAGTTGAAAACCAGAAGTTACATGCAGTTGAATATGAAAGCCACATTCTAGGATCACGAGCCGTTAAATAAAGCAGTGTCCAGAGAAAGGGACAGGGACTGGGTCAGAGAGAGCGAGAGATGGACAGAACTTTTAAAGTACTAAAGCAGTGTTCTGGCCTGCACGTAGCAAACATTCTCTTCACCAATGATATGGATATGGATGCACATGTTCCTATGATTCTAGGATGACCTTTTCTAGCAACCCTTGGTGCATTAATTGATGTTCAAAAATGAAAAACTAGTTTTAAAGATAAGCATGAAGGAAGCCACTTTTCATAGTTCTAATACTATGAAAAATACTATTGATAAAGATGGTACTTGTTATTCTATGGATTTTATCGATACTGAAGTTACTCATTGCTTCCAGGAATGTGCCTATGATTCTAGGATGACCTTTTCTAGCAACCCTTGGTGCATTAATTGATGTTCAAAAAGGAAAAACTAGTTTTAAGATAAGGATGAAGGAAGCCACTTTTCATAGTTCTAATACTATGAAAAATACTCTTGATAAAGATGGTACTTGTTATTCTATGGATTTTATTGATATTGAAGTTACTCATTGCTTCCAGGAATATGCCTATGATTCTAGGATGACCTTTTCTAGCCACCTTTGGTGCATTAATTGATGTTCAAAAATGAAAAACTAGTTTTAAAGATAAGCATGAAGGAAGCCACTTTTCATAGTTCTAAAACTATGAAAAATACTCTTGATAAAGATGGTACTTGTTATTATATGGATTTTATTGATACTGAAGTTACTCATTGCTTCCAGGAATGTGCCTATGATTCTAGGATGACCTTTTCTAGCCACCCTTGGTGCATTAATTGATGTTCAAAAAGGAAAAACTAGTTTTAAAGATAAGCATGAAGGAAGCCACTTTTCATAGTTCTAATACTATGAAAAATACTCTTGATAAAGATGGTACTTGTTATTCTATGGATTTTATTGATACTGAAGTTACTCATTGCTTCCTAATCTGAAATCGCTTAAACCCTACAACCCATCTTCCCTAACTCAATTTAATCCCCAAAACCCCTAAATGCCACGTGAGTTGCATTTTGGCTATCTGGCATGTCATTTTGCCACACAATCATCCTCTAATTGCCACCTAATCATTTCATTAAGGAATATTCTACCATTTGACAAAAATTTTACACCGTCAGTTACATTAGTCATGTTATTGGTACCATATCAAAACAATGATACCAGATTTGGTCCACATTTTTTTCTTTAATGATGAATTTTGAACCATTTCAAAGATCGGTGACCAAATGTGTCAAGAACCATAAGTTCAGCCACTTTTTTGGTACTTTACCCTATTTTATTTTCAGTTCATATTTCATCTTCATTTGAGCTAGAAAGGATTTTGGGTGAAGTTTTGGAGCTAAATTGCAAGATTTTGGCAAAATTTTGGAGCTTACACGCCCATGTAGTGTCATACATGCCCATGTTCTAACCTGTCTTGAATTGAGCGAGATTTTAACTTCCATAAGAGTAACATGGCCTACTACACGGTCATGTTTAAGCTTGTGTTTGTCTTAATTTTTAGAGTTTTTGGGTTAATTTAGAACAGAAGAGAGCACAGACGGAAAGAGGCAGAAAATAGACAGAAAAAAGCATTTTATAATGGAAGGCTGCTGGAGGTAGTTCTAGTGATCAATACCATTTTATGAGTGTCAGATCAAAGATTTCTTGGTGAAGAAGACATTCAGCCATGGATTAGTTTTTTTCTTAGTTTTCTTTTGACTCTTTGGTGTTTATTTTATGGCACTATGAGCTGGACTTTTTTTACTCATACTTAAAGTTGATAAACCCTAGGATGATTTTGTAATTGTGATATTTGTGATATTCCTACTCTACCACTTGATGTACGTGACCAAGCTTTTATACAAAAATAAAATAATAATAATAATACTAAGAAAAACAAATATCAATAACAAGTTAGGTAGGGGGCTCAACCTTCCATTTAATAATAATAAGAAAAATAAATAAAAAGAAAGCAATATGAACAATAAATAAAAGATAGGAGACTCAGCCTTCCATTCAACAATAAAAATAAAATAAAAAATTAAGAAATATAAGATTAAGAGAAATTAAAGGGTAGGAGGCTCAGCCTTTTATATGATTAACAAAGAGGTAGGAGGCTCAGTCTTCTATATGATGAAAAAAAAATAAACAAAATAAAAAGGAACAAAAAGAAAAAAAAATTTGAACTTGTACTCTAATTTTACTTTTTCTGCAACGGCGCCAAAAACTTGCTACACTCTAGCAGTTGTAACCCAAGTGTAGGTTGTTGCAAGTAATAAAATCTCGGGAGTTCGAGTGTCGAACCACAGGGAAATGAATTAAGAAATACAAATTACAGATTTGGTAATAAGAAAAGATTTTGGTGCAAGGAGTGAACAAGTGTTGATTACAAAACTCAAATTCAAATAAATAGCTAAGGTTAAGGAATCCATTTTTAGTATATCGGTTATGATTAATTTTAGCCCATCTTACCACTCAATTGGGATCCACATATAAAGGAGGTCCTAATCAAGGAATTTAGTTAGTATTAACTTTTATTGATGTTAAAATGTCAACGCTTGCTAATGGATTCAAGTATCCATCATGTCAACCTTTGTCTACAATAACTTAAGATTCCAATATACCCGGCAGAGTCATGTTCTACAGAGGGAATCAAGCAACTTTTTTGCCAATGATTTAACTATGATGAATCAAGACTCCTACTTAACAAGGAGGGAAGTTAAATAGATTAAGGAAGAAAATACCGTTAACGTTGTGATCCATTCAAATCATTCATAACCTTTATACCAAAAGCTTCACCCTTTCACCTTAGCAAAAGGAATATTAGTTAGCCATAATAAAAGTAAACAACATGTAGAAAGATGAAATTAACATGGATTGAAAGATCAAATGATGAACAAGAAGAAGAACAAGAAGAAAACACTTGGACAAAGGTTTGGTATTGAAAATAAGAACAACAACAAAGGAGAAAAGCTAACTTTGATATGAAAACAAAAATGAGGCCTAAGAAATGGCATGAATTCATCCTCCCCCCCCCCCCAAGGTGCCTATTTATAGAGTTTTTGGGGTAGGTGAAATGGTAAAATAGTAAAATGTAGGTAAATATAAATCAACAAAGGCAGGCTGCAACTTCTTTTAATTTTTTGACCATCATAGACATTGAATCAACTCTTCCTTAAAGCATAGAACTTGTAGATCTCTTCTTTAGCTTCGAATTGATAGCTTTTTCATTCAAATCAGACATCTGTAACTCAAGTTATGATTTTTCTACCAAAATTGCTCTTCAGCACATGAAAGAACGAATTGTCTCATCTATAATCAGATTTCAGCAATGAAAATGATCAAACTAGCCTGCGGAATAAAGCAGAGTTGAAGATCTATGTATTGACTTTCAGATGAATTTGGAATCACTCAGTTCCGACACTTACAGCTCCAAATATGATTTTTCTCACGAAGGGTCGCCAAGTGATGATTTTACCTACATAAAAAAAAAATAAGTATTTAATATTAATGAGCAGTAAACCTCGTATGTACAGTAAATACGTGTATGAATAGTAAAAAAGCATGTGAATAGTAAAAATGCATGAATAGGATCCTGGAGGAAAAATGCTCAGAATATAGAAATTAATTATACTCAAAGTGTATAATGATGATTTAAATCCTTAGTAGTAATACACTTATGAGTATTCATCAATCATGATGGGTAATAAAATATTTTACCTTGCAGCTAGGTATGATGTAGAAGGGTGTAATAAAGAAAGAGGGGAATTAATTAGGTTAACTATTCGAGCTAGAGAGTTGTACCAAAAGAGGTTAGAAAGGGTGGAAAGTATGAATAGCAAGGCTACAAATTTTAACTTAGGGTTACTTCATAATCCAATGGTGAGTAATGGGAAGAGATGTGGGAGGAGTTAATTGAGCATACGTTAGTGGTAGTTGAAGTGTAAAAAATGTGGTTCACCTAATCACACAACACATGTGCATGAATTAATCCAAAGTTGAAAAAAAAATTCCCGTAAAGGGTTGTGCGAAAATAACATGCTTTTTATCATACTCAACACTCAACTGCTAGTTTGAGCATGGATAACCGTGTATGTCACAGCTGACCAAGCTTTTTAGTTTTAACAATTGGGCCTAATTTTGAAGAAATTCGAACAAATTCTTTGACATACTCTGAAAACATTGGCTACATGTCACAATCCATTCAAGGAAATGGTATGTCATTCTAGAGTTTATTGCAATCATAGTTCATGGGGTGGAGCTTTGACACAGGAAGCAGTGGTATGTACAAGCCACACGAGGCATCTTCCTCTAGCGAGCATCACATGGAAAGTAGCTGTCATGCCCAACTTAGCCCATAGCCCATTTTGGGCCCAATTACTTAATCATGCAGCGGAATTTCCTAGAAGGGACATTTATTCATTTCTAAATCATATGGGCATGTTCCCAGGATATTACTAGTACTAGCTCATTAAGTATTTATTTAAAGGTTTATATTATGCTCTCTGAAACAAGCTAGTACTTATGTGAAACTTGTGTGTTCATTTCAAGCTCGTTATCCAACATAGCCAAGTACATGCATGGCAGCCAAAACACCATATTCAAGTTTTGAAAAAAAGAAACTTGTTTATGATGCATACTTCTTACATACTCATATGTGTCTTAGTAACCCACTATTGCACATAAACACATACATGTCTTTAATTTCATTGGTTACCATTTTAGCTCGTTATAGGCATGCATTTCATTTCTAGTTCATGATTACTTAATTTTCATCTTTAAACATACATATAAGGCCGAGACATACATGATTCCATATTTCAACATGTGTTTAGAAAACATAATCATGCACATCTATCAACTTTTTACTTCGGCCCAAAGATACTATCAACCAGAATGTCCAAGAGTTCATATATATACCATAGACATACTACATGGCTGAATATACTTAGAATTGAATTTAGCATGCCATTTTACTTAAGTATTGTAAAGGGTCCATAAACACTTAAAATCACAAATTTGGTTTTTTAAAGACAGACCAAAATACATAGCACATGATTATACATGACAAATCACACATAGAACACATTTCCACCTTAGAGACTTTGTTCCACAATCTAGACTCCAAGTCCTGCACATAAAGTCCACACTTATTAGCTTGTTACACAAGCAACCAATAACACTTAGAATACTTAGAATATTGAGCAAATACCATACATATGCATAATATCTTTACCACAGAAAGAGTATAAAATACTCTTGACCTTAGTGCCTTTCAAGTACTCATTTTCCTACATGAAGTAGAGAAGGACGGTTGAGTAAAACTCAGTAAGGATTCTGTATGGCTTCCAGAGCCTAACATATGGCTTCCAAAGCCTAAAATAGCCAAGAAAAACATGGCAATAAATATTCCATGATCCTACAAAGGAAACACTAAGACAAAGAAGATACAGGTACATGCATATAACAATAATAATAATAATCGGGGGTTAGCATGCACAACCAAACATAGAAGCATACAACACACACACCACTTAACACCTTATCCCCTTGAAGGGCAGAGCAAGCATGATCCATATTTCTCATTTCTTAGGTTAACCATTTTATTAATCCATTTTAAAATCTGAGCTCTTTATGCTTGGGAATTGAGTTGGCCGACTCAATTCCTAGCCGTAATGCTTGCACGGAGCTAGCTAGCACGGAGTTGCCTAAGCAACAAAACATAGCCCTCTATAGCCTTCTTAGGATCACATGGCATCCAATATCCATCACCCAAGGGCCCGAATACTCAAAGAGTATAAGAATCCTTACCAAAACCGTTAGCAACTTTTGTTGCCCGAAAGCTTTAGAAGCTTGGCTCTTTATTTTTCCTTGCTTGTTGTAACTAGAACTTGTGTTCTAGCTTAAAATCCTACAAGGGCAGAAAGTTAGCAAGCCATATTCTTGCTTGACATAACTTAAAAACATAGGAAATACCAAGAACGCTTGGTAGAACACACAATACCTCAACCAAAGGAGGTATGGCTGAATCCTTCGGCTTGATTTCCTTAGAGCTCCCGCTCGTCTTTTCTTGAATCCACCACTTGATTCCTTACCTTGGAAGGCCTTAGAAACTTATGTATATCAAGAACACAAGCTTCAAACACAAGAATGCCAAGAACAAGACTTGGCCGAAACTCCTCTTGGTTGATGACTTCCAAAAACGTCTCCTTTCTTCAATCCGCTTCTTGATTCTTGTTCGAGATGTTCTTAAGAGTTTGTAGATACGAAGAAAACTTGGTAAAATCTCAAGGATGCTCAAGAATGAGTCTTGGCCGAATTTAGGAAGAAGAAGAAGTTTGGAAGAGTGTTTTAGAGTTTAAGGCAAAATTTGAGAGAGAAAATGAAGGAAGTAATTAGAATGTTTTTGGGCATGTAATGGTCGTCCATATAGAGGGGAGAGTGAGAGAAATCATGTGATTCACATGGGGTGAGTGGGAGACAAAGTGGAAGACTTGGGTGAAAGTTGGGTGAATTGTCAAAAGTGGGGGACAAGTAGGTGGGGGAAGGAATCCTAAGTGATGAGTTGGATAAGAGGTGGAATAAAATAATGGAAAATGGAGGGAGGTGGCAGCCATGGCATCCAATACCTTTAAAATTGGCTATTCCCCCCCTTAGTCCCTCAATTCCTTGTATTTGGGCAATTGAACCCAACCACCAAAAGTCCCCTTTGTCCAATTGAGTCCCTCACCTTATATTTTCATCATTTTACTTGGCCTAAACCAAGATTAAATTTTGAGAGTGTCCAATACTCATCATACTCCCCAGTCCCACTTAATTTAGTGTCTCTCGAGCTTAATGAGCTCAATTCTCAAGTTGGAAAAAATTCTCTTCATAGCCCGAGGCTTAAATCACTTAGGAATTTACGGGCATTACAGTAGCAATTTAGGTAAGTAGTAGTATTATTCTAATGTCGGGTAATTTAAGAATTAGTTTTCACAGTCGAAGGATTTGTTTTAGATTTGGAATGTACTGAGTCTGTGGGTTACTAATGCAAGTGAGTGTTTGTTTTCTCAAGATAGTGACTTTAATTCCAAAATGGTGATTTCATTAAAGAAAAGGCATTATCTTGAACATAAAGGCGTTTGGTGTTGTTTTTATTATTAAAAAAAAAAAGCAAGTTAAAAGTGGAAGATATAAGGGGTAAAGAAAGGTGATTAGGTTTTAGAAAAGGCGATTAAACATGATTTTACTACTAAAAAAGGTGTTAGGGTTACTTTGTAATGGCTTTTGCAAGGCACGTACGAAATATAGTGTTTCATGCATTGCAAATCAAGCAAGAATCCTGTTTGCAGATAAGGTCTTTAGCCTACTATAATCTAAATAAAGTCCAGAAAGTATGACTTGTCTTAAGCATCCAACCTACATCATCCAATAAGCAACTTAGTGACAACATGAACTGCCTTACAAACATCTCTTAAGCATCACCTTTTCCTTCCCTTTTTAATTGGTGTTGGTCTATCTTCTATCTGCTTAGTATGGCCCTCAAATTGGTTCATCTGTTGTGGAGTTGCAAGCTTATCTGAGCCTATACCAGGTTCGTCATTTGACCCTGCACCTAACTCATCACCTCCGTCGTCCTGGTTTTCTCATTCTCCACTCTTTCCACCTTCATGATCTTTATGCTCACCCTCATCATCATGCTCTTCTCTTTCTAACTCTTTCCCATCACCATCAACGACCTCCACTGACTCATCCCTATCACTGTCAGATTATTCCTTCAGTACCATTTTTTTCCCTAAATGATGTGGTATGTTTAACGGGGCAGATTACTGTGTTGTACCTCTATAAGTTACTTGGAACGATAAGTGATAGGAATTATGTTTAATTGAGTAACAACTATATGTGACAACCTATACTTACACACTATTTCAGGGAAAATTTCTTGGTATTTTTTCACATCTTGTCCGTAACAACCTTCTTAAGGCCAACCACCAAGCAAAGCAACTTCTCTATAGTGTCCCTCCTCACCTGTAAAAACATGTGAAATCACAAGTCCATGTCCATATTTCTATTAAGAACAAGAGGATAGGGCATGGTAAACTTATGGTTTTTATAGCAGGATCAAAGGGTAGGCCCTCGACATCATCCTCAAAAGTAGGAATTTGGAGTAGCTTAGCCACTCCTATCTCAAGATCGGGGAGCAACATAATTATTATTGGGAGCCATATTTCAGCCTCTCTTTCTACTCCTGTGTTTGCCTAGGCATAGGGTGCAGTGGACATAGATGAGTTAAGCCACTGGTCGATGTATTAGGGTCACCTTCTTTCATTGTTTAAGCCAGCTCATTCTGAATGGCCGCCTACCACAGTTGGTGTGTATTGGACTCCAAAATGGTGGTATTGTTGTCCTACATCAATATCTCAAGTGCCGCTGCCAGTTCCCCATGTTGCCATTTATTCTTCAACGTTGAAGTTGGCGGCATGTGGGGAACAATCCTCTCATGTACTTGTAAGTGGTTAACATGCTATCAGAACACTCTCTTTGCAAGATACCAAGCTTGACCAAATGGGTTTTCAAGCAAAGCTCGCATTTTGGCTACATCGACACTTTCCTTAACATTACAAGGAATGTCATCCATGTATTTCGTCCATGGCCACTATCTCGCACCCAAAGTAATCGTTCTCTTAAACAACTCCTGTGTCACGTGCCATCCCACCTAACTATCCCTCGATATAATGCCATCCTGTAGGGTATGTCCTTTCACCACTTAAGTTCAAGCTAGGTCCAATGGCTATAAAATGCTCACAAGCCCAAGTCTATAATGGGAAGCAATTCATGCATTACCGATTAAATATTTGATAGGCTAACAATTTTATATAATTTGATAGTTTAACAAATTTGATAGTTACTTGCCAGGCTTGCCAAAAGCCACTGCTCCCCTAAGCACCGTTACTGACACCATCCATGTACAAGTAGAGGTTGGCTACTGTTGCACTTCCCCAGTTGTACATATGCAGTCAAAATGTGTCCGCTATAGCTGAGATCTACCATGTGTAAATGCTACAGGTATGGAAGGTGCGAGATGTGTGACTTCAAATCTAAGTAAATCATCCTTGTCAGCCAGAATTGCTTGTTAAGGGAAAGCCTTTTGATCATTGAAGGCTTCAAAAATTGTAAGGTTAGTTCCCTCACAAAAGAGGATGGGTCACCCTCCACCATTGATTGCCAATGAACGAGGTTGAGACAATCAATTTAGTAGAGGAGAAAGAGAGGTTATGGTGGTGGTGGGTGAAAGTTAAGATGGAAGTTACTTGTGGGTGAAAGTTAAGAAGTTATGGCAGTGGTGGGTGATGCAAACTGCGTTGATATATAACTAAGAAATTAGCCCAAAATGCTACAAGCTCCACAAAAGACCTTCCAAGAGACTGGTTTTTACCCCCTAACTAAGTTGTGGCTAAAAATGAGAAGTATAGAAGGAACACAAAGAAACCTAACTTCCTTATGCAACAAGATAAGTTTAGAACGAACCAAATAAAAAGAATTTCTCAAGCCATATCATTAAATTCAAAATCTATGTTTACAATATAGAAAACTTGCCCTTCTATAGTAAACCCTAGGCCAAATAGTTGAAATCATATAGGAAACAAACTAGGTAAAAACCTAGATAGACTAGGAGACCTAAAATAACTCAAACTAGGTCTAAAACACTCATTAAACTTAGCATGTTCACGCTAACTTACACTCAATTAACCAAATATGGAAACTAGAAATGTCTAGTAAGCTAAGTGCTCCCACAAAAAGGCTCAAACATGCTTTCTTAAGTACACCCTAAGACTCTCGAGTGCACCAATGACTCCAGCTTGGTTCGTCCTTCAAGTCCATGGTCCTGGGTCCATGGGTGTCTTTAGGTTCCGTACACCAGGGTGTATGCTCCTTAGGTGTACATGTGAACTAGGGAGCATGTAGACCTTTAATCTCCAAAAATGTGTACCATTGCATGTTTTTGCTCCTCCTGTGTCCAATGGCACTCCAAGTGTTCCATTGTTGATTTCCACATATGTAGCCATGAATATGGATGGTTCAAAGGGTTGGGGTTGGCTCTTAGTTTGGTCATAGACCTTATAACTTGAACATGGGCATGGAAGCTCCATGTATACTCTTAAATGCACCTTAGTGCAACTCGATTGTCCTTCCAAGGTGGCTTGGGTGTCAGACGGTCTTGTAGAACCATTTTTGGCTTCATTGTGTCAAGATTATCCTTCTTGACTCCTCCAAATGACAATCCTTTAAATCCTCTAAGATTAGATACTATTAAGCTCCAAAAGATGATTGAATGTTCCAATTCGAGCTTCTTAGCTTCAATTTCTTTAAGAACTCCTAAGATGTGCATGAGGTTGCTCTAGAGGTGCAAATCAGTGGGTAGGGTTGGAGTAGAAGTTAAGTGAAGGGCCCAAAAATGTAGCAGAAAAAAAATTAAGTGAAGGGCCTAAAGAAAAAATTAGGTGATAGGCTGAGGTCTAAAGAGATAAAGAAATACATGGTTCACATTCAGGGGCATGTGAACCTCAAGACCCCCAAAATTGAATCACAAAATAATTGGTTCATATCTTGGGGGGTTTTTAGTTCACACTCAAGCCCCTAAATATGAGCCATAAGACCCTTGAAATAGAACCACAAAATATGCAATTCATATTTTGGGGGCCTGCGGTTTACACTCAGGCCTTTGAATGTGAATCATAAAACCACCAAATGTGAACCATCAACTAAGTGGTTCACACTCAGGCCCTTGAATGTGAACCATAAGACCCCAAAATTGAACTACAAAATATGCAATCCATACCTTAGGGTTATGCAGTTTTCACTCCAGCCCCTGCATGTGAACCACAAGACCCCCAAAAGTGAACCATAAACTAAGCTGTTCATTTTTTGGTGTACGCACATTCAAGCCCTTGACTGTGAATCACAAAACCATTGAAATTGAACCACAAAATAAACGGTTTATATATTGGGGGTCTACGGTTCACACTCAGGCCCTTGAATCTGAACCATAAGACCCTCTAAATTGAGCCACAAGCTATGCAATTCATTTTTTTGGGTGTGCGGATCACATTCAGGCCCCTAACTGTGAACCACAAAATAAGCAATTCGTATCTTAGGGCCCTACAGTTCACACTAAAGCCCCTAAATGAGAACTATAAGACCCCCGAAATTGAACCACAAACTATGCAGTTCAATTTATGGGGTGTGTGGTTCACATTCAAGCCCTTGACTATGAACCATAAAACCCCCTGAAATTGAACCAAAAAATAAGTAGTTCATATCTTAGGGGACTGTGGTTCACACTCAGGGCCCTAAATGTGAACCACAAGACACTAGAAATTCAACCACAAACTAAGTGGTTCATTTTTTAAGGTGTACGGTTCACATTCAGGCCCTGATTATAACCATAAAACCCCCAGAAATTGAACCACAAAATAAGCGGTTCATACCTTGGGGGTCTCGGTTCACATGTAGGCCCCTAAATGTGAACCACAATGCCCTCGAAGTTGAACTGCAAAATAAGCGATTCACGCATAGGCCCCAAAATGTGAACAGCGATATTTCTGTAGCATAATTAATTTTTTAGCATTCAAAACACTTTTCATTTCATTTCATCACTTTTATATTGTTGTCATTTTTCATGCGACATCTAATGCCTTTTCCATTAAATGTTCACATTTTCCCGAATAGAGGCTACACAATGTTGCTACATACTCTGGCCTTCTTCTTTGTGTGTTTACCTTTTCCTTTGCCCTTGCCTTTACCCATTTTTTTTACCACATCTATGAATGCAACTATACTTAGAACTTCTCTTCTCACATTTTCAACCTTGGCACCATGTGTTCTTTTCTTTATAGTGATTCAAACAGGAGGATAACCCGAAAAAGTATATCTCTAATTTTTACTACCAATGGACCACGTTCAACCACTTATGCCTTGTGCCATAAGGTTGCTACTTTCTCAAAGAGCTACGAATGGTAATTCTCCTTACCACAAAAAATTCAAACAAGAAACTCATATTGTTGTTGGTGGTTGTCCTACTTCAATGGTACAAAGTATTAAACCTCGACATTAAAAATGGATCACTATCTTATAAGTGAAAAATGAACCATACTGTATCACTGTTGAAATATATGGCTAGCTCTAGCTTTTCTTGATGAATACTCATAAGTATATTACTATTAAGGGTTTAAATCGTCATTATATACTTTGAGTATGATTAATTTCTATATTCTGAGCATTTTTCCACTGAGTTACTATTCATGCCTTTTTACTATTCACACACATTTTTACTATTCATAATAATATTCACCAACTTACTGTTCATACACGTATCTCACTGAACATACACGGTTTACTGTTCATTAATATTAAAATATATATATATATATATTAAATAATTTTTTTTATGTAGGTAAAATCATCACTTGGTGACTTCACGAAAAAAATCATATCTGGAGCTGTAGACATTGAAACTGAGTGATTCCAAATTCATCTAAAAGCCAACACATATATCTTCAACTTTGCTTCACTCTACGAGCTAGTTTGATCATTTTTATTGCTGAAATCTGATTATAGATGAGACTATTCGTTATTTCATGTGCTGAAGAGTAGTTTCGGTAGAAAATTCATAACTTGAGCTATGGATGTCCGATTTGAATGAGCAAGCTATCAATTCGAAACTAAAAAAGAGATATACAAGTTCTATGCTTTGAGGAAGAGCTGATTCGATGTACACGATGGTCAAAAAATTCAAAGAAGTTGCAGCCCGTCTTTATTGATTTGTATTTACCAACATTTTACTATTTTACCATTTCACCCACCCCAAAAACTTTATAAATAGGCACCTTAGGGGGAGGACGAATTCATGCCATTTCTTAAGCCTCCTTTATGTTCTTATATCATCTTTAGCTTTTCTTCTTTAGTTTTGTTATAGGTTTTTAATACCGAAGCTCTATCTAAGTGTTTTCTCGTTCTTCTTCTTGTTCTTCTTTTAATCTTTCAATCCATGTTCATTTTTACATGTTGTGTACTTTTATCATGGCTAACTAATCTTTTTTTTGCTAAGGTGAAAGGGTGAAGCTTTTGGTATAAAGGTTATGATTGATTTGAATGGATCACAACGCTAATGGTATTTTCTTCTTTAATCTATTTAATTTCTCTCGTTGTTAAGTGGAAGTCTTGATTCATCATAGTCAATCATTGGTACAAAAGCTACTTAATTTCTTTTGTAGAACATGGCTCTGCCGTCTATATTGGAATCTTGAATTATTGTAGACAAAGGTTGGCATGATTGATATTTGAACCCATTAGCAAGCGTTGATGTTTTTAAGATCAATGAAAGTTAATACTAACTAAATTCTCAAATTGGGACCTCTTTTATGTGTGGATCTCAATTGAGTGATAAGATGGGCTAAAATTAATCATAGTCGATATACTAAAAGTGGATCCCCCTAACCTTGGCTATTTTATTTGAATTTAAATTTTTAATCAACACTTGTTCACACCTTGCACCAAGATTTTTCCTTATTAACAAATTTGTAATTTATATTTCTTAATTCATTTTCCTATGGCTCGACACTTGGATTCCCAAGATTTTATTATTTGCGACAACTTACACTTGGGTTACAACTGCTAGAGTACAGCATCTCCCTTAGCGTACAAGTAAAAATTTCATAATCATACCCATTAGGTTGCTCTATTATTGAAACTCTTATATGATGAAAATCTAGAAATCAATACCCCTTTGGTAAAACAATGTACTCTAATGTTTTAAATAGCTTCACTATCATCATTATGTCATTAAAAGTTTCAAATAGCCAGACTTTCATCACCAAACTTACAATGTGTAATATACAATGCTTGTAGTCATGTATAGGTTTTGTAGGTGACATGGAGTCCCACACCTACACCTGTTTGTCTAATATATCCAAAATAACAAGGGAAAAATGTTTACGAGGAGGCCGATCATACGCAAGCACATAAATCTGCAAAAGCAAATCACATCATGTCAATAACACAATAAATGCAATGAGTCTAAAATAGGCATTTAATTTTCAAAAAACCTAGAGGCATTTAATCTTCAAAAAACCTTCTCAAGATGCTGCTGAGCCCTCACATTAACATCGAACTAGCCAGGGTCAGCAGTTTGTTGCAAAATGCATGGTTGATCTCCTAGTGTAGCATGTTGCTTGACACAAAAACATATTACCTCATTCACCTACCACAGTTAATTACGTACACCTAAAATGTACATTTATATTCATACGAACCAAAAATTCCATCAAAAGCCACCAACAACGAATACGCCTCATCCTCATTTTTTTCTTCGTGCAAAAAACAATCATGATGTAGTTGATGACAATTAATACAAGCCACTTGCATGGCCTCAACATCTGAACATCTTTTCTTAGCAACTTAAGGCTAAATAATGGTACAGTAAGAACCTCACTAGCAAACAACCATAATCGTTAACCATTGCATTCATATATAACATTCATAGAAAGTTAACAAACTTGCTTTATATCCTCTATGTCTTTTAAATGAGCATATTGAATCACTCAATAAGTTATGTCCACTACAAGAGCTGCCAGCACATAAGGCCCAGCCTAAAACCTTTCCTCAAAATAATTCGTCATCCTTCCAACCATAAAGAAAGGTGATTTCCGCCAATGTGATGGCCTTACATCATGCTCTAATTTTCTTCCTGTTTCATCTTGCTCCATCAAAAATTTCAACTTCGCCTTCATTTCCTGCATTTAGTGTAAATGAAGCAATTATGACTATTAGAACTAACCAAATCTTCAATCATAAACCAAGTAACAAACAGTTAATGACAAATTACCTCATTATCTTCTACATTCTCTTCAAATGCATGGACCTCAATGTTGAAACCATCTCCTACATTTTCAACCCACAACTTCTTCTTATAAGAGCTTCTAACATTAATCCTAATAGGCGATTCTAAATCATTCATTCTTAGTGAGCAAACATCTTCATCATCAATCTTCTACTTATGTGATTCTTGTTTAGGTTTTTGAACCTTTTTCTTCCCAATCCCAATAATGGGAAACAACTCATCCTTCTTTTTAGGCATTTCAACCTCCCTGTCTTGAGCATTGTTAGGAAATTCTACACCACACAAATTCGGTCCATCATCAACTGGACTTGAATTAAGAACTTTCTTCTATGTTGACACATTGGGCGCATGAGTCTCAGCTCTATCATCCCTGGCCCATCTTGTTTCTCCTTGTACAACAAGCACATTAACAATCCAAGCAACCTTTTCCATTTTACCTTTCAAAGTTTTATGCTTCAATCGAATCATGGTAATGCCCATCCTCAATCTTTCATACTCTAGCACTAGCTTCCTGACACCATTAACTAATGTATCCAACTTCTCTCTATCTTCATTTGTCTTATCTTTCCTCCCTGCAATCTTCCCACTTTTCTCCCTTACAACACTTTCTATACTAGCATTTCATTACTTCCTATTCTGGTTTAAGTCGTATTCTTCTTCCACATCATTTACATCATGTTTATCTCCCACTTCACCTGCATCATCTGCATCATGCCTATCTCTCTCCACATCTTCTTCCTTCTTAACATTTTTATTATCTTTATTCATGTAAATATCATCATCCCCTGTAACCTTTATATCAATTTTTGCCAATAACCTCTAAGTCACTCTCTTATTAAGCTGAACCACTATTGGATTTAAACTGTTGCTCCTCAATTCACCAGCAATAGTCTTCCTTACAAAGCACATCTGTCCACATAAACAAAACATAACTTTAATTAACTATATATACAAAATCATACAAATGCACCAAATTACAATATGCATAGAACAACACTTGTAAAAAAATGGCACATCTAATCAATTTGTGATGTTTTTTCATCTTCTACTTCTCAATTCCTACTACCAATTGATCCACTACAAAGCTTGCTCAAGCCTTTTTCTCAATCTTGCTAACATTGCCAATGCATCATAAATGGGCCAGAACAATATGG
The DNA here is from genome assembly GCA_005392925.1 of Aquilaria sinensis. Classification (NCBI taxonomy): domain Eukaryota; kingdom Viridiplantae; phylum Streptophyta; class Magnoliopsida; order Malvales; family Thymelaeaceae; genus Aquilaria; species Aquilaria sinensis. The sequence goes on along the minus strand of SMDT01000186.1, from coordinate 129,986 downwards.
ATTCGAATTGATGGACATAAAATATTAGTCATGCAATACAAAACAAATGCTTTATGCACATTCTCTGTATCATTGTTCTTCAATAGATCACACTCTACCACTTTTTTGCTAATGGTCCACATTCTATCCCGTCCTTTTCGGCAATAGTATGCCACCGATTCTTTTATAGGCATATCACCTCAATTCAACTCAATTGGTTCACTCTCATCCTTAATCCCCATTATCTCTATAAAATCCTATGCTCTAATCTTATACTTTCTATCATCTATTCAAATGGTCCTTTTTTTCACATCAAACTTTTGAAGCAATATCAACACCAAGTCCGCCTACACAACATGCAATTTTATTTCTAATAAATTCCCAAAAGACGTTCCTTTCAAAATCTCTACTTTTTCCTTTCCTAACTTTCCCATCATCACAAAAAATGTGGAAGCTGTACACTTTAACTTCAACATTCCTTTCTCTTTAACTTTGTTGGCGTACTCACTTTTTTTATCCAATGACATTTCCACCTAATGCTCATGACAAGCCTATAAACAAAATCATCTCATTATAATCTTATTACCTTATATTGTTATAATTCAACTTATAGAATACTTACTATACTATCATTTGCCACTCCAACATCTTTGCATCTCTCCCTTTCCACCTTCCTACATATATTTCAACACAAACTCTAACAGCAATAATATACAAGAACATATTAGAACAACCAAAACCACCATACTCATTGATAATTATTCCATGCACCAGGCAGTCTTACATCACCATGTCTCTCATCCCTTCCACTTTTTATAGAAATTGAAACTTCTTCTTGATCGTCGTTGTACAACACAATAGTTCTTCCTCACTACAACAAGTAAAATGGCAGTACTATAAATTTCATGGTAATACACAACAATGGTCAATTAAAAAAGTGGCAAAACAAAAAATAAAGGTGACTACTGTAAAAATCTACATGAAAGCAACTACTATAAAGAAAAGGTGATGAACCTTTGTTTCCCATTCCTTATTCTTATCACCTATTCCCTCTTTTTATCACTTTTTTCCAAGTCAATATTTTTTCTGGTACTAACCCTCAAAATGCGAAATCACCAACCAAACAGGCGAAATCCACCAAGCAAGGGCATTTACACTAACTCGAAAATAGCACTAATATGACAAAAAGCGATTTACCCTACACAACACCTAACCTAGAACCCTTCACAACCCAAACAGCTACACAGAATACAAATCTATCAATTCCTCCCAAACCCATAGGCTCTGTACTACATAGACATAAAAGTAATTTATTTTTCGGCTACTTTTGATTTTCTCCCTTTACTCTTCCTCATTGTTTTGATGCCAACAATGTCATTTCACTCAACGTTGCAATAATGAAGCCGCTTTCCACTCTTTTCAGATTCAATCTCCCTTTTGAATTCCTTTAAGTTCTCTCACCAAATTTTCACTGAGAATTCGATTGTTGCTTTGATTTTGGAGTGCTAACTTCATTTTTTTTTCCTTTTTATTGTTGTTAAAACAAAACCTAATAGGTGCAGGTTGTTGTTGAAACCTCAATTCACCATTTAATGGCTATACTTGCTCTCCCTAATTTAACGGCTCCTTGGGGTGTAAACAAACAAAATATTTGATGAACCATTCATAAACAGTTCAACGGAAGTGCGTTTATGTTTGTTTTTTTAGTTAAACAAACGACCACAAACAGACTTTCTTGTTTGTTTAGTTAAATGAACAAACACAAACAAAGTTCATTTATTTATGTTCACAAACTATTCGGTTAGTATTCGTTTATATTCGTTTGTTTACTCATTCATTTATATTCGTTTGTTTGTTTATCTGTGTGCAAGTTATACATTTATTATTATATATATTTTATATATCATATATATTTATTATTACCTATTATCACATATATTTATTATTACCTACCTACATTCTACACACAAGATTATACCACCCTAAATTAGTTTTGCTTTCTTCAATTCGGCTATTCCCATAAATAGACCTTAGACCTAGCTCTTTGTCTTTGACTCTTTGTTGCCGTTAGTGTCTTGCCACCGGCCCGCCGCACGCCAAGCCCCGCTATGACACCGTCACTAGACTCGTGATTGGCGGCCTTCCCACCGTTTCACTCATGTTGAGTCTCCTTGCCACCGGCCATCAGGTTTCAGTTAGTCGCCGTCCGTCCTCCTTGCCGCTCCTACCTTTCACCGGCGTTAAAGGCTATATGAGGACTGGCTTATGTTGCTACCACACCAATCATCATTAGCTATTTAGGACCAGCAACAAGCTATTGGTTAACAAAAACATTTATTTCTCACTTCATCACTGGTACAACTGCCTAGATTTTTTGTTTTTGATGGTCTACTATTTTCTCTGTTTGTTTTTTTATGGAAGCATTTGATGCTCTAGTATTCGATTTAGCAATTAAACAAGGAAATGTTTGAAATTTGATGCTCTAGTATTCAATTTAGCAATCAAATGAAAAAGCACTTGAAATTTGAAGCTCTAGTATTCGATTTAGCAATTAAATGAGGAAATGTTTGAAATTAAAGGATAATTTATTGGAAGTTATATATCTGTCTATTGGTTTTTTATTGGATTGTTGTAGGTATGTTATTTGTTAGACTTCGTTTCTATTACTTTGACTTTCACTTCCATGATTAGGTCATGGATTATTGGATTGGTTGTCTGTGATCATTTATCTTTATATAAATAGTTCATGAACACTTTAGTTTGTGTTTGTTTGTGTTCATTTATGTTGTTCGTGAACATTTCTATTCGTGTTCATGAATGTGTTTGTTTGTTTTATGGTCAGTTTTATGTTCGTTTATGTTTACAAACATGTTCGTTCATTTATGTTCACTTAAGCTCGTATAAACAAACAAACACAAACATTTATTAAAACTAAACAAACAAACACAAACAAAGAAAATGTGTTCGTTTATTGCTCGTATTTGTGTTCTTGTTCGTTAAAAGCTAAATGAATGAATACAAACATTGCTTGTTTATATTCGTTCGATTCATTTACAGTTCTAATGACTCCTTACTCACTACAACACCTTGCCATAGTTTAACTACTATGGCATTATATAAGGTGCCCATTTCTAATCCATAGAAAATACTTATACCGTTTGGATATAAAAATATTCCCTCATTTTTTTTTCTTTCAAAATTTTTTAATAAAAATTTAAGCACATAACTTATTATAAGGATTTGGATTACATTATTTTGTAAAAAAATAGAAAACATTATTTTAGATGTTCTCAATTTTAATATATGAGTTTTCTAAAATTTTAAAAACAAGGCTTTCCATACCCTTAAAATATATCATGTGCGCAAACTTCAACAAAAGAAATTTTAAAAAAAATTATAAGAAAATTTCCCATAACTAACAACATCTTACCATGCGAAACGAATTTTTCCTTTGTTATCCCCGGAAAGTAAACCAAGACTGGAAAGTAAATCCAAACAATGTCGGACAGGAGCTACAATTTGACTTCAACATCCCCTTGCATGAGAGATAGAGAGAGGATGCAGCTCTGCCCAGTCCAAACTTTACGAGGCTGGACAAATTCTCAAACCTCATTCCTAGAACTGCAGACCACAGGTTCGTTTACAGTCCCTTTTAATTCAAAGTGGAGAAGCATCTTAACAAGCACAATCACTCCCTTCCAGAACCTACAGGGCTCAATCAACGATTCACTCGAATGAGTGGCACCAATATTCATTAAACCAATACCGTTGTTATCAACATTTCAGTTATTCAATACATCTACAGACATGACAGATCTACTCACTAGTTGGCATCCTAAAAATACCATTTGCAAAACACATTTAGCTAAACAAGTAGAAAGAGGTTGCACCTAACCCATCAGACCACCATCAAAATCAACCCTTTCTCCTGTGGAGAAGACAATATAGAAAAGAGCAGAAAAGAAGTATAGGATAGATGTAAGGAACAGAAATCCTTGAAATGATCCAAATAGTTCAACAAAGTATCCAGCACCAACTGTTCCCAAAATGGCAGCAAATGTTCCAGCTGTGTTTGATATTCCTATAGCAAAATATAAAAATCAAACAAGAAAGAATAAGTGCATAAAGAATATTAAAAAAGAAAAAATTAATCATGCTATTAATTTAACAACTGACAACTGAAACCCAATTCCGACCGTATAACATTCATGCAATTTTCCAATCTTTGTAGATAATTGACGACACCAATGCTTAAAGAAATTTGAAGGAACATAAACAGCTTTGTTGGAGAAGAATCTTCTAGTTTGTATCAGGATTAATGTCATGTTCTTCAATGCTAGAGAAACTCCCTTTCTACACAGACAGGTCTTTTGGCATTGGCTTAGGGAAGTATTCAAGGTTAAGACACTCAGGCAGCAAATAAGGCAAAGACAACCAAGATTTGATTCTTTGACGCTGTAATACCAGGAAAGGGTCAAGCTCAGCCTTTGTACCGTCCAAAGCATTGAATTTTAGTCTTAAGTCTCCACTGATTGCTATAATCAACTTGGGTTGACTAGAAGTGGCATACAATTGCTCTATTTTCAACGAGAGGATGGGGAAAGAGCTGGTATCAAGACTCCCTCTAGCAAATAATTCCATTTCTATAACAATGATCATTTCCCAACCACACTAAAACATAAATCCCATGAGAGAATCACACTACAGCTTCACAAGTTAATATTCAAGATTCAATAACACCTGACTGAATTAGTAATATCGTAGTAAAGAAATCAGAGGCAGTCTCATATCAGAAAGTTGTATTGCTTTTTAACATCAAAAGATACGAACCGTATCCCCATAGCATTAGGAGCTAAAATGAAAAAAGAAATACAATAATATAAGCTACTATACCATGCAAAACACCGGAATAATGTGGCGAAATTTCCTGGCACATAAAAAAGGAGAAGTTAGAAACAGAGTCAAGCTTATAATTCACAGCCAACAGATTTTATTGCAAACCTGGAGATTGACAAGGAAGCCACAATGACTAAATGATTTCATCCCTACAGCCAAGCTAAGCCAGGCAGATCCAACTGATCCAGCTTTTGCTGTAGTTAAGCCAATCAAAGAAATTCCAGGACCAATAAAACCTATGGACTGAAGATGCACAAAGTAAAGAAATGAGAAGGGAAATTTCAGAAAAAGTTAAATATAAAATGAAACCAATGGCATATATAAATAACACCTTTCTCTACATGCAATCATGTTCATATAGAGAACTAATTCCTATTTCTTTATGGCAAATAGAGTTATTTATGAACCAATTCGTTTTAAGTCGACTAACTTATTTTGACTTTTACATCTTTTTTGCCTGAAACCAATTTAATTTGAAAGTCAATATTATATAAATGTAATAATCCATTTCAAAGTAAATTTTCATGATGTTGTTAAATTTTTATAAATTTTTTTTTTTTAATACCTTAAACTAAAAAACTCATAAGAATTTAGTAAGACTACAAAAATTGTATTTACAATGGATTATTGCAACTACATAATATTGGTTTTTAATCAAAATTAGTTCCGGGTAAAAAAAACATAAAAATAAAAAAATAATAATAAAAGCCATTTCATTCTAACAGTACATTGCAATCTTTTTCACCTCAAAATGCTTCTAGTTTCACATTCAAGCTGTGAGAAACTGAGGGTAGAAGTTATGAATTAAAATTCCAAGGGAAATGCCAAAAGGGGGGAAAACAGAAAGATAACACAGGAGACAAATAAGTTTTGCATGTTACGAACTTTGCTTGTATACATTACCACAATAATGGGTGGTATAAAAAGTGCACAAAGATAAAAGGAAAGCTAAGGTGAATCTGCCCAGGTTGTCGGTGGGAGGAGGAAGGATATATTTCTCAAAATGTTCAGACGTTGCATAAAAGTCACATCTATAATATACAGAATCAAATACCTGCATGATCTTGCGAGTCAAAGTTACACTGGTGCCATTTTCTATCAACATATCAGACAATATTCCAGCTAGAAATCCTGTCAGAGCCATTACAACCCATGGCAAAGCACTAAACCATGCTGCCTGACGGAGTTCAACATGATATACCTACAGCAAATTGTTTTTTGATTTCTATGTTAAAATGGAGGCATATACAGCCTCCAATCAGTTTCTGAAAACTATAGCCAAGTAGCAGTTCGTACCGAGTTGAAGTAGATGGGCATCCATGACAGAATAACAAAAAAGCCCTGAAAATCAGTTCAGCAATTTGTTAAAGGTTCTATAATGCCAGTAAATAATTATTGAATTTGACTTTTTGCTCTGTCAAATACGCTGACTTAGCCATGAAACACTACCTACTTAATAAGGATCTAATGCACCAAAATGAACATGAGAACAACTTAGAATTTTCCTGTTGTGCTCAGGGACTGACGAACAATAAGTGACGGAAAGGGAAAGGGTAAAGGCAAATGCAGTTCCAAAAGTATGAGGACTTAAAATCCAAAAGGCATGAACATTACCCAACTATGCATTGAATTGGCCACTATAAGAGACCATGTTGGCATCTTAGAAAGCAATCGTCTGAATGGAGGGATCATTCTGGTTGTCTTGGGTTTGCTCTCCAAAGATTTTGGCCTGCTATTAATTAAGAAAGCCAGTTCTTTCTTTGATATCTGCCTACTCTTTTCTGGACTACTTGACACTGCTGCAAACCACATCAGAACCCAAAGAAATCCACAAAGTCCAAATATCACAAAAGGACCAAATATACCAACTTGTGACATGAGAATTGGGGACAGAGACAGTCCTATGGCATTTCCCAGAAGAAAACCAGCCATTGCAATTTGAACAGCCCTAGATCGTTCTGTCTGAGGGAACCATCTAAAAGAAAAGGATTCCAAAATCTCTTTCACAATTTGTCACTACCACAAAAGAGAGCTGACCAAAGAACAAAAGATACTTTTGCATAAATCATCATGCTTACATCAGATAAACAACTTATGCAGATTGAGCGCACCTTGCTATCATGTTGTTCATGCAAGGCAGTGCTACACCCTCTGCAATACCCAGCATAGTACGCACAACAAGTAGCGCCCATATAGAAGAGTCAGCCGCCCATGGTGTGAATAAGGTAGCTAAAGACCAAAGAGCAACACCCCATGCCATTACAACCTTGCCCCCATAAAGGTCCACCAATGTCCCTCCAGCAATAGGAGAAATTAAGTATCCCCAAAGAAAAGATGACTGCAACAAATTTTTAGCTGATAAGCGGTAAACAAACAGGATAAGTGTCAAAATTTAAAGGGAAAATAAGGCTAGTGAGATCACTAACCCAGGTCAGGCGGACTGCTGTGAATCACTAATGATCAGAATCTGGAGGAAATAAAATTGAACTATCTGCATATCTAAGCTTAAAGTCTTAGCCTAGACAATCCACAGATTTTCCAGGTTTTAGTGCATCCTTCCTTGCAAATACTAGAACGTGAACGAATTTAGCATTTTAAGAGACATGAACTCAATTCCCATCGCGTCACTACCAAATTATCGTAGTATCAACAATCAACTACTGCATAACTGAATAACAAAAAGCTGAAGTATCGTGAATCAAACAAGTAATACAAAACAAGGCCCGAAAATCGACCTGGACAAGGCCGGAAAACGATCGACTCCATCCGTGGGATAGCGACAATGGTACAATCGCCACGGACATTACAGCTCTATCCGCATTGCAAAGCACCAGCGCCAAAGCGAGCATCGCCACCACTTTGACTCGCTCCGACGTGATAAACTCGCTGAAACTCGGAGACTCATTTTCACTCTCGTCCGACGACGAAATAAACTGAGCATCATCGGAGGAAACTCGTGGTCGAAGAGAGCAAACCGCGGGCCATAACAAGGTTGATTTTCTTCCTCGAAGAGGAGCTCTGGAAGAACGGTTGGTACGCAAGTTTCCGGAGGAATTGCGCTCCTTTGAGGCCTCGAGCCGAGAAGAAGCTGGGAAATTCACCGGTTTCGGTCCGATAATTGTAGGGTTCCGATAGAGAAATGATCGACGGAAAGCAAACGTGAAATGCATTGTGTGAGGAGTGAGGAGGGTGAAGAAACTGTGCAGACCAGAGTCAAACCGAGCTGGGCCTAATGAAATCGCCATAATAGGGCTGTCTTCAAATGAGTTTAAAAAATGCATCAATTCAAAAACGTTTGTGAATTGTGTACACAAAATTTTCAAAAATTTTTTAACTCATTTAGAATGCATTTTAGAATTCAATTTTTTAAAAAAAAAAATTAAAATAAGATAGTTTTGTATGTGAAAATTAAAGTGAAAATTTAAAATACAAAAACAACTCATTTTGTTAATGGATGGGTTGCTTTCCTACAAAGAAATTCATTTATATCCATGAAAAGGTCAAGGTAATACATTCAAAGCATAATATGATTTTGTTCATGTTTATACACTGGAGTTCAAGGACTATGAAATGAACAACCATCTAATTGCTTGGTTATGGAACCTTAGTGATAGCCGAAGTATAAAGCTATTAACCAGACCGGACCGACCAGCCTTGAAGCTCAAATGACTTGAACTTGGTTTCCTGTACTCAAAGACATCATTAGAGCCTCAAGTTTTGTGCCTGGGGGGAATCCTCCGATAGTTAAGTTAGCTTATCTTAAGAGAATATGAAAGCTTCGGAGACTAAGGTTACATAATAGAGAATGTACATCGAAGATGACGCAGAGATCACTCTTTATAATGTTTAGAATGATCCATATACAAATGGAAGTTTCATAAAGAAGGGGTTCCTTTCCATGCTGAACTTTCTTCTTCCTTATTGGTGTAGGCGTCAGCCTATTGGACCTTAGGGTCATTGGCCTGTTGGGCCAGGCAGATGGTAAATTGGGCCTTTGTTAGACTGGTTAGGTGATCTAGGGCTTGATATGGGCTTGTTGGCCCAGTATAGTATCAACATGTCCCCTTGAAAAATGTGAGATAAAAGTCCACAATTTGTGTGGCTTGCTACAATATGATACTTTCTTTTCAGCGATGCTTTTTTATTTAGTGAAATGATGTCTTTGGGAAATGTAATAATGCCTCTTAATTTATAGAGGAACTGATGCCTCTTGGAGATTCCAAAGACGGAATGGCACTGTGTAGGCATTCATAAAAAATATGCTTCTTTTGGTGAAACGGCACCATATGGAAAAAGGAAACTTGCAGTGATGCCTCTAAGAAGGTGTAAAGACACCCCTTGGAGGAACGGTTAAGTCTAGCTATATCCAAGAGCGGCCACGTGTTGCCTTTTTAATGGTCATTTGGGAGTCAAAATGATGCCTAATTAATGCGTGTCAAAGATGTAACCAAGCATGTGGCATTTACTGTGTTTGAGGTCCACATGGCACTCAATCATGGGCTACTCACAGAGTCATGATGGTGAGAGTTTTTGAGACGGGAGGTGAAGAGGCCTCTTGACATATATAAAATGTTAGGGTTTTACCCTTCTCATTCTTTACTTTACTTTCTATACTCTTAAGTTTTCTTACTTCTTATCTGTCATTTTTTCTTTCTCCTCCTTGCATCCTTTGTTCATTTTCAGCACATTGTTTGTGTTTGTAGCAGTCAACCTAATGTTTCCCCGTCATTCCTAGCAGTAATTATTAGATAAATAATCCTTACTTGTCCCTTAGTCTTTTGTTTTCCATTTTTTTTTGAACTTCTTTTTCTGGTTTGCTCTATGGTGAGCCACTGTCTTCCCCGTGCTTCTCCTTATATTTTTCTTTGTTAAACCCAGATGGAGCGTCATAAGTTTACTTAGGGAAGGACACCTGTGGCAGAGTAACCTGCTACCACTATAGATATCCCTACTAAGCAAGGTGGGGCTAACAAAAAGCCCACTATCCCCAACGTGATGGAAATAATGAAGACCAATAACACCTTGTTCGAGGGCAATGAACATCACCAGTGAGCGGTGGTGCTAGGCTTCACATGTGTGGACCACCATCAGAAAGAGCAAACATCCTAATAAGAGCAAGGAGATTCTCACGACTTTTATGGCCTAACTTCTGGCTAGGCTTCGGTTCCCCCCTCACCCCAATCCTTTAGTGAACCAAATTTGCAAATTCTACCACATCCCTACTTCCCAGCTTGCTCCCAACCCTTTCACACAGATAAACGCATTCATTATTTGCTATAGGTTGGCGAGGGTTAAGCCTTTAATTGATGTTTTCTTGCAATTTTACACTTTGGCCTTGAGGGAAAGATTGGTGTTCTTCCATATTACCTCTATACATAGCAAGGCAACAAGTTTTTTGCGTTTGCGATTTGCAAAGATTCTTAGGTGTCATGAAATGACTGATTTTTCTATGTACCTAGTGACCCACAGTGGCAGTTCTAGTATGAGTGGCTAAGGGACCTGACTCACAGGATATACAGATGACCATCATTGTTCGAGGACTCTAAGGGCAGAAGATGTACAATGGACTTTTAATGTGGTTGGAATCCACTGTCAATAGTGAGCAATATATGGATCTCTTCCCCCTTCGTTACAATGATATTAGTGAGATTTCCTTTTGATGGACGAGGATTAGCTGGGCCCATCTACTTTATGATGGGATACAGCACCTTACCAATTGGGTGCTTGGTCAAAATGGCTTCTAATCAATGCATTTTATAATGTCGCGATGGCTATCCAAAGTTGATGGGGGTTTGATGTCCCAAGCCCTTTTTTGTCTCCTCTAAGTTTTACTGATTATCTCGATTGCTATTTTTTTTTTATTTTTGTAGACAAGGGTCACACTCGATGGGTGCAGAAGAAAAAATTCTTTATGAACGAAGTTGTTGATGCTCAAATACTTTATTGTGCACTAGCAAATACAGCTTATGCTTCTTTATTATCGGTGAAGAACCATCCAAAGGCTCTATCACCTTTTTCCCTAAATCATAAGGTTGCAATCTCAAGGGCTCTCTAAAGACCACTACCCAACAATCCAAAAAGAGTTCTCGAGATGTTACTTCTATGCCTCGTAAGGACGAGGCTTCGAAGTAGGTTGGTGATGGTAAGTATTCTTGTCTTAGGCAATCTTGAATTCTTGAATATTGAATTTTATTGTTGAGAAAAAATTTTAACATTGTTGTTTTATTTTCCCATCATCTCCCCCGTAGAACTCTAAGGGGAAGGATTTTTTTCTTGCCGCCCATTCAGAAGATGCATCCCCAAGCACTGACTCTTCGCCTACATCCCCTAGTATGTACAAGGGTAAGCCCTTTGAAGGCTTGGGGGATCATTGCGACAATGAGCCTTGTTCCAATTAGAGCTCTATTCCCTTTAGATTTCTACTAGAGATATGGTTGGCAGGTGACGAGGTGTTCAAGGCCTCATCTTTTTGTCCCCTAACTTCGATGAGCAAGCTTAACCCTTACTTCCAACCCAAGGTCCTTTTACTAGAGCGAGCGTAAAGGTAGAAGAAGCTAATGAAAGAGAAGGGGATCACCCTAGACAAGTTATTCGACCCCCAATGGACGATTGGCCATAAGGAGTCAATTTTGGAAAACAATGAGGATTTGACCATCAATTTTTAAGGGCTCTATGCCTTCTCAGGGATCACCATCACCTCGCCCATCCATCTCAAGGCGATGGTGTGATGCAGTTATTAATGGCTTTAGGCCTTTTCTAAGTAAAGCTTTTATCATGTTGTGTTGTCTAGAAGCTTTGGCATTTGGGATTTGTTAGGGAAAGGCTCGTTCTCACCAAGGGCCACATTCAGGAGGCATCTCCCTCAGATAACCCAACTAAAGATAGCCCATACATAAACGACGACTGATTAGGTAATAAGAACCCTATAGGTATATAATATAGAAACTTGCCCCTAATATGTTTTCAAGCTCCAAGAACATCATCAAAATAAATATTCACCTATTCCTCTAATGAACTTGTGGCTTGAAATAAGACGTATAAAACAAAAAAATTCACTAGAGAATTCATGCTAATTTTGCTCTAGAATGAATTCTCAAAGAACTCGAGAATTTGGAACTAAAGTTTTCACAATTTTGCCCATGAAATTTAAATGTTGAAATTACAAGCATAATAATGTCTTTACATATAGGCATCAACAAAATAAACAATAAAGACCATAATCTATAATGAAGTAATGGTCTTAAGTAATAGTAGTAGTAGTAGTAGTAGTAGAGGCAGCAGCAACATCAGCAGTAGTAGTAGCCTTATTTTCAGTAAGAATGCTAGAAAAGCTAGAAAATCTAAGACAGTTAGAATTCCTAAAGAAACTAGGTAGCATTAATGAATTCTAGCAAACAAAAGATTTCTTAGTCAAACTAGGGTTGGAACATGCTGGAATGTGTGTTTTAAGTGTCAAAATACATCCTTTACATGTTCTGAATACTTGTAACTCATCCAACATATGATTTAAATAATTAAGCTTGTATGAAGCATATAAATGCATGAAATCACCTCCTTTTGCTGCTCCATAAGCTCATATTTGGTTATTTTGATTCTAAAGACTCTTGGGCTTCAAATGTTGCATGATGAAAAGAGTATTCTAGCATGTGAACTCTTCATACTTGGAAAGCTTGTAATTTTTATGAAACACACACATTTGCATGGATTGTGCATGTTTGCATGGAATTGCACTTGAAGCTCTTGGGCATGCATGTTCCATTAACCATGACGCCTTGAAGTGCTCAAACATGTGAGTGAGCATAAGAAGGTTGAACTTGTTAGAAGACAAGTGTATTGCGTGGTTTAACTCCAAAGGTGGTTTGGGTTGAGGTCATGTTATGGTGGAATACTTTTTAGTTCCTTAACTCCATGAATGGAAACGTGCTTTTTTAGTTGTTTGGGTTGTTGGGGACATGCATTACTAAACTCTAAGGTTCCTCTTTTAACCTTGAATTTACATCCTTGAGCCTCTTAGCTTGAACCTTATGCATTGATTTCATTGCAACCTTCAAAGTGCCATTGATGGTGCATCTTAGGATCCTTGGGTTTTCATTAGAGGGATCAGTTGAGGTAGGTGGCGATGAGTAAGGATAAGGTTTATGGTGAGAAGGAAAAACTACTCAGGGATGTAGCAACCAAGCTCTAAAAGGATGCTAACATTGCCAAAAAGCAGTTGAAGAAAGAAAAGGCAGCTAAGAAGAAGATAAAGTTCCTTAAGGGGTAGTTTGAGGCCCTTGGCAATAAATTTTCAGATATAGAAGTGGGCCTCTAGCTTGAAGTTCAAGGGCACAATGTGGAGGTTGGTCCAAGTACTCAGATGGAACCATGCTCTCTTGCTGATCAAGCCCCAAGCAATGAAAGGGCCATGAGAAGGCTAATCCTGGCCCACTCGCTTAGCTATCAAGAGCTTCACCAGCAAGTCATCTAGCGCATCAATAAGCTTAAGATAGTTAATCAAATGCTTTAATGAGTGATAAATAGGCAAGTAGTGAACAAGTACTTTGATGGCTTTTTAGCATGTCGATACCTAGTAAAAAAGAAACACTTTAACTTAGACCTATCTTTTTTATGTACTGCTAAGGCCCCTGCGGATGACTTTTGATTATTAGAATTTGGGGGAAAAACTTAGGACAACCCCTCAATTTAAAAAAGTCATCATTGACTCCATAAGTAAAGAACACCAATGGGAGGACAAATTATAAGCCTTATCTCCATTGTACTGCTACTTCCTCTTCCCTTTTGTTGTTTTTTACAGACACCTATAATCTTTTTGTGTATTAATAGAAAGGAAAAATTTATCAAGAATGCATCTTTACATGCTTGTGATTGTTTTTTGTTCGCCTTTGACAATTTTTTTTTTAGGTATTGGGGGTCATATCCCTATTTGTATTTGCTTCTACTTTGTGAGCCATCACTAGGCTTCTAAGATAGCTTATCCTTGGGCTTGTTGAACCCTTTAGCTTGTTAAGCCTTATTTTTCTAAATTAAAACTTTTTAGGCTTATTTAGCCTTGGGGATTTATTACCACAATCATGGAGGTTTAAGCTAGATTTTTAGAGGGCTGTTTTGGCCTTGTATGCTTTGGCTTTTTAAAGAGCCTTTACTTATTTTAGTAAAAAGGTTGTAGCCATCAATTATTCAATATAAGTATTGTATTTGATTGATGGCATAGTAAAAGGGTTATAGCCTTCAATTACTACGTGAGCTCTTGTAAAGAATGCTACCCAAATTATTTCTCAAATTTTCAATAATGGTGGGTAAGAGGGGCATTGCCCCAATTACCTTGTGTCCTTTAGAGTGAGGGCTCATTTTGTAGATGATACACTTTAGAGATAGAGATTATTGGACAATACTTGATTAAATAATCAAAATTTAAGTGGAGTATAGTTGTAGATTGTCCGAATGATAGATCATTTGTAGTATCTTACCATAGGAATTTGACAACTCATATACCTTTAACCTGTATTCACGTTTGACAATGAAAGGTCCTTCCAAATTAGACCATATTGCTTTATGGTCTAGATTTCTCCTTATCATCTTTACTTTTATGAGGACTGTTCCACCCAATTTAATAGGTTTTTTTTTTACTTTGGCATCTTAGGCCTTAGCCACCCTCTATCTAAATGCCCTCATATGAAGTCTGGCTTCTTCCTTGAGTTCCTCCACAAGATCCAGTTTGGCCCTTATGCCATTGTTGTTAGCATTGGCGTTGAACATATGGATACAAAGTGTAGGTTGTGTAACCTCAACGAGGGTAAGTGCCTTCATTCCATAAACAAAAGCAAAAGGGTTTTCTTATGTTGGCCTTCTATAGGTCATCCTTTAGCCCTAAAATACAATTTGTAAATCTTCTACCCCAACTTCCCTTGGCATCGTCTAACCTTTTTTTCAAACCATCCTTGATGGTGTTATTAGTTACCCTTATTTTTTTATTTGATTGTGGATGAGCCATGGGATAAAACTAAAAGTGGATGCTATTTTCCTTAACAAACTTCTATACTTAGGTATTTTCAAATTATTTTCCATTGTCTGTGACAATGTCTCATAGGCATCAAAAGTGATAGATGATGTTTTTTCAAAAGAACTTTATAACCTAAAGAGCCATAATGGTTGCCAAGGACTCAGCTTCTACTCACTTGGTGAAGTAATCAACCACCAATATATAGTGTTTTACCAATCTAGGGGTCATGAGCAGTGCTTTGTTTAAGTCTAAATCCCATATGGTGAAAAGGCAATGTGTGTAGTTGAAGCGCCTTCAAATGATGGCAGCTTCTAGATACAAGAATGTTGCTAATAGAAGTGGCATCATTGTACGAGTTCTCGGGCATCCTTTGAGATTGTTGACCAAAAGTATCCCTGTCTTAACACTTTGCGGGTGAGGGAGTTTGCCTAATATGCGCATCACAATCACCCTTGTGTATCTTCTTAAGGGTCTCCAGCCCATCATGGATGGCTAAGCAATTTTGTAATAGTGTAAATAATTACCTTCTATGTATGTGTTCATCAATGATGATGAACAATCTTGATCAGACCCTTATTTGCTTCTACTCTTCAAGTGTCCCATTTGAGTTCCCCATTTCCAAGAAGAGACATATCAGCCTTATCCAATCATCTTCCTCAAAGACTTGTTGTTCCATAAAGTATATTAAGGACTGTAGGAGTTCATTTATCATGGCCTCTTCATGGTTTTTTATAAGGCTTCAATACTTATGTTACTGGCCTTTGGAACTTTTTCAACTTGTACATGGCTCTTTAATATTCGTGCTTAGCATGCCTAAAGTCCATTGGCCCAAAATTCCTTATAGCTTCGAAAATGTCATGTAGAAATACTTCATTTACCAATTCCTCCACCTATCATTGGTCTCAAAGCTGAAAAGATACTTCTTGCTACCTATGCCTCAGGGTAACAAATAATAGAAAGACCCCCTTATTGTAGGTTATAATTTGTAATACTGTAAGAAGACTAAGAAGTGTGGCTCAATTACAAAGTGTGAACACATATAGAGGAAGGCATTGATACGAAAAAAACAGTTTAGAAGAAGCTAGTTAATGACAATACCATGAAACTTGCAGGGCCGACCACCAACCTCAAAGGAGGATACCAAAGTGCCATCTTCACCTGTGCCTTGAAAATAGTAATTTCACCCGCCTAGGGTCTATAGCTCAGTGCCCCATTCTCAGGAAACTTAAGTTGTATGTAGCAGGGCAAGTAGTACTTCTTCCTCCACTTCTCCATTTTTTCTTAGGATGCATAACAGTGGTTGTAGCCTAAAGAGCTTCCAAGTGTTTTCAGTAGAGTCAAAGGGTGGGATATCAGCTAGAGAAGAAGAGACCATGGAACCTACTTCAGTTAAGGATGGGGAATAAACCTAGTTTGCCTAAAAGAAATTCAAAAAAGAAAATGGGTGAAAACCCAAACCCACATAAAAACTAAGGTCACCAAAAAATGTCAAGCAGACCATTATGCAAATGCTAGAAAGAAGGTTGCAAAGTCATAAAAACCTTCGCCAGAAAAAAAGCGAGAGCTAGAGAAGGAAGAAAAATCTCGAGAGTGAGAGAACAAGTGAAAGCAAATAAGTGAAGTGGAGAACTTATCTCTCTAAAGAAGGATATATATTACTAAGAATCTCAGTAATTGCCAACGCTACCCATTTGAGCAAAGTGACATTTTGAAAAACAAGGAACCAACTGACACGTGACACGTATTCCTCAAAAACTAATCAAAGGCATCTCTATGCATTGAAAGGATTGACAGCCTGTCAATCGATTGAGGGCATAAGAATTCAATATTAACTCCTTACACATCATTCTTTGAAAATTCCTTTTAAGAAATGGAATCATCGTAGATATGAAACAAGGGTGGCAAAATCCCAAAAGAAGTAGGTACCTTGACAAAAGCATTAGCCTAGGACCACGATCTCACGTTGAACCAAAAAAATGACCTAAAAAACATCCAGAGCCATGATTGTCCTAGCCCGACGTCCTTACAAACATCAAACTTAAAGGGGGCATCTAATGGCCAAAGCGCTGATACACTTTCGAGTCATCACAATTGACCAAGTACCTTAAGCTCAAGTACCCAAACCAAGGGACCTCAGTGATGGGGGGACTTTGGTAACAAACTTGCCTTGGAACACCTTGAAAGGGACCTTAAAATGACCTATGACTGAAGTCCCTAATTGAAACCTCCGCTAGGCTATCTCGGCACCTCGCCTAAAAGTGGGATTTCAGCTAACCTTTGTCGAGGTAGGCCATTATAGCCGTATATTGAGTAACATGGTAGGAACAATGGCTATAAAAAAGACCTTGACTGGGTCGTTACAGTCGTACACTAAGTAACATGGTAGGAGCGATAGGTACAAGTGTGAAAAGACCGACTAGCAAGGGGGATGGGGTGCACCAGAATGTGATCTTTGGTATTCTAGATCTGGTTGGACACGCCAACTACCAGATCCAGATTTCATGCAATGGTAACCTCACCTCCTACCCTAATATATATGAGATATATATTCACTAGAGATAGCCAAGCTTTACTTTTCCCTTGTGCTCTACTATTCTTTCAAATCCTCAAACACTTCGCTTGACTTGAGCGTCAGAAGCTACCCCATTCCATTAAAACTCGAAGGACCTCTTAGCTCTTTCCTTTACCATTTCAAGTAACTTCCCACTGAGAGTTCACTGTACCAACCTCTACCATGACAACCTCCTCCAGCATAAATGATGAAGGACATCAGTTATGATTGTGCTCATTTCTTTTTATAGTAGTTTCCTATTTCTTTAAAGATTAGTAGGAGTAGAAGCCTAATTAAAGTATAAATAATATACACCTAACCTAATTGAAGTATTTCTAAACTAAGCCTACATAACAAGATTTGGCACAAATCTTATGATCAGATTTCTATGAATAAAATTTTAGAGAATATTCTCTCTAGGACTTCGTTTATTTAAGCAATTAATTCATTTCTTGATATCTAGCTTTGTTGCATGCTAGGTAGTTTATCTTTTATGTTTCCACTATTACCTCACAATTCTAGGCATAAAGTTTTGGAACTAAAACAACACGAAACTAGTTTACATACTCAATGTTACATTGGGATTTTATATTTTTTTTAAGTTCTAAGAAAATAATATATATTGTAACCAAAGTATAGAGATTACAAAAAAAAATATGAAGGAGGAATTGAAATATTAAGTGCCTAACATGAGTCTAGTCATGTTAAAGAACGTATAATAAGCAACCATGGGGTAAAATTCATTTGTTGTCCCTAATTTTTTCACGTTGTCCTAAATTGGTCCCTAATCTTAATTTTGTCTTCTTAAAATCCCCAACGTGCCAAATCATGTCTCAACCATTATCATTTCATCAATTTGTCTCTTAATTTTATAGAATCTCTAGAAAAATGTTAATTTTAGTCCCTACAATTTCTTCCTAAACACCCTTAACTTGTAAATCTATCTTTGGCCACCAGTGCAGTTTGTTTGACCTCCACAGTTGCTCTTGTGCCAGGCGTGAGTAGTGGAAAGCTCACAAAGTAGGTTGAGTCTACGAGATGTGGCAGCGTGTTCAATCCAGGAAAATGAGAAGCAAACAGGTTGGTGGTCTAAGAGATGTGGCGAAGGGTTTGAGAGGGAAAAGGGGGGAAATTAAGAATGTATGGACCAGAGTTGATGGAGGAAAAAGTTAGGGCTTTGGTTATAAGAAGGCAAAAAATGTATGGATCATAGTTGGCATGTGTCAAAGAAAATTTGTCACATTTAATTGTTAAATTAACGGAATGACCATGCTTAGGACAAAAATAGGGATGTTAAGAACTTTAAGAAGACAAAATAAAGGTTGGAGACCCGTTTGTAACAATACAAAAAGGTTAGAGAACATGAATGAATTTTACTCAAAAACCATGGCTTCCAAAACTATTTACAATTTAAGCCTATTTGACTTAATTTATGAAAAGAGTACAACAAAAAAGGCAAACGGTGATTATAGGAAGAAATAAATCTCAAATTTTCAATCTTTTTCACAGACAAATGAAGAAGGCATAAAAGACAAAATAGGAGGTGATAAGAGTTTCTTCTTTGACTTAATGAACTAATAAAATAAGAAAATAAACTTAAAATACATATAACCAAAGACTTTATTAAACATCTAATAAAAGAATATATATATATATATATATATATATATATATATATATATATATATAGTATATATATATATATATATATAAATCAAGAAAAAAAACGCACGAGCCAATTCGGAAAATTGCTTACAATCGCATTCATGGATGGCTCTAATAAATACCACAATGCCGTTATTTTCAATAAAATCATACTGAAAAGAGACAAAAAAAATAAGTGACAATCGTGATATAGGTACAAAGACAAGGGGGAAAAAATTGAATAATGCAAAAAACAAAAACAAAAACAAAAACTTGACTTTATTAAGGTTCATCATAAGTCTCAATTGTATTGAGATAAAGAATATCATCCGATCCCAACACGGCAACAACATAGCCCAATGCCGCACTATTTTGGTACCCCTTGCATGCAGTCCCACCGTATCCTGGTCAACTTATACCGATTTGTCATGCTTGGCTTGGCTTCCATGTCGTTAGCTATATTTAGATGCTCCTCTACCCTCTTACTATCCTAAGCTACGCTACTCATTATCATCTGTTGCAGCTATGCCTCTGAAGTCGCTGCCATCACTTCCTCTGCCCTTGCGTTCACTTGTCACACCTTTGCCACCACCGTCACTGGGCGGAACACACCTAAACTCTACATTGCAGCGAGCAGCCTTCTTAGCCTCTGCTTCTCTCTCAACAGCGGTACCACGTTTCCACCACTGCACTCAGCAACGCTCGATAGTGGCACAGCCTCTTCTCTACCAAAGTTCGATCGCAACTGCTCTACCTCAAGGGGAAAAAAGCATGAACATCTGATAAGCAACGAATAAACCTGAAAATAGTAAAAAAAAACTCATTAAAATAGAAAGAAAATAATACCTAGGCTTGGAGAAATTTCCTCCCTCTGTTGTTTGATTTGAGCGGCAAGACTATCTAATAACAGAGACAAGAAGGCAAGGGAGTTGCAAACCATACTCTGTTGTTGTTGCTGGTGGTCTTTGAGCCATCTTTAGGGGTGAATCTTGGCAGAGGTCCAGGCTGAGGCAAAGTATCTGCATTTGATTTTCAATGAATATATCCTATTGCTTATCTAGTTTAAATAGAATCTAATTTATCATCGTTAATAAAAATATGAATTATAGTGTATCATGTATCAGCATTCTATTCAATTTGGTTGTTAAGGGGCATTTTTTAGACTCCTGATATAAAAAGTCTTCTTTCTGTATATAAAATTTGAAGCTCTATCATGTGTCAATTCCACAATATCTTCTATTAAGGAAAAGTCAAAATTATCTTTATATATATATATATATATATATATATATGATAAAGCAAGAATCTACTAGGCCCAGCAGCCACATGTCGTTATTCACAAAAATAATTCGGAATTTTACATATGATAATGCATTGCGCATCTGGTTTATTAATACTTCGGGTTACCAACATTTTCTCATACAGATGCATAGAAGTTGGGAGGGAATAATAAATTTGGCCCATTTTTTTGTTATCTAGAATAAAAGGAAAACTGTATTTGGGCTCTTCAGTTTCTCCTGCGCTATAACACCAGTGTGCAATTCGGCAGCAGAATTATGGTACGAGGCATTCCTGAATGTTCCAGATTTCCTTGGCGTACTGAGCAATTGTCCGATCGCTGCTGAACTTGCCGCACCCAGCTGTGCTCATTATTGACATCTTCAACCATCTCTTGCGATCCCTGTAAAGAGGAGCCAAAGTTCAGCAATGCATCAAAATGTCGCTCATTGGTCAGATGGAATAGCTTAAGCACCAAGCAATGGAAATCACAGTAAAAACAAGAGGAAATGAATTGTTTGTGGCCCAGCCCTTCACTCGGTGCATATCACGTGGAACAAATCAATTCGGGTAACTTAAAACACAGTTTGGTGAAGAAGAGTAGCGTAGAATCTTCACACAAGAAACACACAGGTTTATGCTACATTTGCATGAAATCATGTCTGAGTAAAGATAGGACTAAATATATGATAACTAAAAGCCAACAGAAGATCAGAGATATCGATCTCTTTGATTCCAAGCTTCAACTCTCCAGGGTGCTTGGTGAAAAAGAGAGAATGGATGCCAAAGTTTGGTCCAACGACACAAGTGTGGCTTTGATTTGCATGCAAACAAGCATGGGGGCATGGGAAGGACTGGAACGGGGACAAAATCTTAATATTTATAAAACGCGATTTTCTTACTTGTAAGTTTCATCTACTTTTGCTTGGGCCTCGAGATAGCTCGGGAAGTCATGGCCAACAAGAAAATAATCACCACGACCAAAGCCAGAGTCCCCCTCTAGAGAGTCCAGGAGTGGATTGTAGTCATAACTTCCAAATACTCCACTTCTTATGTACTGCTTCGCCTCTTCGAACCGTGGATCTGGTTTGAACTGTTTGAGCGGCCATTTATTTAATAATCAAGCAAAGGGAAGTTGATTATGAGAATTTCAGTGCAAACCAGTACGTTTCAAAAATTTGCAAGAGGAATTCACAAGTGCATATAAAGAAATAATGAACTAAGAACAAATCAAGGACATTCTTTTCCTCCTTTTCAATGATTTCAAATGAGTTCGGGGTAAAACTTCCTGATATGTAAAATATCTCATGCCAATTAATTATAGAAATCAGGGAACTACCAGCAGTAGCTAGTGAAAAGCCCCAGAAAATGCTCATTTCTGTTCTTAAAACTTTACAGTTTTCTAAATGAGTCCTAAAAGTGTCCAACTGCATGGACAGTTAATCCTAAAACTTTTCACTTTTCTAAATCAGTCATAAAATATTGCAACTGTGTAAACAGTTAGTTGTAAAACATATCACTTTTCCGATATCAACTTTTTAAAATTCTAATTTAAGCTTCTAGTAACTATCTTCTAACAAATTTAAACTGTGAAATAATTTTTTAACAGTTAATGAACCATTTAAATTATCAGTTTTTCCTTGTGTAAATCATGTTACTATTCAGTAACTGTCTTTTAGTAAATATAAGACTAACTGTTAACAACTTAACCAAGTTTTAGGACAGATTTATAGAAAAGAAAAGGGTTAGGACTCAAATAGAAATTAAGATAAGTTTAGGACTAAACATGACCTTCCCCTAAATAATCCAATAAGCTTTCTTAACTAAACTCATGTTCACTCAGCAACATCACATCTCACGTGAGCAAGAACACCATGCGTGTATTCTTTAGATAATAGCCTTTGTAAATTTTAGAGTCAGTAGAAACATTGCATGTGTAAACATGGAGAAAATATATACATACCTAGGAAAACAGTTTTCTTACCTGTCCGTTCTCTCTTTCCTTGCGCAGCCGTGCAATTTCATCTGCCTTGGCGCCAAAGAGAAAGAAATTCTCATTCCCTATTTCCACTCTTATTTCTACATTGGCCCCATCAAGTGTCCCTATAATGAGGCAACCATTCAGTGCAAATTTCATGTTGCTTGTGCCACTTGCTTCCATTCCAGCAGTACTTATATGCTGGGACAGCTCACTTCCTGGAATTAGCATCTCAGCCACTGAAACATTGTAGTTTGGTACAAATACTACCTGAAAATCCCATTTCACTTGGAATCAGGTGTTTCACGAGGTCGAACCAAACACAAAATAGCAACTAAAAACAAGTCCAGATCAAGGGTCCTGGTCATACTATACCTTAATCCCAACTGTGCACTCAGTAGCATGTTTATCATACTGATTTACAATTAAAATTTATATTGTACCAAAAACTCATGCCAAAGCAAAGTGACAATGTCTCACGCAGGATGATATTCCTAATAAGATTCTCTTCAGACGTATAAGATGAAACACTAAAACCATAATAGGTTTTCTCTAACAACTCAAGCTCAGCCAAGTACCAAATCTTTGAAGTTTGAAGTTGCGACAGAGTTCGCATCTTATCCCCAAGTCCCCCCCCCCCCCCCATACCACAACTTTTATGCAGCAAGTGTGGAATGAAAAAATTATAGTCGCGCTCTATCACTATGTTGATGTCATGGAATCAACAAGTGCAACATGCGCAACATGAAACAAGATATAAATTTAGAATTTAAAATATATATATATGGAAAATAACCAAAAAAATCACCAAGGCTTGGTAGAACCTACAGTTTTCCCCTCCATGTCCCCCATAGGTTTTCTTAAACCCATAATTACAACCCTAGCAATAATCCTTTACATTAAAACCAGCTAACTAGTGACCGTAATGTCAACACTTCTTTTTTTTTTTTGGCTAGATGCTCTACTTGGTCGCTAGCACTTTCTGTTCGATGCTCCAGTAACTGTTTACCACCTTTTAAATGTCCAAAATAAACATCGGCAGTGTAACGGTAGGTCTCAGAAAACCTAAAGGGGCATAATATATTTCCACAAAAATGGAGGGGTACAACTATAAGTTTGACCTAACTTCATGGGATTGGGTAATTTTCCCTATTATACTTACTCTGTCTACAAAACTACCAAATTTATTGACATCCCAAAGGCCAGCAAAGAAGCAAAAACTGACACTCAAGTTTCATGGAAATCTATAGTTTAAGGATGACGTACATTATAACAACTACTAGCAACCATAAGTAGATAGGTGGTGTGATGGTTAAATTTTTGTTCAGTAACTATTTTCATTCAAAATCCAGAAAAGTTTCCATATCAGTCAAGACATCAGATCGACCTGGATTATACATTAATTTCTATTTTAAATCTAGTCTTACATGTT
This sequence comes from Aquilaria sinensis, assembly GCA_005392925.1. NCBI lineage: Eukaryota > Viridiplantae > Streptophyta > Magnoliopsida > Malvales > Thymelaeaceae > Aquilaria > Aquilaria sinensis. The sequence goes on along the minus strand of SMDT01000186.1, from coordinate 106,228 downwards.
TGTCTATGATAATATACAAGAATTGATACAGCCCTCAAAGTGCACGCATGAAGTATAGACCTGAAAATTTGTTTAGAGTAGAACTTCGTCAAATACCTTCAAATAACTATTGACGTCAGGGTCAGTGTTGACAACTGCACCAACATCATTCACAAGCTTAACTATCCGTTTAGCATTTGTATATGTTGCAAAGGCTTTTCCACCAATCATTACCGTTCGAGGAGTTGTATTCTTCCTCTCCTGAGGGCTCATCTCCTACCATAGTTCAATTTTTGAGGTGGTTACTAAAAGATAGCTGTAATTATGGAGCTCCTGGGATTAAGATTTTTAAGCCTAAAAGATATGAAGATCATTTTGCCAAAAATGATTAAACAGTAAAGGAAAAAGAAAAGAATATTGTGTGTGGCGGTATTGCAGAAGAAAACCCTATTTTCTAGTCTGTAATTGAAGGGGAAATCATAGCAGGAATTATTCACAATACAAAAAATAATGCAATAAACATTTAAGACTCCTCACCACCTAACAATGAACAATTATCATCTAACAAATAAAATATTATTGCTCTATAACTTGCAATGTATTGACATCCACATTGAAAGATTTCAAAGGTTGGTAGGCTATGATAAAAGAACTATAAACCAGACTCCATTATTCATTATGTTCACATAATAATGAACAATTATCATCTAACCAATAAAATATCAATGCTCTATAACTTGCAATATATTGACATCCACATTGAAAGATTTCAAAGGTTGGTAGACTATGATAAAAGAACTATCAACCAGACTCCATTAACGATTATGTTCACCTGATGAATTCAATCTTTTAGCAAGCATAACATGAAAGCTTGAATGACTGTCGGTAGTCAGTATCAATGACTTGTTACCTTTAACTTCTTGTATCTATAAATTACTCCCAAAATATTAAGGAGTTGTCTCTTATATTCATGGATACGTTTGACCTGTATGTCAAACAAGGTGTTCGGGTCAATGTTAACACCAGTAACTCGTTCTATGTATTGTGCCAACCGCTTCTTGCTAGCTATCTTGGCAGCTGCCCATTCATTTTGGAAATCTGTATTCTCAGCAAACTATTAGGAAAGCATCAGTAGAAGCATCATATTTATTGCAAAGAGAGGACCGCATTCCTTTCCATAGGATTCGGATGCATGATTCAAAATAAATTTTCTACGTACCTTCTGAAGACCAACAAGTAAGTCAAGGTTAGTAACCCAATTCTCAGTTTTCAACCATTTGGAGATTATATTGCTGAGCTCTGGGTTGCAAAAGCGGAGCCAACGACGGGGAGTAATCCCATTAGTTTTGTTCTGGAATTTTTTGGGCCATATAGAGACATAATCTGCAAATAACTCAGCCTTTAGAATGTCACTATGCAACTCTGCAACACCATTAACCTGGAAAGGAGATTTTCAACCTTAAGTAACATAAAAATGCAAAAGAGAAACATGTGTGCGTGCATGCGTGTGTGTGTGTGTGTGTGTGTGTGTGGATATATATATATAGACACACATATATTGAAGCAAATGAAAAATACAAGAAAGCAAAAGTCAATACACTATGCTAGTTAATATTCTACACTACATTGAAGAATAAAACATTTAGAAGAATATATGTATGCAAAAACCAGATATACTACTCTGCCACTTGTTAGTCTTTCTTTGCATTATTAAGCAATTGAATATCATCTCACTCCCTTAACATGTATTTCTAAAAAGAGAAGACCTTTAGATTAGGCATTAGTTGTTCTTTGGAAGTTGACACTGGAAGAACATATTAAAAGAATATAAACTGACAAGTATTTCACCTTTAGAAAGATTTCACCAAGAATAGTACGAACAAGTTAGTCAGTAGTCAGCAGTGAAAAAGGATTCTAAATTATGATGATGTATGTTTCATGAATCAAAAGTCCATTTTTGAATCAAAAAGACTGCCTGAAATTTTGAAAAGAGACTTCCACATTGTTTTACATGAAGACAATTTAAGGTAATATTTCCTTAGTATCTTATAAACAGAAGGCTTTCCTCACCGTATGTGCAGATACAACACACAAGTTTGCCATTCGAACCACTGGCTTTCGCGGATTGTTATCCAAGACACGCATGGTATGAATCTTGCTCTCAAGATCACTTCGCTTTGATTGTACCATTGCAACAAACTAGGAGCAAAGAGTTTGATGTTTAGAGAAAAAGAAAAAGAAAAAACAGAGCATTGTATTTATAAACATTTTTAGTGTATACCCTCTTGTCAATCTCTTCTATTATTTCCATGTGACGAGGAAGAAGTTTCCACATAACACTTTGAGACCACTTCTCAAGTGCTTCCGGAAGGACAGTATGGTTGGTATAAGCAACAGTCCTGGTGAAATTATAAAAATTTGGTTGATCGGTTTGAGAATACATACATACATATGAAGAAAGAACGCATAGAACTTAATACATAAAGCATTTTTAAAAAAGAAAAAAAATTGCCAATAAAGAAAAAAGAATTGCCCAAGAAATCCATAAGACAGGTTACCCTGTAGTCACATCCCAAGCCTCATCCCATCCGAGCCCTTCATCATCCATCAACAATCTCATCAGCTCTGGAATAGCAAGAGTAGGATGAGTGTCATTCAGTTGCACAGCAACTTTGCTTGGAAATTCTGACCATTTCCATGCATTGTGTCCGCTTCTCTCCTTGAACCTGCAAATAATGTCCTGTTGTTGCCACAAAATTAGAGTCCATAAAATGTACAGTTTCTTAGATAGAGTACTAAAATTAGTGGACTTAATTTCATCTGCATCATCAGAAAATTCCACAACAGTGTGATTGTAGCAGAGAAGTTTACCTTCAGAAGTGAATGTTTTATTATGGACTCACCTACCAATTTCAGAGCTTGTTAATAGACACAAATTAACATACATTTGAATTCTATCAATGGCAAGGTTGCTTCAGAAAAACCACGCAATAATTAGGAAATGCAATTTTTCTCGGTATCTGTGTGTCTCAAGTAGCATGTAAAGCAAAGCAACCAATTCCACAATGCAGCTCCATAAGGCTCTATTTTCTGGAGGATAAAGAAGCTCATGTATTAATTTCACGTTCATGGTGCTATCTGAAGTACGGCCAAGTTTATACTCCTACAATTAGCCAAGATGAGAAAAATCAGATCAACCAACCTGAAGGGATGCACTGCACAGAAAGAATTGTTGCTTCAGTCGCAAGATCTTCCCATCCTCAGTAGCATCTCCAGGATATAGAACAGCACAGATCTGGTAAAAGTTTTCCATCAAGCGAATTCAAGGAAGATTACTTAACACTATCTAATTGAACAGTAGCAGATTAAATAATAGAATGAAGAAAGGAAATACTACTAACATATAGGGTTTTTGGTCTTGTGAGAAGCTTATATTACATTATAAATTTTAATAGGAAATTTTCAACATTAAGCAACAATAAATTGATGGTTGTAAAGTACATTATGGGATCAGTCTTTCATATGCTATCTGTAAATATTCTTGATGATTAACCTGATCAGCTCGAGAATGAAGCCGGGAAGCAGATTCATGTTGCCCATCATTAAATTCAAACAGACTAAAATCCTCGGCACAAGCTTTTGCTTGCCATAGGCGAAGACTGATGGTGTTCCTGGTTTTGTATCCTGGAATTGGCACATCATATGCAAGAGCTTGAATAACCTCTCCTCCTGCCCATTTTCGGCTGGATTGAAATTACCAAGACCACTTGATGCATTAATTAATGATTACTCAGTGACAATCAAACAACAAAATGTTAGGAAGCATTTTGGTTAAACAGTACAAAAACTAGATAACACTTACGATCCATTTGAATTAACTGCAACACTGCCAAAGAATCTGACAGGGTAAACTGTATCATGCCTCACAATTTCCCAGGGACTGAACTTCTGCGATGTTTCCACACACACAAAGACAAAGACATATAAATATATATATATAGTTTAGCCCCATTTAAGTAAAATGCAGAACTCAGAATAATTATCAGAAGGATGTGAACCTCAAGCCAATCTTCAGCAACTTCTTCTTGTCCCTCTTTGTTGAAGCGCTGCTTGAATAGACCATATCGATATCTTAAACCATAACCCCATGCGGGCAGATTTACTGTTGCCATCGAATCTAGAAAACATGAAGCAAGCCTTCCAAGCCCACCATTTCCCAATGCAGCATCCTTTTCCTATATGAAGTACGCAATCATCAGCATAATCGGTGAAACACTACTAAGCCAAGATAAACCCTCACAAAACCCAAAAAGAAAAACATCGTTGCTGCCGTTGGTCAGAAGTTCAGAAAAGGGAGGAACACCACATCATAATTTTCCGGATTAACAGCAACAAGACTATTACAATTTAACAATTTAGAACTAAAAGATTAATTTCAATTAGTTCGAAACCAAGAATGATTAGCTGTCAATTTGAACTCACGAAGGGAAAAAACTGGCTTACCTGTTCAACAACCTCCTCAAGTTGATGTCCTAGCTTGTTCAGAGCATCCGCATACGCGTGCTGGATGTTCAGATTCCCAATAGCATTCGTCAGGGCTCGACCTTGAAGATATTCCATGGAAAGGTAATACGTCTGCTTTGGATTCACTTTGTGGAAGTGGAAGTAGGTGTCGTTCCATTGCTACAGAAAGATAATTAACACAAAGTTTAAGAATAAGGAAACCCGAATTCACCCAAATAAAAAACAAACAAACCGATCTCGACAAAACAATTAGGTTCTTACTTTGACGAGGCGATCTCTAACGCTCTCCGCGGTGGCGTAGAACGCCTGCTCGGGCTCGAACATAAGCGGCGAGAAATGCGGGCTGTAGTGCACGTGGTAATTGATGTTGGAGGCGATTTCCGAGGGATCCTCCGACAAGGGATGCGCGGCGGCCCGAAACTTTGCCGGGGCGCCATTTTTCTCGACATGGGCCGCCATAACTGGTCACGAAACCAAGAGAAGCGAAGAATCTTATACAGGAGGGAGATATTTTATGCAGGAATAGGCACTGAGGAGTCAGATATTTAGAGGAAAGGACACGAGAAAGTGAGAAAAAAAGTCTTGGAATGGGACCAGAAAATGAGGCAGTGGCACGAGATCACAAGTGTTTGATTGATGAAGATGGACTGGCGGTTCCCTGCATTCGATATTTCTGATGGGGAATTGCGAAGAGTGTTTTTAGGCTCACCCCCCTATGTTTAGAAATAGCGCAAATTTCTCCACTCTACGTTCTGACTCGCTCGTGACCATGTGGACGTGAATGTAAGTTTTCATGTATAGGTTCCTGGATGCAATAAAATGTTAATTTAGGGGGTACTTTTGGGTTTAGCTCCTAGAGGAAACACGTGGGCGCCATAAATAGGAGCACGCCCTGCCAAGATGGCTCAGCTAACGGATCCGAATGCAGGATGGGGCCGAATCATGTCCTTGGTTGTACTTCTGTAACCGTCGCTTTTCACAATTTTGTATTCGGAAGCTAAAAGAAAAGGAGCAGGGGAAAGTTACTGTGATGCTCAAGTTAAATATTACGGTATACTCTACCGTATATCATTTATTACGGGTAAGTGATATGTGATATAAATATATTTTATTATTTTATCACATAATATATTATAGTATTTTGTATATTATTTATTTTTTATATATATTTTATCTAAAAATTATGGTATATCATAAATACTGTAAGATATATATCACAATATTTTATTTTTTACAAATGCGTGTGAGATATTGTTTTTTTCATTTTACATCAAAATATCATAAATATATAAAAAATTAAAATATAATTAATACACATATCATTAAATACATATTTACTTTTATTCTTTTGGTTACTTTTCTTAGTTAACATAAAAATTTAATAGTTACTTTGAGCCACCTAGAAACTCAATATAGTATTAGAAAATGTATTATTATTATTAAAGTATTAAAGGAACTCTCTTTCTGAGTATTATTTATTTTGCTCTATATATATAACATTTTTTATGTTTTTTGTATTAAAAAAATATCTTCTATCATATACATTTTAATTATATTTGACAAATTATGATGGGAAAAATTAGAATACATATAAAATGTACAAAAAAATTATTAAATTTATGTCATCTTAAAATAATATTCTAACATTTATTTTTTTTTACAAAAACGGTAATGGTATGTGATATGGTATACCATGCAGTATACCTTAAAAATTTGGGATGCGGTATATATAATAGTAACAATATTTAACACCTTGCTTATGCTAATTGATGTGTAGCATGAACACGATTTCATTGGACAATTGCCAGTAAACAGCAACCAAAATGTTTCATTGTTGTTATCACTATGGAGTTAAATATCGTGATATATCACGCACCACGGGTAAGCGGTATGTGATACAAATGTTTTCACATTTTAACACTTTATCTCACAGTATGCAGCAGTATTTTGCATGCTGTTACTTTTTGTGTATTTTTTTCCAAAAACTGCGATATACGCTAAATAACGCGAGATACGTACTACGGTATTTTATTTGTCACGTATGCATGTGAGCTTTTTTTTTACATTTTACATCAAAATATCATAAATATGTAAAACATTAAAATATAATTAATACACATATCATAAAATAAATATTTGCTTTTATTTCTTTTGTTACTTTTCTTAGTTAACATAAAAATTTAATAGTTACTTTGAGCCACCTAGAAACTTAATGTGAAATTAGAAAATGTATTGTTATTATTAAAGTATTATTTTTTCTCTTATATCAATAAATTAGTTTTTTTCTGAGTATTATTTATTTTATGCTATATATATAACATTTTTTTATTTTTTGAGTATTAAAAAAATAGCATGTATCATATATATTTTATTTATATTTGACAAATTATGATGAGAAAAATTAGAATACATATAAAATGAGAAAAAATATTGAATTTATATAATCTTAAAATAATATTCTAACATTTATTTTTTTGTGAAAACGGTAACGATATGTGCCAGTATACCATGCAGTATACCTTAAAAATTTAGAATTCAGTATATCTAGTTGTAACAGTATTTAACACCTTGGTTATCACCTAAAACTTCAAACTCGATATTTTCAGGCTGAGAGTCATATTGTCTCAAAAAATGTTTAAGACCTGTGAATAGTCAAATAAAATGGTTTAGACCTGAACCTGCAAATTAGAGGCATGTTGTGTTACTCCTAAATAGCCGTCAATTCTTTTTTAAGAGCCGAGTTATAATCATGAAGAATTTGGATTCCTTGTTCTATAGGGGGTTATTGGAACCCATCCATAACCAAGTTATAGTTCCAATCTGGAATGACATCCCCACGCCTTGTTTATCACAAAGATTGCAAGGACCTAGTTGGTGTACAATCCAACATTGGTTCCCTATGATTGACAAGGGGAGTCTGGTAGATTGTGGGATAATATGGAACACAAACTTGTTGTCTTTAACAGTTATTAATTATTCTAGAAGAACATCTTGATGAGCTGCAATAAAAGGAGGATGAAATTAAATGTTTCGAAAAACTATTTCATTTCAACCTAACCAAATTGTCCATAATCTAAAGACTAGATATGCTAACCATTCAAACTAATAATTTGGAGAACTGGTGAAGGTAGTAATCAACCAGGAACTAAAACCTATTTGCCTACCCAGTTGAGGCTTGGAGTAGAAATTACCCAAACTTGATCTAAGCTTGAGCAACTGATGAATACTCATAAGTGTATTGCTATTAAGGGTTTAAATCATCATTATATACTTTGAGTGTGATTAATTTCTATATTCTGAGCATTTTTCCACTGGGTTATTATTCACGCATTTTTACTATTCATACGCATTTTTACTATTTTCATCTGTCACTATTCACTGACTTGCTATTCATACGCATATTTCACTGTTCACACATATTTTACTGTTCATACACGTTATACTATTCATCAATCTTAAATAATTATTTTTTATGTAGGTAAAATCATCACTTGGCGACCTTTCACGAGAAAAATCATATCTGGAGCTGTAGGCATCGGAACTGAGTGATTCCAAATTCATCTGAAAGCCAACACATAGATCTTCAACTCTGCTTCATTTTGCAAGCTAGTTTGATTATTTTCATTGCCGAAATTTGATTATAGATGAGATTATTCGTTCTTTCATGTGCTGAAGAGGAATTTCGGTAGAAAAATCATAACTTGAGCTACAGATGTCTGATTTAAATGAGCAAGCTATCGATTCGAAGCTAAAAAGGAGCTCTACAACTTCTGTGCTTTGAGGAAGAGCTGATTTGATGTCTACGATGGTCAAAAAATTAAATGAAGTTCCGGCCTACCATTATTGATTTGTATTTACCTACATTTTACCATTTTATTTTTACCATTTTACCCACCCAAAACTCTATAAATAGGCACCTTGGGGGGAGGGTGAATGATGCCTTTTTTCTTAGGCTTCCTTTTTGTTCTTGTATCATTTTTAGATTTTCTCCTTTGTTTTTGTTCTTATTTTCAATACCGAAGCTCTATCCAAGTGTTTTCTCGTTCTTCTTCTTGTTCTTTCTTTTGATCTTTCAATCTATGTTCATTTTATCTTTCTACATGTTATTTACTTTTATCATGACTAACTAATCTTCCTTTTTGCTAAGGTGAAAGGGTGAAGCTTTTGGTGTAAAGGTTATGATTGATTTGAATGGATCACAACGTTAATGGTATTTTCTTTCTTAATCTATTTAACTTCCTTCCTTGTTAAGTAGGAGTCTTGATTCATCATAGTCAAATCATTGATACAAAAGCTGCTTGATTCCCTTTGTAGAACATGACTCTACTGACTATATTGAAATCTTGAGTTATTGTCGACAAGGTTGGCATGATGGATACTTGAACTCATTAACAAGTGTTGGCGTTTTAAGATCAATGAATGTTAATACTAACTAAATTTCCCGATTGGGACATCCTTTATGTGTGGATCTCAATTGAGTGGCAAGATGGGCTAAAATTAATCATAACCAATATACTAAAAGTGTATCCCCTAACCTTAGCTATTTTATTTAAATTTAAATTTTTAATCAACACTTGTTCACACATTTCACGAAAACCTTCCTTCATTTTTGTAATTTGTATTTCTTAATTCACTTCCTTGTGGTTCGACACTCAGACTCCTGAGATTTTATTACTTGCAACAACCTACACTTGGGTTACAACTGCTAGAGTACAACAACAGCCCCAGAAAGGTTGGATTTCACAGTAGAGAAACACCAGAAGCACGTAAGATAAGAAAGTCCACTATGGGATACCAAATTAAGGGCGATTAAAAGGGCATCAACTATACATTTCCATAAAAACATCTTTAATTTATATGGAATATTAGTAGCCCAAATCCATTTGATAATTTATTATCTAGGTGTTGAGGAATGTGGTTAGATAAGCTAGACCCAAGAGCTCGGGGAATAGCGAATCGAAATTCTGTGTCCAAAGATAGCATCTGAGCCCCGAGATGTACTCATGGGGGAAATCCTCTGATGCTCAAGTTAGTTTCTTGGAAAAGAGTAATAGAGAGAATGAGAGGAGAGCCAGATCCCTTACCTCGGGATTATTGAGGGGTTTATATAGTGGAAGCGAGCTCTGGGTAGTTCGTTTTGGGGATAGGAATTTTATAACTTATCATGTATTTGCAGGATGTAGTTTCCTTCTAGGAGAAGTTTTTTTTTTTTGGCCTTTCTAGGCTTCCACGCATGGCCCATCCCCTAGTCGTTAGTATCTGAGCCTAACCAATGGGTCCCCCCTCAAGAAAGAATGTGTGTTGATGGTCCCACATTTCTTGGTGCACCTAGGTGGCACCGTTTAAGGGTAGGGTTACAACCCCCCTTTTTTGATAGCTTTCTGGGGAAGTTGGGTGGATGTCACCATTTTGGGTTATCCTATTTACCCCTCCTATGTGGTTGTGATGCGTGTTAAGTACGTTGGCTAATAAAAAGGCAAAGATATGTCCATTAAATGCTCTTCAGGGAAGTGGCTGGGCGTGGCTATCTTAGTGGCTGCTAGTGGCCACATATCCTTCAGTGATTCGCCCATCATTTGTGTTGGTGGTTTCTGAAGAGAAACCCAAAAGCTGCTGGTTTTCCTATATATGTCATGAGGATTTCTGCTCTCTTCCACTGTGTTGCTAATTTTACTACTTTCTTGTTTCCTGATTTGTTGGTGCCAGAATTCTCTGGGATTTTTGTTCTGATGTTTCTTTTTCTTGCAATATTCATTCTTCTTCAGCATGTTCAATTAGTAGGTTCTTTGTGCTTTTTTCTTGCCTTATGTTTTTTCTTTTTTATTTCTTTTGAGTACTAGGTTTTTCTGGGTTTTTGTCCTTCAAGCACCTTGTTGCGTTGGAGATAGCCCTGATATGTTCTTGCAAGTTTTTCCAAATGGCTTCTACAAAATCGCTATCCAAGGCTGCTGCAGATGCTAGTAAAGCCTCAAAGATGCCCTTCCTGCCTAATGTTGGGGGCAATGAAGAGATTTGTAACTCAGCACATTGAAGGGACATTGGTGATGAATCTTGCCAGATAAATCTAGCCAAACAACATTGTTGCTCCAATCTCATGTGCACAAGCCTTCGATGATAGAGACCTAGCATGAGGAAGAAAAAAGGAAGATATGCTTTCTGTTTTCACTGACCAACTCTAGGCAGGGCTCTACTTCCCTCTTCATCCTTTGATAGAGCAAATTTGTGAGCACTATTAGGTTCTGCCATAGCAGTTGATGCTGAACTCATTTGTCCATACCATCGGCTTCATCATTTGCTGCAAGCTGGTGGGGGTATCTCCCCCACTGGAGGTCTTCCTCCAATTTTACATGCTATACCTAAAGAAAAGTGCCAGCTTTTTCCACATCACCCCCATTAACAAAGGTAGAAACAAGTCCTTTGCCTTCGTATCCTACATGGACTTATGGTCCGAGTGGAAGGAGCACTTCTTCTTTACCGTGAGGGAGCAAGAATGGGGTTTCTCTTGTGTTACCCACTCCGGTGTAGTACAGTTATGGTATCAAAATTGTGCATTTAAAGCTCCTAGGATTGGTATGTTCTATAGGCCATCAGAACAATACCCGTAGTATGCATACCCAAGTGACCTTTTGGGCAATGTATAAATGCATGCATATTGGTCCAATCATTACATATATATTCACATTTTATGCACACAATGGCAGCAAGGAAGGAAAACATTAGCACAAATCTTAATATTGGCCACCACCCATTAAGTAATCTTATTAAGTGTAAGTGACCATCCACTGCACCTGAAATTTTTTCCAAAAAATTGTATTAATCTAGCCATGTAACCCTTTCTTTTATTTGATTCATTATCAAGTAGAGTCTTTAAGCAAACCAAGGAGTTTGTTTTTACATCAATAGCCCACATATGGACCAAGTTATGAATTTTTGAATTTGATTACAAAATTCTGAAAAAATGAACAGTAACTTAGTCAATTTTGCAATATTATATCTGTGGCTACAGGGCTCTAAATCTATAAATTCCAAAGCCCAGTTCAACTTTTAGATGTGCTTTAGGTGTGGTAAAAAATTCATACAAATATTCTTTCTGCATAGAGAGATATAGAACTTTGAATGCAGAGTCAAAATTCTAGTCACTTTATGACCATTTTGCTCATACATAATTTCATAAGTATGCAAGCATTTCATTCACAATGGATAAGCCCTCTAAGGCTATCCCATACATGTCCAATACACATAGGAATTACATACTCTTGCATCTAGCAACTTTATGTGGCCAAAATAGAATTTACAAGTAAGTAGCATATCATTCACACTTAGGCAGTTTTGCACCATATCACATACATAGCTAAAACATTACTCAAATGTTCACATACTTGTCTCATTTTACATAAACTACATGTACATGCATACATGCACTACATAATGGTCTTAACTCAACTAAATATGCAACCTAAGTTATAGGAGTGCCTGAGACACAATGGATTCCAGAACAAGATTCTAGACAGCTGCTGTATAACACAATAAGCACAATCACTAAAATACCAAATGTGCTTATAAAATCAACCAAAATTTTCAAATCACAATTAGACATATGAAGTTTAGGTACCTGAAAAATACAGAGCAAAACTCAAACCACAAAGGCTAGTTTGAAGGTAATCTTTCAATTGGACTTGAAATGACAGAATTGAGGGGAATAAGTTTCATTGTAAAACCTAGTGAGGGTAGCACTTGGATTCAATAGGTAATGTAACCATCATCAAAACCTACATCCAAAGACACTAAAACACAAAACCACAATGCATATATACAAGATATAACAATCAAATGCAGCAGCCATTCACAACCAACAAACACATGTAATGCGGCAGCAACATAAACCATAGGTTAGTCCATAAAACATGCAATAAACTTAAGTAAATCACTATGGCAGCCATTCTCAAGCTAATGCTTGGTTTTAGGAGAATTTTAACACTAGTTAGTACTAACTTTGGACTCTAGAAACCCTCATTTCACGGCCATCGTTGTACACTTTACATTAGGTCACAAAATCTTCAATAAGTGCACTCCTCTCACTAAGTTTAGTTCATCAAACTCATGGCTCTCTTCCAAGCTGAACCCATAAGAGTAATAGAACATTTACCAAAGTGGGTAGGCTGGAAATCAAGCTTGGTCCTTGAAGTATCTATGCAATAACTCTAGTTTGCTTCCAATTTCTTCATTTTGTCTTTAATTTCAATCAATTGCATGTTTGAAGGTATGATGGCTATGGAAGAAGTGTGGCTGTGTTTTTGGGCTGGAGATGGCCAAAAATGGGGAGAGATAAGTGAGTTGGCTACTTAAATGGGTTTAAATGAGCTTAAGGGCACAAAACACACTTAACAAACTTAACCTTGCTTTATGTCATTTTCCTTTTCACTAATTATGGTTTCTTTGTCTTAAACTCATTGGTTCATATATGCCTAACATTTTTAACCCATTTACAAGCCATAGCCAGCCTCCCTTAGGTGGGATAACCCTACAACTTTACTCTTTGACTTAAGTCAAAAGCTTGAACACTTTAAGGTTTACACTAAGACATTTAGGTCCTTAATTGCTTTAGTGTTTCCTTTGTCCAAACTTGTCTTCCATGAGCAATTTGGTCCTCCAATAGCACTTTCATACCATTCATATCCTTCTCATAGCTCTCTAAATCTCTTTTGTGAAAGTTTTGCAATTGAGTACTCGAATTTCCAAAATCTTACAAAAAAGTCCATAGGTTGCTTGACAAACAAGCAATCCTTAAACCTTCTCTTAGGGGCCAAGTTACCAACTTGGAACACTTTTAAGGAGATATTGATCATGCCTTTTACCCTCCATACTTCAATCACTATGGAGAGAATTACATAATATAATGGTTTTTAGCCATTATAACACACTTGTAATTCTCCCATTTTTGTGACGTGGTAACACCTTGTGAGTTCGTGGACACACTACAGCATGCCTTGGTCGGGGCATTGCCCATATACGAGGGCTTTGAAGGCCATCGCCCGCTGCTTGAGTTAGTCCACTAGTTGGAGAAAGTGGTGGGGAACAACAATTTTTTGGAGTTGTTCCCCATCCATTATACTGAAATAGATGAGATCATCTTCAGGTGGGCAAAGATCGGCAAGGCCCACCGATCGTATTTAGTCATGAGGGGCCTTTGTAATTAGGAGAAGAACCAAAAGGGAATGCTAATTGAAGCTTTCGGGGTTGCTACTATTGTAACGACCTGGGCGCTTACCAAGCCCTTTGGGCTGAACCCACCAACACCGCTACAACTGACCTGGGCGCTTAGCAAGCAACGTAGTGGCCCAACCTACCAGTGTCAGACGGACCGAAGCCCGTAAAGCGTATTGTCCGCTTTGGTACCAAGGAGTCGAACTCCCGACCTCACAGATTTACTCTCCCCGGGTGAAGACACGTCTAACCATCAGACCTAGGTTTGGCGCTTTACGAGCTTGGTCCGTCTGACGCTGGTTGGTTGGGCCACTAAGTGGCTTGCTAAGTGCCCAGGTCAGTTGTAACGGTGCTGGTGGGTTCGGCCCAAAGGGCTTGGTAAGCGCCCAGGTCGTTACAACTATGGCCCAATAGGGCCCTTCACAAAAGAATAGTGTCCCAATCATCATTTTTTCCTTGCCTTCGTGCATGGTTTATGATATCTAATCATATTATTCTTTCTATAGAAATGAGTAGCCGCACCAAAGAGTTTTTAAAGAGGCGCAAGGGCATTGCTGAAGCCTTGGCAGATGCCCTTAAGGTGGACATTCTTCCCGCCGGTGTAGCTCGTGCTACGGAGGCCTCTTCATTCAAGCCCCCATTCAAAGTGGTAGAATTCCCTAAATCTTCTTTGAATGAACAAGTAGTCAGTAAGAGGGTGAAGCCCTCTGGCCTACTAAAGACAGTACCCCTCGTAACTAAGGCAGTGATAGTGACACGGCCATCCTTGGCCCTTGCCCAAGAAGCCTATGAGAGCTGGTTTCACGGTAGTTGCAATTGGCTAGCTGTATATGTGTGCGGATTAAAACTCCATAATACTAGTTGATTAACCTAGAATATGCAAAATGCATGCTCTTTATGCTTTGACTTAGATTAACAAAATCCATAAAACATTGACTTGGCCAAAACATTTCCAAAGAAAATAAGTTCAAATAGCCAAAGCATACAAAATCAACATTTTTGTGAATTTACTACACATAACAACTATGTGGGAGCATTCATATATAAAGTAAGCTAATGCCCTCACCTAACAGTAACTCTAGAGTCTAGGACTCCTTAAAACATAACCAATAGAGACAACTGGGAGTACTATATATACAAACCTCAAATGAGATCTTTTTGAACTAGCTCACACCTTGGATACGAGTCCTAGTGGCAAGTCACAAAAGCCCTCATCCACGTGCTGCTAGGCTCTGCGACCAAAGGAAGACTATAGTTAGTACTGTTACTTAATCAACAAGTAACCCAAATAGACTAAAATTAGAAAGATTCTCAAACAAGGTACCTACAACAAAAACAAACTATCGTGACAACCCTCAGTGGTTATCTGGTCTAGTAACATCAGAATCTGCACAACATAATTAGGGTGTGAGAATTCAAACAATTCTCAGTGAGCGTTTTACTTCATCTGTAAGAAAAGTCACTAAGGACTCCACATATGAAAACATATGTAACCTGCTGTGAGTTCATACAACCTGAGGGTCTACTATATGCATATTCCTAAGTCCCTTGGGACCACTCCTCATCTTCGTCCTTGAATTAGAAGGCATAGCTTTGTCCTCTAGCAAGCTTAGCATGTCAGCCTAACTAGTGATCCTCGCCCTTTTATATTGTACAAGGGCACTGATGAATACTTATAAATGTATTGCTATTGAGGGTTTAAATAACATCATTATACACTTTGAGTATGATTAATTTATATATTCTGAGTATTTTTCCATAGGGTTACTATTCACGCATTTTTACTATTCATAGTTACTATTCACCAACTTACTGTTCATACACATATTTACTGTACATACGCGGTTTATTGTTCATTAATATTAAAAAATATATATTAAATAATTATTTTTTTATGTAGGTAAAATCATCACTTGCCGACCCTTCACGAGAAAAATCATATCTAGAGCTGTAGGCGTTGAGATTGAGTGATTCCAAATTCATATAAAATTCAACACATAGATCTTCAACTCTGTTATATTCTGTGAGCTAATTTGATCATTTTTATTTCCGAAATCTGATTATAGATGAGACCATTTGTTCTTTCGTGTGCTGAAGAGCAGTTTCGGTAGAAAAATCATAACTTGAGCTACGAATGTCCGATTTAAATGAGCAAGTTATCGATTCGAAGCTAAAGAAAAGATCTACAAGTTTTGTGCTTTGAGGAAGAGCTGATTCAATGTCTACAATGGTCAAAAATTAAAATAAGTTGTAGCCTGCCTTTGTTAATTTGTATTTACCTACATTTTACTATTTTACCATTTCACCCACCCCAAAAACTCTATAAATAGCCACCTTGGGGGGGGGGGAGGACGAATTCATGCCATTTTTTAGGCCTCATTTATGTTCTTGTATCATCTTTAGCATTTCTTCCTTTGTTTTGTTCTAGTTTTCAATACCAAAGCTCTGTCCAAGTGTTTTCTCATTCTTCTTCTTATTCTTCCTTTGATCTTTCAATCCATGTTCATTTTATCTTTCTATATATTTTTTAGTTTTATCATGGCTAACTAATCTTTCTTTTGCTAAGGTGAAAGGGTGAATCTTTTAGTATAAAAGTTATGATTGATTTGAATAGATTACAACGTTAACGGTATTTTTTTCCTTAATCTATTTAACCTCCCTCATTGTTAAGTGTGAGTCTTGATTCATCATAGTTAATCATTGGCACAAAAGCTACTTGATTCCCTTTTTAGAACATGGCTCTACTGGCTATATTGGAATCTTGAGTTATTGTAGACAAAGGTTGGCATGATGGATACTTGAACCCATTAGCCAGCGTTGGTGTTTTAAGATCAATAAAAGTTAATACTAACTAAATTTTACAATTGGGACCTTCTTTATGTGTGGATCCTAATTGAGTAGTAAGATGGGCTAAAATTAATCATAACCGATATACTAAAAGTGGATCCCTTAACTTTAGCTGTTTTATTTGAATTTGAATTTTTAATCCACACTCACACATTTCACCAAAATCTTCCTTCATTTTTGTAATTTGTATTTCTTAATTCATTTCCCTATGGTTCGACACTCGGAATCCCGAGATTTTATTACTTGTAACAACCTACACTTGGGTTACAACTACTAGAGTGCAGCAGACACTGTGGTATGACTATTTGTAGACTAGGCCATAAAGACTTTGTAGACTAGGCGCACTAAGGTTTCACCTTGCAACCTCATGGCTAACAGAACGGCTAGGTCGCCAAGGGTTTTAAATCTTTCACCCAAGCTATTGATATTTAGTTGTGATCTTTTGAAAACTAGTTTCCTTGCTTATGGTAAAAGCAACTATAAAACTCAAGGAAACTCCTAGGTCTTGAAGGAATTTTAGAAGAATCGGAGTACCCTTATAATGCTTAGACCCTAAGAATCCCCATAGGTTTTCCTTCCACCTCCATAAAAAAATGGAAATTTCAGTCATTATGCTTGCCGCAACACATCGCCATGCTACAGTTAATAACGAGCTGCCAATTTTTGTTGTAACAATGACGCATCACAGGTATTGCTGACAAGTGGCGACACGTCGCTAATACCTATGACAACACAAAAAAAAAATAGTTTCGTTGCTATGAATTTTGGACAATTTCCAAACATATCAAACATGTATGGATAGCCTCCAAACTTCACATACATATAAAACATGTTGCATAGATCGCAACTAACTATCACAAGCCAACCTATGATGCATTATAACATTATTCCAATCATCACAAACCTCATAGTCTACCATGATTGAACCTTGCCCACTAACTAATGCTATTGTTAGAACTACTTGAATTCATCAAGCAAACTCATTCTAATAACATCAATTAAGCTTGAAAACACAACTCCCTTACTTTAACTTCACCTCACAAGCACAAAATAAGCAACCTTTCCTCAAGAACTCAAGTTCTACAAATCTCCACCTAGTTCCAAGCAACCAAAGACACAAATTACATAATTATTACCTTCTAACTAAAACCTAAGCTTCCAAACATCTAATAAACAAGAATCTCCCAAGAACATAAGTGTTACCTCACATCAAAAATAGGGGATTGTGGAAAACTTGGTTCCAAGCTTTAAAAACATGAAATCACCCTTGAAACAACCTTTCCATAGCATGTACATCCTTGGCAGCTCTCATTTCCATCAAAATTTCTTGGTTTTGGACTTGGAACGATAGAGAATTGGTAGGGTGAAGGAGGAACTCGGGTTTAAGCAGCAAATATGGCCTCCTGCTTCTCTTTACCAAGTTTTATAACCTCTTAACCAAGAAGTCATCCATGAATTTAAAAAGTTACAAATAAATCCCCTCATTTAGGTAACCTTAGTCAAACTTGGTCAAATCTTGTTTATTTCAGTGAAGTTTGGGTTAAAGTTAAAAGTTAGGTTATCAAAAACTCATTTTCAACACTCAAGACTTAGCCCGGCTATTCGGGATAAAAAATTACCATTTTGCCCTCAAACCTCATTTGGTGCTTTTATCTCATTGGAACTTAGGGAATTTTGCTAAGCTTACCCATTCTTGCAATGTGAACGTGAATTAAAGTTAAAAATTTAATTTTAAACACCTTACCTTCCTCAAGCAAGCCTTCATATAGGAGATCCATAATAGATAGGGCATCATCTGAGCATTTTTTCAATACTGACTTTATAGACCTAGGGTCATTTTGTACTGATTGTGGGTGTTTCTATCAAATGGCTTCAGAAAAGTGTGCAAGGTCACATGAGGACCCTCTTGTCGAAGCCATAGTGGTGTCCTAAAAGTAGAATGCGGCCTTGAAGCCCTCAAAGGATGCACCTTCTGTACTGCCTCCTCCCCCCGCTCGGGTTCTAGCAGGGGTCATTCTCGAGAAGGCCCCAGCTGTTACTAGGGGTCCTCCTGAGTTAAAGCTAGACAAGTCTTTTCAGCTGTGTAATCTGATCCCTATGCGGTGTCAAGTGCAAAAGAGAGACTAGGTGCTAAAGAGGATTACGCCTGACTAAGTCTTCAACCATTTATGAGTGGTGGGAATTAGCACGTCGATCCTTAAAGATCAGACCTACATTTTCCATCGCATCCTAGAGGTGTTAAGGACCCCCAAGGATCGGCAGTTTCAGGCTCATCCCTCTTATTCAGAAGGGGGTTAGCTCATGAGCATAGGCTGCAGCTTTTTCTAGGTATGCTCCTTTGTTTATTTTTACCATTTAAATGCATCCTTCCCTTTACTAACAAACCTAAATTTTGGCAAGAAACTATCATAACCCTTAGTTTAGGGGAATTGTGGTTAGCATGGGAGAAGACCTTTCGTTCCAAGCTTAAGGCCCTCTACAAAAATACTACGTCCCTTCAGTCAGAATTGATTAGTGAACAAAGTGCTAATGAGGCACTTACGAAGGGCCTTAGGCTGGAGAGAGAGGCTAAGAAGGTGAAGAAGAGCCTTGCTTCAGAGCTGGAAGTTAAAGTTGGTGGAGTTGCAGGATGCTATGGAGCAATCTCTGAGGAAATAAGCTGAGGCAAAATAAGAGGCTGATCGTTTGGCGGCCTTGTTGAAGGCGGTAAAGTCTAAGATAGATGCTGTTAAGGTTACTTTACCGATAGACAAGTATACTCCCCTAGGCTCGAAGACTGTTGCGGGTGATATGAACTTGAGTTCGGTTGCCTCTACAATGCTCCTTAAAAAGCGCATTGAGTGAGTTGACCATATTGGGCATGATGGCCATTTAGAGAACTAGTGCCTTTGGACTAAGGCCAACGCTCATGTGAAAGAGCTCAACTCGCTTCTCCTAAAAGCGGAGAAAAGGCTTGGAAAGACTGCCTTCCTAGAATTCAAAAAAGTTTTCTTTCTTGCTGCTTTTAGGTCAAGTGAGCGAATCCGAACCTTGACCTCTTGTTTCTCTTAACTTACGAAGAGCTGGGTTCAAATTATGAAGCCTGGCTGAAGGATGGAAAAGCTAGGATTTCTACCTTCAACAAGGATGCGTTGGCAATTGACCTTGATGAAGACCTTTCTTTGGATGAGTTTTAAAAGCTGCCGTCGTTAGCTCATATCCCCTTTTTTTCTTTTGTTCCCTTAAGGCTTTCCCTGGTTTTTTGTAACAAATTCTTTTGTAAAGAAACTTTTAATGAGAAGTTTATGTTTACAATGCCTTCATGTTTTGTATTTTTTACGTTTAGTGACTCATTGTTTTGTTCGAGTATAGGGCCTTCATAGAGGCTTAGTCAAGTGTTTTCTTAATGTTTGAGGGTCTCACAAAGCCTTGTTTCTGTGCGATATAATCATGAAATGTTAAGGAAATGTCTCTTTATTCATAACTAAGGTACATAATGTGAAGTAGCTATTTTTGCAATGATCTAAGCAAAGTAGGGTGATGAATCATCTAAATGATAAGCTTTGGGTAGTAATCTTCCTTCTAAGGTTGCTAGCTCAAATACTCTTTCCTTAAGCTTTTTTGTGACTAAGTAGGGTCCATTCCAATTTGGCTTTAGTGCCCCATGCCTTTGGTTTCTATCAAACAGTTCAGTTTTAATGAGGACCAAGCTTTTTGCTTGAATGTTGTTGACTTTCATCTTTTGGCTATGAGTTAGGGTAATTCGTTGTTTGAAGGCCTTCATGTGAACCCTCGCCTCCTCCTTCAATTCCTTTAATAGGTCCAAATTTCCTTTAAGGGCTTATTTATTTTGAGAATGTTAGTAGACTTGGGTTCATAAGGTAGGGCAAAAGATTTCCACAAGTATGAGGGCATTGGTTCCATAAGTCATCGTGAGAAGTGATTCTCCAGTAGGTCATTAGGGAGTCATGTAATAGTCCTAAAAAGACACTTAGTAGCTCTTCAACCTTTTTACCCTTAGCTTTGCCCAGCCTTTTTTTTAGGCTTTCATTTATCATTCTGTTGGTGACTTCTACCTACCCGCTTGACTGAGGATGAGAGACAGAGGTAAAGCACAGGCGAATGCCTTTCTTTTTAGCAAATCATTGAACTTGCTGATTGTCAAACTACTTTCTGTTGTCGATAACGATGGCTCGAGGGCATCTAAAATGGCAAATGATGTTTTTTCGTAAGAACTTGGTAACTTGTGGCACCATGATAGAGTTTAGGAGCTCCGCTTCTACCTATTTTGTGAAGTAGTTTACTGCCACAATATAGCACTTAACTTTCCCTGGAGCCATAGGGAGTGTTTCAATTAGATCCAGCCCCCCGATAGCGAACGGGCTAGGGTCTGCTACTAAATAGGCACTAGAAGAGGGTAGCCTTTGTATCCTTAAGTTAATTTGCAAATTATAGCATGTCTGCACAAATCCCCTAGCATCCAACGTGATCGTAGGCCAAAAGTAGCCTTGTTTTAAGGCTTTGTGAGCCTACGCATTGGCTCCAATGTGTTCTCTACAGTTCCCCCGATGGATTTCCTTGAGAACGTGATGCCTTTCAAGTTGGGTCAAGCATTGTTGCAAAAGGGAAGCAAACCCTCTTCTATATAGCTCCTCACAATGGTGAGAAAATGTCTTACCCGAATCTTTATTTTCCTTTTTTCCTCAGAGGTTCCACTTGGGGTGCCTTTTATAGGTAAATTTTGATTGGCTCCCTTCAATCATCTCTAAATGTCATAACATGTATGGTCAAAGATCTTTGTTACGGTGTCTATGAGCGTCTTTGTTATGGTGTCTTCCCAGGCTTTTGAAAGGGCGTCTGCCCTAGTATTATGCCTCTTGGGGATCTTCTGGACCTGCATATGGTCAAAGATCTTCATTAGCTCTCTCGCTATGATAAGATATTTATAGATAGTAGGCTCACTTGCGCCTGCTGTTCTCGTGATTTGGTTTACTATTAGTTAGGAGTAATTGTTTATCTTTATGTTTCGTGCCCATACTGGACCAGCCATCCACAACCTCGCAAGGAGAGCTTCATATTTTGTGACATTGGTAGTTATGGGGAATTGGAATATGATTCTGAGGATGGCTTCTAGACTAAGCGGGCCTTTAAGTACAATGCTCGTGGCTTAGCATTTGGGTCCTAAGGCCCGTCAACATACATTTCCCAAGTTCACGACTTATTGAGCCCTTGCTGTCTCTCAATGCTTGGCATCATTTCTACCACAAAATCTAGTAGGGTTTGTGCCTTGATAGCATTCTAGGGTTCATAGTGAATGCCATGTTATCTCAGTTTGATACACTATTTAGCAAGTATGCTAGATATATATGGTTTCTGTAAAATGTCCTATAAGGGTAATTCTGTTCTTCCTATGATTTAGTGAATCTGAAAGTACAGTTGTAATTTTTTATAGGCCATGATAAGGGCCAGGACCATTTTGTGGAGTATGGGGTATCTGTATACAGCCCCCTGAAAGGTCCTGCTAACATAACATATAGGCCACTATTTCGTGCCTTCTTATCTAATAAGGATGGCGTTGACAGAGCCTCTAGTGACGACAAGGTATAGCACTAGGGGCTCATTAGGCCTTGGTTGCTTTAGCGTGGAAATGCGTCACAAATAATTATTTATCTACTAGAATGCTTCATAACATTTGTTAGTCCATTCGAAGGCAGCTTCTTTCTTCAATATTTGGAAGAATGGTTTACATCTGTCGCCAAATCTTGAGACAAATTATCCTAGTGTTATTAGCCTTCCAGCAAGCTTTTAGACATTGTTTTTACTTTGAGGGCTAGGCATCGTGAGGATGGTCTCAATTTTTTCAGGGTTAGCATCGATCCCTCTTTCAATGACTATGTATCTGAGGAATTTGCCAGCCCCTACATTGAATGTGCATTTCTTGGGATTCAATTTCATATTATACTAATTCATTGTTTGGAAGGTTTCTCGAACATCATCAATATGTTGGCATATGGATTTGCTTTTGATAATCATATCATCCATATATATCCCCATGTTATTTCCCATTTGATCTGTGAAGATTTGGTTCATTAATTTTTGGTATATTGCTATGGCATTTTTCAGATCGAATGACATTCGCTGGTAATAATAGATGGTCTCTCTTATTGTGAAAGCTATTTTTTTCTCATCTTCGGGGCCCATTTAGATTTGGTGGTAGCCACTAAAGGCATCCATGAATGATAGTACTTTGAATTTGGATGTGGGATCGACCAAATGGTCTATGGATGGCAAGGGGTATGGATCTTTTGGGTAAGTGTTGTTGAGATTGGTGTAGTCAACACATATTTGCTAGTCCCTATTTTTTTTCTTAACTAATACAACGTTGGCAAGCCATTCAGGGTATTATACTTCCTAAAACGGAAGGATCTATTTGTAAGTTGTGAGTAATGGATTTCACGTTTATCCCAATCATCTCGCCAGGGGACCAAGCAAATACATCTATATTTGCCATAATAAATAGAGTGAACATATGTCTTACCTCAAGCGGAAGATCCTTGCCAATCTTGATCATTTTTTCGAATGCACCTCTACCAGTTCTGTGTCTTTAGGTAAAACGGTGCCATCTTCACTTTCCTGAGGGACCTCCCTACGCCTTTTAGATTCTACTAGTACTGGGGCATTCTTCTTGGGCCTTTACAAGGTCACCACGTAGCCTCTATGTGCTGCTACTTGGTTAACAAACACCATTGCATCTCCAATAGGGGTTGTTAAAAGAAATATTAACTTCTGGTCGTTAGTCTATATGTGGAATTGAACCTAGGTTGGCAGCCCAAGGATGGCATTATAGGGCGATGGTACATCATGGACAAGGAACTCGGCATCGTGGGAGTTGCAGGTACGCTCCCTATTGTGATCTTTTCCTATCAACATTAGTAGAACCTTAATGGCCTTGGCTATGAGGATCTTGTCTTTCCCGATTCTAAATGTAGGCCCAGTTACTTGCAATAAGAAATACCTCTTAATCTTTAGTTTTTCTAATAGGTCAATGAAAATGACGTTGACGTGAGCCCCCGTAATCAGGTAGACCCTTTCAACATCAAAGTTGTTGATGTGTGCCCTCAATATGAATGAGCCCATCTGCAGGATCACTACCTGGGACCTATTGGCCCTTGTTATGACCCAATTAGGGTCAACGACCTCTAGTTGCGCGTCCTTGTGCTCTTGCCTTTTCCAAGCCTTCTGAGGCTTCTCTTTTGATGATCATGTGGACCACCCCTACTAGGGGCCTAGGATTTCTGCAGTCCATTAGGGAGTAGGGCCTTTCAAGCCTTCGTCCTTTATCTTTATCATCCTCATCATCTCTCCTACAAGGCATCTCTTCTTATCTTCAGCAAGGAGACATTTACCTGAATAGATATTACTTTAGCTTTGTCTTCATAAATCATTTCTTCAAATAGCTTTTTTAGGTGCTAGCATTCCTTAATATCATGTCCCCTGTCCTTGTGGTACCTGCAGTATTTCTTAAGGTCTTTTTTGCCATAAGGAGGCATCGATGGTGGCCACCTATGGATCTAGTTTTTCTTCTCGAGGGCGTAGAGATTGTTTGACCTTGTTTCTTTTAAGGGCAGGAAGATTAGCCCCGATTGTGAGTCCCCCTACCCCTCTTTTAGGACCTACTTTCTTTGGCTCTGGGGTGGTTCGTAGGGACTGTAAGTCAGTTGAGTTCCTCAGCATATATGTATCTTGTGAAGTGGTCGAAGAATTCCTCTAGGTCTCATACTAAATTCTTGTGAAGGTCCTAGGCCAATCTTGAATCCCGGGCCAACCGTTGGGTAATGGATACTAAGTGTAGCTTTGGAGATAGCCTTTTCACTTGTACTGCTTGACTGCTTCTACATTAAATCTGCGGACGTAGTCCCCTAGGGATTTTTCTTAACCTTGTCTAATTTTTAGTAAGTGGGCCATCATTTTTAAAGGTCGATTGGCTTCCTAAAAAGTGCCTTAGGAACACTTGGGAAAGATCCTTGAATGAGGTGAAGCGGCGGCCCCAGCTGGTCCTAAACCAAGAGATGGTAACTCCCGTCAGTGTAGAGTTAAAGACTCTACACATGATGGCATCAAAGGCTATTTCAAGCTTCATGGAGGTTACATACCTCTACAGATAATTTACTAGGTCTGTAAAGCCATTGTACAAGTTAATATTTAGGATGTAAAACCTCTTAAGGGGGTATTAATTATTTCTTCTAAAAAAAGTTAGAGCCATAAGTACTGCACGTCTATGCCCATGGTAGGGTCTTCTTTTGACCGTCTTAGAGCCTGCGTGCATTCTTCCATCTAATGAAGTCTCTGCAGGATCACATTGATGTCGCTAGGGCACTTTGAACGATCTAGGAATGATGGCCTTTCATGGGTTTTGGCCCTCGAAGGCTGGCCTTATTGAGGGGACAGATGAGGCCCATCTAGGTAGCTTTCAGCGGCTTCTTCTGGAGCCCCAGGCAAGGCTCTTCAAATTTTCTGCTGGACTGTCACCTTCAATTGTTCGAAAAATGCATGTTATAATGCCTGGAATTGTTCATCATTCAAGGGCACAAGGTCTTTACCTCTATGAGGGTCTTGTTGAAGCCTTATGGTCATCTTCTTGGTGTGCTTTTTCATGGGCGGGCCTTACGAACCTTTCAGGGCAATGACTCTCCTGCTCAATCTTATGTAGGTCCTGATTCTCTATTCGTGATCTTTACATGTTCACCATTTTGGGTTCCCACTGATGGCACCAAGTTAATAGGGAATGTGGTCGGGTAAGCTAGACCCAAGAGCTCGTTGAATAGCGAATCAGAATCCTGCATCCAAAGATAGCATTAAAGCCCCAGAATGTTCTCCTAGGGGAAATATCATTAAAGCCCCAAGATGTGCTCCTAGGGGAAACCCTTTGATGCTTAAGTTAGTTTTGCGACAGAAAGTGGTAGAGAGAAGATAGGAGAACTAGATCTCTTACCTCGGGATTGATGAGAGGTTTATATAGCTGAGGTGAGCTCTGGGTAATTCGTTCTAAGAATAGGAATCCCATAGCTTATCCCATATTTGTGGGATGTAGTTTCCTTATAGGAGAGGTTTCCTTTTAGGGCTTTTTTGGGCTTCTAGGCACAACCCATCCTCTATTCATCAGTAGCTGAGCCCTTAGGCTCGTTTCCTACTAAAAAGGATTCTAGATGACAGCCAAAATGTAAGCCTTTTTTGTTATGCAGTAACCTGACGAGATCTAATCCAAGTAATCTTATCATCTCATTTTTTTTATAAAGTGAAAGAGGTTTGGATTCTGTTAATAATTAGGGTGAGGGAGAAAGATAAGTTAGCAGTTCAACATTTTAATAACTGTGGTTCAAGAGAGTGAAGTCCTTCACTATAAAGGTTGGTGATTGAGGAACTTAGCTCTAAAAAAGCATTCAGGTGTGGTATTGAGATAGTTGGATCCAGGGTCTTACTATATCCCTAGGCTTAGTGAAGTTGATGCCCTATTCTGAGGCTTCTATTAAAGGTTAAAAGCCTCTTTGAGGGCCAAAACACTTTAACTAGATGGCTTGAAGAAGATAAGAAAACCATTAGCAAAGAATAAATAATTTATGATTGGTCTGTTTCTGCTGGCTTTAAGGCTTTTTTCTTGTACTACTGTTTTTCACATTGTAGTAGTACAAAAGCTATGGATATGTCTAATTAGACATATTGATGAATTTTCAAATTTACATCTTATTATTCTAAGTAATTCTCATAATTCCCTTTAGTCCAAAATGCATCTTCCTTTTATCCAATAACTTGCATTAGCATTTCCAGATCCCAAACTTTCATCTTCTCCAGTAGTCATTACCTCAAACAACGTTTTCCAGAGATGATGATGCCATTACACTTGAAAAGCTAAAAGACCTAAATGTTTGTCAGTGTCCAACACTTCAATCAATGCCAATTTAATTTCTTAAATTCATCACTGTTGCCATTGTCCACTGCCACACCTATTTGTTTGTCCAAATCTTAAGCCACACTTCTGTCATTGTTGGAAAACAACTCAAGTCTAATCAATGATCCATTTGTCCATATCAGGTCTTCTCAAATTGTCATGCGGCATATAAGTCAGGTCTCTTCTATCTCTCATGGTCACAAAACAACTTAAGCATGCTTCCCTTCTCTTGCAGGGTCAATGATCCATCATCACAAAAAAACAAGCCAAAATTCAACGCAAACTCATTTAAAGATGTGTCTAAAGGAAATAAATTACTTCAAAAACTTTTACATATTTCTTCAGATATTTATATATATTTATTCAGATATTTGTTCATTCATACACTTTTATTTTTGAAGAAAATAAATTGTTAGTATATTGCTCTCGGATATTTTTATTTTTTATGTCTGTAAATTGTCTACATATTGCTCTGAACAATTTTATATATTGCTTCAGACAGTTTTGCATATTTCTTCAAACACTTATATGTTCATTCAAATAATTTTACTTACTACTTAGACACTTTTATTTTTTAATATAACAGTTTGCATATTGCTTCATATACTTCTATATATTGAATCAGGCACTTTTACATATTCATTCAAACCTTTTTATTTATTGCTTTAAATACTTTTATTTTTGAAGGGAATAAATTTTCAGCATATTGCTTAATACACTTTTGCGTATTACTTTAGATATTTTATATGTTCTTGTAGACATTTTTATACTTTTACATATCATTTATTAAGGATAACAAATTGTTTACATACTACCTTAAGAAAACAAATTGTCTGCATATTATTTTAAATACGTTTACATATTTCTTTGGACATTTTTGCATATTGTTTTTATGCATAGTTCATTATCGGAGACAGGGGGAGTGGTTTTGTGGTGGCCTATAATGGTGCCAACCGAGGTGAATAAGAGGCAATAGCTAGCACATTCTTGAGGTGATAACCGATTTAATCCAGAGGTGATAACCAGTGAATCTGTAAGTAAGTGACAACAACGTGATCAAGATGCCAGCAACAATCAATGTGACTCAAAGCTGAGCAATAATGATAAGATGTATAGGCGCAATCTGGAAGTGATGATTGGCTTGAAAAGCTTTAGTTTGGAGGCAATGATGGTTTGGCGGAGGCGACAGTGATGGTGGCAGCAACAAGGTTAGGTTTTGGAGAGGGAGACAAAAAGTTTTAGTCCAAAGGCAATTTGGGTCAAGTTTTGGGTTGAATGACAGGTTATATATGAAGAATTATGACTGAATTAGTATATCTAATTAGATATATATTTGTAATATAATAATTATTGTGATAGTAAAAAATACTACAAATAAAGAGTTAAATGAAAAAAAATTGATTTTAATTCTAAAGTTAATTGAAATGCTCTTATGAGCCTCATTCTTAAAATATTAAACTTCTTATTCTAAATTCTTCAAAGACATAAATACAAGATTAAGTAAATTACACTTATTCTATGAATTAAATATGTACCATACAATTTTGGAATTAATCATGAATGTTTATTTTGTGCTTATAGTGATAATCATGTATGTTCTAAGACTAATTTTATTATTTTCTAACCTTTTTGGATAATGAAACTATGTTTGCAAGCTTTTGGTTTGCCTTGAATATTATTTCTAAATATAGTAAATTGTTAGTTGTAGCTAATGTGGAGTAACTGAAACAAATGAGCATTAACACTTGAGAGTTAAGCCTTAAACAAAGCGTTGAAAGCTTATATTGAAGGTTGGCCATTCTACTTTTTCACACTAAAATCCCTCATTTCAAAAGAACAAAAAAAAAATTATTTTATTATAGTGAGGGGATTTGGTTACAAGAAGCTATGATGCAAAAGAAGAAAATAAATTATTAATAAAAATTGAGAAACATTTTTGTTTTAGATGTATTTACTTAATTTTTTAGTTTAAGGAATTGATAGCCAAAGTGATCGATTACCATGGAAAGTCATCACCAAGCTAATTTGAAGAGTACCAAAACTTCCTATACCAAAGGACAATGTTAGAAGGACCTTAGATGTGTGTTTCCTTAAATGGCCCTCTGACACTCAAGTTAGTGTGTGAAGAAGATGAGTAGGTCATATAAGAATATATGCATAAAGTGGTGTGAACTATATGAGTTCGAATTAACTTATTAACTTGGCCATTATGATGACCTTTTATAACTGACAACTATTGTGGTAATTATTGTGGTTATGGAGAGTAGATCATGAAAGATTATCATGGCTTATAGAAGATTAAAAATCTAGAGATTATAGAGGTTGCAGAAAAGATTGTGGGACATCATGTGCAAGTGTTCCTAAAAATGATCCCCTTTCCATTATAAGGTCCGAATTTTAGGGTGATTTATAAAGAGAGAAAGATATCCAAGTACAGCAAACCTTTGTTAGTAATGTTCTTAAAAGCTAATCACTAGATAATTGTAAATTAGAGGGCAGCATAGAGGATTTCTCAGTAGGCTCGAAAAGATGCAAATTCTGCCTAGGAAAGCCTCCAAAAAGTGTCCGAAAATTTGATAAACTACCAGGTAGAATGAATTTCCTTGGAGGCAGAGCTAGTTACTCCATAAGCTAGAGTTTAAAAGCTCAAAGAGTCTATGCAAAAGTCTAAGAAGGATGCTTGAGTCAAGGCAAAAAAAGTAGAAAATGTGCAAGCTGAGGTTGATACACTTGAACTCGAAGGTTCAAGTGCCTACAAGTAGGGTCTTTGCAACACCCTGTACCAAATATGGGGTTGGCATCCTCACCATGACCTGAGCTTCCTTGACTGTACGTATATTCCTCTAGTGCCCATTGAGGAATGGTGTCATGATAAATTCATTAATGGCTTTAACGAGTTCACGACGCCTCCTAGTGGTGCTGGTAATGAATGACCCATAGTTAGTTTGGGATAAGCTATCTTCCAAGTTTATATCTCCCATTCATTAGTTTTTTTCAAAACTTTTTCATATTTCTAGTTTTAGTACATGGTAGTTCTTGCTTTGTTGCCTAATCAATGAAATATGATGACTTTGCTTATGTAAAGCATTGCATGAATTACTAAGAAAATAAGTTTCAATTTCATATGAATAATATACAGTTTAATACATGAAGATGTCATATTGTTTAATGCAAACACTATACAGTTTAATACAAACACATAATTGTTTTAGTTTCATACGAATATTATACATTCACTATATAGTTTCATACAAACACTATATAATATAATACACAAAGATGCCATATGGTGCATAAATGTTTTAGTTTGATTCAAATACTTTACAACCACTATACAATTTAATACAAACACTATACATTTTAACTCATAAAGATGTCACAAGAAAATATAATTCTAGAACTTACTTGCAAGAAGACTAAGCATCAATTCAACATCTATGGTTTCAATTCACTTTTCCATTGGTGCACAGGTTCACCCAACTCAAGCAATGAATCACAAAAATTTATATTTACAACATCCTTGAGGTACCTCATGAGCCTTAAAAATCTCTAATTACTTTGTGCCATTTTTGAAAATGCAGGCAACCTAGAAAGGGCACATACTAGGAAGTTCCTCTTGAAATGGTTACTAGCATTTTCATCCGTCTTTATTACTTTATCTAACTATTTCATATAAAGGCCATTTTGGTTTCCAATCCAACATTCTTCCAAGTCTACCACAAATACCTTTTGTGTTTTCAAATGTGTGCTTGCACCCATTAAAACATTATTGTATGTTATACCAAGCACCAACCTAACATCTTCTAGCATTAAGTCTATCCTCTTATACCTCATATTGTCCCATTTATAAGCTTAAGCTTATTAATTAGCCATTTTACCAAATCCTTGTTGAAAAACCTAAATCGCAACTTCAAAAGCTCACAAAATCCCATTTCTTTAATAACATGTACATGTTTCTCATGTTGCAATATCTTCTATACCCTTGTTATTTGTCTAGGTGAGTGCCTAGTATTAAATCTGCTATGTTACGCTTTAACTTAAATATACTAATTCAAAGTATCAAGATCAAGTGCAAGGGAAAAATAAATATTGCTTTTCCTGATATATTTCCTTTTATCATCATCGAATTCAACAGATACAACATCATCAGCCAACTTCAATTTTCCTTTCAATTGATAATTAAAAGGCTTCATTTTATTTTCTCTATAAAATATTATAAAATTACAATAACAATAACAAATTTAAGCCAATTATAATCCTATGAATAATTTCTTTTTCATGTTAATTTATTTATCTATTCATCCACCATATTAGATCTACCTCGCATGTTTTATATCATGCTCACTTGATTCATCTTCTCCTTCCTTATTCCTTTTTCAATTTGACTTGGTTGCTACTTTACACTCCCACTTCACATATTCACAGTAAGTACTATGTTTCATAATTTTCAGAATAATACAACTACTTAAAGTTCCACACAATAAAATACCTAGAACAAAACAAATTCTTCCATGGTTCATTCAAATTCTTATGAAACATGTAACTTAATCCCATGATCATACAACATATGTGTACATCAAACTCAACATATTTAACCTTATCCATGTATACTATTATTTACAGTTTTACATAAAGTAGACAAAAGTAATAGAATGTCTTCTATGGACATACAGATTATTTCTAGACATGGTTTAAAACTTCCCCTACCTCTCTTCTACCATATATGATTTCTCAATTTCTCAAATATCATCACTATATTTTTATCCTGCTTAGGTTTTGTAGAAGATTCTTTTTTGAAATAATAAAAACTTGAATACTTAAATACCGTTTTTGTTTTAGTCCGCTACCTCTGATGTTAACCATTTTCATCATTCCGTTTGATCTTTCTACTGCATTATGTTTGATGCAATTTTCAAAATGTGCTTTTGTCGGAGGAATTACTAATTATTTTGCAAATTTAGAGTTTATACATGCTATTATTGTTACTATTTTCCTTACATTTTTTTTGTTTTAGCAGCCACTACTGAATCATCATTATCATCATTTTCATTAGTCTCCCTTCCTTACCTAGGCTTTGACCTGGTTTTTTTTCAGTCCTTTCTAGTAACAATACAATGGTTTCAGATACATATATACATCTTTACATATATGTGTAAAATTAGAAGTAAATATAATCCAAAAGCTCCTAGCATATGTCTATGCAATAAGGTTGACAACAGGCTATTTTCAAATTTAGTTCTGTTCAATAAAAGATCAATCTACATACATAATTCAAACTAATATTCATACAAAAATTGTACAATTTCATTCATTATTACATCATTTGGAATTCACCTTTTATTTTAATTAGTCTTGATTCCTTCTGGTTGCTTCTTTTTGTGACCTTATTCTGGCTCAACGGCACATTAGTCTTTTACCCTTTCCAGTCATCCTATTTTTTCTTCCTTAAAACTATTTCTAATTTATATTATTAAACTAAGAAAAAAATTATATAATATGATACACAAACATAAATGAATTTAACTAATTCATACCCAATTATTGCAAAATATAAATCATAATATTCTCTTGCAGCTTTTCGTGTCTTTTGCCATTTAATAACTATTAGTTTGATTCTCAACTATTTAACCCATACTTGTGTGACAAAAATATGAGACACTTGTGAAGGAATCCTATATGTTGTCAAACATCAATGTGGTAATAATTACATATTATAATGCATGCACAATTAATATGTAAGAACTATTCACAAAAAAATACATACAATTGATATCACAAGTAGTCTTTTTCCTAACTTTGCTATGTTTGCTCATCTACTGATTTACTATTCAACTCATCAGTAATCATTATGGAACCTATATTTTTTAAAAAAATAAAAAAATCTAATTCACAATAAGATATTTCTGGCTAGTAAACTTTATCGTAGGTCCCTTAACTTATTTTATTATCATATCCGGGTTATATAACCCTATTTTATCCTAGCTAGGTCCCTTAATTCACATAACATGCTCTGGTTGGGTCCTTTCTGTCATTTGGACTATTAACTTTAACAGAATATTAATAGAAAATGTCAACTTTAGTCCCTAGAATTTCTTCATCCTCCTTTAAGCACCAAAAACTTACAGATGTAATACTTTAACCACCCATGTTGCATTACTTATAAAACCCCCACTGTGTCGGCTGCCACTCCCCAGCCTCTGTTGCCATTTCAGACCAATCTGCACATTCATTATCTCCTTTTGCCTTTTCCGCAATCTCTCTCCACGAGCAACAACCTTACCATCATATTCAGTTTCTATTTTTCACTTTTTAAGTATCTTCTTCAACTTCGCATTGAAACTTATTCCCCAATTTTTCTCCTTGTCTACCTCTTCATCTGAACCTACTCTATCATTAGGCCATGTCCCTCCTCTACCACACAAACCTCTATCATCCCTATATCATTTTTTTTCCATCTGCAGCCAAGAAGAGTAGAATCATTTGGGATGAACAAGGAGAGAAATTGTTTCATTCACGGTCTAAATGCTGATTTAGGTTGATTTTCTTGGCTGCGAGTCTTGATTAAATGTGAACTCTGTCAGATTGAACGTGAATTTTGTTAAAAATCCCATTTCGTTCTCGCCATAAAAACTGATTGGGCCACTTAACGATGACTGCGACAGCATCATCAATCTTAAGGAGTTCCAATTAGAGACAAAGCAAATCTTGCTGATTTGGGTGCAATCTCTTCCAACTTCGCAACGGAACTCATCCCCCCAATTTTTTCTCCTCATCCACCTTTTCATCTCTACGCATTCTGGCATTGGGCCATGTTCCTCCACTGCCACACAAACCTCCAATGTCACCATCTCATTGGTCAGATATAAAAGCAAATCTTGCTGGTTATGGGGAGACACAATGTCATGGGATGAGGCTACAGTGGCAGGTGTGCTGAATGGTGGTGATTCATTTTTTGGCCCGTGAGGAGTGAATCTTCAAAATAAAACTAAACAAAGCATATATAATTCATTTTTTAGTTTTATTTTATTTCTTCTAAGCTCATGTTTGGGATGAACATTAATAGATTATATTCTTTTGGTATTTTCGGAAACCATCTATCTCATCTTGCTCGATGTATTGTTAGAGATGTGTTTGAGATTTTAAGAATTGTGGTCCACTTGTGATTTATCTAGGTCTCAAAAATTGTGCTGCATTTGTGATTTGTCCAAGTTACGAGATACAATAAGGTTGGTCGGCTTCAATGGAGTGCACGGTGAGGATGAGGAGTCATAGTCATAGTAAGTAGTTGGTGTAAGAGAAAAAAGTGGTTGATGTGTTAAATCTATATATTTTAGGCTATTAGAAGCATGAAAACTAAATTTGCGTATATTGAAACTGTAAAACACAACTCTAGAATCACACAAGTAACCCAGGCCACCTACATACACCATTACTTTGTAAAACCTAACCATACAACACAAACCCCTAATTATTGCAGATTTTGCCCATTCAATAACTCAAACCATATTGCCAAAATTTTCCAATGTTCGAAGATTTTCAATAAATCTTTAATCTCATGCCATTTCATCCTATACCCATTTACTTTCACCCAAAAAATAAAAAACCCATATGTTTTGATTGGGCAACTCACATTTTTTTTCTTGGATGATTCGCCTACTCCATCACAGGAAACACCATCTTGGTACTCGTTAATTGGTATATACTGATCTCATAACCTTTTCATATACTTCTTGACTGAAACAGGTAGGGTTTCCTATGGGTTTCAAATAGGGAAAACACAGTGATGGTTTTTTTAGACAGAGGTGGATGCAAGATTGAATATGACTGTAGGTTTAGGGTAGCAAGGTTTTTAAATTGTGTTTATATGAAAAAATAACTCTAATCAGGTAACTCCTAAAATTTAGCCTTCAATCTTCACACCTTTCTCTATAATTTGAAGTCTAATTAATGGATGGGAATCATTAAGATCACTAATAGTGTTACTTGGTGTATATTCACATGGTGGACAGTCTCTAAACTCAACAAATGTAACAAAAGTATATTAAAGTAACCAGTTGTTAACAAAAATCTTCGTCTGTAGCCATCCATTCAAAGCAGGGAAATTCATATTGAAAAATATAGATGTTTGTTTGAAACTTTGATGGCTTTTAGAATCTGAATGATTCATGTTTTTCAAATAATTTTTTTATAATTAACTGTAACTTGTCATCTAAAAAACACATGGCATTGCTAAAACAAAGCTACTCTGCTCGAAACAATTTGGTGATGACATCCACAAGAACTAGTTTTGTTTTCTCAATTTTGTTAATTATCTTCCGAATTTGAATATAGATTCATAAAATAAAGTGTTTTCATTCTCTTTCTTTCCCAGTCAGAAGAAAGAGTCTTGCTATTTGTAATTTGAAATATTGGATTTGACGCTTTTAGACGAACAACTCAATAAAACTCAAGGGATCAGAGGAAGACAAAGAGGCGATGAATCCGTCAATCCTTTTCAACATTTGTTAATGGTACTTTTTGCAACATGTTACTTTCATGGTGCTTTTACTACATCTTTTATATATTTGCAAACAACTGGTATAGTTCGGGGCAGATTGTAAAATTTAGTCTTATTTTATTTAAAATTGGTTTTGAGTAATGAAATGACGAGAAAGCCCAAAATCCGAGTAACGTGCGTATTTGTGAGGACTTCAGTTTTGTGCCGTTATTCTGGTAAGAGAGGCTGGATATTGCCCATGTAAATTGCTCCAGAAATTGTCAGTTGTTTTGTTCTGTCTCAGGAATGTCTCTCTTTTCTCTCCTCTCTCTGTTCTCTGTAGTTATGTTTCTGGGCTGAGAAAGAGAAGGAAAGAGAGAGAAGGGGAGGGGAAAAGTTCCTGGCTTTTGCCCCTTTCTCGTCACCATCACATCCATGGCTTGCTTCGGCGACTGCACGGGGAAATGGACCAGAAAGAACAGAAAAAATGTACACCATGATCGATACAAATCCCTTGCAGGTATTGGTTAATTTTCTGGACCCTTTCTTATGTTGAAATTCTATAAGTTTTTATTTTTGCTGTGAAAAAGCGCAATTGCTTTCGATTATGGCGATTTCTGCTTGATGATGATGCTTTTGTTGATTATATAAGGCAGAGGTTGTTCCGAGGCTAGAGCGCTTTTTTGTTTGAATTAAGTTGACCGAATCTACGTACATTTTGGGATGCACGTTTGATTTCAAAGTTGCCAATTTCGTGTTTTATGTGGGTTTTGTCATTAAGCCTCTTTTGGGTTTTTATTTTATTTTATTATTCCTTTGAATACCTAATTAGCTTTTTCATGTTAGTATTGTGTTGTTTATATAAAATTATATTACTCCCTCTGTTTCATATTAGTTGTCCCTTATTATCTTTTTTTATTAGAGTTTGACTTGAATATATTTATATTAATATGAATTGAAAAAAATTCTAAAAAATGATATTTAGAAACTAGAATCTTTAAAGTTTCATTTTCATATAAAAAGTTCATATTTTTACGATAAATTTTAAGAGAATAAAACCATAGATTAATTGCTGTGAATAGTAAAGATGACAGTTTTTGTGAAACAGAGGGAGTACTACTTGAGGTTGTTTCTCTTGGTTTCTTCTTGTTTGATGATCAAGCTTCAAATTTTTTATCACTGTCTTTGTTTGTTCTATGTTTGCAACTTTGATCTAGATCAAATCATCAGTTGACATTTCCCTTTCATGTTTCTTATGTAGTCGTGTTCCTTTGTTCTGTTTGTTTAAATCTCATGTCAACTTGTTATAGAGATACCAAAAGTCAGTCCATATCAGAAGGAAAAGAAGGATGACCAACTAGCTTTGGATGTAAAGAGCTCAAATTTGAGAGACATTGCCAAGGGTGTTAAAGGTTATCGGGCACAGAATTTTACATTTGGTGAACTTGCAGCGGCAACTGGCAATTTTAGGCGGGATTGTTTTCTTGGTGAAGGGGGTTTCGGCAAAGTTTACAAGGGGTACTTGGAGAGACTGAACCAGGTCTGTTGTAGGCTATTCTAGTGAATACCACCGAAGTATTATCTTCACATGCTTACAACTATTGCCATAGTTGTTCATTGAATTGAAAGTTGAAACTATCTTATATCGCAAAGTTTAGCTATATTTGTGAAGGTTTCAGCGGTTAAGCTCTACTGGTTTTAGTATTTACTTTTTCTTTTCTACTATAACATGAAGTAGGCAGATTTCCCAGCTAGTTAGGATTAAGGTTCAGTTGATTGATATTGATTGATTGGGCATGATTCTTTCTTTGTGTAGGTTGTAGCTATCAAGCGGCTTGATCGTAGTGGCCGGCAGGGGATCAGAGAATTTGCTGTTGAAGTCTGTACATTAAGTCTAGCTGATCATCCGAATCTTGTCAAATTGCTGGGTTTTTGCGCTGAGGGTGATCAAAGACTACTGGTATATGAGTATATGCCCTTGGGGTCGTTGGAGAGCCACTTGCATGGTATTGAGATTTCGAGATCAATGTTATGTTTGTCAACTAAAGTAATCATCTCACCTAGCATCTCTAATGGTTGCAAACTCTCGATCGATGATTTGTTTGTGTAGATCTTCAAACTAGTGGAAAAGTGCTTGATTGGTTTACAAGGATGAAAATAGCGGCAGGTGCAGCGAAGGGCTTGGAGTATTTACATGAGAAGATGAAGCCTCCTGTCATATATCGTGATTTGAAATGTTCCAACATTTTGCTTGCTGAGGGATATCATCCAAAGCTATCTGATTTTGGCTTGGCCAAAGTTGGTCCTAGTGGTGATGAAACTCATGTTTCAACGAGGGTAATGGGCACATACGGGTATTGTGCACCAGATTATGCCAAGACCGGGAAGTTAACATATCATTCAGATGTTTATAGCTTTGGTGTTCTTCTATTGGAGCTCATCACGGGCAGGAAAGCCCTTGACCATTCTAGAGCACGGGAAGAGCGCAGTCTAGTTCAGTGGGTAAGATGGAAAGCTTATTCTAGTTCCTCTATTTATCTGCAGCTCTTTGATTAGTTGTTTTTTTCTTTTCATTTGAAACTGGGTTCCTGGTCATGGGACATCAAGAAAGTTAGTAATTTACTTAGACTATGAAAATATGATGGCTCAAAATTTGATAATTGAGTCGTAACAGAAAGACAATTTTAGAGAAAAAGGAAAAGTTTTGAACTTTAGGATTGGTGTTGAAAATATCACTTCAAATGCTAGGAAAGCCTAGAATAATGCAAAATACAGAAGGAAAGAGAATCTTTAAGTCTTGAAATAGGCTTTAGCAGAGATCAACCAAAGGCAGGCGCGTGGGTATGAGTGACCACAGCCAAGAGAATGTGGGAGAAGTACACAACACCAACAAAGGGGTTAACTACCCCAGAGGTCCTCAAACTATCGTAGACAGGTTTCTGAGTAATGGAGGTTTATGCAGTTGCAAGTTGGTCCATAACCAACAATAATATCAGAGCCATTAAAAAATCCAACAGAATGTTACAATGGATATGTATAATCCGTGCTCTAGGATTTAAAATTGCTTATACTCATTCATTTGTTACTGTCTCTTTCAGTAGTTTTTTCCTTGGTGATTGTTGCGATTGTTTAGTTGACATTTTTCCTTTTTATTTCTGATGGTTCCATTAACATTTGGTTACTTTTCTGTGAAGTTTCTAACTTTCTGCAGAAACTTTGAGTTATTTTTCTGGCTTTATCCACAACAACTCATTCTCTGCATCTCTGGTGCAAACCATAACAGTTTCTGGAACATTTTTGCAGGCTCAGCCTATGTTCAGAGATCGGAGTAACTACACGCGAATGGTTGACCCGAAACTCAAAGGCCAATACCCAATACGCGATCTCTACAAAGCACTTGGCATTGCTTCAATGTGTGTTCAGGAGCAGCCTGCCATGCGGCCAATGACAGCTGATGTCGTCTTGGCCCTGCACTACTTAGCCATGCCGAAGAATGATTCAGTCCACCTGGTTCAGTAACCCGGAAGGGCAGCCCCTAATTCATTAGCGGGAACTAGAATGAGAATTGATGGTAAAAGTCCAGGAAATAATGACTCCTGAGGAAGTGGACAGTAGGGAATGCAGCTAAAGCATAGAGCTGAGAGTAGTCTACAGAGAAGAATTAGTTGCCTGGTTACTGATTTTGCGGTTGGAGATGACAATGGGGGGATGGCTTTCATGCTAAAGATCTCCTCCTGGAATTTCTGCTCCTTTTTGTTTCCTCTCTTTCCTGGGGTTTTCCTAAATGGCATGTTTTAGCAAATTGTATTCCTCACTCACCAATCTTTTTGCCCTAAACTTTTATCTCATTTGGGGTCCTCTCCCCTCTAATTGTATTCTGGGTCTTTCCAGATAGCTGACAGACACCTTCCTTGAGCTAATCCCTCATAGTTTTCGTTTTTTTCTCTCAGAAATACATTTAATTGGGCAGGTTTGGCAATATTCAAAGCTTAGTTCACTAGTTATTTTTCTAATAAAAATTTTATTCAAACTGTCTAAAATATCTATTAATAAATTTAAGTAGTCTAATAGCTGTTTGCGAATATAAAGTGTTGCTGCTTTTTTATTTTTCTTTCCTTTTTTGTAGACAGATCTCATCTTACTTTTGTTAGAACAGTTGCATGGACACGTAAAGTAGCTACGTTCTATACTCCAATACTTGCTGTTGTTTAACTAGATAATTTGCAACAATCACCATTTTAAGATTAGTTGTATAACATTAAACTCCATCAATACCTACTATAAACTTATCTATCCTCAGGGACATAACCAAGAATCGAGCCTAGGAGGTGGGGCATAGGTTGGAGCATTGGCTGGTTCTCAACATGCATAAATTTACAATTAATAACAGAAAATATTAAATAATATTATATATAAACTTATTAAATTTAAAAATCTACAATAATTAAGTTTAATTCAAATATTTATAACTCAAAATTTAACACGACATTTATTCAAATTTTTAAAATCATCAAGTATTGAATTTATACTAAAAATCTCTACAATATATTTTCAATATATAAAAGTAAACTATAAACAAGAAAATCATTATCCATCTTGTTTTCCAATCTAGACTTCACAATTTTTTTAGTTGAAAAAATACATTTTGTAGTTACAGTTGACATAGAAAGTGTTAATACTAATCAGATCAATCTATCAATCTTGATCCTATATATCATCACCAAAATTTAGAAAATCATATTTTAAACACTTGAGAATTAATTTTCCCAGCTAGTTTGTATCATGATTACTTGGGAATTACAATACAATAAACCTAAATCATCCTAAAATTATGCAAAACAATTACAATGAGAAATCTATTTGTAAAACTCATTTTTTTGGATGATGAAAAAGTTGAAAATAGGTGAAGAAATTGAGAACTGGTTATGATTGACTGAGGGTGATACGAGAGTTGGGAGTAACAAGGGGGCCTTTATGTTCATAATAATATGTGGTGAAACATTTAAAAGGATAAAATACCCCAAAGCTCATTATTAATTATATAATTTATAAATAAGTACATAACTTTAAAATTTTTGCAATTTTATATTATATTTAACTACTACTAATAATAAAAATTGAAAATTCTCCCGTCCCTGCCTATGCTACTCCACTATACCAAACAACACAAACCATTGCTAACAATGACGCGCTTTGGCCTCACTAGTGACTAGACTAATTCTATCTCTTATGAATCATAATTGTCATCGACTTAAAGAACATTTTTTACGTTTTTTAAGCCACAAGAGATTTGAACACTTAATATTGTGTATCTCCACTAAAGTTTTACATCAATTGCACAAACTTTTCGGGTTAATGTTTTCTAGATCATAAAATAACACCCTGGAGATCCCATTTGAAGCAATATTTGATGCAATTTTTTTAACTAAATGTCAAAAGAGTACGTGTTCCAATGCGCTAGAAACACCTGAACGGGGATGTTGCCTCAACATAGGTGATATAATGCCCTAGCAAGAGCAATAGCAGAAAAGCAACTATTTATAAAATATAATTGTATGAACACTTTTAATATTTTTTATTGTTTTTATTAAATTTTGGATATATGAAGACAAACACCCACTATTACATATTTTAGTATAAAGTATAGCTTAATTCGAAATCCTATGTCACACTATAGAACACTTTCACTTTTAAAAAATAAATTTTTTCGTCTGCTAATAAAAATGAATATATAGACATTTTTTAGTGGTTGGTCCTTACAAACTATTGAATATGATGCAATTTTTATGCAATTTTTTCATGCTAATCCTATAAACATAAAGATGCTGAGATAGAGTCCAACACTAAGCCCAGATCATTTAATAGGTCCGGTCCATTACACTTATAGCCCTGTTGGTTGATGACTTGCCCAAAAAAGGAATTAGATTCCTGCATGAAAAAATCCTTTATCAATAGGACTTCCAAATACAAATGTATCCATTCGACTCTGTAAAAAGGGACCTCTATGGTACTCTAAGGCATGTTCAGAAACCCTATTTTCCATAGCTATTTCACCATTTACTAGAGTTAACTTAATAGTTGGAGGATTCATTCCAAATATTTAATTTGGGACCTTGAGGGCATCTTTGAACGCGGGTTCTTAGGTTCATGTCACCCAATAGTAGCAGCTTGGTTGCCAATCCGCATGATTAGAATAGTAGCATCCTAGTTTTGGTATTAATTTGGTGTCATCTATGAAAATGGCTTGGTGAACACCAGCATATCACAATGGGATGAAGGCCAATCTAATTATAAGAACACTTGTGGTGGCCATAATCCACCACAGCAGGTAAGGGCCTCCTATGGCCACGATGTAAGATGAAGAACTATGGATGACTAAATTTTTCTTGCTAATCCTATACACATAAATACACTAGTTAATAAATCAGTTATTTATATTTGTGGGAAACATGTTAGGAGCGATAACAATGACTAAAATAGAATGATTATATATGTCTGCTAGTAAGTCTCTCAAATATAATCTTGCCTTGCAATATTTTAGGCTAAAAGTTAGGACTTAGCATACATTTTATTTGTACGTACTAATTAAGGAGGCAGAGCCTGGGACGGATCCAATTGGTGCCAAGGTATGGAAGGCTATATGGGGTTCCCACTTTAAGAACAAAACAAAGTCTTTCTTATGGAGGCTGGCGCATGACTCTTCCTATTCGGGATAATCTCTATTGTTCCGAAAAATAGAGCTCGACCTGACTTGCCCTATATGCTCTAATGACAGGGAGACAGGCCTGCACATTCTGAGGGATTGTAACTTTGCAAAGGCAACATGGGATGGGAAGAGGCTCTTTTCCCTTTCCGAACTTGCTGGCAATACATTGAAGGAATTGTTGTCGCACATTCTTGATGCTGCTAACAAGGAACAATGGCAACGTTTTGCTGCGGCAGCTTCAGCTCTTTGGAAGCATTGTAATAGCGTGGTATACGGTCAGTGGTTGCTCGGCATGCAGGAGGTGCTGGCATGGCAAATTTCGGAGACAAATGAATGATATCATAGTACGTCCCAGGCTGCCTGGGCATGAAGCTCTTTGTAGAGGCTGGGCTAAGCCCCTGACTGGTTGGCTCAAGTTAAATAGGACATAGCAGTGACTGGGGATGGTGGCCTTGGACTTGGTGCGATTCTTCGGACGGATAAGAGAGAGGTGGTGGCAACCCTAGAAGTGAGGAGGGAGGGCTTTCCAAATGCCTTATATGGGGAGAGCCCAGCGAGCCTCTTGAGGGCTTGAAGCTGGTGACAGACTTTGGTGCACAACTAATGTGTGTGGAGAAAACAATATTACAATTTTTTTTTATCAAAATTAAGTATTTTATTATTAGAAACTATTCATAAAGTATAGAATTTCAGATTGAATCTAGATAAAAAGAATAAATAAAATAGAAAATAAAAGGTAATATTAACTTTTTATTATTTCAGTTTGCGTATCTATACCGACGAAAACTAATAAATTTACTTCTATTTCTTGATCAGCTCAGCTACACAATTGCTAAATGATATCCAAATATGCTTGGGCACAATTTTCGTCTCCAAGAAACCGGAGCAGCCTTCGTTTCGGTGGATTACTCCGGCACGTGTGCCTCACGTGAACAAACTTTCCCGCGCTAAAGGCTGTTGCATGAGTAGCCGACTCAAGAAGCTGATCAAAACGCCAAACGAACCCAATCGAATCAATTACCCTCTCTAAACCTTTTAGCTTGCTCTCTCTCTCTCTCGCTCCCTCCCTCAAGTCTCGAAGAAGAAGATGATGACGCCCAGCCATCTTCCGATCAGCTCGCCGCCCTGCCGATGCACCACCACCAAAGCTAGGGCGTTTCCGTTGCCGGAGAAATGGGCACACGCCATTCCTCTCATCGTTTTCCTCTGTTTTCTCATCCTCTGGCTCTTCTCTTATCCAGGTAACTAGATTCCAAAGAACACCTAGTTCTCCGATTTGGGTTTCGATCTTCAACAGTGTTGGTTACGTGGTTTCTGCTTGCCTCAGTAGTTCTTACTTTGTTTCGATCTTCTTGTTCTGGTTTTGGTTGTTCTTCTTAATTGATCGAAACAAAATCAGACTTGGCTCATACTTGTTTGGTTCTTGATTTCGTGATTATATTCCCTTCTTTCATCAAGCAGTTGATGTGGAAATCAAGAACGGGGAAATCGTGGCCGTCCATCGTCGGATCGTGGAGGCAGCAGCTGGAAATAATAACAATGATCGGATCGACTACTCTTTGATTCTGGCTTCTGCCACATCGCCATTGGCTTCGTTTCAAGCAAATGGTACTCGCAAGAATGGGACAGATATTGGCTGACAAGATTCAGAAAGAAAAAGAATCATGATTTTTTGCAGGAGCTGTAGGATTCTGCTGGGCAGAGGTCAAACATTTTCTTCGCTGAAATTGGGTCAGATCAGCTTCCTTAGCTTTTACTGCCATTCCATTCTGTTGATCTTTTTTTATCAATTTTGACTTGAATAATGTGTGAGGAACAGTTAGATTTTTGAATTTTAGTTACTTCGGCGCCATAAATGTGCCATTTCGAATCCCTTCCTGTTAAAAACTCTGCATTTTTACCGAGTAGCTGCGGTTAAAATTCTATAAAATCATGGTACTTGTTTTACGGCATCATTGTACGGTGTCGGGGTAGCGCTTCTTTCCGAGCACCAACGCCGCCAAGGGAGGCATGTGCAAGTTCTTCTCCAGCATGCTCGGGAGAGGAATGAGCTCGCCGCCCCAGTGACCGGGAGCCTATTTTCTGGGGCCGAGCGTCGTGGGCCCCCGAGCGGTCCCCCTACGACGCAGTTTTTGGTGAATAAAAAACTCCCTATTTTGCCAACGGCCGAGGGGTTGAAAACTCTTCGGGAGGAGAAGGTGACTTGGGCGGCCTTGGTCAAGGAACTGAAAGATGTTGGTATCCACGGATTTATGAAAGGCTTCTGCCTTGCTCGCCATCAGCTCCATTAACAGGACCCGACTACAATTTTTGTGACCGGAATACTTTGTGGTAGTTTTTAAGAGCATTTTGCAA
The DNA here is from genome assembly GCA_005392925.1 of Aquilaria sinensis. NCBI lineage: Eukaryota > Viridiplantae > Streptophyta > Magnoliopsida > Malvales > Thymelaeaceae > Aquilaria > Aquilaria sinensis. Next base: position 62,212 of record SMDT01000186.1, on the reverse strand, counting down.
ATTTCTTTTCTGCTTTCTTTCCTTTTGCCAAATTTCCTTTCTTGGGATACTTTTTTTATCATCTATTGCTCAATCTCACGACCTCTATTCCTCCATCTCCCGATTTGCTCCCATATTCGTGAAGTTCAATTCCCGATCATTTTCGGATTTGCAAGTTTTCAAGTGTCGCCCGGATACCAATTATGTTGTTGGCCATTTTTGAGCTCGTGGTTATTTTCTTGATGGTGGCGTTCCACCATTGCCTCAAGTACCCCACCAAAGTCCTTTCTTTGTTGCCTTTGCAAAAGTGCATTCTCGGCTCCTATTCACGGGCCCATGTGGATTTTTGTTTTTGGCCCAAAGCCTCTTGCAGAATTTCATTCTTGGAGCATGCTCTGCAGCCTATATAAAATTCTACTCTTGGTAGTATGTTTATATAAGGTTTTATTTCTAGGTGCACTACTGGTAAGTTATAGCATTCCATTTTTTGTCAACAAGCCTTTATATAATTTTATATTTGACTTTTGGTTGAGAATTTCTGTAAAATTCTATTCGTGGTAGTTATTGAGAAACAAAACTCTATGAGGGCATTACTATTTTATTACCAAACCTTGATTAGGTGCCTTCATACAATTTCACTTCTCCAAGAATCCTAAATAATACACTAGGTCTTTATGCAAAGTAGTTTTATAGTATGTCCAAGTAACAAATGTTCTTGAGTTTTTCACCGTACTGATTGGTAAGCTCATACAACCTTTCATACTTCCTTAGCGATTACGTACAACCCTTCCCAATTTTCCTTGAGGGCACCTTGTGTTGAGCTACCCTATTAGATGTTTGTTCTCCTTAGCACCAAGTCTCCTTCTTTAATGCCCTTTGGTCTAGCACTTATATTGGCTGCCTAGGTTGTCCTTTGTTGAGTCTCTTTTTCTTTGTTCAACTTGCCCACTGTGTTCTTCAAGGAGATTCAAATGTGCTTTCAACCTTTGTTCATTTAAAGCAAGATCGTATGCTTTAATTTGAATAATATGATGGGCAATTTGTACAGGTATTATTGCCTCAGTTTCATACACAAAGGAAAAAGTGGTTTCCCAAGTTAACTTTTTAGGAGTAGTTTTGTATGCCTATAATACATTCAACAACTCTCATGCCCACATGCCCTTTGCTTTGTCCAACCTTTTCTTAAGGCCATCCTTAATGGTCCTATTTGTAACTTTTAGTGGTCCGTTAGTCTATAGGTTGCGGACGTTGTCTCCAAGTCTTCTATGAATTCTTGCAAACCTTGATTTATGAACTGGGTCTCATTGTATGTCATATACAATGTATTGCCAAATGAACGACCTAATATCGTTAGCTATGATTTTGGCCAAAGGTTTTGCTTCTACCCATTTGGTGAAGTAATTAACGACCACCATACAGTTCTTTACGCCTAGAGCTATGGGCATCAGATCAATAAGGTTTATCCCATAGACAGCAAATGGGCACGGGGATGGAGACAAATTAATAAGCTCAAATGGAAGTCTTTGGATTTTTGCATGTCTTTGGTAGTTATTACATTTTTTTCACAATTTCTTGGAATCCTTTCAGAGCGTTAGCCAGAAATAGCCCTACCATAGTACCATTAATTCTAAAGCATTAGGAACGAATGAGGGCCATAAATTTCATCGTGGACTTTGGACAAAATTTCCTCAATTTTTCTTTCCTCTACGCAAACTTGCAAAAGCTGGGCAAATCTTTATTTGAATAACTCATCCCCAACAAAGGCGAACCTTCCACCTTTTTTCTTTATTGTTGTTGCCTCTTTTTTATTCTCGGTAAAGACTCAATTAGCTAGGTACTTTACTAGGGGTGCCCTCTAACCCTGGACATCACTAATATGTGTAATACGCATATGCCAAAGTTTAGCAACTCTTCTTTAGATACCTTTTGTTTGGATAAGCTATCCACCTTTCTATTTTGTTCCCAGGTACTTTTTCCATTCTCACAAGGTTGAAGCTTCCCATCAACATTTTATGATGTCATGATATTGCTGTGAATTCCGTTCTTTGACCTCGTATTCCTCTTTGAGTTCTTGGATTAACAATAGTGAATCACTGCAAACCTTAAAGGCTTTTATGCTGACGTTCTTTGCGAGTTAGAGGCAGGCTATTAGGGCTTTGTACTTGACTTTGTTGTTAGTTACTGGGAATAATAAATGTATAGGTCTAGCTACCTTCATCCCTTCTAAGTTGAATATGAATATGCTGGCCCTATGTTAGTTTTTTCCTAATTCTCCATCATCAAACAATTTCCACACTAGCTTCTCAGGTTCACTCGTTTCTTTTTTGGGGGTTGCCTCAGCTATGAAGTCAACAAGGGACTAGTTTTCTATAACTTTTCAGTCTTCATACGTGATATCATACTCCCCAATTATATGAACCACTTAGGCTACCTTTTGAGTGATCCACCTTTTTTATGACATCACACAACTGGAGGTTGGTTTGCACCCCTATGGGGTGACCCTAGAAGTAAGGCCTTAGCCTCCTTGCTTATAGCACCATGGTATAGGTAGCTCTTTGCAATGTGGGGTACTTAAACTTGGTACCATGTAGGGCCTCCTAACATAGTACACTAGCCACTATTTCCCATCCTTTTCTTCTTAGACCAATATCAAGCTAAAGGCTTTGGGGTTTACCTAACTATATAACACTAATGGCTCCCTTAGCTTGGGTTGCCCTAAAGTTTATAATTCAACTAGGTGTTTTAAGGTTGTTGAATGCCTGCTCGTACTCATCAATCCACTGAAACTCTTTTTTGGTAGCGCCTTGGACAGTATTTTGAGGGAAGGTCCATACTTTTCCTTATACATCCAGACAAATCTGCCAAAAGCAGTTACTCTCCTGTCCAACCTCTAAGCCAACTTTAAGGATATGGTTGACGGCATGTCAAGTATGGCCTTTATTTCTTTAGGACTGGCATTGATCATTCTTTTTTATGTCATATGCTTAGGAAACTTTTTTATCCTACTCCAAATGTACATTTCTTTGGGATTCAGTTTTAGCCAATATGTTTTGAGTTAGTGGAATACTTCTTAGAGGTTTGCTAAGTGGTTTATTTAGTCATGGATTTTTGCTATCATGTCATCCATGTAGATCTCTATATTTGTACCTATCTGATCCGTAAAAATTTTGTTCATTAGCCTTTGATACATGACATCTGTGTTTTTTACCCCAAAGAGCATCCTAATATAACAAATTGTTCCTTCATCTGTGATGAAGGTTATTGCTTCTTTGCCCTCTGGCGCCATTCATATCTGATGGTAGTCACTAAAGGCTTTCATGACACTAAGAGCCTTGGGCTGAATTGTGTAAACTACCAATTAATCTATGCATGGTAAAGGATCAAAATCTTTAGGGCACACATTATTTATGTTGGTAAAATCCACGCATATTTTTAGCTTTGATCTTCCTCTTTATCAGCTAGAACAATATTGGCCAACCATAAGAGATATTGTACTTCTCATATTACCCTTAAATTGAGTTATCTCTTAATTTTTTGTTTCACAAATGCTCTTTTTGTAGGGCAATGTTCCATAATTTCTACCTGATAAGTCGGGTGTTAAGGTCTATTCTGTTGGGATTCGGGAGCCAAACAGCGCAGTGGAATTTAACCGAAACCCTCCAAGATCCAAGTGAAACAGGGTAAACCAGGTGTTCGAAAATTTTCATACCTAATTTTCGGTTGAGATCTCTCACTCAACTGTAGAGTCGAATCACAAAACCTGAACAGTTGACGTGTTCAAGCTCTCTATGGTATCCACACGAGCCTCTCGGGATCACCACGCTTCCACCACATCCCGGCAGATACGTTTCTCTTGCGCTCGCAGTGTTAGCTTGCGTCCTCCAAGGAATTGCAAGAGAAGAGTGCGGCTGTCCTTTTTGAGAGGCTAGGGCAAGGAGACCTGCGAATTTCTCACTTAAAAGTTGTATTTATAGTGAGACTCAACTTCCAGGCCAAATGGGTTTCAAAGCCCTAATCCAATTAGGATTTAATTTCGGGCTTAATAATGGCTCAACTCTTGGGCCCATTATTAATACGAAATTATTGTGAAACCATAACCCAAATAATTAGCCCATGCACTCTAATGATCCAAATAGCTCTATGTGTGCGACCCAATAGGCTCTTACCACGTTGGCAATGATCATAAATCACATTTATGATCATAAGCAATGAGCGGTGTCTAGCAACACATCATTGCTACCCAAGTGACAAGATTGTCGGTGATTCGACTAAACCTTTATGATCATCACCGATATATGCCATTGTCCCTTTGTCCAAGATATCAAGACTAAGCACGAGACATGGAATGTGTCACTCTCGTATAGCCCAATCTTTGGTTTCTTGATTACCGAGTAGACCAACTTAAACTGATGACATTGATATCGTATATCAACTCATCGGAGCATGGCCATGCATTTTCTAAGTCTCACTCTATCAAGGGGCCCGAAGATATCACTCCCGTTACATAGGAGGGACAAATCCCATCTTGATCATACAAATCCCTCCGCATGATATGTGACATACCCAATGACCTCCTTCAAGTTCACTCAGTTACGAGCAACAAAGGAAAGTATCAAAGTATGTGACTCACATGTAGGGAACCTTGATGATCTTAGGTCGAAGGACTACATATACCATGATCACTATGAGAATCACTTATGACACTCATATAACGATCCATGAAGTGTTCTCATGGTGGGTCAGTCCAGTACACAAGCTCTCCAACTTGTACCCATATGTAGACTACATATCTCATATTAGTCTCCACATATGCTAGTCATTATGTATTATTGCAACCCGCTCCACAATAATACTAGACTAGGGACGTTTAAGAATATCATTATTCTAGGGTTACAATTATGTTTATTACGTTACGCAGAAACAAAATAACAAACAAAATTGCTGGATTAATGCCTCAATAAAATATCATGACTCAATGTGTAAAAATACAACCATCTCATGATTGGCTTTTGGGCACAACACTAACATACTCTAAGTCTATGTTCTATAACATTACAATCAATCTCTAGCATATCTTTGTTAGAGAAAAGAAAATATCTACATTGCAATGTACAATTTCATTTAGTGTGCCCTGGTTTGAGCTTCATTCTTTCAAACTCCTCGATCTGCCCCTTGGCTTTCACATTGTCGGTTTTCTCTGTGCACCCTTTCTCAGGCTGCATCTCTTCGATTTGTAAGGCTTTTTTTTTAGGTCTCACCTTCTTCCATTGCCTTTCACATAAAAAATCTACTCTACCTCTCCTTAGTTAACATATATGCATGTATCTTCTTCGATGATGATGAATGTCACAGTCAAGTTCTTCACATTAGGGAGCATGCAGAGTGAACCCTATATCTTTCTACCCAAGAAGGCATTGTAAATGATGAAGCATCCATGACTATAAATCTTACCATGGTAAATGTGAATGATTCTTGCCTATCATCTGATATTTCCCCGACCAGTGTAAGAGGTAGTTTGACCCATCTTAACATAGGCAACTTTTCTAGACCTACCCAAAATATAAGGCTAGTGATCAGCTTGAGCCGACTTATTGGCACATTGAGATTCATGAGCATTTTGGTGAACAATACGTCACCATTTGAGCAATCATCATAGAGGATCCTCCTTACCTCTTATTTGACTATCCTTGTCAAGATTATCAGGGGATCTTCATGAGGGAAACTTGTGGTAGTTTCATTTGCTCTTAACAATTTTGCTTGATTCGGCCTTTGCTAAAGGTGGTATGGTTCTAGTACTCTCCTATTTCTCTTTCTCACTAAACCGCAAGTTGCCAAGTTGCACACTTTGGCCTGAGTAGAAGTCATTTATTGTGGGCCCATATCCTTGACCCAGGTGCTGTACTGGATGGTTCCATCATGATATTTTAGCATGAAAGACTGTTAGGCCTCACCATAAGGCTTCAGTGCGGTGTAGAATTGTAAACAATCTTTTGTCATCTATCATCTATGCTATTGGAATCGAGAGAATTTCCAAGAAAAGGGATCTCTAAGCAAGCAATAGTAAATTGAGGCATATTCTGCGTAGAAACCTTAGGTTGAGTCTTCTATACCTTCATTGTCACTTTTATGGGTACAAGTAACCATATCTTCACACTTATCATTGAGATTGAGGCATAGGGATGAAGGTCATGTGTGAGGGCACTTTGGGGCATTAGCCACTATTTACTATGCGGCTGGTTAGCCATGGGTGACTACTTCAACCCCCAAGGAAACAAGGATTCAAATTTGCCTTATTCCCAGATCTAGCCCTTGTGCCATCTCCAATAAGGATCTCTACTTATGGCCTAGTATGAAAATTTCTGGGTTGCTTAGAGATTGTTAGTGGCAGCCATGCCTTTTAATTGAATCCTATGAAGGTAATTGAATCGTAAGAAAGACTGTGGGTTCTTCACCTTATATGCTTCGGAGGCCACCTCCAAGCCACTACCAGTGGGTATCTAGTGCAGCTTCCTTCACTATTTTCATAGATAACACTATTTTAGGGGTAATCGGGGTGCTAATTGGGTGAGCACTATTGGCTTAGGTTGCTCGGAATAAGACAATTGCCACAAAGGACCTACAAGGTAAACATAAGATAAAGCAAAAAATGTAGCTTCAAGATGTTTGCTTGGTAGGAGTCATCAACACTCAAGTTAGCTTTAAGTGAAAATAATTGATAGCTTTTAGAGATAAAGTGTACATACCATTGGGGATGTCACGATCCCTACTATATAGTGCCCTTTGGAAGGATCATGAGTGTCGATTAGGCTGGACAAGTGTTCTCTATCATAATATATATGCTGACATGAAAGAAGGAACGAAAAGTTTGGTTGCCTTTTCCTTACTACTAGTAAGAAGCTCGGAAGAGCAGTGACCCATCTTGGGAGTTGGGACATGCTCGTGCAAGTGATTCCTGAGTAGTTCTAGGGCAAACCTTAAGTTAGGGTGGCAAAGTGTTAAGTGCCCATTAAAGGCATGGCGCCATGACAGTGCCTCTTCAGGCATGCCTAATAAGGCTTTCTAAGTGCTGATAAGCCTGCCTTAAATGTACTATCAAGTTTCATACCCTTTTTCCTGGGTTACGATAATGGGTCTAAGAAAGAATATGCTCAATGTGTTTGAGGCTCATAGTTGTTTACAGAGGATATTACATGATGAGAATGACAGGAAGATATGAGCTTCAAAGGATGGTCATCTATCATTTAAAAAAGACATGCCCATGTGCAGATCATCAAAAATTAAAAGAGACAATAATGACATAGAAGCTTATTTATTTTTTGTTCACCAAAATCAAATTCTTAAATAATTCACTAGCACTTCAATGTTTTATAGCCCTAGATCATGGATATTTTATAACATTAAAATGTATAAAAGTTCTATTGATTCATTCAAGTGCAAAAGATATAAATGGAGATATTACATTGTATGAGTGAAAGAAAGATATGGGTTTTGAAGGATGGCCATCTATCATTTAAAAAGACATGCCTATATGTTGACCATGCAAAACTAAAAAAGGCACTAATGACTTAAAAGCTCATTTATTGTCTGTTTACCAAAATCAAATTCTCAAATAATCTATTAGTACTGCTATGTTTCCTAGCCCTATATCATGGAAATTTCATAGCACTAAAATGCAAAAAAGTTCCAATGATTCATTCAGGTTCAAAAGAGACAAAGGGAAGGGCAGAGAAACAACAAATTAGCCTTGATAAATTGTTCTTGATGATGTAGTGTAGTGTAATCTTAGATCCATTCTATCAAGTCACAACATTCTTTATTAGTGATGACATTCACTTGATTACCAGTTTTATGCATAGGAACAAAAATCAACTTTGTTGGTGGATTGTGCCATTGTCAATAGAATGCCCCAAGTCCTTGGTGAAAGGCATAATATTGACTAGGATTATAGTGCTCTAGTTATGGATTTGGTGGAAGACTAAGGGTAAGTAGCTTCAAGAGGCTTTTCTTTTCAAGCTTCTATAGTACCTTGCTCAATGGTGCAGATAAGTCAATGAATTAATGAGGTGGGCAAACTTGTTTCCAAATACCAATGAAATTGACCATTGTTCCTTTTATTATTGAAACATTAGGTGACTTGTTGAACTATGCTCCATCATCTACTCTTATTAGCCCCTAGTTGATAGCATCCTATGTTTGTGTTATTGCAGTCACCAATATTTTGAAGTTTGGAACATATTGAGCAAAAATGTGTTAGTTGTAGATTAGGAAAAGGTTCTTGACCACTATTGCAATTCGCTCCTACTAAATAGGTCAATTGATCATTTGAATAGCCTTGGATTTTGTTAAGTGATAAATGCCAAAAAGGTTTCCCTTGGTGATTCTTTAGTATTCTTAAGATCTTTACCTTATGACATCCACCTTTAGGTTGTATTGATAATGCTTTTGGAACTCCATGCATATATCTTCCCAAGTCCTTGAGTGTGATAGCTCCTGATTCAAAAACCATTTGAGTGCGAGGCTGGGAAGAGATTGTTGAAATATTTAGGTCATCAAGTCAGCATCAGCACCTAGTAGAGTCATGACTCTTGTATATATATTGAGGTGAGTTTTGAGGCATCCACTTCTATTAAACTTATCAAGCTTGGGCTTCTTGAACATCTTTGGCATTTAAGCCTTAGGGAAGAATGATAGTGCATCCATATCCAATAATACATTGTATTTTTTTTTAATATTTCTCATCATCTCATTCAAAGCTAACATTGTCTCATGTAGTAAAGACATACAAGAGGCATTGGCAAGCACATGAGTATATGGCTCATCATGGTGGGTTTGTGCAAAATGGACTCGAGGAACACTTGCATGCTTGGTTCGACCAGAGTATTGTTGGTAAGGGTTTTGAACATGATCTTCTTTTGTGTGGCTTGGTAAGCTTTCATTGGAGTGGAAATTCATGGACTCTACATGTTTGGTGAATGCATCCATCCTCACAAATTATGCTTCCTCAATTTTGTTGAGCCTATCAACGCTTCCTTGAAGTCTCTCAAGCATCTTCATCAATTTTGGACTTCATTCATAATATGAGCAAGCTTTAAGAATGAAGCCATGACCATTGATTTTATTGTCCTAGGTTTAACCAATTTTAGACCATGTGCATGTATGTGATGCACCTATATGTAGTCATGTTTAACCCTTATATGGATGAGCATGTTAAGTGACTTTATGTACATGTACGCATGAACGTACAAATAGATGTGTATGCATCATCATGAGGAGGTGCATGTATGTGTGAATAAGTTAGCACCCTAGTCTGTGGGATAATGGTATGGCTAAATGTGTAGCTAGAGGTTTGGTTATGTTAGCCTAAGAGGACAGATGGTTTTGCCCCTAAGATTTAAAGATCTGAAAGTTCTAAAGTTAACTACCTAGGTAATTACTAACATGAAGTGACTCTATGAGTGCTTAAATTAAAGTGAATTAACTTGAACAAAACAAACTCAAACTAACTAGGCTATAGTGCTTGATTTTAGGCTTATGTATAAGTTTTTTTAGCTTTAAGTGCACAATTTGTTTAGGTAGGGTTTGTGAATGTGTCTTGCATTTGTGACTATGTTAGTACATCATGTAAGGAAAAATAGTATGCATGGCAAACACTAAGATAAACAATACATCATGATAGCAACAAGGTGCCTAAGAATTAGTTCTAAGACCACCATGTACATGAGAGTAAAAAAGGTGGGTCAAAGGTTCCCTATCAACTATGATGTGTATATATTGTAAGTGTGCAATATATCTCAAAACTATATTCTCTTGCAAGTGCATGGATCATTTTGTAGTACTGGAGAGTGGGTGTCGATCTCACAAGGATTATGGAATGAATTAAACGACAACCATTACTTTTACAACCAACTTTGGCTAAACCAATCAACAACCACACAATTTTCATCTAGATAATCTACTACCTTAACTAAGCACTTAAAGTGTCTAAATTTTAAACCAAAGCCTAAGCATTAAAACCTAAATAAATAACTCACATTTTTTAAGGGTTTTGTTACTAAAACTAAACATACTTCCTATGGTTTTCATTAATTGACTTAGTTAAGTTGGTGAAACAATCCTAGGTTATAGCTCCCTCTACTAGTTGGTGATATACTTTCTTTGGTTCCTTGCTCTCCCAAGCTAAGAAACTTTCTCTCTGTCCTAAGCTAGCAAAGATTCATATCTTTGATGCTATTTTAGAAAAAGGCATTAACAAATTCTATTTACTTTCACTCTAGTAATTGAGACAAGTTTCCCAACTATGCCTGTAATCACTACCTTCCTTACATGGGAAAAGGATATGCCCATAATATGATGATCCAATAACTGAAACTGTACAAATATAGGTCTTGAGCCTTATCCTCTTCCATCTTCCTCAAATCTTCCAATGGTAAGCTTGGTAGGTGAAGAAAGTGGGTCCTCAAACTCAGAAAACGCTTCTTTGAAAAAGTGATCCCCAGCAATTGCACTTCTCAAGGTGTAGTCGCACTTCTCTTGTAGCTGACAAAGTGTGGTTGTGCTTTTTGAGGTACAATCACACTTGAACCCCTCAGGTCTTTTATTTCTTCAGCTTCCTTATACTCTCAACTCCTCCAATTTTTCTCCCTTTTTTAATTTAGCCCCAAATTCTCCTATTTGTTCATTTAAGCCCTTTAAAGGTGAAATGCAACAAAAAAAACTCAAACAATACTAAGTACTAGCAAAATAAAACAATTTAGAGCACAAAAGTAGGGGAAAATATATAGAAACTCATGTGACTATCTGTATATACCTCCCAACATAAGGTGTGAGGAGCACCATATTGGTTAAGCAGTACTATTATCCTTTTAAAGCATTATGGGGTTGGAGCATAAGCATAGATACGTTGGGAAGACCAAAGCTCTATGCTCTCTATAGGGCCAAAAGAGTACATACACATACATGAACAGCATATCCATGATGCAAAACACATGCATGTCAAACATCGTTATTATCAAACATCATGTATAGCAAATACCATGCAAAACACACAAACAATTGTATTTTAAAATATTGTTTTAAAACAAGTTTCAAAATTCATTCCTTTTACTTTCAATTTTTTTGAAAAAGTCCTAGTGGAGTCACCATTATGAGTAGCCTCAACCATGGTGGCCATTGGGCCACGAGTGCAATTATTGGCACGGTCTCACGTTGATCCTCATGCTATGGTGTAAGAAATATAATCACTAGTTTAGTTTGAAAAATAGGGTTAAAAACAAAGGAAAAAAAAACTCAATTTGAATCCAAAGCAATTAAAAAAGGTCAATTTTGTAAAAAAAAAAATGAAGATTTTGGGATTGGAGATCGGGTAAGTATTGGGAAGTTGTTAAATGCCCAACTCACCTGAAACAAGTTTAAATAAATCAAAAACCAATTATTAGTAGTAAAAAGAGTGTATGCATGCATTTGATGTCAAATAAAGGAGAGAGTGTTTGTTTCAATTATTAGGCTTGAACTTAAGTTGAACTCCCAAGCTTTCTAAGTAACCAGATGTGAGTGGGGATCAAAGCCTTTGTAGCTCACTCTCATATGAATGGGAGACTTAGATGACCAATTAGGATACATACCTAAATAGTCGATGAAATGGTTGCCACAGAAGCAAACAAATTGTTTCACAATATGGAACTCAATGTTGAAGATGGTTAGGGTCACCATAAAGTTGCTTAGATTAGTGCTAGAAGATCTTTCAAGTTGCATCTCTTCTGGTACCTAAGAAACCAAACACAATATTGAAAAAAAAAATGGAAACAAAAGAAGTTAGTATGGAGAATAAATATAAAAACATAAATAAAAAAGAAAATTACAATTAAATTAAGAAAATCCAAAATATCTAGTTGACTCTTTACCTATTCGTATATCTCTGTAATGAACTAGGCGTTAACTATGGAAGAATGATAATTAAAATAAGACAACAAAGAAAACAAAAGAAATAAATAATAAATAAACAAATAGAGAACTCGAAATAAATTGAATGAACTCAAAATTGACGAAAATTAATTAATTGTGAGAAAACATGAGAAATGTTGGTGAATTTGACTTGAAAACGACTCAAAACTAGAGAATCAAATTTCTGGTTAATGACTAGATTGTAAGGAAATAAACATATCTCACAACCTGAACCTGCCTGCAAAGAAAAACACGAAGTGACTAATATGATAAAACTCTAAAAGAAAAGTACTAGGTGTTTAATTTAACAGAGAAAAGGCAAAAGATTGCATCTCGGCCGAATTCGGCTCGGGCCTGATCTGCGTGGTATTGGGTTAAAATGGGCCCAATCAAAGAGAGGGCCGGACCTGGGTCTAGGAGGCTGAGTGGACCAGGTTGTAGCCAGACAAGTCGGGCCACGCGACCAAGTTTTCTCCTCTCTTCGTTTCGCGGCGGCGGCAGCAGAGCAGAAGGCCGTGGGCTGGGTCGGCTGGCCCATTGCAGCACCGTGTAGTGACCCCGAGAAGGACGAAAGACTCGAGCGTTGCGACCTCCTCCTCCTCCTCTCTCCTTCAATTTAGTATTGCCGGCACCTGGCGAAGCCTCAGCTTAGCGTTCCAGCGAAGGGGAAATGTGGACGATGTCTGGGGGCGGCTGAAGAATGGCGGAGATGCTCCGGCGGCGCTTCAGGAGTGGTGATGTTTAGTTATAGAAAACCATTTTCCTTTTCATTTTTTGTTTTTAATTTTCTTTTTTCATATACAGTTTTCTAAAATACTTTTTAAAAATGATTTTATGTGTACAAATGACCAAGTAAAGTCCAGTGCCTTCATTGAAAGTTAAAGAAAAGTTAATGAATATTTTCCTACGTCTAATAGACTAATAGCTTCAAAAGTGAAAAGGAGAAAATTCAAATCCAGCACCCAGCTTTTTGTTTCTTGCCGTTTAGACTCCTAACATTTTTATCCCTTGCATCAATGCCACCATCTTCGTTCTCCCTAAAAGCGCAACACTCCAGCATTATTGTTGTCTTCCACCGCCAAATCACTCGTTACTGACCATAGCTGCCGCTTTTTGTTTCACCATACTTCTGATAATCCGTGGCACTGTTCGAAGGAAGGAAAGGGGTCCAATTGTAGGGTCTGCGATTCATCACCGATTTCGCTATTCGTTGATCGAAGGAAATAGCTGACCCGTTGTCCATGATAGCTGACGTCTAAGGAGACTCTGACGAAGCTATTCGGGTACTGGTGATGAGGAGATTGGTCAAGCTAGCAACAAGACCGCAAAATTTGATGGAAGAAAAAATTTAAATGCTTTTCTCAAATATTGAAAACTAGGAAAACAGTAAAAATAGCATTTTCTAATTCTTTATGATGTGAAAAACTGTTTTTTCATAAAATAGAAAAAAGAAAACTTAACAGGATCTAAGGGTTTCAGGGAGCAATGTAGTAGAAAACTAGGACCAAAGCGCTAGTTTCCCCATTTTCTGGTTAGATCTTAACCCCTAATTCGAAAGATATTAATTTGACCAAATTAACATATTTTTTTAAGTAAGCGTAACTGATCTCAGCCTCAGCCTTAGGCCAATTGCCCCTAAAGTTTAACATATCTAAAGTTTTAGACAGTCAGGAGGGTGAGACAGCTAGCAGCCAAGTTGTTTTCGCAATGCAAGTTCCGAGCTTTCTTTAGTATAGACGGAGAGCGATGGCCATTTGGCCGAGCTCGGTCACCACTTGGTTCGCCTTTGGTGCAACCGAGATGACGCACCCTAGGTTAGATCCGGACAGTTGAGCAGTGGGCCTGATGGCTGCTACCCATAGAATTAAATACCAGGTATAGCACTTGCTGCTTATATTAGATAAACGGTATACAATATAAATATTTTTACACTTTATCATTTTATTATTCAGTATATTGTGATATATAGCAATATTTTACGGTATTTTGTAAACTGCTCACTTTTTTTGATATTTTGTCCAAAAACTGTAGTATATCACAAATACTGTGAGGTACGTACCCTAGTATTTTATTTTTTGTTGATGTGTGTGAGATATTTTTTTTATCATTTTACATCAAAATATCATAAATATATAAAATATTAAAGTATAATTAATACACATATCATAAAATAAATATTTACTTTTATTCTTTTGATTACTTTTCTTAATTAACATAAAAATTTAATGGTTATTTTAAGCCATCTAAAAACTCAATGTGGTATTAAAAAATGTATTGTTATTATTAAAATATTATTTTTTATCTTATATCAATAAATTAGTTTCTTTCTGAGTGTTGTTTATTTTGCTCTATATATAAGATTTTTTTATTTTTTTCATTAAAAAATATCTTCTATCATATTTATTTTATTTATATTTCACAAAATATGATGAGAAAAATTAGAATACATAAAAAATGTGCAAAAAATTATTGAATTCATATTATCTTAAAATAATATTCTAAATTTTATTTTTTCTTGCAAAACCGGTAATAGTATGTGGCGCAGTATACCTTAAAAATTTGAGGTGCAGTATTCCTAGCAGTAACGGTATTTAACACATTGATGGCAACTGGGGCGGCCTAACCGGCAAAATAGTGCCAACCAAACCCAGGTAGATGTTGAAAAAATAAAAAACTCTTTCGAGAACCAATATGGAATATCAAAGTGTTTAAGTTAACAGGGGTTAGATCGTACATAATTGCAAGTTTCAGGGCCTTAATGTCGGATCAGCGGGTGGGGTCGAATCCATGAAACACTTGACCTGAAAAAACAAAAAACACAAAAATACTTCCGGGTTAATGTCTTCCGAACTGATTGACTTCGAATTTGCATCTTTATTTTGAGATTCCAGCCCTGGGTTACGACCTCTAGCCCCTAATTCACTAATCTTGGACATATTTATAGGCTAAGATATGCTTGAAATCCAAGAAAAATGTTGAGTCATGAAATCTTGATGAAATTAGGACCAAACTTGAAATTTTGATTATTAACAACTTCAGTCAGAATTTTTGCTCTTGACGCATGTTTTAACCCACATTAATAAAACAATTCCAATTGAGCTCAACATTTTGTTAGATTTTTTAATTAAGCCCGAATAAAATGAAATTTGTTCAGTAGAGCCCAAAACTTCTTAGAAATTTCAATTAAAGCCCAAAATCTTATTAATCAATCAATTAAGACCCAAAGTTCATAATTAAGCACAATTTTACCCACATTACCCAAATGGTTTCAAGTTTGACACTAAACATAAAGGCAACCTAATTAAGTCCTAATCAAAATTTAACAACCAACAAATATACTTTGAGACACGATACAACAATTTTGAGATAAAAAGGCCAAAATACCCCTAGATACTAATTAACCAATTTTCACCTATATTAACTTAAATGAAGGTTAGAATGAGTATCAACACAAGTGGATCACCAAACTATAATAACGTGTTTTAGTAGTCGCCACTATTTAATTGACATTTAGGTTTATTGAACACCTTATGTGATCTATATATAAGAAATTTTAAGACTTGTGAGTTGGACACATTAAGGGAAAACTAAGCAACTTTTAACGCCCAAAATTGGTACCATGGGTTTAATTTTATCTTATCCTAAATTTTGTTCCTTTTAATGCGTAAACTTTGATTTATGAATTTTATTTAATTTTTAATTTTTTTAATTTTAAACAATGAATCTTACCATATCAACCTAATATAAATTTTTTTTAAACTATCTATGAGATCTCAAAATTTTACTAAATCCACCAAGAATTTAAAAAATATCACATTCAAACCGTGCATCTTATTAGACTAATTGGTTTGAACAAAATAATTTTGTGTCGATGCTTTACCAAGTCCACCAAGAATAATTTTCTTAAATATTTATTGAATATTCTATCACAACTTTTTTAATTTTTTAGTTAAAAAAAAAAGAAGTACATTATTTTTTAAAAAATAGATTATTAATCTAAAATTATAATTCTATTTGTTATTAATTTTCAAACTAATTCATGAGTAAAATAAACAAATAAAAGTTAGAAAAAAAATAACAAAAGAAGAAAATAATGTTGTTAGTGACCAAATTGTAAAATAGAGAAGGGTAAGGAATTTGAACAAACAAAATCAAAGAAACTAGAAATTAAGCAAAGGTTTAACCAAGAGGGAGAGGTTTGATCAGATTGACCAATCAGATCTGGTTGGAATAGGGATTAAGCGCATCTAGGTTGTGATTGGTTTCTTATTACGGCAACGGTGGGGCAACGATTTTAAGGTGATTGGAGGTCAGGGATGAGAAGTGTTAAGGATTCAATCATAAATTTTGACGAACTAACCAAGAAATCGAGCAATTGAAGAATCAGAAATCAAGAAAAGAATCTCAACGTCTAGAATGAACTTCAAGAAGGTAGGAAAAGAGAAAAATGGAGGTTCGAGAGAGATATTCAAAGAATGAGATAATGAAATCGGCAACTTCATTAGCCAGCTCAATTTCAGGTACATTATTCCTTATATAAGGTCAGAGAGGGTACGTGATAAGGATTCAACCGTAAATCTCAATGAACTAATCAACAAATCGAGGAATTGAAGAATCGAAAATAAAGAAAAGAAGCTCATTTTCTAGAATTAAATTCAAGAAGATAGGAAGAAAGAAAAATGGAGGTTTGAGAGAAATATTCATAGGATGAGAAAATGAAATCTGCAACTTCATTAGCTAGCTTAATTTCAGGTACATTATTCCTTATTTACAAATTTTTCACCATGAAAAGATAAGAACAATGAACTAACAGAGCTAACTAACTTTCCTGCCAACACTTGCACAGCTAACAACAATTGCCTCCCCATCCTTCATGTTAGCCTCCACATCAGTGCGATCATATCATTGTTCCCCCCTTAGATGAATCTTTATCCTCAAGGATTAAAGTGTGAGTACTTCTTTAAAAATGCAGCAACATCCTACCATGTGGCATCTTTTCCTGAGGCATTGGCCTATTGAACCAAAAATTCTGTAGTTGCCATATTATTGCGCTGCACCATATGCCTATCTATAATGGCTGTAGGTTTCTTGATCAACTAAACCAAATTTTGTTCATTTAGTAGGATACTTTAAATCAATGTATCTTTGATGTGTTTCTTGAACAAGAACACATGGAATATAGGGGATTTGACATCCTTTAGGAAGATCCAATCTATAAGCCACAGAACCTATAAACTCCTTCACCAGAAATGGGCTGTAGGTTTCTTGATCAGCTAAACCAAATCTTGTTCATCTAGTAGGATATTCTAAATCGATGTATCTCTTATGTGTTTCTTGAGAAAGGACATATGGAATATAAAGGATTCGACATCCTTCAGGAAGATCCAATCTATAAGCCAGAGGACCTATAAACTCCTTCACCAGAAATGGGCCCTAATACTTAGCTGTAAGTTTCTAAATGGAACATCTACTAACAGATAACTGTTTATAAGGTTTAAACACAAGTAAACCTAGTCACCTAACTAAAATTCCCATTCACTACGATGTCTATCAATTTGTTGCTTCATCCTGTGTTGAGATCACTGCAAATGCTCTTTAAGGGTCTTCATAAAAGCTTTTTTCTCCTGCAAGGTACAATCAACAACCTCCACCTTTGAATCACCTGTAAGATATGGTACATGGGCTACTGGTGGCTAGCCATATAGGGCTTTATATAGGGTTGTCTAAGTTTCTGTGTGAAAGTTAATATTGTATCAAAACTCAGCTAACCGCAATATCTGTAACCACTACCTTGGTTTATCTATAGCCACACAATGCAAATGGCACTCCAAGTAGCGATTAATAACTTTATTTTGCCCATCCGAATCTAGATGATAAACCATGGACAAACTAAGATGGACTTGCAACCTTTGGAACAATTCTCTCTAGAAAAGTGCTCAAGAAAATAGGGTCACAATCACTTACAATGTTCTTCAGAATACCATAAAGCCTATAGCTGTTGTTGAGGAAAACTTGAGCCATTACGATAGCCAAGGATGAGTGAGAGGTAAGAAATGTGCATACTTGGTTAATCAATTTACAACAACAAATATCACACACTTGCCTGCTACCACAGGCAACCCCTCTACAAAATCCATGGATATTGACATCTATGTTGTCTTGGGTATGCTCAAAGGCTGCAGTTAACTTAGAAATGCCACTATTTCCATATTGAACCTCTGATAGATGTCACATGCACGTATATACTTCCTAACATGCTTCTTCAAACTCTTCTAGAAAAAATAGATGGTAAGCTTCTTATTCGTAACCTAGACACTCGAATGACCTCCTAAAGGTCCCTAAAAGTCATTTGAATCATGTCCTTATGAAGGTTAGGGTTGTAACCCATAACTAACTTCCCTTTCCTCTTTAATTATCCCAACACCCATTGAGATGAGTCTGAGGATCTTGTTGCTAGTCCAAGATATTCTAAACCAAATTGCCAACTATAAAAAATTCTCTTGCTTAAATCTGTAGTGACTGTAGATAAAGCCATCAAGGTCACTTCCTCCAAATCATATTCACATTGTTGAGAAAAAGCATCAGTAGCTCTATTTTTCGAACACTTCTTGTATATATTGTCATAGCTGAAGCCCATTAACTTAGTTAACCAATTCTCTTAAGAAAGGATTAAAACCCGTTGCTCGAGTAAGTACTTAAGACTTTGATGATTAGTTTTCATCTATAAATGCACTCTAATCAAGTAAGGCTGCCACTTTTTAACTACCTATACAATGGCCAGCAACTCTTTTTCATAAACAAATAACACTTGTAACCTTATACTTAATGCCTTCCTAATAAATGCCACAGGATGTTCATTTTGTGAAAACGCAACCCTCAAACCCTTATCTGATGCATCAATTTTTATTACAAAGAGTCTTGTGAAATCTGGAGTTACTAACACTGGTGTGGTAGTCATGGCAGCCTTTAGGAAATGTTGTTTCCACCACCTAATGCCATTTAAAACTATTCTTTTTCAATAACTCCATCAAAGGTTGGGCTAACAGCCTATAATTCCTCACAAACTTCCTATAATATTTAGTTAGACCTAAGAAGCCATGTAGTTCCTTTATATTTTTGGTGTTAGCCAGTCCTGCATAGCTTGAATCTTCTTAGTGTCAGCCTTAACTCCTTTCTAACAAATCAACTACTCCAAATACTCTACCTTCGGCACCATAAATGTGCACTTTATCCTTTTAAGATATATCTGGTTCTTCCTCAAGGTCTACAATGTCAACTCCACATGTGCCACTTGAGTCTTCACACTAGGGATGTAAATTAAAATATCATCATAGAAGACCAATATAAACTTCTTGATATATGATTTAAAGATCTCATTCATCACGTTATGAAATTTAGAGGGGGCATTTGTCAGCCTGAAGGGCATAACCAAAAATTCATAATGCCCATCATGCATTTGAGAAGCTGTCTTATGGACATCAAAAGGGTGCATGCGTATCTAATGATATCCAGCCCAAAAATCTAGCCTTGAAAACCATTTAGCTCTATGTAACTTGGCTACTAATCCAACATTGATATAGAGAACTTATCCCTGATAGTGTATTTGTTAAGCAATCTATAATCCACACAAAGTCGCCAATAATTGTCCTTCTTTTTTGTTAGAACTATGAGTGACAAAAATTTACTTTTACTGGGTTGAATCACTCCTATAGCCAACAACTCTTTAACCAACCTTTTAATTTCATCCTTTAGCAAAGTAGGGTACACATAAGGTCTGCTTTTCAAAACACCAGCTCCTTTTTTTAAACAAATCTTGAGATCATAAGCATGATGGAGAGGCAATTCAGTAGGTTCTTGAAAAACATCTTCATATTTCTGTAGCACCACATCTAGCACCCTTTCCTGCTTCCCTCTTACTTTTGAGTTATGATATAAGATTATTTCATCTACATCATGATCCTCTTTTACCATAATGCAACATAATATAACCAGCTCTCTCATTTTGTTCAACTTGGCCATCTCATCTTCCTTTACCATCTTATAATTTATGATAATGCCCTTAAGTACCACATTTTTACCTTCTCTCTCAAACTTTATTTTCATTGTCTTAAAGCTAAACCCGACATCCCACAATGTCTTAAGCCACTGTATGCCAAAAGCATCATCACATCCAGTGATTTTAAGAACCTTCATATCAATTGCAAACATCACCTCATAAAACCTGTACTAAATGTCTCAACACACTAAGTTGCATCTCCTGGCTTTGCTGTCTATCACAGCCACTATTGTATTCCTTATCTCGATCACTGTACATCCCAAATTTTTAACTATTTTAAGGCTGATGAAGTTATGAGTGCTACCAGTAACAATAAGAATGATCACTTTTTGTCCCTTAACTTGTCTTTACACTTTTAAAATTTGGAACTTAATAGTTGGCCTTTGCAAAGAATCGTACAAGGCATGTACTGAAATAACAAGGGCCTCTTGAATAGCCTCTTTATTAGCCCTTTCATGATTACTCTTTTGCTTATCCACAACAAACTCCACTTCATCATCACTGTATTGGCCTTTTAGTAAGTATAGCTGCCCTTTATTGTACTGATGACCCTAGGAATACTTTTCATCGCATAAAATACATAATCCTTTGGCTCTTTTTCCTTTATTTCTTTAGAAAACAACTTCCTAACAATAGCCTTGGCAATTAATCCCTTCACCATTTCTCTTTTCTGCCCTTCCTTATATGGTGCTAGCCCTAGTAGGCCTTACTAAACAAAAGGAGGTCCAAGCAAAGAAAGTGGCTTATTGACAATGGTTCTTATCATTTTCTTCACCTTTTTTTGCCAAGCATTAAAATTGGCTTCCTACAACTTAGCAATTCCAATATATTCTGCTACCGTATAGGGCTTAAACCTTCTTATAAGTATTTGTATTTCCTCCCTGAGGCCTGTCAAGAAACAGCTAACTACATATGCTTTAGAAATATTAACCTTAGTATGTAGGACATCTAACTAATCTTGGTACCTTCCTAAAGTGCCAACTTGCTTCAAATTAATCAACCCATACATAAGGTCATCAAAAACTCATTTGTGAATGTATTGCCAATATCACGCACATACTGATCCTAAGATACAGAATTAGGGTTCTTACACTTCATGTATGAGTGGTGCCAACAATAAGCCAAACCTTCCATGTGAATAGTTGTAATATTAACCTTGCTCTCCTCGGCCATCTCCTTAATCTTAAAATATTCCTAGCTTCTGAAAAACTACCCATGGAAATTATCTCTATCAAATTTAAGAAAATTAACCCTACGAGCTCATACGTGTGCCCTACCCCTGATTCAAGGATGTCTTTGGTTCTCAACCCTGTAAATTAGTCAGAATGGTGATGCTTGGCCCAGTTGCCACCACTTGGATTTGATTATTCACTAACTCCTTCGTTTTAATCTAGTCCCAATTAAGCTCCACTGTATCTTTCCTATTGCTTTGTAAATCCTTGTTCATGTTTTCCATGGTCAATTACATCTGGCGGATCATTTCCTTAAGCTCCCCTTGGTTACATGTCTCCACCACCATATTGGATCTTCAACTCACTTTAATACTAAATATTAAGGATTCAACCTTAAATCTCAATGAAGTAACCAAGAAATTGAGGCATCGAAGAATCATCAATTAAAAAAAGAAGCTCACCTTTCAGAATAAACTTTAGGAAGATAGTAAGAGAGAAAAATGAAGTTTTGAGAAACAGAGAGAAAGAAAGATTCAGAGAATGAAATCTGCAACTTTATTAACCAGGTTAATTTTAAGTACATTATTCATTCTTTTACCTCTTGAGGTTTGCTCAAACTTACAGTTTTCTCCATTTTTTTCCAGAAATTTTAGAAACCTACACTTACCCCTTGTATCATTAATGCCATCAGTTAGATTATCAGAGGGTACATGAAAAGTCAGAAATGCCAATGGTTTTAGGTATTAGATTTCCCTTTCAAGTATTGTCTAATCTATTATCAAAATGTGTGTTAAACCCCAAGAAAAAATTTCCTTATTTTCTCTATTGTTCTCTCTTCCTTTCTTTCATTCTAACTTCTTAGTAAAAGGCTAGGGTGTTGTTCATAAAAAAATTTAGTCATCGTACAAAGTAGTTGCAATGCTAGTGGAATAAAATGCGAATAAGGTAAAAAAAATTTTAATTTTATTTTCATATTTATTCCTTGGTCAGGGGTTTTCAAAGTAGGTTTATGATGGACTTTTGTTTTATGATCAAAAGGACTAAAGGAGTATTTTAAGGTTGAATGATGGGTAGTATTTGTGTTTTTCTCTGTTTCTTTTGTAGAAATCATGCTGCATGACCTACAGTGTTCATTCAAAAGGGGGTGGATGATGACTATTACTTATTCCTAGACATGACATTTGGTAGAATGTGTTTCCTAAATGGGATTATTTTGCTTTGAAGATTAAAACTAGCAGTGGGATAAGTATAAAGAATGAAAATGATGTACTGCAGATGTTCAGGTATTACGAAGAATAATATGAAATAACACTTTGAATGTGTACAAAAATATGCCCCCCCACTGGAAGTGGATGTGAATTGGTTATGGGAAGAGGTAGAGCACTACTCAAGTAATGAAGAATTAAGTGAAAAAAAAAGTTTGTTGATGTTGAAGATAGCAAAGACTCAAAATTTAAAGTAATTGATGCTGCAACTGAGGCGGAGGAATATGTTAGTAGGGAGAATGAAGCTGGCTCTGAAGAGAATGGAGGTAGGGAAAATGAGGAAGGTGAGATGGATGAAAACCAGGTTAAGGGGGATCAGAACCAATTAATGATGTCCCCCTGCCTAACCTGAATGAGTCAAACAACAATGAGGCACAAAATGAGGGTGATCAAGAGCATTACAGAGAAAGAGTAAGATGTAGAGGAAGAAGAAAAATGAGAAATATGGGTACTGAAATAGTAAAGGATGAGGGAAAGAGGAATAAAAATGATGAAAATGAGGGTGATTAGGCGGGTGATGATGGTGTGAACTTAAGTAAGAAAGTCTTTGAATTTACTGAGGATGAGGGAGATGATGACTAGTTGGATGAAAACTAGGCCGATTCTGATAAGTCTGGTGCTGCCTTTAAGTGGCTAAGTGAGAAACCCCCTGAAACTTAGTATAGGTTAGGCTATGATCATTTTTGTAGGGTTGAGAATGTCACCAACAACATAACTAAGTCCTTTGATAACTGGCTTGGTAAGATCTGACTTCTACCAGTTCTGATTATTTTACATAAAGTAAGGTTCAAGGTCATGTCAAGATTTTATAAGAGATATGCATGTGGATGTGCTTGGACTGCCAAGTTAACCCCTTATGACTTAAAAGAACTTGATCCCAGGATTAAAACATCTCATGGATGCACCCCTCTGCCTACTAGAAATGGTGAATTCCAGGTTCTTTTTGACCTTGAAATGAATGTTGAAAGCTTATCTTCCAGAATTTGTACATGCAATCAATGGGGTGTAGCTAGCATTCCATGTAAGCATGTTATTGCTTGCGTGAAATCTACTGAAGGTAATGTAAATGATTTGGTTGATCCATGTTACTCTATCAAAACATAGCTAAAAGCATATGGATTTATTGTGCACCCATTGCCTCATGTCATGTGGATCTTACCCTTAAAGATCTAGAAACAACTATACTACCTCTCCCAATGAGAAAGACAAAATGCAAGCACATGCACTGTACAAACACTTGCTTCTAATTAAGTAACATAATCTCAGCTATTTGCTTGGATTCCATATTAAACAAGGATAAATAACCATCGTGGAATCTTTGTAAGCATAAGGCAATTAAAAAAAAAAAGAGAAACACAATCCTATCATAAACAGGGGGAAAAAAAGGGGAAGAAAAAAGTTGATCAACGCAAATAAAATCTGTCCCCAAAGAAAATGAATACTTAAGTTAGAACACTTCTGTAAACTATTTAGCATTACTTTTGTAGGAGGATTAACTTAGCATCTAATGACATTATATGCTATGTGTACATGATGGTTGGGGTATGTTGGTTAAACAATATTTGGACAGTATTTGGTTGTCTTTTGATTTATTTGATACTATTGTAATCCTCCTATATGAATTACTGAGGTTTATGGGTGTTACTTTAATTTATGTGTTCATTTCCCTGATATTGCAATGATTAAAACGAATTTTTTAGTTTCCCCCCTATGTTTAACTGTTATGTAAACACTGGTGCAAGTCTCATATGGCTAACTTAAAATGAATTTTTCAGAAACCCCCTATGTTTAACTATTATGTGAACACTGGTGCGATACATTCATTAGTTAAAATGTATTTTTTAGTTTCCCCCTATTTATTTACCTGATATGTGAACACTAATGCAATACTTAGAATGGGAAATTTTCATTTACCCCTTCAAATGAAAACCCAACCATAATGGGAAAAAAACCATGGATTTCAATAACAAGCCACAACTTTACTTCTTCGTTACCATCACAAGAACACTGATTACAATTACAAATAGAATAACATTGATCTTTAATGTTAAATATACAATTTCCCCTATTCTTTCTACAATAGCTTATACTTGCTCAAGTTTGTCACAGACACTATCAATTCCACCCAATACATTGCTTCCATCGCCTACTTCACTCCCATCTACCACATTTCCACCCACACCACCAACCCCTGCATATGTGCTCTTTCTTGGACTTTATCTAGCACACCCAATGTGTCCTATAATTTGCATAGGTTCACACTAAGCCCAATATTTGCATTTCCTCTCAACACACATATAGTAAAGCCTGCCTTGGTTTTTTTTAGACTCTGATATTTTCACCCTTGCTCAATGACTGCACCAACAATGTCTTTTCTAAAGGTGGGGATGTTAAAAAATGGACTAGCTGATGCTGTTTCCTAGCATTTTGAAATCAGTGATAAGAACTTTAACTTGTTGAACTCATCCCTAACCCGATTACAATTTCAAACTTGAAACCCTCAAATAAAAAAAACAAAAGTTCTTCTTTGAAATTGAAAATTTTTCCTTAACCATTAACACAGCCAACAGTTTTGCTTCTTTCTAGGTCGAATTGTAACTTTAGGATCAAAATGATGGAGGTCAATTTCTGGGAATCAGGTTCCATTATCGCAGGGATTTAGTTGAACACGATGGATGGATGACAGAGATAAAGGGGCTAGTAGAAAGTCGTTAGAACTTTACTCTTGATATACAAGTGATAGGGGCATTTTTAGAATATCAACTTCCAATGCTCATTGGGCCTCGCATATTTCATGATCTAACTGATGGAGCTAACGATGCCATAAGGTAATTGTAGGTTTCTGAAAATAGGGGATAAAACTGTAGGTTCGAGCAAAGCTCAAGGGAGTTTTGGTAATCTTTCCTACAGATTTCACACTAAGAAAATATATGAACAACGAAGCTAATGAACTTTCCCACCAACATTAACACACATGCACAGTTAACAGCAACTATATCCCTATCCCCCATATCAATGCGATCATATCAAGATGATGGTGGTCCTCTTGAAGTGAATGGATGACGTGCAGGGCTATGGTAGGCGACGGATCAGGTGTGGTGAAGATGTGCCATAATTCGGGCTTCTTCTTCTCTCATCAGGCCTGGTGAATTTAGGGAGGCTCACAGTTGGGCTTGGATTGGATGATACAATGAGGAGTGATGATGGCATGAGGCAAGGTAAAGGCGGTAATGACATATAAGAAAACAAGAATGGTGCCATATAGGTGAAAGGTGGCTACTAGAACTTTGGCAATGATGAGTCTGGCAATGGGAAGCGAAGCTAATGTTTGGAGGGTGGCAACGGTAGAGGATGAACCCCTAATTTCTTGAAGGCCTAATGCCTATTGGCCTCATAAACTATAACGACTCAGACAGCTTACACCCTAAATTGTGAATAGCATTAACTTGACCTTTAACTTTGTAAAATTGATTACTTTGGTCCCTTAACTCAGTGCGATGCTCACATGACCGCAAGTGAGTTGGACGCCGTCAGACCTCTAACTAATTATCACTCCCTATCCTCATTCTTTTCTTTTTCATTGCTACCCTAGCCACCTCCGACAACATAAGACCCACCAATGACATGATCATGTCCTTTTTTTTCTATTTCCCCCACTGTCACCAAACCATCCTTTTCCAATCCTTCTACATCTTCATTGCTAGAGACCCTTGCATCCAACCATCCACCCATAACACCACCATCTAACTGCCATATCCATGCCATCTACTTCCCCTTAAACTTCAAGCTCTCCTACACTTTTTTTTTCCGACATCCACTTTCTTCATACCCTTTACACCATCTGGATCTTCCACCTTTGCAAACTCAAAAACCTCAGTATTTTTTCCACCCCTATTAGCACCTCCAACCTTTACATCATCCTCGACAACATGGTTAAGCTCAAATCCTTCACTATTTCTTACACCAATCTTACTATAAATTTTCCTAAACATGTGTATTTGAATTTTACTCGAATCAAATTTTCCAATTCTGAACTTAGAGGCAAAATAATGATTTCCATTATCATCCTAAAAGATCTTCAGTGAAAAGGATCCAACGACAACTGGAGCCGAAGTTTAAATGCATGTTTCCATGATGCTATTTGATTAATGACTGAAGCACAGGCTAGATCTTGATGTTAAGGTAATGGAGGGGAGAGAGAACAAAGGAAGAAAGGGAATGGGATCCAAGGCTGCTTTGTTAAATGAGTTATGGTGTCCATAGCACGTGAGCTTATCTTTGAGTTAGAGGACCAAAGTGACCAATTTTACAAAGTTTAAGGTTCAAGTTGACACAAAGTTTATAGTTCAAGTTGCAAATTGTCTGAGTCACTAAAGTTTAGGAGAGTAATAGGCATTAACGCCTTTCTTGAATTCTTCTCTTAGTTTTGAATTTTCTCTCTTTATTCCTTTTTTCTCTTATTTTTACCCTAATTCTTTTTCAAAATTTCCTCTCCTTTCTTGCCATCCTCCTCAAGTGCTATTTATAAGGTGCAAGCGCATAGTTATGGTCAACTTAGAAGTGTCTAAAGATTAACTTGAAAAAAATTTATAGAAAATAAAATCTTAAGATTCAAAATTATCATTATAGTATATATTATTCTTTAGGTTTAAAAAATCAATAATTACCAGATAATTTCAAATTTTAGGTTATCTAGAAATGAAAAACAAGAAAAACAAATTTTTTTAAAAAAATTGTTAAATGTGAATTAAAATTATATCTAAAAAAATAAATCTAAACTAATTTTTCCTCGTTTAGGCCTAAAACTAAAATTATCAGTTGGAAAACAATTATTTTGAGAGAGATTTTTTCATTCTTGCCCACTATGTATTTTTATTATTAAATGTTTGTTCTATGCAAACATAGTACTTCAGCTTCCATTTATCCAACTTTTCCTTTGTCATATAACACAGGTGGGAGTCCAACAAGCTTTAAGGGTTTTCAACTTTGTTAGCATAGGAAGCCAGGTATTACATATTTTGGTTAGGGATGGTGAACATAAATTGGCTAGATGAATGGCTTATAAGGGTGAAGAAAGTGAATTTGGAACCTACACCCACTTGAGAATTAAGGAAGCACCGGAGTTTTTAATCAAACTGTCTAATTGACACTAGAAGAAGGCGCCATTGTAAGATAAGGACACCAGAAGAAAAAGAGTGTTCTAATGCTAAGGAAAGCTAGTGAACAAGATAAAAGCCAGAGAATGAACATGATAGAAGTGAAGAGCTTCCCTTTTCAAGGGTGTATATATAGCCTGCAAAAAGAAGTTTGAGAAATGTAATAATGACACCACAATAATGGTACACAAATACGTAAATGAAATGACACTTCTAAAATTTAGGGATTAACCAACACATAACATATGCCCTACAAAGACTAACATGCCATAGAGGATGTTGACATACACATGTAGGGAAGTGCATGGCAACCTGCGACAATTGATGTTTGTCCTTGGAAAGAACTCCTAACAAGAGCATACCAACCTTCAACAAATTCGTAATGGAAAATGAATTTTCAAAATCTATTAAGGAATAAGGGCTAGAAAAACACCAATGATGAAAATGCCCTAAGCAAGAAGTTGGTACCTTGGTTGAATAAACATCAAGGATTGTAACATCGGTTTGGCCAAAGAAGTAACCTTTGGACTATGAAGAGCCATAATCAACCTCATCCCAAAGTCCTAACATATATCGGACTAAAAGAGGGGGCATTTGATGGCTAAAATGTTAAAGCACTGTTGAATCGCCAAGGTTGGCCAGACATTGTTAGCTTGAGGACTAGCCCCAAAGGACCCTAGAAATATGGGGCCTGACCACGCTCATAATCCTACTTCAGAATACCACTGTAGGCACTTTAGAATAATATGCTAATTGAGGTACCCATTTGGTACATCTGGTAAGGGACTTCAGCATCTCTAATAACCACAAAACCACGAACCTTCTTCACTAAGGTCCTTTAAGGGCACCTCTACTGATCTCTTGTGGTCAGTACTAAGCACTACTACATGAACATTAGCTATAGGAGATAAGAGGCTAGCTGGCATAGGCATCCTTAGAGTACAAACTCCAACATTCCAAATTTGGTTGGCCACATCATCTAGATCCTAGATTTCACGTAATGGAAACTTCAGCTCTGCCTATATATACTTAAAAGATTTCCATACTTGAGGTAACTAAGCCACTCTTTGTGCTTGTGCTTCATTATACCCTCAACATCCTTTCAACTTTTTTACTTAACCTGAGTATCGGAGGCTCTCTAGGAAACATTCCTTGGGCTTCTTAGCTTTTCACTTTGATATTTCAGGGCAACCTACATTAGAAGTATTTAGCCATTATAAACTAATTGGCAATGCCGAGAACCTATTGTAACTCATTTTGAGCATTTGATTTGGCAAACAGGCCATTCTACTTGGCTAATACATAGGAAAACCATGCATAGTCCATGCAACCTTACTAAGATGGCTGTAAATGAAAAAAACTAAAAACCACTTGTGCCATTAGTTAAAACACTATATAAAATCTAATGGCTCATTTGAAATTTGAATAAATCCATTTTCCTCAACGGTGGCGATTAAACCACAAAATTAGTAACACATGTTGCATGGATGTACCATGGCTTGGCCCAAAGCTAAGGCTGATCATTTGGTTTATTCGATCTAAACCAAACCAAAATTTTTTATTTATTCGGTTCTTAATTTTTTATTATTAGAAACCCAAGTTAACCGAATTAAGAGGTTGAAACGGAAATAAAACCGAACTAAAATATTTCAGTTCCATTTCATTTAAAACTAAAATAACTTAAATAAAAATATACTCCAAACCGAATGATGAACCTGTAACAAGAAAAATGTAGATGACTTAAAAAGCTATATAATAAGAAATGTAAGACTATTACGGGGTTCACCCACATGACGTCTAAAACTCTTCTCTTTCTCAGATTCAAACGAAGAACAAAAACATGCACCACAATAGTGTCTTTTTAAAATCTACTTTTTAGTTCAATTACATAAATGTTACACCAAGATCAAATACCTTCTATAGCTGTGGCTATAGCTGATGAGCGAGGAGGAATCGAGACAGACGTGGACCTATTCGAGTTTTAACGATGCTAGTGGCTGATGGGTGACGACTGACAACATGCATTGCTTTAGGCTTCACGAGCTTGATCATGGCTGATCGGGCACCAATCAGCAACGTCACTGGCTACATGCAACAAGAGTGCAATCAAATGCGTGTTGAGAGAGAGACAAGTGTTTGAAAAATAAGCCCAAATGAATGAGGAGAGGTGTTTCTGCCTTTTTGGAGTCTAGTTTGATGTGCGTATGTATGTTAATTGGTTAAGGTCAAGGTATTCAATATCATTACTATTAGGTATACTATACTTTGTAAATTATGGACATACCACGTGATATACACTTACAATTTGTGCAAAAAAAATATTAGTTTAAAACAAAAACATCAAATATAAATTTTTTTGCACATTTTTATATATGTCCTAATATATATATATATATATATATATATATATATATAAGATGATTCTTTTAATACAAAAACACGAAAAAAATGAAATATGTAGAACAAAATAAATATTATTTGGAGAAAAAACTAATATTCTAATACATGAGAAAAAAGAAATAATACTCTAGTAATAACTACACACTTTTAAAACTACTTTGAGTTCTTAAGTGGCTCAAAGTATGATGTTTTCGTCCTAGGTTATTCCATAAAAGCAACATATTGACCCCATGTCACAAAACTCTAAATTTAAATCAATAAATTATATACATTATGTATGTGGCAAATTAATATAAAATAAAAAAAAATTCTAACTCCCGGTATGTGGTATACCAGCAATAAGTGCAATATATCACAGTATATCATGCGGTATCTCAACAAACTGTGATAATTTGTGTACTGGATACTCGTTGTAAGCGGTATACCGCGTTATATATTGTGATATTTGATTCTATGGTTAGGGTTCATTAGGAATTAAGGTTAGATTTAGGCTGCTATCTAATATGTGTAGACCAAAAACTGATTGGCTTAACCGAATCCAAACCGAAACCAATATTTATCTTATTTGGTTTTAATTGAAAGCAAACCGAATAGCTGAATTCACTAAATTAAAATTCTTAATTATTTCGGTTTTTCAATTCTTCGGTTTTACCCAAATAGCGTCCATCCTTAAAATCACATTATGTACATAACAAAAAAAAAAACAAGTACAAGTCTTATAAAATGCTCCAGAACGTCATAAAACCATAGTATTAAATACCGCGATATACCGTTTACCATGGGTATGCAGTACACGGTACAAAAGTTTTCATATTTGCTATTTTACTGCATGGTATACCACAATATTTCACGGTATACCGCTTACCGCTCACTTTTTGTATACATTTTGTCAAAAAATTGTTGTATAGTGCAAATGCCGTGTGGTATGTACCGCAATATTTTATTTTTTGTGGCTATTTTATTTCATTTTACATAAAAAATGTCATAAATATATAAAACATTAAAATATAAATAATACACATATCATAAAATAAAAATTTTATTTTATTTTATTTTTACTTTTCTTAATTAATATAAAAATTTAATAGATGGTAGCAGCTTGAAAGTCCCTGTGGTGTTGAACAATATTCCTCCAATTGAATTTCTGGTGTATGCTACCGTACATGAATATCTTCTATCATATATATTTTATTTATATTTGACAAATTATGATGAAAAAAATTAGAATACATATAAAATGTGTAAAAATAAATTATTAAATAAATTATGTCATCTTAAAATAATATTCAAATATTTATTTTTTTATAAAAATAATAACGGTATACGACACAGTATATCATGTGATATACCTTAAAAATTCGAAATATAATATACCAAACTGTAACGGTATTTAACACCTTGTATAAAACATGATATGACAATGAAATGAATTGCTCAGTCAGAAAGGGCAAATATCCAGAGATGTTCAAGCTGGCCCATGGTTGGCTGGATCAGAGCAAGCACAGCCATGCCGGTCTGCTCCAACAAATTCCAAGGATACACACTAGTGGCCTCCAGACCATTTCAGTAGCCAAGGATCATTAAGCATTCAGCAGTAGGGCTCTAAAAGCCCTCTAAGCATTGAACTATTTGTTACGATCCTAGACAATGTAGACATAGAGGCATGCAAGGAAATCTGCACAACCTGGTGATAAATCTTGAACAACAAAAGTTGGCACCTATATGGAAGGAGTCAGGCAACATTATAGAGTTCTTGATGTGACTCCCACAACTTGCCGGGAGCAGATAACATGGTCCTTCCCAAAAAGTTTTCTTCACATGTCTTGTTGGCCCTACCACATATGGGGTTCTGAAAAATACAGATCTCTGTTCTGTTTATCCCCATTCATTAAATTCTACTGGTTTGATTTAGTCTTGACGATGGTGTTAGATTTAAGCTGAAATAGGAATATCATCATTCAAAACTACTTTGGTCTAGTTTTAGAATAGCTTTTACAATTGACATTGGAGTTTTAAATAATTTATTTAGCGGTGAATATTAGACTACTAAAGCTAAAAAAAATCATTCAATAGTTTATTTTTAAAACTCTAATGTTAATTATTGACAATAACACCAAGGCCCCGTTTAGTATTAGCATTAACGATTAGTATTAAAGTTTTGAAAAAACCGTCCAATAATAATTTTTAGCTATTAACTTCATCAATTTTTTCTCAACCGTTAAATAAATTATTCTAAAACTTTAAAGTTAATCGCAAAAACTGTTCTCAAAAGTGGTATTTGTCACAATAACTAGTGACAAAAAAAATTTGGTTGTTTCTATATGGCAGTTTATTATTGATCTCGACTTAGTAATCCAGAGCTATAAATTCCTCAAAATATTGGGGAGTTCGTTTGTGTGGATGACGAGGATTTGTTTATGAATCCTAAATGGAAGTAGCAGATTTTAAACAACCTGTCATCATCTTCCTGAAAATATTAATCTGTTGCCTAACGCCACTGAAAAGGAGAAAAGATGTTCTTGTTGGATTCTGTATTTGGGCAATGTACCTTCTCTTTCAGCCCTGAATCAAAACAAACCCATATGGAGCCATGACTCCTAATTGAACAATCTTAATCTGCCACTGGGGGACAAAACTATTTGCTGCCACGTGGCATAAAGAGAGCCTCTTATTAAAGTTCAGGAAGTTCTTATGCTTCAACTGCCTGTTCCTATCAGGCTCATCAATTTGGAAGAGTTGAGAAGACATTTCGTTTTCTTTGTGTTTTTCATTATCATCCTATTATTACCAAAATCAACCAACTTAAGTTAATTTAATATAAAATAACTTATTTTTTTACTTAAAACTAATTTCACTTAAAATAGATATAATAATCCATTTGAAAGTAATTTTTTCATAATGTTATTAACTTTTTATGAATTTTTTTATTTGTAGGTGTTACAAAATTCATAAAAATTTAATAAGATTATAAAATTTATATTTTTAATTGATTATTACACATACATAATATTAGTTTTTAAATAAAAAATTAGTTATAATAAAAAAATATAAAAATAAAAATAAATTATTTTAAATTAAATTAACTTAAGTTAAAATGAATTTGCTCATAATACTTCTCTCTTAATTCTTACAGTCTGAGAGAGACACAAGGACACAATATGACACTCACTTCTGGCAAAACTTTTCTGCTCCACATTTTTTCTTGTTGCCAGCCCATTCCAATATGTGGATAATAATACCAACAAGCTGCAAGAAACAAGACTCTATAGGGTGAGTGATTCCAGACAAGAAACGTTGATATAATTTTTCTTATTGGGGTATGCGAGCTAATTATTGGCTGTGGCATGTGAAATCTAGATGCACGGGAATGGGAATTTGCCAACCCTATGTGGCCAATCATGAGTTTTTTTTTATCCAGAGAAGCAGCTACAGATCATTATTCCTATACTTCTAAAAGGCCTGGAATGTTACTGTTCATAAACAGTGCAAACCACTGTTTATGAACGGTGCTTTTTTCCCCCCTCGGATGCAATTGAATATGTTTGAAGTTGGCTCCACTTTCTGCTAGGTGATCATATTTCTGAGGGCCTTATTGTTATTTACCTATTTTCAGTATGTTTCACGTTTCTCTTGGATAGAAAGTGATTTCAGTATCTGAAGTTATAATTTTCCCCATTTTAGTTCCGAAGTTTGATCCATATTACGTTTAAGTCCTCAAACCTACTAACTACTTAACTAGATTCTTTTTATTTGCTCTCTTGGTCCCTAAACGTTTTTTATTGTTTTTTTTATGTACTATCTTTTAAAGTAAAAAATTGTTCATTATGATTTGTTTAGTTTTTAGTTAAATTATTTCTATTATTTATTTATTTATTAAGTCAATTTTTAAATCCTTAATACTTAAAGTTTTTCCATCTCCGGTCTTGGTCCCCAAATTTTTTTGTTAGTTTTGTATATTAATATTTGCTAAAATAAACCTTTAGTCATTTTAATTTTCCTACTTTTGGGGATTTGGCTTTGAGTAAATTTTTCTTTTCATTTATTTTTACCTTTACTAAGTTAATGGCTAAACCAATAATTGGTTAATATAAATCAAATACAGTTCTAGATTTTAGTTATATATTTTTATTATTCATCATTGGGATTGGTAGTATGACTTATTTACTTTGGAAGCTTTATAATTTAATAAAGTAGTTGGGTTTATAATTGCTAAAATAAAAAACAATGTTTTTCAATAAATTTCTCGACGATATTAAAAATTGAAATTTGAGTTGATAAAAGATGTAAATTTTTAGTAAATTATTTTTTAATGACAAAAAGATATTTGTCATTTTGAAACATATGCATTTTTATATTTCATAGTATTATATTTTTATAACTAATTATTTTAATGATGAGAAAATAAGAAAAAAAAAAGAACCCCGCTTAAAATTAAAATAAAGTGAAATTTTAATTAATAAATATAAATTTAAGGGTGAAATTTTTTTAATTATTTATTGTTAATGTTTGTTTTAATGCTAAATTTATAATAAAAAAAACATATACACTATAACGTGCGGTCAAAATATACCTTGTCTTATTTTCCAAACAAGGGTGCGGCTCCCCACCATACAACCGAAGAAAATTGCCTAAACTCTAAAAAGGGCTCCACATTTTTTTTTTGGTCATAGAATCCTTTGATATTTTCCTACACAAAAATAGGTATTATAATGCTTACACTGCAACAGAGCTTAGAATTTTTTATGGTCAAATTCGTAGAAGGAAAATTTGCTACTTTAAAAAGCAACACAGACATTTGTAGGAAATGTTAGTGTCACAAACTGCAGTTGTTGCAGCATTGAGGCAATACTACGTCAATTTAAATTGTTGCAAACCTAGAGATGATGTTGCAACGACTATGTAAGCGCGAAGATAGTGTCACCATTTCTAATGCGTTAATTTATTTCATTGCAAGTTGCGACAATTAAAAATCGTCTTGCATTGCTATTATTGTAATCATCACAAGGACTGTCGATTTTGCCACTATTTCATTTTTCTGAAACAAATTATTTTTAAACGGTTATATTATTTTCTAAATTATTATATAATATTAGTTATTATAACTAAATTACATATTTAAAACATTAAATATGAATGGAAAATAAATATTAAAATATTATTAATTGAAAATATCAATTATTATAAAAATGTATCACATAATTTAAAAATTTTTAAAAAATCTAAAATCCTAATCTGCATGGTCACAAATCTACGGAGGCGGGTAGATCATCCCCATTAGTATCATCCTCATTTCTGTCTAATGAGGATCCGGTCTTTAACTTGGGCAGCAAGGCGCCAACTTGTATGATGTGCTGTATCATCTGTTAGATAATGACACTGACTACAGCATCTTTCTAACATTGGATCTCCTCTTGGACGTCTACCTGGAAGTGGGAGAATCGGTCTTTGATCTACGCATATTTGTCATTTATCAACAAGCGTCAATCATTGACTATCTTGACTTGATTTTGCAAGGCTAAATTCTCCACCTTTAGCTAAGCTATCTGAACTAACTGGTCATTAGTGTGACTGCAAAATTGAGTCATGAGGCAAAAAGTGATGGTTAGTTTTCAAAATTTTATTTAATTCATGAAAAACAAATGATTACATATAGTTGAACATGAAATTACTTGCTAGGATCTAAAGGTGTTACAATCCACAAGGTGAATCAGAAGACCCGCGATGCGATCCTCCTTTAACAAGACAACTACCCCACGCCACGCATTGAGGTCAAACTAAGGAAGCTTTTTAGGGTTTGGGTACTTTTGGCTAATTTGCTCCATGTATATATGTCTCTTGTAATCAGTTAAATTTAATTTGAGTTTATAAAAAAATGTTCCACACTAAAGTGAGAAATGAGAAGTCATGACCCTAAGCTGATGCGTATCCAAATTGACTGGCTAACTAGGCCTCGTAATCAGTTAAATTTAATTTGAGTTTATAAAAAAATGTTCCACACTAAAGTGAGAAATGAGAAGTCATGACCCTAAGCTGATGCGTATCCAAATTGACTGGCTAACTAGGCCTCTTTCATGTGTGTATACTAGTCCTCGAATGTGGGCTCCTCTCTACCATATTCTTTCATCTTAAAAAATTTATAATGAATTAATGCTGAGTTTTTTGGCTCAAATTAAAAAAGAAATTAAGAAATTTAGTTTGTTTAGGATTTTGTCTTAGTTTTTCTATTTATTTAGGATTTAGCTTTTCTATTTTGTTGTGATTTGGGTTTATGTATGACATATAAAATGCATGTTGTGGGAATTTTGAGTATGAGAGAAAAACCAATATGCTGAAGAGGTAAGATGTGAAGATTTCAAAAGGGTGAGAAGTCTGAAAAAGGAAAGGAGTAGGATGAAAAGCTTTTTGTTATTTTCATATTTTGTAATTGTGTGAGGACAAGATTATGGGGTTATCAGTAATGTATAAATGATCCATAGACCAACATGAGGACTAAGGTCATACCTTTACTGTAATCTTTATATTTTGTTCAAATGGATTTTTTTCATTTGTGGATGTAGGTTAGTTAAGAGTCAAACTATGTTAAATTTGTATGTGCCTAATTGATGGTGTTTATTTTCCGCTGCACATAATAGATGATTAGAAATTTTTTTTTCTAACAATTGGTATCATAGCTTGCGGTTTAGTCTTGACATGGTGAAGTTTGTGGTGCATTCTTGGCATGGTGGAGCTTATATTCGTGTGTGTTGATGTTCATGATGTTGTTATTTATAGTTATGTTCACGTTGTTTAGAATCATTTGCATTTGTTTCTGTGTTTGTATTTTAACGTTGTTCATGGCATTCGTGTTTTTTATCGTGATCGTGTGTTCATGATGAAGAATTTGAGTCAAGGTGGAAATTGTTGGATTTGTTATCCCAAATTCAAAAAACTTAAGAATTTTAGTTTTTAGGATTTGGTATTAGTTTTTCTATTTGTTTGGGATTTAGTTTTTTGTTTTGTTATGGTTTGGGTTTATGTGTCGCTTAAAAAAAGGTATGTTGTGGTGGAGTTTTGAGTATGAGAGAAAAACTAATGTACTAAAAAGGCAAGGTGTGAGGATTTTCAAAAGGAAGAAAGGTTAGAAAGAGGATAGGAAGTCTTATGTGATCCTCATATTTTATAATTGTGTGATGGCAAGATTGTATGGTTATCAATAGTATGTAAGGGATCCATAGGCCAATGTGAGCACTAAGGGCATATTTCTACTGTAATCTCTATATATAATTTGAATAGATTTTTCACATCTATAGATATAGGCTAGTTCACAGCTGAACCGCATTAAATTTGTGTGTGTCTAATTGATGATATTTATTTTATGTTGCATGTGATAGGTGATTTTTTTCCTAACAATTAAGAAATGAAATAATATTATATAATTATTGTGAAATAAATGAAATTATCAGTGGCGGATGTATTAAAGTAGTAATGGGGTCCACAAACATCGTTTTTAAATAAAAACATGGTAAGGTGCTTGTAAAAATATTACTTCAACCCCACTTTTATTTTTGATTGGACCCCAGTAATACTAAAATAATATAAAAATTAATAAAAATTGGAAGAAGAGAGTGATGGGCCCCTTTACCTTCTCTTTGTGTTCTTCTTTTCATGAAAAATAGAGATAAACCCCACACAACTAATCTCTTTCCCTCTCACTTTCATCTTTTCATTTTTACCATGTCTCTTAACTTTCTTCAACAAAAAGCCCTAAAACTGTTTATTTGGATAGAAATTTGTGGACAAAAAATTTAATTATTAAAGTGATTTTTAAGTAATTGTATTTATATAATTGATTTCTTTGGAGATTAAATTTATCATGTATAATTTTTTGTCATTTTTTTATTTGAATTTATTTTAAATTTGTGTTTGTTATTATTCCTCTCTATTCTTGGATTTTTTTATGGCAGAATAGAGCACAAAGCAACAAGCATCTATATTATTTATTTATTTTCTGCACAAGCTGTTTGCTTTTGAACTTTTGCTTGTGCCCTTGATTCCACTGTTCATTTTATTCTTGACTTATTTGCTTTTGGCCTTGTTTATAGTTCTTTTACTTTTTGCCCTTGTTTGCTTGTGGTGTGCATCCCTCTTGCTTTTTCTATTTCTTTTCCTTTTGGTTTATTGTTTTTGCTAGTTATGTTTTAACTTATACCTTTTTTTGTTTTCAACATGTATGTTGAAGTATTTCAAAAAGTAAATGACACTTAATTCTTCTACTCATATTCTCAAAAC
The DNA here is from genome assembly GCA_005392925.1 of Aquilaria sinensis. NCBI lineage: Eukaryota > Viridiplantae > Streptophyta > Magnoliopsida > Malvales > Thymelaeaceae > Aquilaria > Aquilaria sinensis. The sequence goes on along the minus strand of SMDT01000186.1, from coordinate 23,976 downwards.
ATCAAATTTAATGGAAGAACAGCCACAAATGGAGGAAACAACATCCAATACTAGTTTTAATTTTGGAGATAGAAAGCAAAATACTATAAAGTATTAGAAAATTAATTTGAATACTCTTCCGGCTAATCTAGGGGAATGACAAAAAATTGAAAGTTTCCATTTAAGTTAAAGAGATGAAGTTAGAAAAGCCTACATTCAAATAGGACCTTGCCAACCTCGCCATCACAACTTCTAGTAAATAAATATCAGTGGTTGATTTCATCAATTTAATCTGTCTTGGTTTGATAACTACAAATATTGGCTGAAGTACAATATAAAAGAGGAAGTAGCTTTTTGCTTATGTTGTTATTTGTTCAAACCTGAGATCAAAAACCAAGGTGGTGTAGATTCATTTTCAAGTAGCGGATTTAAGTCTTGGAACAAGAGAGAATGAGTAGATGTCCATGGTGGTAGTAGTGCACACAATCTAGTAGTTCAAAAATGTCAAGATTTGATAAAGCAAACTCAATCCATCAATTTTACTTTTCACAAACAAATGAATTTAGTTAAAAATAAATATTGGATTCTATTACACGCTTCCATTGATTATGTCAAATTTTTGTTATGACAAGGATTGGCTTTTTGTGGTCATGATGAGTATGAAGATTCAAATAAGAAAAGAAACTTTCTTAAACTTTTACATTTCTATGCAGACCACAATGAGAAGATGGGTCATGTTGTGTTGAAAAATGCTCATAAGAATTCACATATGATTGCCCCTTCAATCCAAAAAGACATTGTACATGCTGCTACAGTAAAAATTCATCAAGGCTATAATTGGATAGCTTCAAAATGATTTTTTTGGGGATTTTAGTGAATGAATCTTGTGATGTTTCTTGAAAAAAGCAAATGGCCCTCGTTTTGTGTTATGTGACTAGTAAATGATTTGTTGTGGAAAGATTTATTGGCATTAAACATGTTATAGATAATTTGACTTTGTCACTTAAAGCAGTCATTAATTCAATGCTTTCAGAATGTGAACTAAGTTCATCGAGAACGCAGGGCCAAGGTTATGATGGAACTAGGAACATGTGAGATGAGTTCAATGGTTTGAAAACATTGATAATCAGATAAACATAGTCTGCATATTATATTCATTAGTTCGCTCGTCAATTACAGTTGAAACTTGTGTTTGTTGTAAAGAATCATTTTATTATTAATGATTTCTTTAAGTCAATTTCTTGGTTGATAAATATGATTGGATCTTCTTATAAGCTTTAGGACAAGCTCAGAGAGAAAAAAACAAAAAGAGTTGTAGAATTGTTGGCTAATGGTGAGCTAAAACTGGTTAAGGTTTAAATCAAGAAATGAGTATTAAAAGAGCTAGTGATACTCGTTGAAAATCTCATTATGGTGCATTTTAAATGTTATGATGATGCATTCTGCAATTATTGAGGTACTTGAAGATATTGAAAAGGATGACACAATTCAAGATCACAGAGCAAATGCACACCGTCTCTTAGAGGTGTTAAAGACATTTGACTTTGTGTTTTGTCTACATTTGATGGTTAAAATCTTGGGACTTATGAGAAGTTGCAGCATATGAGAAATGAAGGATATGGGCTACTTCTAAATGATGTTTCCTCATTTTGTAATGAGCATGAGATTCTAATTATAAACATGGAAGATCTATATGTTCCATGGAGGCATTGCAAAGGCTCATGGGTTAGCAACTTACACCACTACAAAGTTGATTTATTTATTTCTGTCATTAATATGCAACTTTAAGAGCTAAGAAGTTATTTTAGTGAAGTAAGCACAGAACCACTTCTTTGTGTTGCTTATTTGTCTCCACATAAGTTTTTTCATACATTTGATGAAGGAAAGTTATTGAGAATGGCTAAATTTTATTCATATGAATTTTTTGAGGCTGAGCATGTAGCACTTGGCAACTATATTGTGGATGTTCATGGAGATACAAGATTTGTTAATCTGAAAGGACTTAAGGAGGTTGCAAAGAAAATGGTATAAACAAACAAGCATATTATCTACCTACAGGTCTTTCTTCTATTGAAATTGGCATTGATTTTATCTATAGTTACATCAATTACGAAGCGGATATTTTCAGTAATGAAATTGATAAAGAACAATTTGGTGGAATAAAATGAGTGATCAATTTTTGAATGATTATTTGGTATCATATACTAAGAATGATGTATTAGATGACATTAGAAATGATACCATTACAAAATATTTTCAAGATATGAAAACTTATCGAAAATAATTTTAAGCATTTGTTACTTATTATATAACAAATTTCTATTTTTCATTACTTTAACCTATATTTTAGCATTGTATATGTATGAACCCTACTTTAAAAAAGCTATAGATCTACCACTGAAAATTATAGTTCTTATCTAGGTACCAGAAGATGTCGAACATGGGTGACGCTTTCAGCCAAATTCTCAAATTCACAAATTTATTTCAGAAGCATTAAAAAAACTCAAATTTTAGTGGAGAAAGCACTGAATAGTACTCTAGAAAATGCTAGTTTTGTAAAAATTTAGCCTTTTCTCTAACCAAATGACAATAATAGCTTTATTTTTTCAAGAAAAACAATTGCATAATAGTCTATCTATATGCAAGAATGCACATGCTTTTAAAGGAAATTAAGATCAAAAGGAAGGGAAGCCACAGATCCAGTAGAACCTTTGTCTTTATCTCCCCCACAATGCAGCAGCACCACCAAAATCCTTTACCTCCCTTAATATATTTGGCCAATTGGTTCTTTGTGATTTTTTCCTCATGAGTTATGAATTCTGATGCTATTTTAGTTTTGTTTTTTGCTTCTTTCTTGTCCTACTTTTATGCAGCTAATGTTCACATTCAAAGTATTACCTAAAATAGAACATGACTAGTTTAAATGTCTTTCTTCAATGTATTTATTCCTTATCCTTTTTTTCAATTGTGCTAGTTCTAGTATACATTAAAGTGTATAATAAATTGTTATTTTGAATTGATCTACATCTTAAGTTTTATATTCATATCATATATTTCTACACATGTCATTATAACATGGAAACTATACATGTCACTCTTAAAGCATTCTTAAGTATAACATATTATCGATAAACTACTTTCCCAGCTCCAACTTCGCTATCACTTTTACTCCCATTCTCATTCATACTTTATATCACATAGATTATTGTCATGCAATGTTAGTGCATCTTGTCAAGACTGGAGCCCATAATGTGCTTTGGGATAGCTCTCGATGAGTCATCAATGTACTTGACATTTTGCCTAAATATGGAGCACTTTTCCAGCTCTCCTTCTACTAGTGGTCACATAATGGGCGCCACATGTGGGTGTCATACTTGACAAGCGCATTGGCTATAGGAGGCTATACTCGAGGTTTCAATTGAACCTCGGGACATTTCGCACCATATCTTTCCTCAAGTGGTAAGCTTGGTTCCACAAGGAACTTAAATTGTAGTTGAATATAAGGTAACAGATATGATGAAGTCTTATGGGTCCCATTGATAGTTCTCCTAAAATTATGTCAAGTTAACTAAAAATCAATGAGAATGTCAATTATAAAATGAATTTTTTATGTGCTAATTAAATAAACATATATAATTTTTATAATTTGATGGATTATGGTTTTACTGTAGTCAAATCATGTGCTCCTCACATTGGTAGGCGACATCTCCGTCCATGTAGGTCAAGGTCCTTTCGATAACTTCTAATGAAGGGAAGTAAGGTTTAATCACTTAGACTCATCTATAAAAAATGCGGCAATATGAAAAAAAAAATGATGAATTGCATCAAAATTAAGAAGGAATTTAAAGTTAAAAATAACATTAAAAAATCTTGTATACTTACTCTTGCAAGATGATCATCGGATGTATATTTGGTGGAAAAGGTGGTGGTATGTCAATAACTCATTGCCCCCACACATGAGGTGGGCCATTAGGGGCAGTAAACCATCCAAAGTTTGTTCTTCATTAAATGATGGGCGGATGGATGTTTCCTTCTTGAGGACCTGAGCTTGAGGCTGGTGTCCCACAAGGTGGGTGAATATCAACTCCTAGTCGATGAAGTCGTTGTAGGGCGAGTCTCGACCATTGTACTTGACTCAGGTCTAGGACTCATCAGTTATTCTATACTATGGCGTTTTGGAAAAGAATGGCATGTCAATAATGTAGACACCCTGTATACCCTCATATGGATATGATGGCAAAGCGAATGCCTAATAAGTGTGTTAGGCATAAAGGCGCTGCAATAGGGTGGGTGGCTATTGGGTAGACGCCACCAATAGGGTGGAGGAATCCGTTATAGTTGTCGGCATATTAGATCTCCGGCCACCATGTATGTGTTGACCAATGAGCCAAGGATGGCACACGTTCTGGTGTGGGTAAAGTGTACCCTTTTCTGACCTTGTGTACCCACAACTAGGATGTCTCATCCTAAATTTTTTAAATTTTAAATGAAACATCAACTTAGTGTGTTTGATTACAATTATGTCCCTATCATTTGTACTTTTTAATGAGTTTTATTAGAAGTATTTTCCATGAGTTATTGAAATTGGTATGAAATAACCTCGTACTTTAATAAGTTACAATTTTTTCCTAAACTTTTGTATTTTTTTAATTAAGTCCCAAACTATTAAAATACTTATAAATTTGTCCAACACTTTTCATTTTGTCAATTAAGTCCCCAAATATTAAAATACTTACAATTTTTTTCATATAGGTTTTGCAATTTTGTCATTAAGTCCATAGTATAAATATTAATATAGCTACAATTTTATCCTACATTATTTCATTTTTGTCAATTAAGCCCCTAAATATTAAAATATTTACAATTTTTCTACACTTTTTATTTTTTGTCATTTAAGTCCCTAAATATTTTAATACTTACACTTTTTTCCTGCACTTTTTAAATTTTTTTTGTCAATTGATTCCCTAAATATTAAAATACTTATAGTTTTGTCCTACACTTTTACATTTTTTTTTCAAGTAAGTCCCTAATTATTAAAATACTAAGAATTTTATCCTACTACATGTTATTCAATTAAGTCCCTAATTCTTAAAATACTTACAATTTTATCCTATACTTTTTCTTTTCTGTCAATTAAGTTCTTAGATATCAACACATAGTCGGAGTTAACACATAAACACATACATTTTAACACATACATATTAACGGTAGCAGATAATCGCACAATAACCTAAACACATACATATTATTAACATTTAACAAATTAAATATTGAAACTTCAATAAAAACGGAGATTATGGATACCACGAATAAAATCCAGAGGAGAAACAACACCAACTAACGATTCTACAACATACCACATATATTTTTATGAAATTTATTGTATCATTTCATAGTTTTACCTTTTAAGTGGAGCATAACATCAATTGATATTCCCCAAAGAAATTTTTTCTTTCACCAATATGTTACTTGAGAGTCAATGATGTATTTCATCCTGACCATTTGAGTAATTTTTTTCAAAAAAAATTACATGCTATTTTTTTTATCTTTTTTATCGTTAATTTTTTAACTATTATTTAACAGAATGATATACTTTTTTTAAAGAATCACTAAGTGCTTTAACAACTAATTAGATGTAAAAGCCTTTTGTATATATCATAGGTTATTGGTATAAAAATGAAAAAAATAAACATTTCCCGTAATCATGCTAATTACACCAAAAAACTTGCATGCATATTTTTCTTTTCCTTTTGGTTCACTTGAATGCTCTTGCATAGGAGATTTTAATCTCTCTTTTTTAATATGGCACGAAATCATATGGAAGAGATCATTCAAATTTTCAGTTATAATTACCATCCAACTCCCTCTGGGGAAAGGAAAATGAAAAAAAAAGGAGGATCAAATAGAAAAAATGAATGAAGCAATAATCAATTATACTTGCATTTATTCAATTCATTCCATAATAGATACATGAAAAAAGAGGCATGGTGATTCAACTATAAAAATATTTAAGAAATGAAATAGTAGGACCGAAGTAAAACCTACCCTTCTATGGGAAAAAAGATCTAAAACTACACGTACTAGATAAAAAAAATGAGGAATTATGATTTTTAACTATCCTTGTTGAGAAAAAAACTCGGGCAACCATTCTCTGTAGCGTCTCTTGCATTTCCTTATATTCCCTTTTCCTTCTTAGGTTTAGGAGCCTCCTCTACCAAGATTTTCTGGTCTCTGATATTTCTGTTTTCAGTTGTTCCTTTCTCTCTAATTAGTTTCGTGCAGCTTCACAACTTCACCCAGCAGAAGAGTTAGCAAACAAGAGATAATAGATCCTTAAACTCTAGTTCTTTTATTGTGCACATATGTCTAATTAGACATACTAATCTATCCCTTAATCTTTTATATATAAAGAATAAATCATCAAAAAAATTGACAAAAATACCCTTAGTTAAAATATTATTCTCTACAAAAATCCCTAACTTGCTATTGCTGTCTCCTCCGGTGCCGGAGCCGGTGCCGCCACCGAACTGTCATACGTCACGATCTCACTGTATACGTCATATGCCATATTTGAAAAAATTAAAAGTGTCTGAATGGATATCGAAAAGTGTCTAAAGAAATATTTAGAAGTGTCTGACCAATACGTAGACAATTTACTCTCTTAAAAACTAACTAATTGAAACAATAAAAAGTGTCTGAATGAATGTGTAAAAGTGTCTAAAGAAATATTTAGAAGTGTCTACCCAATACGTAGACAATTTACTCTCTTAAAAAAAACTAATTGAAACAATAAAAAAGTGTCTGAATGAATGTATAAATGTGTCTAAAGAAAAGTAGCAAAATGTCTAAAGCAATGCAGAAATAATTTATTTTAATAATAAAAAAAACATACAAAATAATGAAAGAAGTGTCCAAATAGAAATTTAAAAGTGTTTAAATCAATATTTGAAAGTGTCTAAATAATCATTTAAAAAATTACATGGTTCCTTGACACTTATTTCATTATTTTGAAATGTGTCTAAAGAAAAGTAGCAAAATGTCTAAAGCAATACAGAAATAATTTATTTTAATAATAAAAAAATATATACAAAATAATGAAATAAGTGTCCAAATAGAAATTTAAAAGTGTTCAAATCAATATTTGAAAGTGTCTAAATAATCATTTAAAAAATTACATGGTTCCTTGGCGTTCCTCGCGCCTGGCCGCACCTCGCCCTTCGTCGAGCCTGGTAATGGTGATGGTGCGATGATTCGGAGATGGCTTGACGATGGCTCGGATGGTAGAGATCGAAGGCGATTCGTGCCAAGGACCACGCCTTAGCCCTCGCTTCGCACCGCCGCCCTGGCCTCGCACCACCGTGCCTCGGCCCTCGCCTTTTCTCAGGCCTTGGATCTTCGCGTTCCGATCTCGCTTCTCGCCTCGCACACCGCCCTCGCCTCGCACCGCCGTGCCTCGGCCCTCGCCTTTTCTCAGGCCTTGAATCTTCGCGCTCCGATCTCGCTTCTCTTCGCCGGAGATTACTTCTTCGGCATTCCAATCTTCATGCTATTTTCCACCGCTCCTGGATCTTCGCGCTCCGATCTCGCTTCTCTTGGCCGGCGATTGCTCTTTTGGCGTTCTCATCTTCACGCACTTAGATCTTCTCTCTTCACTTCGTGCTCTGATCTCTCTTCTCTCGTCGGTGACTTTTAGCTTCTTCTCCGACTCCGACGTGATCTTTGCGGGTTTGTATGATGGAGGAGCCGCCGGCGCAGGAGCAAGAGCAGGAGCTGGCGATTAGCTTCGGGCGACGTTGGGAAGAGAGGGCTGGAGAGAATCGAGGATGACGGCTTGGGAAACAAAACTAATTTAAATTAGGGGTAAATTTGGAAATTATCCCCTATGTCTAATTGCACATATGTGCACAGTAACCATAGTACTTAAACTCTGCTTTCTCAAAGGTTAGACCTTCACTTAAGGTTTTGCCTACGCTCTCTCTGAGACATTCGTTTCGGTTTCTTTTGGTTTATTTTTCGTTTTATAGTGGGTTTCTAACCTTGTTCCAGAATTCTTGTGTTACTTGTTTATTTTCTTCTTGGCGTGCCACGGTACAAAAATGTCTTACATCACACCTTTTTATCATGTTTGATAACTTTTAACTTTTAACTTTAAAAGTTTAATCTTTATTATTAATAAATGACCCAAAACTCTTAACAATAACCATAAAAGTTGTTTTCAAATGGGACTTTAGTAATTAGCAAATTAGCAAAGCACAATTTCTGCGTTTCCCCTCACTGGAATTTGGGACTCTTTGCCTTTGGGTACTAATTAAAAATTGTCTCACACTATTTGCTTTTGGATGCCCGTCTTATAAGTCATAAGTCAACAATACATTATAGTTATCCGGTGATGATTTTATTTATCCAAGAAGTTTAAAGTTTTAAATTTATCCGGTGATATTTTCTTCAAAGAAACCAATACTTAAACACTAATATGCCATAAGAATTTCATAAAAAAAAAATGCCATAAGAATCCATCTACAAAGCTTGTAATTTTATAATTTTTTTTAAAAAATTATAGACATATAAATTATTTATAGGAAAATAGTACCTTAAAATTTCTAATTTTTAAATATAATTTTTAAAATTTTTTAAAAATATAAATAATATGAATACATTTAAGTAAAAAAGGTAAAAGGCTAACCTTTACAAGACAAGCTAATATATTATTTGAACTCTCCCATCTTCACATGTTAGCTGAATGAACAATAAAAAAACGTACCCAAAAAAAAAAAAAGGATTTCGTCATAGAAGTTTTTATTTCTTTTTTATATATAAATAATAGATTTCCAAATTCCAGGTAAGGTTGGCAGTACCACTTGACTTCATCGCCTCAACATGTTGGCCCCTTAACATCTCCCTCTAACTTTCTCTTCCAGTTCATGCACATCACTGTCCCGCCAATGTGCATTGAAAACGAAACGACCTAGACATTACAATTCATTGAGTTGGACCATCTTTGAACCTAACTTCATTAGAGTTCCCTTTTCCTCTTCTCTAGAGACTTTTCTACAGCCAAAAGAGAACCCAATCAATTAGTGAGAAATTAGTCATATATTGCCTTTGTGCAGGTATGGAGCCACAAGAAAAACCATCCAAGAAATCTTCTTTCATCCCAACTCTTACAAGGGATTCTAGGGGCTCACTTGAAGTTTTCAACCCGTCCACTTTCCCAACCCGACCCACCAACCCGGTATTCCACTCCCAGCCCACGTGGCCGAGCTGGACCGTCCCACATGCCGCCCCGGAACCGGAGACCAAGCTTTCTACCAAGTCGGGTCGGGTGGACGAGCTCACCTCATGGATGGCTCTCAGTGAACCAGCCACACCGACGCAAAACGAGAACGCTGAGAAACCTGAAGCACTCACGCAGCAACTCTCCGGCGAGTCTGGCGCGGCGGCGCAGAGGGCAGCGGAGTGGGGGCTGGTGCTGAAAACGGATACCGAAACCGGGAAGCCGCAGGGAGTGGTGGCGAGGAATTCGGGTGGGGAAGGCCCGAAAGTGAAACCGGCCAACTCTCGCCGAAACTCCAATAACTCCGTCCGGAGCTCTGGAGAATCGTCCGAAGACGGCGAAGCGGACAGGCCCGGGTTCTTTCCTAGAGTCTCTGAGGACCTGAAGGACGCATTATCGACGTTCCAACAGACCTTTGTGGTCTCGGATGCCACCAAACCCGATTACCCGATTTTGTATGCCAGTGCCGGGTTCTTCAAGATGACCGGATACACTTCCAAAGAAGTCATAGGAAGAAATTGGCAAGTTCAATCTTTTACGGTCTCTTTTAGACGTTGATCGATCGTTCTTAGAAGGGTGAAACTGACATTTTCATGGGCCGGGTGCAGTCGGTTTTTGCAGGGTTCGGGTACTGACCCGGAGGATGTGGCCAAGATCCGAGAGGCATTGCAACAAGGAACGACCTACTGTGGGAGGTTGTTGAATTACAAAAAAGATGGGACCCCTTTCTGGAACCTCCTTACCATAGCTCCGATCAAGGATGAAAGTGGGAACGTTCTCAAATTTATTGGGTTAGTTTCCAAATTGGTGTTTTATCCTGTTTCTCTTATCTATGGTATTTAATCCCTATTTGATATTAATGTCAATAATTAATATTAGAGTTTTAAAAAAAATTATTTAAAGATAACTTTTAATTAATTTAAATATTTTTTTTTACCTTCATTGTTATTAAATATCTAAAACTCTAACATTAACAACAAAATTTATTGCCAAATGGGTATTAACAAGATTTCGAGACGGAATCCTAAATTTTTATTACATTCGTACTCTATATGAATTATTAGATGGTTTGGGTACGATATGCCGGGAGCTTATTATACACCTCGACAAACATTGCTCCCACAATCTAACTTTGTTGTGTTTTCGTGTGTTTGTGAAACTTGGAGTGGAAGGCTGAGGAAAAGTTTATGTTTCAATTCGTTTGTCAATCATGTTTTAGGTATCCAGCTGCATTGGGCGTATGTGGTATGTCTTCTTTATCGGCATATCGACCGGTAACGGATGTGTCGGCATCAGGGATATAGCCAGAAATTTTACTTGGGGGGCGGGAGCGTGACGTGAAACGAGTTATTAGTATATATAAATTTGACATAAAATTTGAAAGTGTATAATAACTATGTTTATTTTAAAAGTTTACAACCTAAAATTCATTAGACAGTTTACATATATAGACACATTGAATTTAAAAATTTATAATAATTAAGTTCAATTTATAGAGTAAAAATAGTTATTTGAATTTTCTATTAATTATAAAAAAATATTATATAAATTAAATTTATTTTATAGCACTTACCGGATAGTCCAAATTATGATCTAAAAATTTGTTATCAGACAAATACTTTGAGGTAACAAATTTCATGCAATGAAACCAAAATGAAACATTTTTTTATAAATTTAGGACTAAAACAAAATATTTTTAATATGTTTGGAACCAAAACATAATGTTTAATAGGATAGGGACTAAAAGAAAATAATAATTAAAGAGTAAGGACTATCACGTAATTTATTCAATAAGAAATGACTGAGACCTTAAATGGATAAAATATACTGGAGCCCCTTTAATTTTAATTTTTATACAATTATATCACATATTCAAGTACCCAATACCTTTTTTTAAAATTTTAGGGGGGGCAGCTGCCCCTCCCGCCCCTAAATAGATACGCCCCAGCTCGGCATCTTCTACCGTACTGGCCATGTCATCTCAATATCGCTAAGTATTTATTTTATTTTATTTTTTCAAATTTTTTGATAATTTTAAATAAAATATATTGTAAGTATGTGTAATTGATTAAATTTATAACAAATATTTACTAATATTTGAAAGAGGTCTGTATATCCGAGACACTACAATGTCTTTACATGTATTGGGTCATACTGTTTGAAAACAATACATCATTTGACACAAGATTTAAAACTTTGATAACAAGCAATTGAATAACATTTTTTTTTATAATTGTAACTAATTTTTTTAAGTTCACAAAGTAAAAAATTCATAAAAAATATGCAATCACATTAGAAAAAAAAATGTTAATCAATCGACTGTATATCTATAATATTAGCTTCGAATTTATGAGATTCATTCTAGATAAAGAAGCCCGTAAAAATGGCAATAAATTATTTTGACTTAATATGCATTAATCACAAACAAATTCGACCAAAACTCTCCACCCTTTGCATTCCTTTATTTTTTTTTATTCCTTTTACATTTTCTTTGTTCTTTTTTATTCTGCCTCATTTCTGTTTGTTTGCCCCCCAGGAATTTTAACATTTTGTTCTTTTCTCAACCTTTTTTCCTTTTAAATTTCTCTGTCTCTTCTTTCTTTTGTGTCGTTTTTCTCCTCCTCCTCCTTCTTTTCATTTTACAGTTTTAACTCTTTTTTTTTTTCCAAAAAATGCTTGGCAATATTCTTTTCCCGAAGATACTATTTAAGTGCTTAACAAGTAGAATTTTTTGGGGAAATTTTGTTTTAACTTCAATTAACTTAATCCAAAATAGCTTATTTTTATGTTTACATTTTTTTATCTGAAATCAATTTTATTTGACAGTCAATATTATTTAGTTGAAAAAATCCGTTGATTATAAAATTTTTATGATACTATTAGTTTTTTATGAATTTTTATTTTTTTGGTATTAAAAAAATGTATAGAAATTTAATAGCATGATAAAAATTTTATTTCAAACACCTATATAATATTGGCTTTTAAATGAAATTGGTTCTAGGCAAAAAATGTGTAAAAATAAAAATAAGTCATTTTAGATTAAGTTAATTTAAATTAAAATGACTTGGCTCTAAATTTATTTTAGATGCCTTTTTTGGGGAAATCTAAATTCTAAAAAAAGAATATTCAGGTGCTTAAAAAGAGCATTCAAATGTTAAAATGTTTACACGTAGTTTTTTCTATTCTCCATATTCTCTCTAAGAAACTAAATCTACCTCCATCTTTAGTTTTCATGTTTTTAAAAAGAGCAACTTATACAAAGATATGTTAAGAAAAACATAACAGAACAAAGGACTACGAGGAAATAACATAGACACGGAACCCTTTTGAATAAGTAGTTATAGTTATGATAACATTAGGGTATATGAGGCAACAGCAGTTGTTAACAAAATAATAGAAAGCTTAGTAACAAACTTCTTAGTAACAAAAACCCCTATAGCCTAATGTGTGTGCTGCGTTTTTGTTTATGTTGTTTCTGTCACTCTTATGTTCTGTAGGTTTGGGTACAATATTTGGCTTATTCAAAGATTTTTTTTTGCAAAATATGGAATTATAGGGGTTTGGCTTTAGTCTAATTATCATAAGAACTATTGTATTACGTGGCCGATTAGAGTTAAAATCCTAACTTTTGTAAAAGATTTTTTTCCTCTGACATCTATATATTGGATGGGTTTAGCTAGACTTGTAGGATATGTTAAATTGTATGAGTCTTTTCTTGTAATGATTATGAATATTAAAACAATAAAGAAATACACAAAGTCTACAATTCGGCCAAACGTTTCGCATTCTTACAACTTATGGTTCATGAAAATAGTTTATATTAAAGCAAAAAAAGGAAAAAGATAACGCATACGAGTTTTTAGGTGCTTGGTAGCTAGCTTGTAGGGATATTAACAGATATCCATACCGATAGGGATCCAGTTACATCTAACCTAACAAATCGGGTTTGAACTATTTTAAATGAGTTTGGTTCAAATGCCGGTTATTTTCCTCATTTGTCAGGCTTTGGTAGATGGAGGTTTAGGCTTTCATTTGCTTCATATCCGGCCAATATATACATGTGTTATCACATATATGCATAGGACATTGGAGAGGTTGAAGACTCTAGATTTGTTAAAGTCGATATGTTTTTGTCTGGATTGTTGTCTTCTGTGCTGTGCTCAAAATAAGTCGATTAATTCATAAAAAATAAGTTTAGAGTTAAATGAGCCCATTTGCTAGTGATAACATAATTTTAAAAATTTTATTTGTCAAAATTGTTGAACTTATTCTGAGTTTGTAATAGTATTGTATTTAGCAGCAAACATAAAATGAAGTAAAATAGAACATGTGCCTCTATGTGTAAGATGCATCTATTTACCAACTTTATCTTCTACTGATCAAGAAAAGAAAAAGATTATTAGCACCATTCTTTATTATTTTCTTATATTGTGTTAATAGCTGAAGTAATTTTTGTTTGCTTAAATTTGTGTTTTATGGTACTTATATATTATATGCTACTTAAATTTGTGTTTACTCAGTCCAGTAAAAGGAATGTGAGTTCAAAATAGGGCCCAAATCCTCACCCACCTTACTCCTTACTTAGCCCTTAAGGTGTTTGGCACCTTAACCAACTATCTTAGTTTTCTAGCTTTCAATGCATTTTCTTACTTGAAAGTGAGATAGGATCCTTACCCTAGCTTTCCTAGGGTCTTAGAATACTTGAAGGGACTTGGGGGTCATTTTGGAGGTTTTGGAAAACCCCCTAATTTAGGCACATATGCACCTTGGTTGTGCAGCAGTAGGGTTCAGCACTACGATGCCAAGGGTAGTTTTGGCTTGGTCATTTTGTTCACCCTATAGCATGATACCACATGCACGATTTAGGCCAGCTCCTTTAACACTGTAGTGCCAGGATGGACACTGATGCTATAAGGCCCAAGAGTCTTTGCCATCATGCCCCTTTTGCATCCCTAACCTTTTCTCTTTATCAATCCTTCCCTTATTTCATCACAATCCCCTTAACACCTCTCTAACCTTCAAACTCTCCTCTAACTTTGTTCCTATGCTCACTTAGCTCCCAAACCTTAATTGGTTTGCCTTTAGACCTTCTTAAACTTTGCATAGCTTCCAACTAACTGCCATGGTGGTTTTACTTAGCTCCCCCAAACCTAGCTCAAGCTAGTTTTGTGCCTTTTACACGTTCTACTTACACACTTAGCTTAAAACCTTCATATTTGTGCACTTAAGTCCTTCCATACTAACTTATGGTTCATATGAGTTATAAAATATGTGGTCTTGACTCTTTAGGTCAGTTTTACACTTATGACATTGATTTCATTGAAATTATGAACTTGCCACTGACCTAGGTAAAATTATCAAAATGCCCCTTGGTGAACCTTGGGTGCTATTATTCTTAGGAAGCTTTAAAAACTTTACCTACATTCTTGATTTATCTAATAAAACATAAATTGTGGAAAAATATTTGGAATTTGACTTACCTCACTCATCCAAACTAGGGAACACTTGGATGGCCTTTACATTTTCTCATCCTTTAAAAATTTGGTACTTCAAATCCCAGCTTACCCAATTCTAAACAAATGGATGCTAATCAAAAAGATGAAATTGGTCTTATCTAGGGATTCAATTCTTGAAGGTGATTGAAATTGTGGCTAAAAATTGGACAACCTCTGATGAGCAGCGGATGGACGTGATGATAGAAAATAAACAAAATTAGAACATGTCACATGCAATTTTGGGGCTGCGGGGAACCAAATTTGATATGTAATTTTATTTTTCAGTATTTTAATTATTTTTTTAAATTTTTCTAACATGGCAGAATGCTAGTGGAGGTGAGTAAACATACTGAAGGATTCAAGGACAAGACGCTGCGCCCCAATGGATTGCCTGAATCTTTGATTCGCTATGATGGTATATTTCTTTTCTAGTGATTACTCCCGAGCTATTTCCCTTCCCTCCTCAAGAAAATAGCACAATATTCGTTTTAACTTAAATTAATCTAATTTAAAATAATTTATTTTTATTTTTATTTGCATATTTTAAATAGATTATTATACCTACGTAATATTGACTTCAAATAAAATATGTTAGCGTAGATTAGCATTAACATTAGCATTAGAGTAGATTATTATATTCTATTTGGCATTAGTGTTAAAGTTTTGAAAAAACTATTTAATAGTAAATTTTAGCTTTTAGTTTCAACATTTTTATTTCATCCGTTAAATAAATTATTAAAAATTCTAACGCTAATGATAAAAATTGCTCCCAAATGAGCATAAAATAGCATGTTTAGTCTCTATATTTTTTCAAAATTCATAAATATCACCTAAATTTCAAAAGTTTCATTTTAGTCACTATGCTCAAAATTTTAAGAAATATGCAAATGCTTCAACCAAACATAAAAAAGTTAAATCTTCGCTCTTTGCATGATATGAATCAAACATAGGAAAATCATGATTGCATTTTTGTTGATTCTCATATTTTATGAATCTTATTTTTCTATAATTTTACTTTATAAGAATTTTTAGAATTCTTGAATCGAACGCACTAGCATGCATGGTGAAAAGCTTTCGCACTTTTCTGAACTTTCAAGGAACAACTTTTCTTCACTTCAAGAGGATTTGTTTTCTAAGGGAAATTGTAAACAAATGGTCACTCTCTTAGGGTGACAGATGGATTTGAGCTATCTTGGTTAACGGGCCCCATTAAAATCTATTTCTAATATATGGTTTCAATATTTATAGGAGGGCAAAGTCCATCAAGATATCTTAACTTATTTTTTTTATTCTAAATGAATAACTAATATTTAATTTTGTCCTATCAAACATTCAAACTACATAAACCTTACGGCGCATTCCAATTAATTACTTTATGTTGATTTTACCGTTAAATTAAATAAAAATTTATGACATGATAATAAATAATATTAAAATAAAATCTCAATAACAATTTTGGTCCTCAAATATTTTTAATCAATAATTCTAAACCCTAAACTTCTAAACCTACTTTTCACCCCACCGCCACCGTTGCACAATCTTTCTCTTCCCCCCGCTACCACCGTTGCCCGAATTTCTCTATTCCCCCCGCCGCCACTGTTGCCCAAATCCCTCTTTTCCCCCCACCGCCTTCGATGCCCAAATCTCGCTTTCCAGATCCCACTCCTCGATTGCCATCGAAAACACTGGGTGGCAGACCTGGGCGGATCTGGGCAACGTCCGGAATCTCTATCCGCCGCTCTCCCGTCGAAGACCGTCGCATCTCACCTTCCTCCTTTGACTGCTCCCGCTGCCATGCGTCTTTCCAGAATCTCTATCCATCGAGGCTAATGCTCGAGCTCCATGGATGGGCTGGTCTGGAAAACCCGCGAGGAGTCCAACCGCCGCTCCTGGAGTCAGCTCCTCGGCCAAGGAATTCAGAGCAGCGCGACTAGTTGGACGGCGATCGACCGTCCAATTTGCTCCCAACTCCACCAATTCACCTCGTCTCCCAATTTTCGCTCAATTCAAGGTGTGGAGCAGCAACATCAGGTTTCCTGCAGAGCAAAAGGCCACCAGTGAGTAGCGAATCGTTTGGGGGGGGGGGGGGGGGGGACGATGCGGAAGCAAGAGGGATCAGCCACGGGCTGAATGGTTGGGCAGCAGTGGGTGAGAGAGAGAGAGAGTCGGACATCGGGAGAGCAAAGAGTCAAATGAACGAGAGAGAGAGAGAAAGAAACTAAATTAATTCCTGTGTAAGTTTTAAAAGCTTAAAATTATTAATTGTAAGAGTTTAGGATTCAGACTATTATTTTGAATTTATTTTAGTGTAATTTAGTATCATATTAATATTTTTTATTTAATTTAATGATAAAATCAATGAAAAGTGTGTAATTGATTGAGATACGATTTTAGGTAGTTTGATAAGATAAATTTAAAGGTATGGTATCAATTTAAGGTAAAAAAAAAAAAAAATTCGAATAACCCCATGGACCTTGCCCAGTTATAGTGTGTATTCCGTGCTATTAAAGGAAAAGTGGTTATTATCGTTTATTTCAATTTTGCATTTTCTTTTCTCCCTAGAATTAATCTCTTTTGAATGCTAATACTCTGTTTCATTAATAATTGCTTGAATATTTTTTTTATAAAGTGATTAATTTTTATGAATTATTTTCCTTATCTAGCTTTAAAAGAAAATTTGATAAACGATACTTACTTCCTTGCCAAAAAAAACTTACTTTTTTCAGAAAGTCTGTTAGAAGTGCTTTTTATGGTTCTTAAATCGTAAGGTTTCAATTAATAAATAAATTAACCAAATAACACTTATATAAAAATAATTATTGTGCTAATGATCAATTTTCTATAATTTCCCTTAAATACACCCTCCCTAAACACCTTCAGTTCAAGTGAATCCTACGAGGCCAACAATTTAAGAAAACACAGGCCAAAGTGGTCATTTTCTCTTAAATTATAATTTGTACAAGGAAAATTTAAGCCAATTTCACAACTTAGGGGGGCCTGGGGAGGCCTGCTCGTCTCTCACCGCCTGCCACCTGGATTTTTATCACCAGAGGTAGAGCTAAATAGGGGCTAGTAGGGCCTAGTACCTTTTAAAGTTTGAAAAATACATGTAATTTTATTTAGAATTTAAAGTTAAATATATTGTGACCTCTCTTTGAAGTTGTCCAAATTTTCTTATAAAGATTATAATTTTAGAAAATATTTGTTTTGACCTTTTTACAAAAACCTAGGTCTGCCACTGTTTATCACCTATTATTTCCATTTACATTTGAGGGCTTTTACAAAATCATAAAATGAGAAATTGACTAGACTTCAATTTGTCATTTTAGATTATACTCGTCCATATCCCACCAGCAACAACTAGCAAGTTAATAAGAAGATGAATAGTTGCACTTAGTAATCTATTGTGTTTAACGAGGTTCATAGAGTGCTTCAAAAATTCTGCTGTGAAGAGGAATGATTAAACTGACAGATGTTGTGTTGCAGCCCGCCAAAAGGACAAGGCAACCGGTGCAGTGGCAGAACTTGTGCAAGCGGTGAAGAGGCCTCGTGCACTTAGCGAATCAATGACTCAGCCTCCAAGCAGAAAATCGAAAGATAATGGAGAGGAAGGAGATGGAAGCTCTGCAGCAAGGAGAAAATCTGAGAACTTACCTCCCTCCAGACGAATTTCCCTCACAAAGACCTCAATGCAGCGTATCAGTGAAGTTCCTGAAAAGAAACAGTCGAAACCCAGTCGGCTTTCCTTCAAGGGGTATTATGATTTTGCCACTTTGGTAGGCCTGTCAGCTTCAATAGAATCACCAACTCTGTTTCTTGTGTATATATAATTCAGGCTTATGAGGAAAAGTACGTCAGCTGCTGGAAACTTTGATGTTGGTCTGTTAGCTGATGTTGATGAAGATGATGAAGAGAGCGAGGAGGATGAAGGACCTGAATTTGTTGATGACAAAGTTAGACAGCGGGAGATGAGAAAGGGTATTGATCTTGCAACAACACTTGAACGTATAGAGAAGAATTTCGTCATCACTGATCCACGCCTGCCTGATAACCCCATTGTAAGATCTTGATATGATTTTCTAGATTTGTGATGTTGGAGAGGAACTTGTACCATCTGTGAGTACATTTTAAGTGGTGTTTATATGTTTCAGATTTTCGCATCCGATAGCTTCCTAGAGCTGACCGAGTACAGCCGAGAAGAGATCTTGGGAAGAAATTGCAGGTTTGCTTCAGTTATACCTGCAAATTTAGTACAGATTGATGTTAAGGGCCTAAATGTGTTTCAACTGTATAGGTTTCTTCAAGGCCCAGAAACCGATCCAGCGACCGTAAGGAAGATAAGGGAGGCCATTGATAACCAGACCGAAGTAACTGTGCAGCTCATTAACTACACTAAGAGTGGTACCCTAATGTCTCCTGATTTCTTTGTACTGTATTTTTGCAGCTAACTTTGCTCATAAACTTTCCACTTTGTGGTATAGCAAATTAGCTCAAATTTTACCACCTAATAGCTGTTTATTTGATCAGCACTTGTTTGTAACTAATTTCACCTCAATGCAGGGAAAAAGTTTTGGAACTTGTTCCATCTGCAGCCTATGCGTGACCAGAAGGTTTCATCTTGATACAAATAGAGTTTAACCAGCAAAGAAAATACTGAAAGTCTGTGAATAACTTGATTTTTTTCCCCTGTATTTTCCAATTTTTTAGGGCGAGGTCCAGTATTTCATTGGGGTGCAGCTAGATGGCAGTGAGCATGTTGAACCACTTTATAACAGCATCCCTAAGGAAACCGCAGATGAGGGTGAAAAAGTGGTCTGGTCTCAAGCCCTTCAAGTAGTTTATGTCACACAGATCGAACATTTAGTTGCTAACAAAATGATAAAAGCCCCGTTTGGGAATAGTTTTTGTGATTAATGTTAGTGTTTTAAATAACTTATTAACAATAGAGATCAAACCACTGAAGCTAATCACTAACGCTGATACTAAATTGGGCTGAAGTCATGAACTTAGTCTCGTTATGTTCATTGAATTTATAACAAGTTAGCTAGTTTCTTCTTTTAGGTGAAACAAACTGCAGATAATGTTGATGATGCACTTAGAGAACTTCCTGATGCGAATAAGGTAAGTAAGTTTCCAGCTGCTAATTCACTTATCCTGAGATTGAGGCTTTGTGCTCACCAAGGTTATATATGTCATGGCTTTGTTTCTTGCAGAAACCAGAAGATCTGTGGATGAAACATTCGGAGATGGTTCACCCTAAGCCTCACAGGAGGGACAGCCCTGCATGGGGAGCTATCCAAAAGGTCATTTATGTTAATATGCATGTGTTTTAAGCTTTTATTTCTATCCTAAGCGTATTATATATATAAAAACAATCAAAGAATCATATAACATATCAAGATGGTAAATTATGAAATAATTAAAGAATAAATAAACTTGATTCGTTCTATAGCCCAAAGTATGACATAATATAATGTAAATATACTAGTTCTACTTTAAGAACATATGTAAAACTGTTTTAGATGGTGTATTATATATATATATAACTAAAAAATTTTAGGATTATGATGGGCTTATTATATTAAAACACTATGATTATTGGCTAGGGCGATTCCAAGTTTCCTCTATGCTATGGGCATTATTTCTTACACATGTGAATGTGAGGATTCAAAAGTTTCTCACTATCACTTCCATGAGTGCCTAGTTGTAACTCTCTGTTCATTGCAGAGAGTGATATTTCTTACTCGCAATTCATTTTTTGTTGCGTATTTATGTTTGGACATCTGCAGATTCTTAATGGTGGAGAACAAATAGGTTTAAAACATTTTAGGCCAATTAAGCCCTTGGGGTCGGGTGATACTGGCAGGTTTGTTCTATTGCTTTGCATTAACATCCTTTTTTGCAATTAATAAATCTTCAAGTTATAGCTTAAGATTCCACCTCTGTATTTGTTGTTTTCTCCCATCTTGATTCTCATCATTACGGTTCTATTTGGGAACAACTTGTTTGATTGACATTAGAATTTTTAATAATATATTAACAGTAAAGATAAAAATGTCGAAGCTAAAAGTTAAAAGTTACCCTTAAATAGCCTTTTCAAAACTCTATCATTAATCACTATTGCTAATGTCAATCGAGCCATTGCAGTGTACACTTGGTGGAACTTTGTGGAACCGGTCAACAGTTTGCTATGAAAGCCATGGACAAGGGTGTCATGCTCAACCGAAACAAAGTATTCCTCTGTTTCCAAGCCTTCAGTGCAGTTTTTTCGACCTTTTTTAGGGCCAAGCCAACCAAAGTCCTTGTCATATGTGCCTCTGTGTGTGAGTCTGATTCACTAATATCTGTGTGATGCGTCTTTCTGCTGTAGGTGCATAGAGCCTGTGCTGAGAGAGAAATTCTTGACATGTTGGATCACCCTTTTCTTCCTGCACTATATGCATCATTTCAGGTCTGAAGTCTAGTTTGGTTTTGCTTTAGGATGAAGGACACGTTCCTAACAACCAGTTTATTTGTTCAGACAAAAACACATATTTGCCTTATTACTGATTATTGCCCTGGGGGAGAACTTTTCCTGCTTTTGGATAAACAACCGGAGAAGGTCTTGAAGGAAGATGCTGTAAGGTAATCTCACCTTTGCTGTATCTGAAGCAACCTCAACAATGTTTAGGAAATAATAATCTCTTGAGCTTTTTTAAAAAACTTGTTTCAACACTATAATAAGATACAACTTTTCCTTGGTTATATATAGATTTTATGCTGCTGAGGTAGTTGTCGCGTTAGAGTACCTCCATTGTCAAGGTATGTCAAATGAGCATGAGCTACTGATATTGGCAAAATTACAATGTATTGCCTTTCATATTTCATCTTAGACTAATTGGTATTTGTTACAGGGATTATATACCGAGATTTAAAGCCTGAAAATGTGTTACTCCAGAGCAATGGACATGTGTCTTTAACTGATTTTGATTTATCATGTTTGACATCTTGCAATCCACAGGTAGCTATATTTCTGTATACTGTATATTAGTTAATGTCTATGGCCCTGTTTGACAAGTCTTTTTTTATTAACACTATAGTTTTGGATAATTTATTAGCGATAGAGACGAAACTACTAAAGTTAAAAGCTACATTTAGATAAGCTTTCTCCAGAACTCCAACGCTAATGCCAAACGGGGTTTATTATCTCCTTATCTTCAATGGGATTGGGTTTGTGACAATGTAGACCTGACAAAGCTGCTACACCTATTTTAGCTTCTGATCACGATGACAACTGAGAAGAAAAAACGCCGGAAAAGTCAAGATAATCCAATTTTTATGGCTGAACCAATGCGTGCTTCCAACTCTTTTGTCGGAACTGAAGAGTATATTGCTCCGGTTGGTTGAATTTTGAATTGGAAAATATGTCCTTTCACGGGAATTATAAGATGGTTTGAATTAATTGTATAATTTGTTTTACTTAACTCCCATTTGTGTCTTTTTCTTTTTGTTTTCCACAGGAAATTATATCTGGAGCAGGTCACACTAGTGCTGTGGACTGGTGGGCTCTAGGTAAATTTTACTTACTTGTTCCACAAGGCAATCTATTGATGATTCTTAATGTGTTTGGGGTTGTCTTAACCTTTAAGCAGCATTCTGCTCATTCATTTTACATTTGCAGGCATTCTTTTGTATGAAATGTTCTATGGATACACACCATTCAGAGGGAAGTCTAGACAGAAGACATTTGCCAATATCCTACAAAAAGATCTTAAATTTCCACGAAGCAAACAAGTAGATTTGTCATTCTTATGATTTTTAATATATGAGGCTTGTTTACCTGACCAAGCATAAGAAAAGAACTTATTGCCTAACTTGTTGTGTAGGTAAGTCTCAATGCAAAGCAGCTTATGTACAGGCTATTGGATAGGGATCCAAAAAGCCGATTAGGTTCTTGTGAAGGAGCAAACGAGATTAAGAGACATCCGTTCTTCAAAGGTGTAAATTGGGCTCTCGTGCGTTGCATGGTAATAGTCGAATACATCAATCACCTAGTAAAGTGAAGCTTTTAATAGGGCCTAGTTATGATAATGATGTGTGTGTTTATTTTGTGAGCTGCAGAAACCTCCTGAGCTTGAAGTCTCTCCAATTTCAAGTGTAGCTAGCCAAGAAGACAAAGTATTGGACCCTAGGCTAAAAGACTTGGAAACCAATGTTTTCTGAGATCAAATAGTTTTCCGAGATCAAATAATTTTCCTTTGTGTTTATGATTAAAGGCCTTTAAGAATGAGACATAAATTGTGTATGTAGTTACCTTTTTTTTAAGCTAAGGGCCTTTAGTTGTGACATCCAAATTATGTAGTGCAATGCCTGAGGCTTTCAAAGATGAATAGATTTGAAATTAAAGATGAAATTAAGGACCCTAGAGTTGTGTGTTCAGGGAAAACAATATGATGCCTAAGTTAATAATGGTCTGAAGGAAGAGAGCTTAATGAAAGCTGTAGGCAAGGGGATAAAATGTATCCCGACCCTCTTTCTCCCCCCCTTTCTCTCTCTCTCCTCATATAGGGTTTTCTCCATGGTGATCATTTAGTTCCCTAAGTTATGTGACCTGCCTATGATTTAAGGGATTCTTTAGTAATGTGTTCTTTGTCCTATCAGCCAACCTGTTAGCTGTCCATCCAATGAGCCCCTCATCCAAGGTTTGCACAGTTATCTGTAATGAGCCTTATTGTATAATGGGTTAGAGCCAATTTAGTATTAACAAGCCCTTCCTAAAGTGAAAACCGGAAGGAATGAGTTCTTTACATTTTCAAAAGATGACAACGAATGGATGATTCTACCAAGGTGTACATGTGTCATGTTAGGAATAGTTCAGGGCATGGTTTGCTTAGGTAGATGATGAATCAAAAGCCTAAAATCAACCTCGGGCTCAACTTTCTTTATTTTGCATCCGTTTCCTCTTGTCGGCAAAAAATCTTCCCTGCATCCCTTGCCTTGCTTCTAGAACTTACTTGCAAGAGCCTACCGAAGAATCATCAGACCCCCATTCAAAGGTAAGAGTTACTTTTTCTTAATAAACTTGTCGTGAGACAAAACGTTATAAAAAACCTTTTTAATCATAACTCTAATCTTACTTGCAAATGTATGGTGTTGACACTATAAAAAAACAGGTGTTTTGAAGCATAACACTTGAAGCAGTTACTAAAAACCGTTTTTTTAGCGGACTTTTGCTAAAAGCAGCTACCA